>OU342501.1:14047790-14677891 GCA_910589525.2 Ennomos quercinarius | reverse complement strand
TGCTTATGAATTTGCCTTAACGTATGGCCTCTCTCAACTTGTCAGGGAACCTACTAGAGTGCCTGACATTGAGGGCCATAGCCCTTCCTTGCTGGATCTTCTACTGAGCTCAAGACCGAATCAGTATTAGGTTTTTGTAGAGGCACTACTTGGATCCTCCGACCACTGCCTTATTCGTTCCGTAGTGCCTACTTCAGATCACGCCCAGACCTCACCTTCAGGAAGGCGTAAAGTCTGGCACTATAAGGCAGTGGACTGGGACGGATTGCGAGAGTTTTATGCTTTTTATCCTTGGGGGCAGCTGTGCTTTACTTTAGATGGTATTGACGCGTGTGCTGACTCCGTGGCTGATGTCGTACTGCAGGGTATGGAATGTTTTATTTCTAGCTCTCGGGTGCGCATTGGAGGCCGGAGTCGTCCCTGGTACGATAAATCTTGTGCGATCGCATCACGCCACATAAACGCAGCCTATACATCTTGGACCGAAGCATACGTACGTTGGGACCCTAACACAACCCTGTTAAAAAAGAAGCTTAACGCTGCCTCCAGATCAAGCAAGAGAGTTATGGCTGAGACTAAAGCAGTCCACATCGGCAAAATCGGGACCGTTTGGCAAGCTTCCCTTCTGGAAGCCGTGCCTTTTGGTCGCTCGCCAAAGCTGCTGAAGGCAATTTTTGTCAACCCTCATTACCAGCATTACGCAGGCGGGATGACACTCTAGCTCATAGTGCAAAGGATAAGGCTGACATCCTTGGCAGTTTCTTTGCCTCTAGCTCGACCCTTGACGATGGTGGCGCCACACCGCCTGTACTTCTACGGTGTGGGAGTTCCATGCCAGAAGTACGTTTCACTCAGAAATTGTTACGGAAGGAACTCATGTCCCTTGATGTGCATAAGTCGAGTGGGCCAGATGGCTTTCCGGCTATCGTTTTAAAAACCTGTGCTCCGGAATTGACTCCAGTCTTAACACGCCTTTTTCTACTTTCATATTCAACTGGAAGTGTGCCGTCTTCGTGGAAGGTTGCCTTAGTCCATCCGATCCCTAAGAAGGGGGACAGGTCAGACTGTACTAACTACAGACCTATAGCTGTTACCTCTCTCCTCTGTAAGGTGATGGAGCGTGTAGTCAATGCCCAGCTCTTAAGTTACCTTGAAGATCACCAGCTTATCAGTGACCGTCAATACGGTTTCCGTCATGGCCGATCAGCTGGTGACCTCCTAGTTTACCTTACTCACTGTTGGGCTGAAGCCGTAGAGAGCCTGTGCTCTCTACGGCTCCCAAACACTCGACCCTCCCCCTCCCTCTCGACACTCGACTGCCAAAGCCTCCCCTCTGGGAGGCTTTGGCAGTCAGTCTTGATATTGCTAAAGCCTTTGATCGGGTTTGGCATAGGGCACTGTTATCGAAGCTTCCTTCTTACGGCCTTCCCGAGGGACTATGTACATGGGTCGCCAGCTTTCTCTCCAACCGGAGAATTAAGGTTGTTCTTGAGGGCTCCTGCTCCGAAAGTATGCCTATCAATGCTGGCGTCCCTCAGGGGTCTGTGCTTTCACCAACGCTGTTTATTCTGCATATAAATGACATTTTGCAAACTAGCAACATGCATTGCTATGCAGATGACAGCACTGGTGATGCACAATATACCGGTCGTGCAAATACCCCTTGCGAAGAAGTTGTAGAAAGTAGGAACAAGCTTGTGTCTGAAGTTGAAGCTTCCCTTGAACAGATTTCAGATTGGGGGAAACTGAATTTAGTTCAATTCAACCCAGCTAAGACACAAGTTTGCGCATTCACCACTAAAAAGCTCCATTTGTTGCGGCTCCCAAATTTCAGGATGCTCCCCTTACGGTTTCAGACAGTATTGGGATCTTGGGTGTTGACATTTCTGCCAATGTGCAGTTCCGCTGTCACATTGCGGGTAAGGCTAAGCTTGCGTCAAAGAAACTTGGCGTGCTCAATAAGGCGAAGCAGTACTTCACGCCGAGCCAAAGACTTGTGCTTTACAAAGCACAAGTCTGACCTCACGTGGAGTACTGCTCTCACCTCTGGAACGGAGCGCCCAAGTATCAAGTCCAGCCTCTTGACTCGATACAGCGTAGAGCTATCAGAATTGTCGACAGTCCCAAGATCACCAAACACCTTGAACCACTCAATATTCGCAGGGATGATTCTTTATGTATATTTTACCGCCTCTATGACGGGGAATGTTCTGAAGAGCTATTCAACCTGATTCCGGAATCGCGTTTCTACCATCGCACCTCTCACCACCGCAAAAAAGCTCATCCACATATTATTGAGTCGTGGAAATCTCATACGACTCGATTCATGCGTTCTTTCTTGCCGTACACCTGCAAAATGTGGAATGAGCTGCCCCAACCAGTCTTTCCCTAGAGTTATAACATGGAGTACTATAAGAGGAGGGTTAAAAGAGTCCTACAGGGTAAGCAACGCATTAGTGACGCCTCCTCAGGTGTTACAGATGTCCATAGGCTACGGTGACCACTTCCCATCAGGTGGGCCGTATGCTTGTTTGCTCCCTTTAACATAAAAAAAAATTACTATTTAAGTATGTTTAATCCATATCAGAATCTATACCTTCCATACACAGATTAGAGAAAAAAACCAATTGTTTCCATACGTACAAGTTTCATTCAGGCGCACGGCTTTTTTCTGCTAGGTTGAAAACGCATAGGATCTGCCATCCTTCTTATGACATTTGCCGCAGCCGCGCCGGCACCTAACGTAGTCGGCACGACTGATTTTGATATTTTTTAAAGTTTTGTACCTTGTATGTAGTAGTTAAAAACAGTACTTTGAACTACTTTGTTCTGTCTGGCCTAAGGTGCTACTGTGAAGACTCAGGAGCTCATGCAAAAAAAAACTTTTCTTCCTTGCAGCTCTAAAGGTTGATTTGGTATGGCTTTGGCAAATCAACTTTTTTTGAACGGGCTGATGCTGTTGGCTTCTACCGACCTCTAAAGCGTCTTCGGGCGGGCCATACTAAATGATTTTTTTTGTACGGGCTAATGCTGTTGGTCTCTCTTGATCGACCTTTACAGCGTCGCAGGGCGGGAGGGTAGGCGCTAAAGGTGCCCAGCCGGGAAAAGTTTGCAAAGTTTATAATAACGCGGTGAGCCGCGCCAGACCTCGCGCTTTTCTGATTCGTATGACGTGCGCGAGTGAGGAGCGAGGCGCGGCACGCAGCGTTTCATTTCAAGCGATTCCTCATTCCTTACCTCATATGAGGGTGGGGGTCCCTCACGAGTACCTCACGAGGTAAAATGATGTCATCCCTCATCCTCATTTAAAATTTACGAGTTACCCATTGCTAGAGCCTCGGCTTAAGGTTAAACGTTTCCCATACAAACTTTGCTTGACTTAGGTTCAGTTCCTGGTGTGATTTAAAAGTCGCCATAACTTAACATAGCCCTTATTTAGGCTTGTGTAGCCGCAAAATCAATAACATTATTGTATAATAGCTAGGAAGTATATTATTTTAGCCTAGTAAATTCGACAAATTTTACATTTGTAGTGGTGCATTGTGCGTGCGACGTTGTCAGTTTGTGCAAGGTGTAAGCAAGTACACATTACTTTGCGAGAGCAGAGCGGCGCTATGTCGCAGCGCGCGATGTTGCCGATCCGTGTCCGTGTAACACAAAATCGTAATAACAAAATAATTCAAACTGTGAGGTATTCAACTCAGTGCTGCCAGAACTTTCCAAGTGTACATTTTGAGTTACTTATGATAATTATACCGTTACACCCCCGCTATTTATCTGATTGTATACTATTGGAAATGTTCATAGAGATTACGTATAATTTCTATTGTAGACGCGTTTCCTTTGAAAATGTCATTCATATCAGCAAAGAAAAGTGTTTTGCAAGCTGTATCACTTTTATCAGGAAAGGCAAATACAAGATCCAAGAAACTTTTTGACCGCTGTGCACTGGCAACACAAATTCAGAGTCTGTCGTCTGTTTTAGGTTAGGTATACTGTTTGTATTTTGTAAGTTTGCTGAACAGAAAAATGAATACACCTAACTTATCACAATCGAGTATAAAACTCACGGATATTCTGGGCTTATAAGTAACCGAAAACGGGTTCATGCTCAGCTCAAGCGTTTCCATGGCGAAGATGTTTCGTAAGTGTTGAACCTATACACATAAATAGAACTATTTTTTTTAGTACAAAGACTATCCTAGATTCCGAGTGCTTCGTCCCTACTTACTTATTTCTTTTTTTACAGACGGGCAGATGCATTGCAAAAAATCTAAGCCTACCATAGGTACCTAGTTAGAGGTTAGAAATTCAGTAGTGTTTCAAGTTGCCAAGGAAAAAAACGTTTTTCCACTTATATTCATAGATGGAAGACTGAAAATGAATGAAAATCACAATTATTATTACCAGGTATGTGGATGTGGATATTTGGATATGCAGTGTGAATACAAATGGATAATATTACGTTAGTACAGAAAATGTAATCAATATAGCTTTGAGAATCAGCAAGTTGAAGTGGCAGTGGGCAGGCCACATCATTTGTAGAACTGACAACCGATGAGGAAGAAAGGTTCTTGAGTGGCAACCATGAACCGGAAGACGCAGCTTAGGTCGGCCCCACAAGGTGGACCGACGAAGTGGTCAGAATCGCGGGGAGCCGATAGATGCAGGAGGCAAGCGGCTGCTCAAAGTGGCGCCCTTTGGGGGAGGCCTATGTTCATCAGTGGACGTCTTCAGGCTGATAATGATGATGAAAGAAAATGTTGATGGTGTTGGCAAAAAAGTGCAGTACCTCTATATAATAAATAATAAGTAAAAACATGTCATAATGTAATATATTGTTTTGTCAATTGTTATATACCTACTCAAGACATTATGCGGCTATAAAATGAGAAGTGGTAATACAAAAGAAATATGTACTCGGAAAACATAAACCTCCTTGCGTAGCTGGGTAAAAATAAAGACTTGGTGGCGAAACATTTTCTATGTTCTAGCTTATGGTAATGCATAAAATCTTATGTGTTTGAAATAAATATTCATATTCTTTGGATTACAGGTACAAGGCCAGGCTAAGGGTGACAAAAATGCAGAAATATTACTTTGTGTGCTTCATTTCACCAGTGCAACCAATCACTGTGTTAGAAATACCAAGAGACGAAGATTTTATTGAGAAGATGGTCCAGAAATCATCATTTTATAAAAAGTGCGTGCTGCCAAAAATCTTACTAAGAAGAGTAAAATAAATGCTAAATGTATAGATTTATAATAATTGAAAATAAATCTTTTTGAATGTAATCTGGACTTTTTATTTACTTTTCAATCTAGTGCAGTACGTTGCGTACACTAAGCTAAATTTTTACCTAATAATAGCAATTATTGATATTATTACTCAGCGCAATAGATAGCCAATATATAATGTTTAAAAGTTATAGCAAAATAAAACTACGAGTATTGAGATTCGAACTAGAGTTACACGATTGCAAATCTACCAATGTTACAACTGCGCCATTTAGAAGCTTGACAATGTGGCCAATTTCACAATACACTAACTTCAGTTTTACTTTCTGCTTATGTGTGCGTTATTCGATTACATTATACAGGAATTGGATTTTGATTGACTTACACTCAAAAGTATAGGTATTACTAGGTTCAACTATGTCTAATATATGCTAAGAACACAATCAAAAACCCGCAAAATAACTTAAAATGAGTTTATTTCTTGTCTCTTCATCGTAAAATATATAAAAACATGTTTTCGGGGAAACAGCGCCATCGCGCGGATTTTGGTGCTTAGCAACACCTGACATTTAACCTTAAGCCGTTGTTGGGATAGGAGGATCGGGCGAGAATGATACATCTAAGGATGCGCGATTATGAATGACAGTACTCGATTCATTCGATTATGGCGTTCATTCGAACAGTTCGAAAAAATAGTCGATTATGTAGACATACAATGTAATAATCACTTTAATAAGTATAACTACAACAATAAAACTAGGTATTCTGTAAAACTAAACTAAAACTATAAAATTAACAATATAATACAAAACTAATCTAACAAACCACTACCAGTGGGCAAAGTGCCCAAAATGCTGGCAGCATTGCCACGTTGAATGGCAATGCTTAACCTTTGGCCCAAATAGAGGCCAGCATTTTGGTCACGCGTTGCTTCAACCAGACGCTTACAAAGTTCTTTAAAGATTTTGTGTGCACTTGGTCCCCATGGCCCGAGAGTCTCGACCCCAAAAGGCTTCTCTGCGGAATCCGCCGCCGCGCCAGCCTTATTTTGTGTCTCGGGAAGATGTGACGGCGCAAGGGTGTCTACACACGTAGCATCCCACACCAAGGGCCGCCCCATCTTCCACGGGATCAAGGTCATTCCGTCGGGTCTTTTACCATCGTCACGTACGAGGCCATTTGGTTCCAAAATAGCTGCGCAATTGGCGCTGGTAAAAGCCCGACGAATTAAATCGTTGAGGCTCGCGTGGCGAGGAATCCTCCCTGCACTTCGAACGCAGGAAAGGCCATGGTGACCAAGCTGGTCGACAGCACTACCACACTGGCAGCGGTGTGGAGCAGAGCAAGATGCGCCCAAGCGGAGGGATGCTGCAATCCTGAACGAGGATGAATCCAACAGGGTACCAGTATTTTGCGATGGGAGAGCCTGTAGCCACAAACCCGATTCCCACACCGAAACGGCTAAGAGGCGGGCACGATCTGCGGAGCTTGTAGAAATTTTATTTTAGAATTTATTACACAAACGCTAAGAATCAATTTCGATGGTAGTAGATAATAAGATACTTTACTAAGTAGCTTGTATGATCGAATGATTATGCTGCCTATCCATTTTTATTTTTATATTTTTTTTTTTATTTTTTATTTTTTTTTTTGTAATAAATATGTGTGGACATTTCACACACATTGTTTGATACAAAAAAATAGTATGTAAGAAATAAGTAGTATATTATGTATACATTCGTTTTCAAACGCATTCGGAACTTTTTCGAATTCGGTCGATGATTAGACGAAAACTGATAATTTTGTTGGCATGCTAACGCCATCTAACAAAAAACGACAGAACTAACATGCCGTAGATCAATCTTTCGACTGAACAACTTAATTTTTTTTAAATTTTCATTTTGTGCTGTAGCATTTGCTTAACTAAGTAATAACATTCTTAGGAGTAATTATGAAAACCAAATCGATGCGTAAGAGTTCATAAATTTTAGTCCACACGAGGCCGGTGTCTTGCGCCCAATCTTTACCACTCTTAAGCGGGAAATCAAAATTTTTTGTAGGTTTTTTTTTTACTTTCGCAACTACACTATTGCTCTGGTAACATCATAATTTTGTATACTCATACCAGCTTTTTGAATGTACTCCATAGTTGTTTTTATCACAACTAGATGGCGCTTATCTTTGAGTAAAGTCATTCTGAATCGCGCAAACGTTGTGTTCGTCTGCTGGAGGTACAACTTGTTTATGTGATTACTTCTCTAATGTCCCCCACTTGGCCACCAAATAATTGGTGACTTTTTAAATACGTCTAGGGCGCAAATCTCAGCGCTAAAGACTTAGATTGAAATAATCAAATAAGATTACTATTATGACCTGAGTAAAGTCTCCCAACAGGTTGGTCTTAAAATGAATATGGAAAAGACGAAAATCATGTCTAATGCTCACGTTTCACCTATACCGGTAATTCTTGGGAACGATACTCTCGAAGTTGTCGAGAAATATGTCTACCTAGGATAGACTGTCCAATTATGAAGGGGTTAACTCTTGGGCTGTGCCTGTGACAGCACACGTTTGTTCCACGTCCGTAATATTAAATCTAATTAGTGACCAAAAGTGCGGGATTCACGGCAAAAGTTATACAAGGAGAAGCTACATAACACAGACTAAAGGGTGCTAAAGGTACGACGCTTGTAAATACAAACAATCACATTATCTTCTAAGAAAACACGAAAATAAATAACAAACGATCAGCTGTTTTGTAAGATTCACGTCAGCCATCGTTGGGTGGATCGTGAATGCATCCGTCCCTGTCGCACTCATACGCTTCTGCGTGACGCCGCCCTGCTCTGCCTGTAGTTACTTACCTTATCTCGGCGCCTAGTCACCTTCGCAGTCTTACGTGCACTATAGAAAGTAATCATGTTGAGTAATTAAGCTATTATTGTCAAAAGAACGCAAGAAAAATTTAAATTTCTTGCGCTAGTGTAAGGTTCCACCTTAGGCTGCGAGCCATGACACTACAAACTGTTAACGGTGAAGCCTGGGCCACCAAGATACAGGCACTGCCGAGTTTGGGACCCACTGTGAAATGTAAAATTGAATCATGTCGCCCTGTATGTTAACTGGAAAGCAACTAAGTAATCATTTCATTATCAATTATTCTGTGGCGTCCCAATGAAAAACTTTTCATGTAGCTTCATAGCCTTTGCCCCTGGTTGCTATGGACAACGGATCTTGTTTATTCTATGGATGTCAATCTACGTCTTTGAGAAAAAAAATGTCTTGCGTTTTATTTTGCAAATATTTTTTGAGTCAATTATAAATCGCGTTGTGAGCTAAAACATTATCTTTAGTTACTGCCAACCCATGGACCTCCTTCTAATAATAATAAAGTGTACCCACTACACTTCAATTCTATTAACTCATTTAATTATTTTATCTTGTTTTATTGAATTATATATATTATATTTATAAATGAGCTATGGTGGGCGAGCGGTAGCATGTGCGCTTCGCTCACTTACGGCACCGGGTTCGATCCTCGGCCATGCACCAATGACTTATCTAGTAAGTTATGTGCAGTTTGTGATGCCATCGCTCCGTGCCTCGGAGAGCACGTTAAACCGTCGGTTCCGGTTATCATAAGAACATCTATGGCAATCTTTATGGGTAGTAGACGCCTGATAGAATCTGACGCCTGATCTAACCATCCCTGTTACTGGTTCCTTATGGGTTGCGAGGTCAAATGGCAGTCGCTCGTATAGTTCTGGTAGCTCGCCGCTACAGGTTAGATTGGGTGCCGACCCCAATAACAAATGGGAAAAGGCAAAGAGGATGATGATGATCTTGTTTTATTGAATTCTTTTTTTTTATTTATCATTACATTAAGGAATGCATGTAATCTTTCTGGCTAAATAAATATATACTTTACTTTACTTTACATGTATTTAACTGAAAATATCTTTTTCAAATTATTCATTGTGATTAATGATTATTTTCTTTACATCATCAAAGTTAATTAAACCTTCAAGTTCAAATAAGTTTATGCTCAGGAAAAAAGCTTTTCCTTAGTTACGGTTGCACTGATACCTCGCCCATATTATTTCCAAGCTCCCATGCATAAAAGGGATATCAAACCCAATAAGGTCTCTGTTTGCTTCTGAAAACATGACATGGGATGGAAATGGGGTATATTTTCCGTGAGGGCTTATTGAAATAAGTGATTTTGTATATAACTTTCAAGAGGAAAACTTATTTCAGTTATATTTAGTTTATTTTTAGAATAAGTTTCTTTCTTTTGTTTACTTTATTCAACAACAAATCTTAGTTAGTAGCTTCTGCGGCAATTACCCTACAATTTCGCCAAGCGTGTGAATGTCAATTTAATGTTACTATTTTACACCATCAATAAAACAAAACATATAATAACCATAGATGTATGTATAAATTTGAGCCAACTATAAAATGATTATGTTTTAGTAACAATAACAATTAATATTTTATATATTTTAATCTTTTCCGATCATCCGTATTCTGAATTCCGATTTCGAATAATAATAATATAGTAGTATAATAGTAGTAGTCTATTTTAATTTTACATGATATCTGAATCAAAAATATCGCCTACATCAAATGATTGTACATGTTTTTTTTAATCACAGCTCCCTGAGTATTTTCAATCCGTATATTTAATAGATCTGCAAGAGAACTAAAGTGACCGATATAGCTCTTAGAATTAGAAAGTTGAAATGGTAATGGGCAGGCCGCATCGCTCGTAAAACTGACAACCGATGGGGAATAAAGGTTCCCAAGTGGCGACTACGAACTGGAAGACGCAACGTAGGCCGGCCCCCCACTCGGTGGACTGACGATCTGGTGAAAGCCACGGGGAGCTGATGGATGCAGGAGGCGAGCAGTCGCTCAAGGTGGCGCACTCTGGGGGCACCCTATGTTCAGCAGTGGTCATCTTCAGGCTGTTGGTGATGATGATGATGATATTTAATAGATATAATGTGCTTTTACGCCATAATAGTCTAACCTAACCCTTTTTAAAGTGAAAAAAAAACCACGCACACGGCTCATACAAAATTAATAATGTTTTGCATGTCGAAGGTGTATAAAACAAAAGCTTTTACAAGGTTTTTATTCTTTATTCCAAGCCTTTGACGTCATTAAAGCTGAAAATTTAACTATATTTTAGTTCCGAGGGAATTTCTTTTTACCAAGAAATTGAGTTTCCACGATAATTACGCTTTTAAGTAATTTTTATGTGTTTATTTTGTTTTTCCTAAGTAGATAAAGCCCACGCTTGGTATTTAGTATCCACGAAATCATAAAATTATCTTAGCAATTACCGTTGCAATAATAAAAACAAAACTGGTATAAATAATTATTTCTCTGAAGACTACGTATAATAATATACAGGGTGTTAGGAAGGTCGATGCGTGGGTGACCTTTGGTGACTCCTGCCATAAACCATAGAAAGTAGTCATACTTAGGCCGCTAGAAATGACATACAAGTTTACAATACATGCTTCTCCAACTTATTGTCTAGGGAAAATCACCGGGAAGAGAAGTATGAGTAATAAGCGTCATTCTTAGCTGAAGAACCTGCGGGAGTAGTTTAGCTGCACTTTCACATCTTGATTAGAGCGGCAGGCGGCAGCATCGAAAGAGGATTGTCATGTTGATGTCCGATCTCCGATAGGATAGGAACCAGAAGAAAAAAAACATCATCATCATCATGATCATCATCATCAACAGCCTGAAGGCGTATACTGCTGAATACAAACCTTCTCCATAGAGCGCCACTTTGAATGGCTGCTTGCCTCTTGCATCCATCATCGGCTCCTCGTGGTTCTGACCACTGACCAGGTCGTCGGGCCTAGTGCGTGGCGTTGCCTGGTTCGTGGTCGCCTCTCAAGTATTTTTCTTTCCCGACGGCTGTCAGTTCTACGAGCGTGCGCCGTCTCCATTTCAATTAAGCTAAAGAAAAAAGAAGATGCTAAAGGCAAAATCAAAATGAATGGCTCTCAAATCCAAAAAAATCTAAAAAGCTATATGACAGAAAAACTACGATAAATCTCACTTCTTAACGTTGAAAATATACATCGTATTATTTTGTCATTGATTCAAGTTATGTAACAAATTAATGATTAATATCTTCTTATCTTCTATTATATAAAAGGCTTTGTCCTGACTGACTGACAGACAACGCACAGCCCAAAGCACTGGACGTATGGACTTGAAATTTGAAGGGTGGCTTTTTTTTATAACGTAAGCGCGTGCTAAGAAAGGATTTTTTGAAAATTCAACCCCTAAGTGGGTGGAAAGGGTAAAAAACGTTTGTATGAAAAACCTACATTTCGTAACGTATCGTTTTGAAACTTAACACATACAAACAAGTATAAAAATAAAAGAAATGGTACCTTTTAGTTTTTCGAAATTCGATACATAAAAGGGTTAAAAAAAATTGTTAAAATTTGTATAGAAAATTCGTAAAAAATTACCGTACCATACTGAAATTCGGAAGGACGCGGCGTTTCTTGAATTTCATCCCCTGAGGGGTTAAAAATACATCTTAAGACGCTCGCACGGCCTAAGCGCTGAAGCTAAAATCTTGAAATTTCAAATACGTTCATTACATAGGAGTGCAATGAAATGGAAATCACAAAAATTC
Source organism: Ennomos quercinarius (assembly GCA_910589525.2). Classification (NCBI taxonomy): domain Eukaryota; kingdom Metazoa; phylum Arthropoda; class Insecta; order Lepidoptera; family Geometridae; genus Ennomos; species Ennomos quercinarius. The sequence goes on along the minus strand of OU342501.1, from coordinate 14,665,977 downwards.
AGCCCTTAAGGGGTTGGAGAGGGTTAAAAAAGTATTTGTGAAAAAACCTTTATTTCTTAACGTAGGTACTCATCGTTTTCAAACTTGAACCATACAAACGTGTTAAAATGAAATGGTTTGTCTTTGTTGTTTGGAGTTTAACCCCAAAACCATTGGTTGAGCTTTGTTCAAACTTAGATAGTTCCTTAGATATAAAAATGTTGCTCTAAATTTGTTTTGAGAGGAATCACTTACCTTGTTGAAATATGGGACGAAACTTTGTATTTTAAATTATAGTGTTCAAAAATTGGCATTGTATATACTTTTTAAAACATAATCGTGCTACAGTAGTAATACTTTTTGCCAGGGTTGATTTGAAGGGGTAAAAAGGAAAGGAAGTTTTGTTTCTTCATTTTCAAAGTCACGTTCGTAAAACCGGTTATTAGGTTGAAAAGGAACAAAAATGGGTGGTGTATTTTAAATTTTTTTGCTTTAGTGTCAAACTATACCTCCATAAAATATTGATGTCAATTACTACCAGATATCTCAAAAATTACATATTTCATCCCTGCCTCTCATAACGCCACCATGAAAAATCACTGCACGAGGTCACTTAAGATTAAAAGGATTTAAAAGTATCATTTTTGGATAGGTACCTATAGGACTTTTCAAACGCCTCCCAAAAAGGTTAGTTATAAGATAATTTTATCCCAGAAATATAAATGGTTCCTCAGAGATACGTAGTCCACGCGGGCGAAGCCGCGGGGTAGAAGCTAGTTTATTATATTACCCTTTACTACAATGAAACCCATTTGGCATTAAATATATCATTTAAAATAGCTGGTAATTCACCACGCATGGACCATAAATAACGCAATTGCAGACACATATAATTAAACTGCACCTATCATCAGTTCGCAACGCAACTAAAACCGACACTATATACGGAGAGGCTTTGCCAAAACAATACTAATTTACCTAGATTCGTGATCACTTATGTAGTTCCTAACTCAAGCATGGCGGTAGTCATTTGCGACAGGTTGTAACTACCACCGCTCGGTCATAATTTCGCTCAAAACGTGTCGTACTTACGAAGCTTATCGGAAGCACAGAATATTTAAGAGTCATTACGTCGAAGCGTTTAAGGCTGATAACACACATGCACGCCTCTAACGGTTGAATGGCATGCGAAAGCGGAAATTGCATAACTGCTAATTTTATTATTAGTTAGTGAGGTACGAAGTTTGCTCAGTTATGCCGAAGTTAATTTTGCTTCTCCGCATTAGTATTCCAGATTGAAAAGCTAAATTAGGAATGGTAAAACTTTATCCACGCTTTAGCTTAATATAGGTATTAATACAATTGTGATGGACATTCAAAAAAATATCGACTTAAACAAAACCAGCTCTGCCAGTTAAACTTAAAGCAACTTAATTATTTAAGTGCAACTAATAAGCGTTAGCGGAAAGTTGAAGTAGTTTTAAGACTTAGTTATTTGTTGCGGGTACAGTCAGCGACAAGCATTTCAAGTTTTGGTTTTAGTTACTCCTATTTGTATAAGTTTTTAAAAATAAATATAGACACGAATTATGTGTTGGCTGTACTGAAAAAGGTGAATAAAACTTTGAGGTCGTCCAGAAGTTTTTATTGCTGACGATACCCACCGTTTTCACAGGAAGTTTTTATTGTTCTTTAATAGCCCCTCTATAAAGTTCAAAAAGTAATTTGCTTGTTTATGAACAATTTTTGTATGGTTGTGGTAGAGACTTCATTTTATTAACGAGTAGCTGCGCCTATTATTTGTCTCTTGCTCAGGATAAAATTACCACAAATATTCTATTTATTTATTTAATCTTGAATAAAAAGGGCTATTATTTGATATTATTAACACTTTGTAATTGTATATGCTTAGACTTAAATGCATGCAAGGATGGGGCTGACATAGTTGGTGGTGACTCCAAGTCCCAAAAATAATTAGGTACCTACTTAAAACAATTCAGTACTTAAATGAAGTAGGTATATTTATTAAGTATTTTGATTTTGACATGTAATAAAATTTGTCTATTTTCTATTCTTAAATATAAACCAGCATTTTATAGGCAGCCATGCTCCATCGTCGACCGCGTCGTCACTTACTATCAGGCGAGAACGAGAATGGTAAACTATTAGCCTATCATTGATAAAAAAAAAATTACTTTGAAAAATTATCATCGCATCGTGTGAATTTCATAAACTTGTTGTTACTTCTACTTCTTCTTCTTCTTCTACTTTAAACAAGTAGCTTCACGCCAATGAATACTGAGAAGGCTGAAGACGTTATTTTAGACATATTAGCCAGTTTTCCCACAGGAGTAACGTATAGAGACAGAAAACGAGTGCCTTACATGGTGCCGAAATTCGAAAAAACACTCCTTTATATATAAGATGTAATATAAGTTGTACCTTTGTTTAAAGTCTAGCTCATACCGGTTCCTCTATTAAATTCCGTAGCGCAGCGGTGACTTTAATATAGCGCGAAACTGTTATAGACCCAGCGCTCAAGTGTTTTCTTGCAGACCATGCAAAAGTTGGTGCAGCGAGGCATTTACGCAACAGCTGTCGCAGTGCAGACACAACAACAGCAGTGCTTTTCTCATCAAAAATATACAAAAAAAGAATTTCCTTTCACCCAGACCGGTACTGAGTTAATCTGCTTTTGCGCTGCACTGAGTAAGTCCTCGCTTTGGTGTTTTTACCGTCGCATAACGCATGTCCAGCAATAAATCCTTTAGCACGGTTTTGAGAACTGACTGCAACATGAATAACTGGGAATTGGACGCGTTTCGAATTATGAAATGCCAGGTTTAATTCACCGTTTATTAATCCGACACGGTGCGGGATTTGCGGGTTGTTACAATTGATCGGTAGTGTTTGTATGTACTACTCTTTTTATGGTTTAAATTGGTTATTTATATTTTACATAATATTACGATTAAGTGCTTCAAAGGTACAAGTGGTCAAGTTTGCTTTCGTCTCATTTAATATTTTACTACTACACTTGTTATAAATGTTATCGTAAATAACGAAACACATTTTGTTGTTTATTTAGCTAACAGGGCCATAAGTTTTGTCTCACAGCGATATTCCAACAAGGCACTTGAGTCGATACTTTTCATCGCGGGCGGAAACCTTGCGGCTGCACGGCACTAAGAGAAAAAAAAATAAAATAAAAATAACCGGGCACTCCAGTCGATATAAGATGCACTTATTCATAATACTTCCAGTATGGAACGAAGCCATTCAACCTTGCTATATAAACTTGTTAGTACCTAAGAATGGATAGTTAATATAACTTTATTGTATCCATTCTAGAAATCATGAAGAAGCTCTGCATGAGAATTTACCTCACACTTGATGGATACGTACACTTGTTTCAAATTGCATCTCCCGTGAGATCCTGGGCTCTTTTAAAATAGTACCACGTTCATATAACACACGGAACCGGCGGCCGGTAACCGGTGGCCGGGGTGAAATGAAACTATTTCGCGTCCCGTTACTTAACCGCACCGTAAAGTCGTGTGACGACCCCCTCGGGAGGGTCTTCGTGTTGCGTTCCAATTTCTCGGGAAGTCCTAAGGTGAGCCGAGAAAAGGTTGGAATGGGATTAGCATATTGGAGATTGGGAAATAGTTTGGTGATATTTTCGGAAAGTCGTAGGAAATTCTATCATCGTAAACACCTTCAGTGTTCAACATAGGTAGCTAAGGTTGTAATTTGGTGTTAAAAATTGAATACGTTGGTAGAAAGGTCCGAGTCCTAGAAACTTACGGTGTGAGACAAAATTAGTGTCTAGTTGACAAAAAAACTATTGGTGCCTATGCGTAATCAATAATAATGTTAGATTTTAGTAAAACATGGTCCGGATAGGGTCCTGAATGGACTCGATATGATAAACAGCCCACCCAAATGCTTTTGATAATATTATTCCAGTATGATTTTTTTATTATATTTCATTTTAGGGTTCCGTACCCAAAGGGTAAATAGGACCCTGTTACTAAGGCTCCGCTCTCTGTCTGTCTGTCTGTCCGTCTGTCACCAGCCTGTATCTCATGAACCGTGATAGTTAGACAGTTGAAATTTTCACAGATGATGTATTTCTGTTGCCGCTATAACAAAAAATACAAAACAGAATAAAATAAAAATTTAAGGGGGCTCCCAGACAACAAACGTGATTTTTTTGCTTTTTTTATGGATAACTAGCAACGCCCCGCGGTTCCATCCGCGTTCCTACAGGAACCGTTCCCGTTTTTGGGATAAAAAGTAGCCTATGTTTTAATTCAGGGTATAAGCTACCTTCGTACCAAATTTCATCCAAATCCGTCCTGCTGTTACAGCGTGAAAGAGTAACAAACATACACACATACGCACAAACTTTTGCCTTTATAATATTAGTGTGATGTGATTAGTGTGATTGATACGGAAGCCTTCATGCGGGAGTCCGACTAGCACTTTGCCGGTTATTTAGTTAATAGTTTTATAGCTGGTTGATAGCACAATATGACCGATGGGATATACTTATACATAAAATGACACGAAGCTGATAGTCATACTTTTTCTATCCTATTGCAGTTCATTCAGTTTCATCAGCTAATTAATGTTACTTGAATTAAAAAATAGGTAGGTCCAACTTCGACAAAGAGGTGGCACGAAGAATCCAACTCGGCTGGGCAGCGTTCGGGAAGCTTCGTCCTATCATTTCGTCCAAAATACCGCAGAGCCTGAAAACGAAAGTTTTCAATCAGGGTGTGTTGTCAGTGATGACTTATGGAACTGAGACATGGTCTCTTACTGTTGGCCTCATTAGCAAGATCAAACTCGCGCAACGAGCTATGCTCGGTGTTTCCCTGCGAGATAAGCTCCAGAACGAGGAGATCCGCAGGAGATCTAAAGTGACCGATATAGCTCTTAGAGTTAGTAAGTTGAAGTGGCAATGGGCAGGCCACATCGTTCTTAGAACTGACAACCGATGGGGAAGAAAGGTTCTCAAGTGGAGACCACGAACCGGAAGACGCAGCGTAGGCCAGCCCCCCACTCGGTGGACCGACGACCTGGTGAAAGCCGCGGGGAGCCGATGGATGCAGGCGGCGAGCAGCCGCTCAAGGTGGCGTGCTCTGGGGGAGGCCTATGTTCAGCAGTGGACGTCTTCAGGCTGTTAATGATGATGATGATGAATTAAAAATGCTTATCTATAATCTTATAATCTATAACAATAATATAAAGAGGAAAGATTTGATTGTTTGTTTGCATTGAATAGGATCCGAAACTACAGAACTAATTTGAAAAATTCTTTCACTGTTGGGCAGCTACACGATCCCCAAGTGACATAGGCTATATTATATTTAAAAAGAATTAGGGATCCTCACTAAAACTCCAATAATGTATAAAAAAAATTACCTAAAATATTCTTTACATCGCGTGCGCTGCGAAAACTATTATACCCATGTGAAGCCGGGGCGATCCCCTAGTTATAAATAAGAATTTTAATTTATTTCAAAACAAAACCACTTGAATTGCCAGTATAGAAAATATTTCCCAATAAAACAAAATTACACCCCTAGGTTCAGTAAGAAGATGTTCATAAACCTCATCAAAAGGAATGGAAACATTGGATTCACTGTTATTACTTTAATTAAAAAAGAGTGTATGAATGTTCTCTAGTATCAAAATATAATAACATCGCTGCAGTATCATGTCTACAGAAAAGCAAAATAAAAATTTAATGTTATTTGCATTTGAAATGAGATTCTGCTATGATACTCTCTTTATTTGAACATTAGAATATAATATTAATAAAAACAGATATGTATCACGTACCTACCTACCTAACTTGTCTTTATACCTATAGGTTTTCTTCTTTCGTGTAGGCAAGTGGTCAGCCCTGGTCTCAGAATTTTTAGGCCGCCCAAAGGCTTCTAACTTGGCTTAACGGCTATTGTCTTACGACAACAGCCGAGACCGACAGCTTAACGTACCCTCCGAAGCACGGTAGCGCTCAGTTGTAAATACCACTTGTTGCTGTAGTGGTCACTCATCAAAGTAGTGACCGCAGCGAACGTTGCTTAACTTTACCGATCGTTTAGAAACGGCTAGTCGTGCTTCGCTATGAGCGCTACTACTATTAAATTGTGGGTGGAAAGTGGTAGGTACTGTCACCTATAATGAGCAATAGTTATATGCAATAATGCAATGGGTTGCCAACCAAACGTTGACAATGTGTTTTCTAGAATATAAAAAGACTGTATGTACAGTTGTACACACCTGCAAGATGTTAAATGAGCTTCCATCAGAAGGAGAGGTCTTTACATCGAGCCATTTTTGAACTTTAAACAAGGGCTAAATGAGTTTTAATGAATAGGCTACGTATTTGCAGTTCCTCAGTGTTTTCCATATAGGCAAAAGTGCTCACTGTCACAGGTTAGCTGTCTGCTTGTTTGTAATAGGCTAGTGTCCTGCTATTTGTTTATTGCATAAATTAATAATCTTCTTCAAACAAAACAAAAATTAACTAGTATCTCAATAAGTGACAGAGCTACAAGCATGATAAAATAAAGGAGGCGTACTGTGAGCTCTTAGCGCGATTCAGAACAGAGCCTTCACTGGATCGCTTGTCAAAATCCCCATACAAAAAAAAACAAAGCGATCCAATATAGGCTCTGTTTTGAATTGCGCTAAGAGCTCACAGTACGGGCGCAGGAATAGAAAGAGACAGCTCAAACATGCAGTGACGTCACTCTTGCTCCTACTACCTCATTACTAAGCTGTGGTAGCTTTACATACAGTTTCTTTGGCATGTGACTTCACAATGTGCGTTTTCATAGTAAGAGAATGTGGAGAATCTCCTGTTTTGCGAGAAAGGGACAGGTAATGCCCTAGAAACTTGAAAAGCTTAGCTCTGTGATTTATTTACCGATTTTACTTATTTTTTCAATTATTGCATTCATTTTTTAACCTACTTTGAAATTATTTACTTGTTCATTTTTAATAGCAAGCAACTAGCCTATTAAACAGATCTGTGGTAATTAGTTACATAACAAAAAATATCAAGCCAGTAGTCGTAATACATAAGACGCTAAACATCTGTTACTTTTTCGTGCTTTATTAGTCCAAAATAAGCGAGACAAAATTATAACAGCTTTCTATTCCAAAACAAAAGCTTGCTTAACTAAACCAAAGTTTTTTCGGCCAGTCTTTCAAGTTAGTACAATAACTTTCTGATGGATATCCAACTGCTATCACAAAGTGTGCCCTCGTTGGCTCTTGAACATGGGCCCATGCCAAAAAGTTTTCAGTGCTATATAATGTTTGAATGATTTATTCACTTGAAAATGTAAAGTAGCTCGAGAGTGTTGGGTGTGATACTTGATTTTAAGTTTGCAATAAAATGTATTCGTTTTACAAGATAACCAATGATTTAGAAATTTGTATTCAAATCAGTAAAATAAGCAGGTGTAATTACGTAACGTAAGGTTACAAATGTTTTAAGTAATATATTATTGTTCCTTCCTCGCTACTTACCAAAATAATGGAATTGACGTGAGAAAGAGGCCATATTTCTTTTTTTAACGTAAGGTATAATCCTCATCTTAGAGTTAGTAAGTTGAAGTGGCAATGGGCAGGCCACATCGCTCGTAGAAATGACAACCGATGGGGAAGAAAAGTTCTCGAGTGGCGACCACGAACCGGAAGACGCAGCGTAGGCCGGCCCCCCACTCGGTGGACCGACGACCTGGTGAAAGCCGCAGGGAGCCGATGGATGCAGGAGGTGAGCAGCCGCTCAAGGTGGCGTGCTCTGGGGGAGGCCTATGTTCAGCAGTGGACGTCTTCAGGCTGTTAATGATTATGATGATGATGATAATCCTAATAATTCTTCAAGCTTTTATTATCGGTAAAAAATTGTACGGATACTGTATTTAAATTATTGGATAGCTTACTAATCGAAATAAATATTTATTTCTGCCAAAATAAGGTATTATTTAAAACTGAGATCTACCATAATTTTAAAGGCTTTGCTGTGCATCTATGTACATGACATGTCAATTGCTATCAATGTTATCAAAACTACGGTAAAGGCTTGTTAAGCTCTGGTTACTTCCATGACCGAGATAAAATTGTAACCAGCAGCTATCTCATAAATTCCCATTTTCCAATAATTTGCACGTAGGTGTGCCATAAGCGCTTGTAAAAACGCGAACAAACCTTCGGCGTCGTAAAAAGAACAAGGTCTACAAATCATAATATCGTAACCTCCTCAATATGCGATAACCAAAGAGTATTCAATAAAGAACAAAAAATAAATCCGGCACAAACAAATTCCTCCCGAACATTCATCACAGGCGTTCGCGAGAATAGGGATAGGCGTGTCGATAACGAGTGTTTTTATATCGATATTAGAAAAACAAAGGTCATGAGTCAAGCAGTGGTTTTTTATATCACAGTGTTTTGCAAAATCCTGATTTGTTCAGGTCAATTGCATTTTGTTTAATGTTACGTACCCAGAGGGCAAACGTCACCTTATTACTTTCACTCCAGCCTTCATCCGAGTATTATGCCACAGGTCTCTAGATCCTAAACGAAATAAGTTACAGCCCTAAAATTTCGATATCAAAACAATGGTGGTCTGTGAAGCCCAAAAAAGTGCATATCTATAACTCTTATCAATCAGATCCAAATAATATCTCAGCGGAATACCCAGGCGACTTATTCCTCTCGTAAACTCATTAGCTCCAAATCCCACGTAACCCCTCGTAACTCGATATCCGAGTATCGATAATCGTAAAAACATCGGATGCCGCGATCAGCACCTCGGGTGTCTGATTGAATTTCTGCTACGTATGATTTAGTGGGTATAAATAGGGATTTTTGGTAACGCCTGCGGGACGTGACGCGTTTTTTGTGGGGGAAACGTAAATGGAAGCAAGTACTGGGCTGTTATGCGCAATGATTTTACGCTATAATATTGACTAGACTAGAAATAGAATGACGTTTAGAATGTTGAATGGCTAACGCTTTTAAATATTATATTAAGGTCAGTGAGCGGCCGTTTTCTAAAATTCTGTAGGTTTTCAAGAATTCAAATATTTTACTGGCCGGATACAGCTGTGCACCGCACCGCCCATGTGGTAGTGCAGACTGAATCTTGATATTTTCTCATAGTGAAAATTCTAACGTAATTTTTACGAATCTAAGTGGCATGTTGCATTGTTGTAACACAGTCGTTAACGCGTACGTATTATTAAGACAAACATAATTTCAATAACTCTTTCTCATAGGATTTTAGATGCACAATACTTTCGTATGATGTAGGTATAAAACTATTTTTACTAATTGTCATGGTGCATAAAACATTTAATATACAAGATTTTTTTTCATAGCTTTTATTGACTAAATCGATTTGATCACCCGTAAAGCTTGGCACCACCAGTCACTCGCTTTGCCAATCTCGTGTAGCTCGACCACAACGTCAGCTGTACCGAATCGGGGCTTATGTTTTCAAAATTGATCGAGATTTTAGTACTCGCAACTTTAGTGTTAGGAGCTGCCAAGTTTTCTTATGTGTTGTAGACATTTTGTCATGAATACGTAGATTGAACGAGACCCAAAGGCGAGCACGGCTCATTGGCTACATATTAACAACTTTTAATAGTTTGCACTATGATTCAAAGCCTACTTTACCCTGTCCCAATGACGTTCTAGAAATGTACTAAGTTTGCACTCGCCATTAAAATCATGAAGGGAAATATCTCGAGAAACCTTAGTTATTCAAGCGCAAAAACTCAAGGACATAACTGTGTCATCTATAGTCTATACCAACTAACACTAAAATCCCGTTCTTGATTCAAATTTTTATTGCGCTAAGCAAGCTTGTGCTACACTCATAAATCTTTATGACATGACTCTCCCTGTATTTGTGGGTACTTACAAGTTTCCCACGTATCTGGCGAATAAACACGATGTCTACTAAACTGGAACAAAACAAAACCACACAACTGACCGTACATCCAGCACGCCCAAAACCCTGATTACGTGATCAACAGTACCAAAAACTTATTTGGACCCCTGCCAAGTTCCACGGTGCCAATATGGCCAGGGTCACCTTGTTATCTTGGTACATTAATTTGGACATAATAGCTTTGTTTTACACTATTAGGTTACTATGTAGCGGTGCCTGTGGTTACTTGACTTTAATTAATTGCTTAGTAAGTTCCACATGTATGAACTGTGGAAGTCACATGTATAATGATATACCGTTGTTTAGAAATATATCTACATTATATCTAAAAAGAATGGGTTTTTATTTAGTAAAGACAGGTAAGTTTTATCCTTACGAGTTTCATCATCGTCATCATCATCATCAGCCTGAAAACGGCCACTGCTGAACATAGGCCTCCTCCATAGAGCGCCACCTTAAGCGGCTGCTTGCATCCACCGGCTCCCCACGGTTCTGACCAAGTCGTCGGGGGGGGGGGCTACGCTGAGTCTTCCGGTTTGTGGTCACCACTCGAGAACCTTTCTTACCCATGGGTTGTCAGCTCTATGAGCGATGTAGCCTGGCCACTGCCAATAAAAGCTATATCTGTGACTTTAGTTCTCTTGCGGATCTGTTCATTTCGGATCTTATCTCGCAAGGAAACTTCAAGCATAGCTCTCTCCATAGCTCGCTGCGCGACTTTGAGCTTACTTATAAGGCCAATAGATAGGGTCCACGTCTCAGTGCCATATGTCATCACTAGCAACACACACTGGTTGAAAACTTTCGTTTTCAGGCTTTGCGGCTTACGTCTTTACACCAAGGCAATTACGAGTAAAAATAAGTAAATCAACATGATGGTAGTCACTTAATATTTTAACTAAATCCGCTCAACTATTAGACTGTGTTATTAACGGATCGTTTTAAAATCCGTACTTCAGTAAAATATTGCTTAAATTATAATTTAAAAGTAACAGTAAAGAAATTCCTTACTAAGGCCCGATTTCACCAAACTAGAATAAATTTTATTCCAGGTATAACTTTCCGAGAACAACCGAGTTACGCGAATATAGCACTTATATCACCAATTTTGTGAAAGAATAAGACTTATTCCTTGGATACAATCAAAATGGCATCTTTTTTGTGTAATTTCATTTGTCACTTAGCTGTATCCAGGAGTAAGGAATAGCCGTATACTTGGAATAAACGTTGGTGAAATCGGGCCTAAGTAAAACAGCTCAGACGATATTGATGCAAATATAGCAGCCTAGAGTATTATAGTACCTACTTAAGTATAGACAGGCCTAGAAATCCTAGAATCATTACAGTTTCATAAGCTAGTTATGTAAGACTACTATTTACATAATATTAAAGACTTCAATATTTAAAACTAGGGTGGCCTCGTACGTGACGATGGTAAAAGACCCGACGGAATGACCTTGATCCCGTGGAAGATGGGGCGGCCCTTGGTGTGGGATGCTACGTGTGTAGACACCCTTGCGCCGTCACATCTTCCCGAGACACAAAATAAGGCTGGCGCGGCGGCGGATTCCGCAGAGAAACTGAAAAGGCGCAAATATAGTAACCTAGACAGCGGTTTTATTTTTGCGCCTTTTGGGGTCGAGACCCTCGGGCCATGGGGACCAAGTGCACACAAAGTCTTTAAAGAACTTTGTAAGCGTCTGGTTGAAGCAACGCGTGACCAAAATGCTGGCCTCTATTTGGGCCAAAGGTTAAGCATTGCCATTCAACGTGGCAATGCTGCCAGCATTTTGGGCACTTTGCCCACTGGTAGTGGTTTGTTAGATTAGTTTTGTATTATATTGTTAATTTTATAGTTTTAGTTTAGTTTTATAGAATACCTAGTTTTATTGTTGTAGTTATACTTATTAAAGTGAATAAACTAGGGTGTCAAAGTCAAATATTAATGTGTACGTTTAAGTTCTGTCTACATAATATAAAAAAGCCGTTTGTGGTGTAAGCTGCTGTGTTTAATGTAGTTAGTTTAATTTATTATTTTTTATTTATAACAATGTAGAGTTATAGACAAGATTTTAACCTTCAAAAGCATGTTTCAAAATGTTTAATAATACGTAAACAGCACAAACTTTCCGTTTATTAATTTTAATTAAGCTTTAAATAAAAGAATGTAAGTGAAAAATCTAAGCTTAATGTAAGAATTTCACACTACCAAAAAAGGCCCACCCCAATTTAGCTCGGCAATCTTTCCCTTATAAATAATTTAATGGGACGCAAGAAGTAATTACGGGTACGTCCTCGGACTTTACTTTGACAAGGTGTTATCTCTGTGGCCAAGTCGGCAATGTCCGATTGACACAGAACTGTGGCTAATTATAAACGTTAATCACAGATTACATTTTTTTTAGCTTGACATTTCGTGTAAGCTTCTTGAAAGGGGCATAAATGGGATATCATTTAGTCTTCATAGTAGGATTTGCTACCAAGGATGAAAATAACTTTTGGAGCATAATATTACTAGGATGAAGAATAATTACTAGAGTACAGACTACTAATATTTAATTAATAAAAATGAGCCTTTCAGTTCGTGTTATTTATGCATGAAGGACTAGAAACCTTAAATTATGTGGAGGGACGTGACATGGCTTAACGACTGTTGTATTACCATAGATTTAAATTTGAGGATATGCCTTAACTAACATTTTTGTAGTCGAAATTGTTGAAAATAATTACACGCCATCAAGGTGACGCCTGTCACCATGACGTCCTGTCATTGTATAAGTTTTCGATGATTTTCCAAATAGAAAATACATTATTTTGTGACAAAATCAAGTATAGTATTCAAAACATTGGCTAAAATTTGTAAAATATGCTGCTTTTTTGATTACACTTACTGAAATAGTTTGCACAACATTTCACAGCATAACTGGGTCAAACTTACATCACAGACTGAGCGGTAGTGTAAGCCAACCTGTGAAATTGACTCCCACTTTGAAGCGACGTTTTAACCTATCATCGAGCCTGTCCATACGATGGGTTATTTATATGTAATGTGTATTTCGAAAATAACCGACCAAGTGCTCTCCACTCCACGGTGCAGATTTTTTCCCTTATTCTATGGTACCCTCCAAAGCAAAGTAGCGCTCAATTACAAATAAGTACCACATAAAGTAACTCATCCTGGCAGCAAACATTGGTTATGCTGAGATTTATTATGTGCGCTACATAATAAACTACAACTAAATATAACCTGAGCTAAAACTAAAGTGCTTATAAAAGGAAACTTGCAAAAAATCCTTAGAGTTTGGATAAAAAGGCTTAAAATACTTATTTTCTTATACATCACTTCGGAATTTGTACCACAGACGATGTCAGGTTTAGATAAAGAAAATAAGGAAATAAGAAAAATATGCTCACTTTACATAGCAGAGTAGGTCAATCTCAAGACGGAGATTGAGTGAGGAAAGGCATCGTAACGTCACATCATTGTAAGCATTTACCGTAACCTTTGAGCCGTAAACCGTGGAATACTTTAGCCCAGATTTTATACTAAAACCTTCGCATCAGTTTCTGCCCCGACAGGGTTGTTTCACTTTTCAAGTGCTTTACTAGGTCCTACAATTTTTATGAATTACCATATTCTCCAGGATTAAAATTTGTAAATTAATTACTTGTCATGGTTTTAGACTAAAAAATTAAAACTATTTTTAAAGTCAATTCAACGTGTTTCCTGAAGATCATTCAGACCGTGGTATGAGCCAAATTTTTACTAGTCAAGCAAATGTGAACACTAATTTCTATTTTTACATGTCGATGATTTTAATTCATTCAAGTTTGAATAGTAACCAAACATGTGACTTTTACGCAGTTTTATATAGACTCTACACAGCAGGGAACAAGCACTTAAAATTGGGTTATCCCTTAAATGGATATCGTAATAAAATTGACGGTTATGTCAGTTATTAATGATTGATCGAACGCAGAATGAGGCCGGAGTAATTAATATTGGGAAGTGTTTGTTCCGGAGGAGCTGAGTGGTTATTGCTAGGATGTGGCTGATACTTTGGTTTGAGTGCTCTAATTTCCATTTGCGATTATCTACGTTGCCTCCAGTAGTTCTTGTAAAGCATTGGAATGGATAGACGGTACGGTTGTAATTTTAGTGTTTTAATAGTTTTTATGTCCTGTGTGGAATCGCCATCAATAAAAGACTATGCAAGATAACATCTTGCCGCTATTGTATGACTGGAAGATGTCTCATCATCATCAGCCTGAATTAGTCCACTAATGGAGGCTATTGACCTTTCCTAAGGTCCCACTGACCCTGGCAATTAGTGTAACTAAACTGTCGATAGTTTTACTAACGATATGTTTCATCTGAAAAAGCCACACTATCGTATGGGCTATCGATACTATCAATACCTTAAAATGAGGGAATACTATGAAATGAGTGTTATACTATCGGTACTATCGATGGTATTGTTGCACGAATAGGTTTGACTAAGTTTTTCATTTACGAGCAACATTACTATCGATAGTATCGACAATATTGCCTCTTTCAATAGTATTGCGTCGTTTTGAGCAATCGATAGGCCTATCGATAGTGTTTCGATGGTTTGATTATTGATAGACGATTAATCATCGGTAGTCTACTTTCAATCGGCAACACTACCTGGCATTCGATTCTTCTCACCCAACTACTAGCCAGCCACTCGGCGCAAGTCGTCGCCCTACCTAATCAGCAGGCGTCAGATAACTACTGACATACTTTTTGTTTGTAATACTTATAGTACAATATTATGTGATGGCCAGTAACAGAACAAAAATCAATGTTCATCACACAAATGTTTGTCCTGGGTGGGAATCAAACCCACAACCTACAGTTCAGGTAGAGCTACTACCGACTGAGATATCAGGCCTATTATATGTGGCTAAATAATATTTATCAAATAAATTGAAATTGTATGCTTTTCTCTAATGTAAAGGTATATTTAGGATTTTCCAATATATATTTTTAACTGTAAAAGTACTAATAGCGTTTTTATCTGATTGGATTTTAAATCAAAAATAATTTTTGTCTTACTGTGAAACTGGGCTGGTCACGTCGTTCGCATGCATGACGAACTTTGGGCCAGAATAACCACCGAATGGGCCTCTGGCAATGGTAGAAGTCAACGCGGCAGACCAAGAAGGCTATGGCGTGACGAGCTCGACTCCCACCAATTAGACTGGCCCCTAACAGCTCAAGACCGTGAGAAATGGAAAGAAGGTAGGGAGGCCTTTGCCCAGCAGTGGGAAAATACAGGCTGATACTAATAATAAATACTGTGAAATCCAATTACACAATACCTATTCCAAGTTGAAAGAGAAATATTCCGAAAAAATCTCGACTCGATTGCCAACCTTTCCATACCTAGACAATCATACTAAATATCTATTCGTGTGCAATTGACCAGGGAAAGGTCAGTTTCAGAAAAGAAATTCTACCCTTACGATTCAGACCTTTCCCGAACATTACATTACTAAGGTATTACCCGTAAATTTCATAAGCCATTAAGGAAGTAACTTATACTAAAGTGCGGGGCACACTGCTACTTGACGTTGTGCCCGTATTTAGTATTTATTGTTAAACGACATTTTCCACCCAAACCTGAAACGGAATGAACAGTAAAAGTTTCGACCTGGGAAAGTGGTCACGAAAGAAAAAAACGAGAAGAGTCTATACATATCTCTTTAAAGTGCTTGGTCTCGTCCCCAGTACTGCCCCGCTACCGGGGTCAGTGGGAAAAACTTCTATCCTCCTAGGTAACCAATAACGGTGCTTACGGGGTTAATACCACAGAAAAAGTGTAATTGGCCCCGTTATAGTCGGATCGACTAATTCATATCGGTGATTTAAGGTTGTCTTTCTCTTTCTTCTCTCTCATCAAACTGATTGTGATCGTGATTGCGTTTTACACTAGAGATATTGTACACAGTTTATGTGTCACTTAATATCACGGAAACATTAAAAGGCATGTTGATGCGTGAATTATTGTAGCTTATAACATTTTTGTATCACCTATAAATTATGTTGTAGGTATATAAACAATAGAGAGCAATGGTGGCCGAGCGGTAGCATGTGCGTTTCGCAGTCTTACGGCACTTGGTTCGACCCTCGGCCCTGCACCAATGACTCATCTAGTAAGTTATGTGCAGTTTTCGATGCCGTCACTTTGTGCCTCAGAGAGTACATTAAGCCGTCGGTCCTGGTTGTCATAAGAACGTCTATGGCAATCATTACGGGTAGTCAGAAGCCTGATAGAATCTGACGCCTGGTCTAACCATCCCCGTTACTGGTTCCTTATGGGTTGCGAGGTCAGATGGCAGTCACTCGTGTAATTCCGGTAGCTTGCCGGCCTTGCCGCTATAGGTTAGATTGGGAGCTGACCCCCAATAACAAATGGTAAAAGGCAAAGAAGATGATGATGTGTATAAACAATGTACGTTTTCATTTAATCCACAATACGCATTCAAAGTCTGTGGCATTGATACGGTATTGGTATATAGTATGGTACCTTTCATGTTCGACATGACTTGAATATTTTGGTAAAATGATGATATAATGATGTAATTGATCATCATCATCATCATCATTAACAGCCTGAAGACGTCCACTGCTGAACATAGGCCTCCCCCAGAGCACGCCACCTTGAGCGGCTGCTCGCCTCCTGCATCCATCGGCTCCCCGCGGCTTTCACCAGGTCGTCGGTCCACCGAGTGGGGGGCCGGCCTACGCTGCGTCTTCCGGTTCGTGGTCGCCACTCGAGAACCTTTCTTCCCCATCGGTTGTCAGTTCTACGAGCGATGTGGCCTGCCCATTGCCACTTCAACTTACTAACTCTAAGAGCTATATCGGTCACTTTAGTTCTCCTGCGGATCTCCTCGTTCCGGAGCTTATCTCGCAGGGAAACACCGAGCATAGCTCGCTCCATGTAATTGATACTCAATGAAAAATACGCCAATATTGAATTGAAGTAATTTAACGCAAAATGATAGTAGGAGACATGATAATTATGAGGAATCGGGAACTTTTTATCCATGTATTCCTGTTTTAGGGAAAAAGGCCCAGCAAATCCTCATTGATTGGTAATGTCTATGATGGGGATTAATGAATTGACTCCCTTTAAAGTCGGGTTTTAAAAAACGCTGAATGTTAAATTCAAAGCTTGGAAACTCCCAAAAGTCACAGTGGTTCTCCCTTCAGTATGACCTCAACTTTACGAACTAACTTAGAAGGGACACGGTATTGAATTACTTCTCCGGAATTTACACCAAACGCGCGTTTTGAATGTAAATGCCTGAGGGTTATCATAAGAGTCGCCAAAGACAAAGTAAGCATTTTCTGATAAATACTCGACAGTAATTCGAATGAGATGGCTTACGAATTATGGTCACGTACTGAATGACAGGGGATTGGGGTTATGACGTTGATGTTTTTGGTGTTAAATAAAATGTTTCTATACTCTAATAGTTTGGCGATCTGTTAATTACCTACTAAGAGCCCAGTTTTACCCACAATATCCGATTTTTTAGTTCCCGGTTTTAAAAGAAACAGCCGTCATCATTATTTGCCAGTTACTTGAGCCTAGCCATTTGTAATTAAAATACTTTTAAGGGATTCCTAATCGTTATATTGTTCTTGAAGCTGCATGGTTCCAGTCTGCGGATGGGACCACCCCATATCTTCCCATGGCTGCCGAAAGAGCCGGCTAAGGGAATATCCAGGGAATGGGCAGCAACATTTGCCTTGGTCTGCATTATAAAGAGATCACTAAGGGCGGGGTTTTTTAATCTATAGTTAAGCTAACCAATGATTAAATATGCTAACAAGTTCTAGCCAATAATCAACATTTGTCAGGATTTTTAACCATTGGTTACCTTAACTACGCATCAAAAAACCTACCCTTAGACGCTTGCCAAAGGTGGCGATTATGGCAACCCTTTGCGATAAGTGTCCAAAGTGTAATTTGTGAGCGAGGCCTATGTGCAGCAGTTAGACGTTTTCCGGCTGATAATGATATGTGATATTGATCATTCCGTTTTGATATGTCACCATTATTAGTGTTGTACGCCTTACTTTTGCCGTTATTATGTTGTTGTAAATATGTAATGGTTATAATTTTATTATTCAGAACAAAAGGACCTGTAATTTGGTCGCTATAAACGGTGGACAACAAACCCCAGGCCGACCATTGCGCTCCATTACAAAACGGTGGAAACAAAAGCTCTTAAATCTTTATGCTCAACAGGATAGGTATATCTGTTCCTCTCTTGAGATTTCCAGTAATAAATCTCTCCTGTATCAAGAGAGACCTCCGTTTGTTTTTTATCAAGATCTTGGCTTTGAAACGAGTTGAGACACAGTTGATACAGTGAGAAAAGACGCATTATCTTACCACTAACAATACATTACATTACAATACATATATCCATGTACCTATATTCAAACATTTAACTTTTCTTGAATATGTCCATCGCAGAAATCTGTAAATAAAAATATTGGTGGTAGTTATATCTACTATAAAAGACACTATAAAAATAAACATCTAATGTGTGAGAGTATAGATTGACGCTATCGAAGTAAACGCTTTCAAAGTAAATCCATAAAATAACGTTGTATTTTTTGTAATACACCGTTATTATTTTAATTTTAAATACCACGAATCTATAGTATGAACATTCATGAACCATAACTTGTTAATTTTTTTCTCTTATAATAGAGTTTTTATTCTTAACAAAAAATTTCGATTTGGTCTCATTAGCCCCGGTTGCATCCACTTGTTTTGCGCCGTATTTATCTACTTATATGGATATGAAGGTGTTACTATGCGGTCAAAATTTTTGTTTTAGTTTACTGCTTACAGTCAAAAGTTTTATTGCATGAACGCATTTATTGCATTACGTATGAAACTGCGCATAACAAGGTACCTATTAAAAAGCTCGTGTGGTACTACTAAAAACCCTTACATCAGTGTTTGAATAATAGCCGTTGCCACAGAATAGATAGAATACTTACTTCACGAAGTCACTTAAATAAATAGCGACTCAAGAGTCGTATTGAAACTGTAGTTCAGGTCGCACAGCGCTACAAGCCTTCCTTAAACAGTCACCTCTCGTTCTATCGCTATATCGCTGCTCTTCTGACGCGTTACGCGTAACGGACCGACCCGTCTAGACGCCCGGTTTCATGTACTTGTAGCTTCATAGCTGAAGCGCGATGCTAATCACAGCATCCTTAATGATTGTAAAAGTGCCAACATTACCAACTATCACATTTCTTCTATGTCAAAGGGGTAGTAAGTTTTTTTGTGTCGAGTCGTCGCCTCCCCGCGGGATATTTAGTGGGAGCAGGACGATTGGCCATGGTTGTTTGTCGTTTATGTGGATTGATAGCTCCACAGAGATAAGTTCCGGTTGTAAGTTTTTATTGTACGTTGTTACATCTCTAGTTTACCAAGGATTTTTTTTATTGACTTGTAATTTTGGTTGGTAAAATACAAACGCTGCCTTACCTAAACTAAAGATAATGTATTAAGGTAGGATAAGGATTGTAGATCTAGTTGGTGTCAATGTTTATGATTCATCTACCTTATACTTTTATAAATCCATACATTAAGGGCCTGAGCTATCATCAATACAACATTATAACGATAAATACAAGATATATTTAACCACTCTTTTATACCTCTCATATCAAAACCGACGTTTGTAGAGCGATGTAAATA
The DNA here is from genome assembly GCA_910589525.2 of Ennomos quercinarius. Taxonomy (NCBI): domain Eukaryota; kingdom Metazoa; phylum Arthropoda; class Insecta; order Lepidoptera; family Geometridae; genus Ennomos; species Ennomos quercinarius. Next base: position 14,646,246 of record OU342501.1, on the reverse strand, counting down.
CAAACAATAATTATATTCAGTAGAATTAGTAAGATGAAGTAGTGTAAAAGCACTTCTGAAGAATTACACTGAAAAGTACGTGCTGGAGATATTTTATTTTCAGAATTGTATCTAAGCGATATAAAAAAGTGCACGATTAAAAAAAAAATCAAAAATCAAAAGTTAGGTTGAATGGAACCCGCGTATAATCTAATCCTCATAAGTCGAATAATCGTTTTAACTAATTACCGTTTTGTCCAATTCTCAAATTGTCAAATTCTGATTGGACACAGCAAATCGTCAGCTGAGAAAGCTATAACTGAAATACACGCTCCTCCTGCGCTGATGCTGTTGCTGACATGTTATATTTTATCTAAGTTATCACAACTTAAATAAAATTTCACAACTCACACAATTTCTACAAGTACTGTGATCATCAACAGTAAATTAAGTTAATAAATATACATACTCAAAGCTGAGTCGTACTTTCAGCCCGGAGTTTCACTCAAACAGCGCTTACAGTTTGAAACTAACTGTAAGAGCTCTTACTTTACAGTGATGAGTGTAATTGAAACGCAGATTAAGTCTTTTAATACTGAAACTGGGAGATTTTGGTTTTTAGCTGACAAACTTTATCTGCTCCATAGAAACACATTTAAGTTTGGAAGTAATTGAGTAGCCAACTTTACTGTACGTGTAAGAAATTAAAAACAAAACCAGGAGAAAGAAAAAAAGGGTTTGTAATTAAATGTATTTGTAGAAAGAAGCAAGAGACCAAACCAAAAATACGCAGAAAGACTTTTCTATCTGTAACACGAGGAATTCTCTTATACGGTTTGTGAATTCTTCTAACAAAAGCGAATAGAAAAAATCTGAGTTTAAAAGGAAAAAATTTGAATTAAAGAATTAAGCTTCGCTATAAAGGGATCGCAGAATCTTGTTTAACACAAGTTCACAGGCACTCATGTTCGACTCGTTAATATTTGAAACCCATTTGGATTACGCGACGCGGCTGCACTCTCATTAAAACACATTAAAGCGTGTTACCCTGTGTCGTGAGCTTCACAAGGATTAGTGGTAGTGCGGGTTCTGAGCTTGTCTGCAAAATGAATCTTCTCTTGGCATTCAATATATCTATGACTACTACGCTCCACGGAGCTACAGCCGTTGCTTTTTTTAAATACATACCTACACATAAAACAAATTTGTATTTATTTATTTATTTATTATTCAGTTTATAATAGTTAGCTCTAACTTTATATATTTTTATTTGTATTTGTATATTTGGTAATATCTATAATATAAGTGTAATTTAAATAACTTGTTAGTATGGGTAGATTAATATCTACTTATGTAGAGGCCGTGAAAGAAAATATTGTAGTACACAAGATACCGCTGTCAAATTTTTATGCACATAACTAATAACTGTTTAATTACTTAAGTAATTGTTAAAGACGATCTTACCAATACGGGTGTGTTGCCATTTGAACGTTAGCGTTTTTGTAATAGACTGTTCAAAGTAGGTTGTACTTAATAAATATATAACATACGTAAAAAGGGCTTATTATAAGAAGATCGTACAAAATATCAAGGCTGTCTGAGAAATCCTATTTAACTACTTATCCAGTAATTATACGAAAGTAATTATATCGTAGTTAATTTCAAGTCTTAACTCCCTCTCTCCTGAGCTTATAATATAGCAAGATTTAATTTCGTATCACTTGATTATTAAACCGCAAAATTAACGTACATAACACAAGCCACCGCAGCGCGGTGTATAATAATTGCTGCCAGACCACACGGGCTTTCAGCGTAGTCGAGAAAATATTAGACAAAATCCCCAAAACCACGTTCAGGGAATTGCTTCCCCCACCCGAATTAAACGTAATCTAAATGCTCTTACTCTAATTAGTCTTAAATAATGACTTTTGCTTGTTACAGATAAAATGGAGCGTCGGATTGCTGGGATAATCTACATTCTAATCACATTCGCTCTCGTTAACGAAATGTCTATAAACGTGCAAGCTAGAGACAGTAACAAAAGACGCACGAAAGAAAAAACGGGAGGTTTCCAAAAAAACATTTGTGATATTACCGATCGAGACTCGAAAGTTCATTGCTACTGCGAGAATACAAGAGAGCCTAGGAATGCAACAAAAGCAGAATGCTGGGTATTCAACGGTGGGATACCTAGAGACGACCTCATATGGCAAAGTTTTGCTTCCCAACCATCTCTGCAAACTTTATCTTTCAACGTCCGTGTTGATGGAGCGCTTGGCTACATACCTACTAAAGCACTTTGCTACTTACAGCGTCTTAGATCTATTAACATCAAGTATGGAAACATTGTTGAAATAACACCCTACTCGTTTGCAAACTTGACCAACCTGAAAGAGCTTGGACTTTCTCAAAACCAAATCGAAAATTTGCAGCAGTATTCTTTCGCCCACTTACCCAATATAACATCAATCAGTCTTGAGGACAACAACATCATAGATATAGATGTCGAAGCTTTTTATGATCTGCCCAAATTGCAAAAGTTGGTGTTCACGAAGAATAATATATCGACGATACGAAACCAGACATTTCTGCACACCTTCAACTTATTGGAATTGGACTTGAACAAAAATAACATATACTATCTGAACCGTCACACTTTTGACGGATTGGCAAACTTGAGGAAATTGGATCTGAGGAGGAATCGAATATACAATTTGACCGAGTTCACTTTTGCCGAGTTGTGGAATTTGCAGGAGTTGCTCCTGGGCAAGAACGATTTGCGGTTCATATCGGAACGTGCTTTCGATGGCCTCTCGCAGCTCCGCAAGTTGTCCCTCGATGACAATAAACTGGCGTCGCTCCCTTCCGGCCTGTTTGAGGGGGTAAGGGGCCTCAGCTCACTCGATTTGCGATCCAACGAGCTACACGCATTAACTTTCGACAACATCAAACCCATATTGGACAACTTGAAGCCCCTGAACAGCAATTTGCTGCTCGAAGGTAATAACGAATACATAATTTACTTCCTCATGCTAGCTTTGATAAACTTAAAACACACGCTGAATATTAAACGAGTAGAAACGGAAACGTTATTATTAACTTTTACTTATAAAGTTGGCTCTTTTATGATCCCTCGGGGTGTCTTATCTGGGTTGGGAAGGTGTAGAGGTAGAAGTGGAAACTGTTGTATAATACGTTTTATTTTGAAAATGTTTTGTAGTTCACCCGGTTGTCGTGTAGCTTGCAAAGTCCTCGTCCATTTAACTTTAAGTTGGAATTTCAGTTTAACCTAAATATGTGTATTCTTTTCAGAGAACAACTTCGTGTGCGACTGCAGGTTGAAATGGATGCATGCGCTGCGCAACGAGACAAAAAGCCAGAACACAAAAGAGTCCCTAGACGGCGTGACTTGCAAAATGGATCCCCCCATAGTGAGCTCTGCGTACAATAAAATGCCTGAACCAGATGACAAAATGGATTATAACCAAGATATTCTACACGCTGGCATAACAATCGAAACTCTGAACGAAAAAATGAACGTCACTGAGAAAAAAACGATTCCGGATCAAGATATATCCGATATAAATACTAATGATATACCAAAGAAAGGAGTGAAAAGGAACGTTTTAAAGCTCGCCCCAGAAAAGTTACCATGTCCAAGAGAGATACCGAAAACCACCGAGGCGCCACCAATGCCTTTGGGTGATCCAGTGATTCCAGTCCAGAACGAAATGAAAACCTTTAGGTTTCTAGATATGAACTCTGGACAAGGCCTGCCGATTTGGTGTAGCTACTCGTACGTAGTGTTATGGAGTGTATGTTTTACATTTTTCTTTACTTAGGGTTAGTGATTTGGGTCTAGTCATTAGTTTACGAGAATCAGACTAAATAGGTACTCCATGTGGGCTTTGATTGCTTTATTTGAAGATTTATAAATAACAGTATCGCCTGTTTGGGTTACTCCGCGTAATCAACAGATAGGATGGACGCGGGTTGAAATCCCATGCGGGTTTCAAATTTTTCCCTTACATGAAAATTTATTCGCTTTATTTGAGTACGTAATATAAAGAATTAAAGTTGAATAATTATTTCATGTTTTATTTACATCGCATCATGTAAATTACAATAATTTGTAATTGTTAAAACTATATAGTGTAGTTTATTTATTTGGCTGTCATGTCACATGTTTTAAAATTTTTACTTTTATATAGACTACAATGCAAGTTCAAAGCTCGTGTTTCATAGACATAATCAAATAAAGCAATCAAAGCGTCTCAAATTGAGTTACAAGCCGCACCATTTAAACGCGGGCATTATTAATAATAAATAATTATTCGTAATGAGCACTTTACCACTTATGCATACAGTACATAATGTGATTATATCTCACCTGATGGATGTTGTAATATACGATAAATGTTACATTTTAAAGTTAGATAATGTACAAAGCCGCTCGATTTCCATCACAATTTCATGTCGTAAATGCAACGTCGTGGTGTGAGCATTTTTGAAAAACAAAATACTGTCGGATTTAAATATGGTAGAGATGCAATGGTAGGCATGTTATCGAAACAAAAATACATGAATTTGTATCAGTATTTTTTGTTCCAAATCCATTAATTTTTAAGTGTGTATTTAGTGCATTTTTACAAGTTAATGATGAACGAAAAGCGGAATATTTAGAAACATAAAAAAGTTGTGTTATTTATTTATCGTTTTGTTTTTTAATGGTAATTGTAGATAATAATCATGCTGCTATGATATATAGATTATAATAATCTTTTTCATAAGTTCCAATATTCGCACAGAATGATCAACAAAAACGTATAACTAATAATACCAGATTTTTAAAAGTAAATAATTATATTATAATACGAGTGACATATTGAATAACAAAGTTATTATCTCTAACAAATATAACATACAAAAAATAATTTAAAATACACTTTCAATTAATTTACAATATAATTCAGGTCTTAAAGCTCATAAAACACAATGAAATAAATTACAGCTTCTTAAGCCTGATTAAATAAGGGTTTTAAAGTTACGACTCTTTTACTATCACAGATTATAATGCCATGAAGGGGAGATACAGAAAAAGAGAAAGGGATGTAGATACGAGTACAAATGTTCATAAATGTAAACGGAGGGCAGGGTTGAGCGCGAATAAAGGGTCTGTCTGACACACGAACTGCGATTTCACTATCGCACGGATAAAGCAAGCACATAGATTACTCTTTTAAAGTAAAGAATAAAACTAAAGCACGATGATATATCGATTTTTTAGATAGCGCTGCCAGTAACGTTAGTTGGTTATAAAAGGTGAAGGGTTGGAGATGAGATCCCTTGTCACGGTAGAATAGCATGTATCAGCTATTGCAACGGATCGATGCGGGTTCAAATTCATCTCGTGAGACATTTAAATTAAAGTTCGTTCGCAATCTACAATTGCGATCTGTGTGTCAGAGCCCTTAATATCCTCTCAGAATAATGCAATTGTATCCCTTATTTGGTGATTAAAATTTAGTGCAATTGGTTTCTTTATCTTTAATTGTAGAGGGGAAAGGTTATTTGGAGTGATATTGTAATTGGAAAAACAATTTTGTTTAAATTGAGCCCCATTGCAAGCCCTTGTCATATGTATAGCCGTAACTGTTTAATTGAATTAGCTAACACATTTGTTGTATGAAAATCATATGCTAGGTCGAGATGTAAAGATTGTATTGTAAAATAATATTATTATTCTGTTATAATTTTAGTATGACCTCTAAAAGTAAAGGTCTATTTGTCCAACTTGTACCACACACAGGGCTTAAAGTGGAAGTGTTATTAACATATTTATATAAAAATAAATTTTATTGCGCTTATGCTTGACAAATTTAAAATTGTACCTATGTAACTACGTACTCTATTTCTGTAAATTGATCGGTTGGTTATTATCGTTTTTATAGACCACAAAAACAAAAATGCTCACGCCTAAAAACCACGTTTACATTAGTTAGGGGCTCTTTTACTTAAGTTGTTATCTATGTCGTGTATATTTAACTGGTGCACAAAAGGGGTAAATATTAAGTTTTTCAGTACTGACATCTGTATTACGTGTGTATGATTAAAAACAGGGACCTACGTACAATGAGTACATCACGGAGTTTAATTTCGCCATATGACGCCAGTGTGCGAACACAGCTGAAGCAAAATGTATATGGAATTTTAGTAGTAGGTACTTCATTGCGTTTTAATAATATAAATAATTGATAAATTATATTTTATATCTTTACTGATCACAGACGAGAAAAACAACATAGACGGCAACTATAAAACTAAAAAGGAAGGTCAAATAAGGAAATATTAAATAGTAAAATCATACCTACATAGAGAGCATGTATAAACCTTCATGAACGCCGTGAGAAAGACGTCTCGTCTTGATGTTAATTCTATTTCTTTTTCTTTACTACAAAATATCACGATTTTTATAGACCTAGATGAGTGCTAACCCACGTGTAATGTGGACAGTCTAATTGTGCGATCGTTAATTAAATTCATACTATTATTATTATTAATATTGTAAATTGTGCATAACTTTTGTTTTTACAATAAATTGGTTTCAATCGTGTTGTACAAAGTTATAAACTAAATGTAATTTGACAGTTCCAAAATGTTGCCGACCCATTAAAATGGATTAAATAACAAGTACTGTGACAGTTTTAGCACTGTCAAATTAAGTTTAGGGTTCTGTACAAATAAATCAATTCCAATGTTTATAATCTTCTTCTTCTTCTCGTGTAGACAAGTGGTCAGCCAGGGTTGTCAGAACTTTTAGGCCGCCCAAAGGCTTCTGACTTGGCGTAACGACTATTGTCTTACAACACCAGCCGGGACCGACGGCTTAACGTGCCCTCCGAAGCATGGTAGCGCTCAGTTGTAAATACCACTTTTTGCTGTAGCGGTCACCCATCAGAGTAGTGACCGCAGCGAACGTTGCTTAACTTATTGTTTATAATACAAACCAGATATATTTAAGCCATCAGATTTTATGGAAATAAGTACTAAAACTATGAAGGAGCCCCGTGGTTTCATCTGCAACTCACCCATTTTCCTGCGGGAATTCTCAATTTTCCGGGACAAAAATTATGCTATGTTGAACCCGGTAGTATAAGCAACTACATGTGAAATGTTTTATCTAAATTGGATCCGCCATTTTTGCGCGAAAACCACACAGAAAAATAAACAAACAGATTTTCACTTTTATTAGTAGGGCAGGATGAAAACGTTGATTTGAACTTTGCATGATTTTGTCTGTCATCAGTTTAAGTAAAGGAGCCAAATGTTTTAAAAATATGTATGTATAATACTAATACTAATAATTATGTTCGTTCATTATTGTGTATAACGTTGTATAAAGTATTTTGACAAGGCGTTTTTTGTATGAATAAAATAATGGTGTACATTTTTGTATAAATAATTGTGGTTTTATTATATTCCCAACGAGATGAATATTCATTAGGTTTCTTGTATACAACGATAATATTGAATCTATCTGTTACTTCAGCTTGGAACAAGGCTTATGAATCTTTTATAAGTTATACAAAAACAACATAACAAATCATTTAAATATTTAGAGAACTTTCCGTTTGACTTGATGAAAATCTTTTGGTGGAAAAATAAACAATTCAACAAAGCCTTCTACGTTTTAATTAAAAATTAAGAATTGCAACTAATTCTCAATTAAAAATCTTAGATGAAAGATGATCCTGACGTCTTAGGAAACTGAATTGAAAAGTAAATTAAATATCTTAAAATTCCCAAAAACCATTTTAAAACAAAAGCTTAACCGGATTTAGTCAGTTAGGTATTGATTTAAGATTTATAGGAGTATCGCCTGCTTAGCGTAATCAAATAGATTAATTTTGAGGTAAAGAAAAACTAATCACCAACGGTGTTTGAACCCGTATGCATCCGTCCTTAAGGCCAAGAGTTTTTTTTGTTGAGATCAAGAGATCTCATGTTTTTATCCTTCACCTTTTACAACTAATCATACGGATGCGGAGGAAAATAATAAAAAAAATCGTTTACGTTAAAATTAGTAACACTGTATCTAAATATCAAAACTTCTTAGAACGTTATTATATTTTTGTTGAGCATATTTATTTGTAATATTATTTTTGAGGGCCTTATTTTAGACAGATTTTTAAAACGAAATTCAGTCATTTAATAGTATCAAAATGTTGCAATTCTTCCTACTCCCCATATTATAATTCTTTCCAAACTAACATTCAAATGGTTCACTATAACTTAACAGTAAAGATTTATGCACTCCCATGTCAACCCAACAAATCTCATTCTAGACCAAGAGCAGAATGCTAACTTTGGTGTACTCGTAAGTGAATTTTGGTAGTATAATAGATTGATAGGTAGATTTTCAAACTGTTACAAAATGTTTGCCAAATCTTTTTACAAAACTGCAATTCAATTTTTGTCACCAGACATATGTCGTTACTAATTTATAACTAAGTAATAATTTCTTTCAGCCTAAGGACTCATTAGACCATTTTATACTCGATAGGCTTACGTTTGATCACATCCCTCCTGATGTTAAGTGACAATGTGGTCAACGGTGTAGCACGCTCGCTTTTAAGAAACCTAGGCTAAAATAAAGATAAGATATGAAACATAACCAGTGGTTCCAGTCTTATCAGTACTTCTTATTTCTCTTTTTAGTAGGCTACTAATAGACATTTATCATCATAAATGAAGTATAAAAAAGACAAATCTAATAATAGGCAAATCAGAAATTCAGCTTGCGATGCGTGAATCGTGTGTTATTCGAATCCTTGAATCTCATTGAGAATTCGCTGAACATAATAAAAGACTATAGCACGGTAGCAGGGCTTTTCTAACCCTCGTCTAGGTAACTACCATCCTAAGCTTAGACTTTATCACCAAGCGATTACTGAGGTTTCAGCAGACTCACTTGAGAGCCAGTTCCTACCCTAGGTGTAACGTGACGTGATGCCAACTTCAACCATCATCAATCCAATACGTACCTACTACTGGGACATGGGTCTTCTCTCACAGGGAAAGAGTGTACGCTATAAGCCACCACGCTAGAAAATCGCAGGTTGGTGAATGACTATAATGTTCTCAAATTTTGTGATTCTTGAACAACTAGTTATCAAGTTGTAACAACTTGAAAATTCATTGCTGCAGGACCATGTACTGCATCGAAAGTCGCATGGGTTACTGTTGATCAAAGCTTGCACTACTTCAGCCGTACAGTGACTTAACACCAGGTGAAAATATGTAGGTAAATACTCAACTATATTCTTTTTTTGTTATTAAACAGGAATATAATTCCAATATAAATTTATAATTCAAAATATACGTAAACATACATCTAAATTATACTCCCTTTATCTATGTACACTAAGCCTAACAAAAAGTTTGCCAAATAATGCCCAACCGGAGCAACATCAAAACTGTTTTTATTTTTAAACTTCCATCTCCCGGTCTAAAGCAAATCTCATTTTAAAGGGAATTAGACCGGCAACATAAATTTAATTCGAGTCGAGGAGATTCCAGGGGTCATGAAATTAGCCCTGTTCTACCGCGATAGTGTTATTTGGGGCTAATGAAGTGTGAACGTATCTCTTTTCGTGCACGGGTTAGGCACGAATCGAGGGTGTTTTGAACAAGGCTAAATAGTCAGAATTATTTGAGTTTTTAATAATGATCACCGTTCCTCATTAATAGATTAATTAATTTTTTTAATCTTTTGTCGCTATCTAGCAAATACCGGTATTTGCTAGATAGTGTAAGCGACGAAAGATTAAAAAATACGTTAATCGCAAATTTTGGTAAATTTGTCTATTCATTAAGATTCTTGTAGTATTGAAAATTTAGAGAGAATATGTGACATTCATTCGTATAACTGTGGTTGATAATGTCTTAGAAATTTGACATTGTAGTTAGTGTCAATTGTGCAAGAGGAAATAAAAGAGTACCTATGTACTTTTTTTTTTTTTAATATTGTAACATGAACGGCATACCTACCAATTATACATATTACACAATAATAGATCAACATATTATTACAATTAATTATAAGAATTAAAACAATGTCAAGAATTAGAACGGAAATAACATAAATACTAATAATATATAGCTATGTCAAATTACTATCATAAAAATTAAAAAGAAATTCATCAAAGAGATACAGCCACAGCTCTGTGAAAGTCATGGAAAATTTCATGAAAAGAGTAATGGCCTGTCATCAGAGCCGTAGTGGCCATTTGACGGGTATTTCATACTTAATCCGAACATGTCTTCTTTACAATTCAATAAAACAACTATCTCAAAAAATACGTATCTATATTTTAAAATGAAAAAAATTAATCTTACTGATACCACCCTTCATCATACTTTAAGTTTACCTTGTGAATAAAAAACAGAATCTTATCATTATTTTTCAAAACGCAAGTTTTGCTAAAAAATTGAGTTAAGTATATCAGACATATAAATCACAAAATATAACGGAAAAGGTGGATGACACCTCACAGAAGCTGTTAACAAAATGTCAACTATAGTATACTGCTAAGCTGTAGTGCAGTTTGCGGTGCCGTAAACACGTCTCTTAGACGCTCGTCGTTCCAGCAGTTCACAACTTCCACCCAACGTATGCGGTTCGCAAGGATATTTTGCTAACGACCTCCCGTAGATCTATATATTTTATAGAATTTGGATTGTAGAAACATATATTGTACTTGTAATATCAAAACTAGCTACACAATGGGTTCCCACAGAAGGACAGCGCCACCGTGATGGGCCTAGATAAAAGTGGTGCGATGATCTGAATGCCTTTCAACCCGGATGGGATGGACTCGCCACGAACAGAGACGAATGGAAAAAAATGGGGGAGACCGTTGCCCAGCAGTGAGACATTATTAGTTCAAAACAAGGTTCAAATCCCACTCAGCCCTGCACCAATGACATTTTAAGTAATGTGCATAATTTACACTCGCTTTTACAACGGTTAAGGATTAAAAAAAACGTCATGAGTAAACCGGCATGCTAAAATATCTAAAAATTCAAGAATATGTGTTAATTCACCAATGCTTTTAGCGAGCTTGGTGGATTATAACCCACACACTTTCCCCGTGAAACAATATGAAAAATATTTATTTATTTATTTATTCATAAACAGAATTGTAGCATCATTACAGAATCTCCAATGCGATGTTACTTTGTAATATGTTATTTGGTTTGTAATATGGTATTAGGCTGATGATCAATGTAGTTTTTAGCGAATAATATTGTTATATAGGTCTGTGAAAACATTATGTTATTATGCTTTCAATAACCAAGTATTTTTTTAAATAAAACATTCTCCCTCCTTTATTTCAAATCATTAAGAAAAACCCCTCTCAGCCTCTAATCATTATCTTCCGGAATGTCTTTGAACAATCATTTTCATTTGCTCGGATGCTTTCCACCGACGATATAATGGTGTTCGATTCTTCAATAATTGGAATGGGTATTTTAATAGTCTGCCTTGTCCGCTCTACTGAGCAATCTCGGAGGCATTGTCGTATTTTGAATTATATTAAAGTGAAATCTATAGTTGAATAGAATAAAAAGCACGTTAAAAGAAATTGAAGGCTTCTTTAGTCTGGCCGCTGGTGACATCGTTCTATTGTGCAATAAAATAAGAAGCAATTTAGGGATACAAGCGGCTTTGTTTTTTTACATGACATAAAGCGGACCTAGGCAGACGATAGTCTAGAAGTAAGAAATCGCTATCACCTCTAATGATTTGCAAAATAAAAAGGGTACCAATAATGGTGCAGATGCTTTATGTAGGTACACTTATTTTATTAATAAATATTGTGTTCAATTTGGGTGATTCCCGAACACTTCGCGTTTCTCGATTAATGATTATTTACCTTCGCTGTTGTTAAAACGATGCTAATTCCACATATTTATCTTGGAAGTTGAGCCAAGTGGGGTTTGATCTTCAGATCGTAAGACTTAGGATTAAAAGTCATAACAGCCACCGTTGAGTAATACTCATCAGAGTTAGGCTTTGCGCACTCTACGCTAGACAGCTCTGGGTACATAGGATCAGCCTTAATGTCTGGGTTTTAAGAGCCAATACAACGCAAAAATGCTTAAAACGGCTTAGCTTGAGGCAGTGTCCTGTCAACAATATTGCAAAAATGACTTTGAAATTAATATATGGTAAAGTTCAGGACTAATGCTACTGCAAATGTATACTGAAAACACGAATTAATAAAATTTTCTCGATAGAAAAAAATTACAAAGTTACCTCCAAACCGTACAAATAAACAGCGATTATTCAATGAATACTTTAAATAAGATCATGAAACTTTGTGTAGTAGTTGAACTAAATATAATGGAGGGCTTATGTATAGCGGATTTTTAAAATACCCTTTATATTCAGTGTAATAGTAAATTACCTAAACTATTGCGCGTTGGAACCAGTTTAACTTAGACCGCCCCTGCCGCTCGGCCCCTGGCTCATCCCCGCTTTGGCCTAGTACTATACATCTATTCTGTGGCTTTGGCTTGAATTCACGCTGGCCTTGCACAAGCCCTTAACGGGTTTTCTATTACGATTTTCGACTCTACCTTTTAATAAGAACTGCAAAAGTGTAGAACGCCCTGCCCTGGTCAGTGTTTCCAGAAAAATGTAACCTGATGGGATTGTTCAAGTCAAGAGTGAATATATTCACATATATATATCCCAGGTTACATTACCTATAGGTATTACTAGACAAGCGTGCTACACCTTCGACCACATCGTCGCTTCCCATTAGGTGGGATTGTGGTCATATGTTCGACATTGATAAAAAAAAATACACAAGAATAGAATAGAATAGAGTAGAAATCATTTATTAAACACCGGTTAATCACATTGATTTACATAATATTATATCCTTGACAGTCAGTGTTGAATGGGGGTTTGGCTCAGCATATTGCTGAATGTCAAGAACATCCAGCGTTGGTTTTCAGCCAATACCCAGAGGGTGGCGGAGCGAGTGTACTAATCTACGTAGAAATGTTACATTTTTAATTATATTGTACACTACGACCATTATGATAATAAAACATACACGTAATATGTCAAAGAGCAGAAGTATAGTCAATAGAAAGGTGGTAGGATTTTTCTGCAAAATTCGTCTAGGTAAGTACGACCGCTTTGCCGGTTATTCTGCCGCCAAGCAGTAGTGTGTAAGCACTACCGTGTTTCGGTTTGAAGGGCACTATAGCTAGTGAAATTACTGGGCAAATGAGACTTTATGATCTGATCACACAGTATAGTAATAAGATTGTTACTATACTGTCTTAGATTATAATAAGATTATTACTATTCTGTCTAGAATATTACTATCTTATTACTATAATGTGTGAAGTCTCAGGATGACGTGCGCAGTGCAGTGTCACGCGAAACTTTATTCATTTAGAGTTCCGAGTGATACTGCAAGCTGTTTTGGGCAGCCGTGACGTTTAACATCGGGCGAGCGACTACTTTGTCGCATCATTCATTTACATAAAAAAGAAAAGCATCTTTTTAGGGTAGGCTTGCAAAACTTCACTTTATTTTGTTGTAGTTAAAGTCACTATTTATCAAAGTGACAACAGGGTGTGAAGTTTCTGTAGCTGCAAAATATAAGTTTTTGGGATAGAATCAAGATAAAACTAACATATTAATGCAAACAAAATGATATGAGTTGATTTGAACCCAGAGAACTTTCCAAAATGAACGACCATTAAGCTCTCTATTCTAGCTCTCTAAGCTATCTATTAAATCTAATACATTTTTCGGTGTATCACGTAATACAGTAATTTAAGGTTACCTAAAATCTAGACGCTAAGCTGTAGTGAAATGCTTGCGGTACCATAAACACGTCTCCGAAACGTTCCGGAAGTTGGGAGCTACTAGTCGTAGATCAGAGCTTTCACCGGCGATTTCTCGTTGAAAACCTTGGAGTTTAGTTGGGTAAGTTTTTGCGGGAATGATCTAGTAGTTCTGACCATTTAATAAGATTCTGGATAAATAGTATTTTTAAAGAACAACGTGGATTTATTCTTTTTACTGACTAATATATGTATGCATACATGTACCTACCAACTAAACAATTACTACTACACACTAAATTACTATTACATGCTACACTAGCTACTAATAAAATAAATCATTTGGGCGGCATACTAGCTGCAGAAAGAAAGAAAGAGATATAGTGGTGGTTAGTTCGCACTAGTGTCATGTCGGAGAGCTTCCTCCGCTTTCTGGCGGTCAAAAAGAAATTTCTTTAATTTTTTTTTTTTAACGGGCAAATTGCCTTTATTACTCAAGCTAACTACTACAATAATAAAAACTAAACTAAACTAAACTAAGCTAAACTAAGCTAAACTAAACTAAACTAGCTACACTACCTATTACAAAGAACACTTATGGACTGTATAATAGCCGCGATGGCCTATAGACAGTCCAAGTGCACCAGCCCACTACCGGTAGGTAGCGTACCCAACATGCTGGCCGCATTGCCACGTTGAATTGCAATGCTGATGCGTTGGGCCAAATAAGTGCCAGCATTTTGGTCACGCGTCGCATCGACCAGGCGCTCTGATAGACTTTGGAAAACGCGATGAGCTCCCGGTCCCCACGGACCCAGGTTCTCAACACCAAACGGCTCAAATATGTAACCGCTACCGAGATTACTATATTTGCGGCGTTTTAGCTGCTCAGCAGAATTAGCCGCGGCGCCGGCCCTAACGTGTGTCTCGGGAAGGTGTGACGGCGCCATAGTATCGACGCAAGTAGCGTCCCACACTAAAGGCCGCCCCATCTTCCAGGGAACCAGAGTCATTCCGTCGGGTCTTTTACCATCGTCACGCATGAGACCATTCGGTTCGAGAATGGCTGCAGCATTGGCGGTGGTAAAAGCCCGGCGAATGATGTCATTAAGACTAGCGTGGCGCGAAATTCGACCAGCGCTTTTTGAACACGAGAGACCGTGATGACCGAGCTGGTCAACTGCGGTACCGCACTGGCAGCGATGGGCCACACAGCATCTTGCGCCCAAACGTAAGCTGATAGCTAAACGAAAAGTAGTCGGATCTAAAAGGTTACCAGTGGTGAAAGAAGGCATGGCCTGTAACCAAAGTCCTGACTCCCACACAGAGACTGCGAGAAGCCGAGCACGATCAGCGACGCTAGGACACGTATCTAAAAGATTTTTCCGTGCTAGTTCGCAGAGCGGTCGGTCCCACAGCCTCTGTGAGGAAAGTACCACCGGGAAATCAGAATTTGGACTAGCCAACCCCCAGGCATTCTTGGCCTCAGACAAATGGGCTACTTCGAAAGTACCTAAAGATGGAGCAAGAATTTTTTCTATTAATTTATGTGTACCATGTACAGAGGACAAAAATGCCGGTAATGCAACACTCGAAATTTTGCGTATCCCTAAACCTCCTAAGCGCACAGGTAGAGAGGCTTGCGACCACGTCCTGTCATCCATATCAACATTCAAGACCGAAACCAGAGTGTTTTTTACAATGCTGTCTAAGCCCATAAGGAGCTCACTGTGTTTCCACAGTTGACAACATCGTAAAATATAAGTAAATTTAGGGACAAATAGACAAAAACGAATAATTGTAAAAGCCATGTGGGCGTTAATTTTGAGTAACCTGTCTGATGCGTTATTGAACTTTTGAATTTTTTATTCTACAAAAGGTGAGATAGACTCATCCAGAATCGGCGAACCCAAAAGGCGAAGAGAACGCTTGTCTACTAATTTGATATTCGGAGCAAGACTATTAAACTTTTCAAAAACCAAATCTTTATCAGGACAAGTATCGCAAACAAAAAGTTCGCATTTAGAAAAATTTAAATCCAAACCAATGTCGCGAAATTCGTTAATAATGATACCTAGATCATTAAAAACAGTGTTCACGTCGCCTCCTAGGGTTCCGTCATCCAAGTACCAAACATTAAGTTTGGACTGAAGACGTTGAATAATTGGATGGATGGCAAGGCTAAAAATGGCCGGACCTAGAGGGTCGCCCTGTTGACATCCGACTGAGGATAGGATCGCGTTATTTTGGTAATTTAATTTTGTTGGATTGCCATAACATTGATAAAGGAATTTATATAGTTCGGGAATTTTATCCTTGACTTGTGTCAAAAGAGCGCCTCTGTCGACAGAATTAAAAGCGTTTTTAACATCCACCTTTAGCAACACTTCACCACAATTTAGTTTGAGAAAGGTTCTAAGTGAATGAACAGCGGCCTCACAGCCACCCCGCGAACCGAAGCCCAGCTGTATTGGCTGAAAAAGGTTGCTTAAAAAAGCAACCTTTTTCCTACAGCCGACCTTGGCAGCGAGGCGGCGGTATGTGGTGCCTACCGCAATAGGTCTGATACCACCGTCTTTTTTGATAAGGGCACACAAGTTTGCGCCATACAAAATTTCGATGACGTCACTGTTGACTTGCCCTGACAGCATCAGGTTTACTAAAGCCGTTAAGTCTCTCAAGAGGGCCTCGCCAATTTCGCCGGAAATGCCCGATAAAAGATCTTTTAGAATTTGAGGGGTAAGGCCATCAAGACCTCCGGCTGAACCACTCTGGAAAGAAGTAACGGCTGCAGCTACTTCCTGTGGGGTCACTTCAACAGTGACGTCATTTGGTAGGGGTGGTTCAGGAAGGTGGAGATTTGCTGCTGCAGGTGGATGTTTGTCCTGCAGTGATTGAATTGTTTCAGAACAATATGGGGCTATTGTGTCGCTAGAGAACAGGACGCGGGCGGCGCCCTTAATGTCTTTAACGTCTTTAATTTGAACCTAAAGCTTGTGATACCTTGTAGGTTCCTTATAGGCGGTGGTATGTTATTCCAACATTTGGAAGCTGAGTAGCGGAAGCTCCCTTTAAAAGCTACTGATCTATGCCGTTGCGTCATGAGCTGCGCCGCACATTGTGCCGGGACCCTACTGATCTTTGACTGGATGTCCAAGACAATTTCTGGAATAGGTACTTAGGTTTTTTATTTTTTATAACGCCGAAAAGAAGGCAGGCTAAATGTAGCTTGCAGCGATGCTTCATTTTTAGTAAAGTGTGTTTGTTTAAAAATGGCGTCACATGGGCCCTTAACGAAATATCGAAGCAGAAACGAGCGCAGGCATTTTGTACTCTCTGTATAAGTTTTTGCGTTTTAACTAGCAGCCGTGGGCCAACAACTACATCTACATAATTCAACCTGGATAAAATAAGTGACTCTACTAGGTTGACACGTAAGCTTTCCTTTAAGTAAGGTCTAATCCTGTACTGTACCTGCACTGACGATGACGTATTAGACATTAGACCATCCAAATGCTGCAGCCCAGTAGAAATCGTACTAAATATACTGGCAGCATTGCTCCGTTGAAATGCAATGCTAACTCATTGTGCTCTCGAATTAGAAAAAAAAAAGTTACTCTGTGGTTCTACCAGATAAGTGCCAGCATTTTGGTCACACATTGCAGTTATATAATTAGTTCATAGTTTTTTTTTTACCACTAAATAGGTTTACTCTTGTTATAATGTTCGTTCTAAGTGATAGGTATGTTTAAAGATTGCTGGCAAAATTTATAAATAAGAAACAATATAAATCATTTCGTAGTACTAAGTTGAGGTTTTTTTTTTTGTTCAGTTGGCTAAAAATTACTGATTTCATTTTGAAATGTAACCATAGCTACGTCATTTCAAACGTAAATGGTTCTCTACTAAGTACACTAATTCAAGTAGTTATTATTTCTCCCGAAATTGGTACATCAGCTGTCAAAAATGACATCAGCTGTCAAAAATGAAATGATGCAAGTTCGGTTATTATTACCGAAATTGTTTCTTTGATCCGAAGTTTTGCCTGGTTTAGATAAGGACGCGAAACTTTATTATTTTAAAGTTCCGGGTGACACTGCAACTATTATGGGTGGCCGTGTCACTTAACATCAGGTGAACGACTAGCTCGTCACGTCATTCAATCACATAAAAAAAGGACAAAAAGTCTTCAATCGCAACTGGTTACGAAAAATATTACGAAATCTTTGATCGCAACTGGTTACGTACAAGGCCGAAAAAGTCTTCGTTCGTAACTGGTTACGAACCGCCGGTTTCGTAGACGGCCGAAGTGTAAAAACTATAGTTTTATAGGATCCAATAAGTATAGTTAAACTAGAAATACTATGATCAAGGTCACAATGACATTGGCATCCAAATAATACCTACAAAGGCAACATTAGCTTGCATTACCCTTATTTACGGCCAAAGAGAAAAGGTCGAGTTTCTTTTTATTCGCTCTGTTAGACACTATCAATATTAAGTAGATAGATACAGCAGAAAGACTGAAATGAACACTAACAATGGTAGTCATCTCCTAGGAGCCTCTCGTATAATTAATTATTGAATGTATTAAAAGACAAGAAATAATATCAATTTGGTCATGATCATTGATTTTTTGTGTAATTATCTAAGTATATGATGCGAGAGGAGAATTATCTATAATCTATAATCTATAACAATATTATAAACAGGAAAGATTTGATTGTTTGTTTATTTGTTTGTTTGCATTGAATAGGATCCGAAACTACTGAACCGACTTGAAAAATTCTTTCACTGTTGGGAAGTTACACTATCCCCGGGCAATATTATATTTTCAAAAAAATTAGGGATCCTTATTGACACTCCAATAATATAAGCCAAGGTGTAAAAAAATACCTAAAATATTCTTTGTTACGTCGAATGCGCTGCGAAAACTACTATACCCGTGCGAAACCGGGGCGAGCCACTAGTTGTATAATAAAGTACCAGCTGAGATCAATCCACTGAGCTACAACATGGGGCAATTATTAAGTACCTGTGAGTCCTTCTCAAGCTGAGCATGCTGAGTGCATCTCTACTAAATCGGCGTCAGGACACACATTTTCAAACGGCATCCTGTCTACAACCCACTTTCGAGCACATTGAATTTCAAAAACCAAGATCTTCATCGTCAGGTACGACGTAAAATACATCAGGATCACAATCTGTACACCTCCGATAATTTTAATTATCAAAATACGTAAGTGTCAATTATTGTCTGGGTATTGTGGGACCATGGTCCTCGTAGTTCCTGGGTCCCTAGATACAGGGAATCCTAGTTAGGGTCCAGGATCATTGTACATGATCATCGGGCGTTATTTATTATGTTAGTGTTTATATTTTCATAAGCAGAACCATACAAATGTGATATACAGTTCACATCGCTTTAAACTTCCAATACTATCACGTCTTCGTTTTTCACCACATTGCGTTTTCTACATCAAAGTGAACAAAGAACAGAAAACAAATTTAACAACCACCAAATTCAATTACAAAAGGAGGTTCATTTACAAAAGCGTGGTTTATTTCCTAAGTTACTCCCCACCCTTCAGACACTATCAGTATTAACTAAAAGCTGTAATGAGACAGTTTGTAAGCTACTCCGAAAGCAACCCCCGAAATAAAATTTATGAGATTGACTTAATGGGATTAAGGGCTAGGGACCGCCTTGTTAGCCCACTGCTTTTAGAAATTAAAGGTAAATGTTAGCTTCTAGTAGAGTGTTATAAATTTTCGGGGTATGACCTGAAACAATAATTGGTGCTTAAAATTTGTCTGAAAATGGTTTACTTTTTGTTAACTCTCCAAAGGGTTTCATTGTTTTTGAATAGCAAAAAATTACTTATTACCATTTTTGGAATATTGTAGTTTACAAGGGCTTATTAGCAATATTAGCATAGTCGTATTCTCAGAATACCTACAATAATTAAAATATGATCTGATGTTATAGTCATATTTTAATAATTTGATTAAATTCTGCCAAAATAATGATAATAATTATGTCGACGACAGAATGTTGTATCATGGTTGTTACGGTGTTATAATTTACAGAGAGTTTACTAGAAGAAGAAGCTTTGCGTTCGGTTACAGACAGCACACATTATATTGTTGCTATGAACACTTAGAGAAGCACTTCTCTTTTCTGCACTGGCAAATGAAACAAAAAAAGCCTCTCGGCGTTTTAATCATCACTTTGGTGGACGAATATTAATTAACTTTAGGCTGCTTTGATGTCTTTTGTATATTTATAAGTAAAACAACAGCAAAACTTACTTACAGCTTAGACTTACTTTGAAGTTAGGATCAGCCACTTTCTATTCTGTAAATAGTTTAGCAAATACGGTAGGTAAGTATTTTACGTTGTAGTCGTAAAGTTTATAGTCTTTAGGTTCTCTCCGTAATTTGCCCACAAACGGATAGATGGCGTTAGTAGTACGTAAATTACAAAGTTCTGCGTTTTAGCTTAACTTACTGATAAACTTGGTTGGTACTTTGAAGTGAAGATTTCTAAAGAGAGACGGTTTGTATAGATAAAAAATTATTTTCAAAGAAACTTCAACAGTGTTTTCATTGAAAGGAAAGCCTTTTGAACTTGAATGCTTTCTTCATTTCTTTTCAAAGTTGCAATAGCCCCAAATTATCAATGATTTAATATTATTTGAATATTGCTCTTACCTTTGACGTGGAAAAGCGTCACGTAAAACGTAATATAATTATTATAAGTTTGACGCTGATATAAGGCATTAATGTCTGTGGCTTTGTATAGCTTTCAAAATGAGAGCCCCGAGTTCAAATAAAATTTAAAATCTTGTTGATGGATGGTCCTTAGCTATACGATAGCATTCAATCTATCATAATATCCATTGATTTTTTTACTTTACTAAGGCCTAAGGCCAGTTTTATTTTTGAACGGGTTAATGCAGTTTGTCTTCTCTCTACTGGCCTCAGGCTAGGAAGGATGCCCAGCTGGCAAACGTGGGAAGCAACTAGCTTAATGAAACTCCTGAGGAGCAGCCTCGGCTTGGACCGTTGCCGGGAGGATTCTGCGTAATGTAAAGCTTCAAACTAAATTATACTCCACTCAATATATCCCGTACTTCTATAATGATAGAACAGATTTTTGATTTTTGCCTTTCAAGTAATTAAAAAACATTAAATTGAATTATTTTTAGCTCAGTACCGCGCGCGGTACTAAGCTCGCCAAAATGAACGCCAATGAGCCACTTTAAGGAAAGTTGCGACTAATCTTACTAGGAAAGTCTACGCGGTATGCGATAAATCGCCCGGATCGCCCATATGACTTGTCTCTGGCGGCAGCGACGCCAACGTGAGTAGGTTTTTTAATAAACAGATAAAAGGTAATCTCATTAGATAAACAAAACACTGTAAAAATAACAGGACATATTTGTAAACTGAATACTGAAAGAAATAATGTTTTAAGTTAAAGTTGGTTTGTACTATAATTTATTATTCGGATAGTCCTCATTATGTTAACATCAAAAAATCGCCCTTAAGTGAAATTCACATGTATAAGACTGATAGCACCGACCCGATAAGCCCCGGAACGAGGAGATCCGCGAGAACTAAAGTGACCGATATAGCTCTTAGAGTTAGTAAGTTGAAGTGATAATGGGCAGGCCACATCGCTCGGAGAACTGACAACCGATGGGGAAGGAAGGTTCTCGAGTGGCGACCACGAACCGGAAGACGCAGCGTAGGCCGGCCCCCCACTCGGTGGACCGACGACCTGGTGAAAGCCGCGGGGAGCCGATGGATGCAGGAGGCGAGCAGCCGCTCAAGGTGGCGTGCTCTGGGGGAGGCCTATGTTCAGCAGTGAACGTCTTCAGGCTGTTAATGATGATGATGATGAAGACTGATAGATAATACTGATCAGAAAAATCATCAAACAGGTTTTTTATATTTCAAAAATGTTATCAATTTTGTATCAATAAACGGAGTGTGGTATTCTAGCTCCCTACTGCATTTTTACACCCATTGCTGAGCCACCACGCCTTACACTAAGGTAATAAAGCAGTTTTATTAATTTGCTAGTTAACCCGCCCCGGCTTCACACGGGTTAATTAGTTTTACGTCCTAACGCCTGCCTTCCTTTGCCGGCCCATCCATTTATCCTTTTCCTCTATCTTATTCCCTTTCCCTTTGACAGGATGAGTATAAATAAATAGGTAAATAAATAATAACATGCAAACAAAAAACTCTAGCATAAAAATTACATCGTTATTGTTTCGTACAACCCGCACTTGGCCGTTTTGGAAAACAAAAAGTATCCTTAATGTTATTCTAAAAATTAGCTACAACCATAACAAATTTCAGCAAAATGTAGTTCCAGCGTGATGCATGTTCAAAAATACAGACAGAGATAAAAAATTAAAAAAAAAATTGTTTCTATTTCTTATCGATTAAAAAGTGTAATGCAATCAAAATTTTCAAAAAAATTGTATGCTTAGATTTAGCCTAATTTTATTATATTATGTATAGATTAATTAAGGCCAGTAATTAATTCTTGAGCCAAAAAGGGGTAAATACCTACGTATTGAATCAGAATCAACGTTACGCAAATGTGTGAGTGTTTGAGCGCACAATCAAGATATGCGGGACTAGCGAGCGCAGTCAAGCGCTCTGCTAATAGTGACGTGACGAGTGTTTGCATCAAGGTGATGGGAATATCGATAATTCTGAGTAAAGAAATCGAATTAATTAGTTTAAATTTTGTTGTTGTTACAGAATATAATTGTTCGTGTTTTTTTCACGCCTCTGTAACATATATGTACCTAATAGGTAAATACAGTTAAAATCTGTCAATATTTGTGAACAATTCTTGATCCTATCGTAACATGATTTTGTATTTATAAGAATATAAAACACGCTAAATTTATTATTATTGTTCTCATTTGTTATTACAGGCAAAACAGGAGTTCTGAACCTGAATATTTTAATGACGTAAAAGCACTATAATTCTTTGGTATAAGGAGTTCGATTTAACATGTTTAATAGAATACTCTTGCCTTTAAATCATAAATAACCTGCAATCTGTTCTACTTGACTAAACAACATGTCATATCGAATCATGAGCAGCGTCTTTCTATTAGATTACAATACCTGAACGAGCACGTACGTATCTCAGGCATCACACTTCAACGCACATAGCGTAAATAAACCTTACCACTCGACTTCATAATCGATAACTCGACAATTGACGGGCACATCACTAATCAGAGATTCAACGCCAAACGCCTCTGTGAAAACCTGCAGCTATAACTTTGCAGTTTAGATATACCTTAATGTAATCGTAATAAAGTCAGTTTTACGTTGTGTTTTATTTGTTAACCTTGTGAAATCATGAGGATAGAGGAGACAAGTGGAGTAGATTTGGGTTGGCGGGGGTTTGGGTGACTTTCCGTATACATGCATAGCAAGTGATGCAGGTTACGGATTTGGTCTGGAGTTCTCTTCTAATTTTATTTGCGATGTTGTCAGGCACTGCATTGTTTGGTCACAGAGTGCTGTGATGAGTTTGCTTAACAGCCTACTGAACGCCAAAATGCTTAGTATGATCCCGTGTCCTGACAACAATATTGCAACAATGCCTTTGAAATTAATATATTATGGTAAAGTTCAAGACTAATGCTAAGTCTTATGTATGGTAAAAACACGAATTAATAAACTTTTGTCGATAAAAAAAATTACAAAGCTACGTACAAATAAATCACCATTATTCAATGAATGCTTTAAATAAGACACAAAATAAATTTTGTTGTCCATAACTAAGTTTAATAACTTAAGATAGGTACTTCTAACTTAATCACTCCTTATAATTATAGAACAATTTTGTTCTACGTGAATCCAATTGTATTGTGGCGAAAGCGCCTGGTTTTCATTAAGGTAATGACTATCTCGCGGTTCTAATTGCAAATGAGGTAAGAAAGGATAATCCTCAGAATAGTCTAATCTGAGAATATTTAACTGACCAACAGATTAAAAACGACGTTAATTATTTAATCTGTAATGTGCTTCAAGTACTGCAGTCGAAGTTTGAGTTACTGTTGTCTATTTTATTACCTACACCACTATTATAAAGAGGAAAGATTTGTATTTTTGTATGTTTGTTAGAATAAAAGAGTCTTAAAGGGTAGGCAACGCATTGGTAGCGCCCCTGGTGCTACAGGTGTCCATAGACGACGGTAACTGCTTACCACCAGGCGGGCCGTCAGCTTGTTTGTCCATCCATGTTATAAAAAAAAAAACTCAAAAACTACTGTGCCGATTTCAAAAATTCTTTCACCATTGGAAAGCTACATTCACCTTGAGTAACATAGGCTACACCACTACACGTGCGAAGCCGGGGCGAGCCGCTAGTTCTTAGTAAATTGATAATCATGATTTGTATTTTTTTAATTGTATTAGCTCTTAGTCATTATCATCATCATTCTCTTTGCCTTTTCCTATTTGTTGTTGGGGTCAGCTTCCAATCTAATCTAAAATTGTCGCATCATCATCAACAGCCTGAAGACGTCCACTGCTAAACATAGGCCTCCCCCAAAGAGCGCTACGTTGAGCGGCTGCTCGCCTCCTGCATCCACCGGCTCCCCGCAGTTTTCACCAGATCTTCGGTCCATTTAGTGGGGGGCCTACGCTGCGTTTTTCGGCTCGTGGTGGTCACTCGAGAAACTTTCTTCCCCATCAGTTGTTGGTTTAAGGGGCTGAAATAACTATAGTTAAAGTTTGTATCGAAATAGAAAAAAAAGCCGTATTATATTGAAAACTACCACGTATTATGAATATACAAAATAAATAAATATATACTAAATAAATGTCAATTTTATCCCCTAAAAGAAAGCTGCACCTTAAAAATTCGGAGATATATTTATTATACCTTTAGCGGAGTGTACTAAGACAGGGTTTTTGATAATCTACCCCCAAGGGGATAAAATATGGATACTAGTATTAGTAAAAAACGTTTGTATCATGTCTTGTCATCATCATCTACATGTCTTCACGTAATGCATGAGGCCACCTTAAAAATATTAATGAAAATGATTAAAAAGTAACCTATTCAATAATAACGGCTGCTAAAATAGGAGATTTAAGTTAATTTTATCTACAAACAAACGGTTCCTGAGGCTTAGTCTACGCCGGCAAAGCCGCGCGGGCATAAGCTAGTGTATTAATAAAGAATTAAAAAGAGCACGTTTAAAAAACTATTATCTTTTAATTTCTTATTACTTGAAAAGTAATAATTGTTCATCAACAATAAATAGTCTAAATACCCACTACAAAAGTACACGAAAACCAATAGTGTTTGCACGTAACTCGTTATTTCCTAATTAAGTTGTTTGCCAGTGGCTGGACGAATTTTCGCGCTGTACTGTCTACCAGCACTCTCTTAACTTAGTAGATCTATCGGCGAAACATAGATGCGGTATACTGTCGATACGGGAGTCAACATAAACACAACGGACGTAATTTCATCATAAATTATTTTAATGTTTAAAAGTAGGTATTTCACTATATTTGACCGAAAGCTCTTAGAAATGCTAGCCTCTGTACAGATATTGGTTTGTATGCTCTATCAAAAATACAGCTGGAAATAGTCGGGAAAACTATTATTTTTTCTCAAAATAGCTGATTTATCACTAAACAGTTTACTTATACCGCAGGAGGTCCGAAGGAGAAATAATGTGATCGATATAGCTCTTAGAATTATAGCAAGTTGAAATGGCAATGAGCAGGCCACGTCACTCGTAGAACTGACAACCGATAAGGAAGAAAGGTTTTCAAGTGGCGACCACGAACCGGAAGACACAGTGTAGGCCGGTTACCACTAGGTGGACCAACACTCTGGTTAAAATCGCAGGGAGCCGATGGATGCAGGAAGCGAGCAGCTGCTCAAAGTGGCGCCTATGCTCAGCAGTGGACGTCTTCAGGCTGTTGATGATGATGATAATGATTTACATTAGTGTGATGATGTCAAGTGTGATAGTGTAATAATGCATGAAAGGAAAAGAACCTCTACATTTTCCGAGCTCCAGTACTCTTGACCAGCAGATTAGTGAAGCTCAGACGTACTCGTAAGAAAGTTATCTCGTTAGTTAGCAATCCACACAGCCGGCGACTGTACCCAGAGGCTACTTTAATAAATAGGGATTATTGGAGTCTTCCGTTTTATGAGCGGACTAGCGGACCAGCCTAAGGGCAGGAAACTTTTCCGCTTACGATGTTTAGTGATAATCTATTTAGCAGTTGATGATGTTCGGAGAAATAGGTGGATTTGAGTTACGCACACTTATTATGAGGTTTAAATGTATATCTGTATGTAATCATTAATTGTTAAATCCGATTTTAGTTTTGTTGAGTAAGTACCTAATGGTAGAAAATTGAACCTCATTGTCGTGTATGCGATTGTGACTATACCGAAGTGCTGCTTGGGTGCCGAAGAGAGCTAAGCGTGACGTGTCTTTCGAGAGCGTCAGTCTCACTAGAGCCGTCGGCCGAAGTGGACGTGTCCACCCGCGTCTCTGAGCCAGTATCTGATGAACTCTCAACATGCACTACAGTCATGATGATGATGATGATGATTTGACGCTTAGTATCAAATCCTATTGTATTTTATTAATCAATTGTTAGTTAAGTAATGGTAAGAATATTTTTCTGGTGGTAATTCAGCAATAATTCAGTAATTCACATCAGCAGTCATGCTGCTCGTCTATCAACCAATAATAATAATAATAATTTTTGTGAAGTGTAATTTAGACACGTGGTTTTTTATTAATTAGTTTAAAGTGGACCGTAACGGGTCCTAGTTGTTTTTGTAATTGCTGCGGAATACTTGCTGTTGTTAACTCAAATAAAAGTAACTTTATGAACTTACACTTTATTTATTTAACAGTTTTGCACAAAAGGTGTACATGAGTGAACTTAATGCTAAATAGCATTATCTACCACCCACTTTGATGTGAAACACCACTTTAGACTCATATAATAGGTGGGAATTTGCCATTATCACCACGCTTTGCAGGCGGCTTGGTGATCGCAGAAGATTTTAATGTACAGAGAAAAATGCTGCTGTTTATTGCCTGGATATTTCCTGGATATTTTTGTTTGTTATATCATTTTAAAATAAAATGTACCTGGCATAACTGACACCGTGACCCAAGTTTCAAAGCGGTACCCGTCTCCTGTTTTATCAAGTCATCAAAGGAATCTCAAAATTCAATATCTGACTCGATTGGCCTATATGGTAAGCCTGATTATTTTAGACTAGCTGACCCGCCCCGGCTTCACACGGTGCTGCCGCATCTGCCTTTTTTCACCTTCATCTATTCATCCTTTTCCCTTATCTTTTCCCCCCTCCCTTCTCTCTTTCCCATAGTACAGGATAGGAGTGGCTTTGGACCTAATACTGAAGGTTGAATGTCTGTAATTTCTGAACCACAAAACCGGTTGAAATATTTACAGAACAATATTTAAAACACACCGTTTTCAACAACAAAAAAAAAGAATGAATGAAATCGGACCACGCGTTAATAAATTACAAATAAGTACATATTTTTACTTTCATCGCCTCTCCCGCGGGAACCATGCTGGATTTCGGGATTAAAAGTATCCTTTAGCCTAATACCTCGTAATATGAACTCAAATCATGCCAAGTTTCATTTGAATCCATTCAGTAGTTTCGGCGTGATGCTCAGCCAAGGTACAGACAGGCAGACAGACAAAAATGAAAAAAAAATATAGTTTTGGCTTTAGTATCGATTATAGAGAGCCCTCCAATAAAAATTTTCAAAATATCTTTAATGTACAGAATTGACCCTGTTACAGTTTTATTATAAGTATAGATTACTCTAATTCAGTTTTTCATAATGTGCCCAAGAGCCTATTGTATTGTATAAATATAATTTTCGAATATAATACGGCCGAGTTAAATCACTGCTCCCCAAGTTTGTTGTAATTTTACGGTATAGGAAAGTAATTTGCTTTATGAGGTACCTTGATACTTCAATATTGATGGGATTAGTTTTATTTGTATTATTTTATAGAAAACTTTTTGCTGACGAATTAATTGAAGCTTTGAACTAATTGACGCTTTGAATTTTTATGTAGATTTATAGATACTTTTCAGAATCGCCTTAGAATGCGTCTACAAAAATTATTAAAGTTTGATGGTATTTTTTTATAGACGTAAGCTACTAATAATAGAACTACTAATACTTCTACTAATAGAAGCTGAGTTAGTAATGGGGGTTATTAATAATAATAAATAATAGGTACGCATTTAGTCATATCATTTTTTTATAACAGGCAGTGAGGCCAATTTTGAAGGCTTTAGTTTTAGTTTTAGGACTCATTAAAAAACTTAAAACTAAATGGTAATTTAAAGGCAACACTTTATGTCATTTTAGTAACTTCAAACTCAAATTTTAATCGAAATGAATGAATGATTTGAACGAAATCTGATCAATTTAGGATTTTAGGTGAATGTGCTAATTTGAAGGCACATTTTAAGTGACATAAAAACTTTTAGTACTGTCATTTAAAATTTTAAGTTGGTTTTTAGTATATTTTAACAAGTACCATTTTGGATCCTTCCTAAAAATAACTTAAAATTCTAAGTGAGTTTTTTCTATGTAGTTTTGTATATTTACTTGTAAAAGCAGTTGACACCAATACTTCTGTTCAACTTCCACACAAAAATGAAAGAAATTTGATATTTTGAATTCGTGTCCATATTTTATTTCAAAAAACAACAAGGCTTATAAATAATACAAAGTAGATAAATTTCAAAAGTTTTATTATATAATAATTGTTGCACTTAGGTAGCAGTTGTAATCATTATGAGTAGCACTGCACTTCAAAACAAACAAATAAATTTAATTCATTTTTAAACTACCTCCTAAGTAGCATTTTGCTTTGGCCTGAATTCTTCCAAGTATAAAACTTTGTTTGCTAGCTATCACTAACACCAGCTACTATAATCGTGATAGGGGTTTATAAGGCTGCTGCCAAAGACTTATGTAAATAGGGCGAATTCTGTGGCTGCTGCTATCTGTTGATCCACCACATGCATAGCTTCAGCCAATTTCACTATGACTTCCTGTAGGTAAGTTCCTTCCATTCTCCACCACTGATGCCTGCGTGGCTGGTACGGGACCGAACCAGCCTGTAGGCTCTAAATGAAAAAGCTACCTTTCTCTTCTTGCTTTTCATATAATTATGGGTGTAGGAGGTTTTTGTTTGAGTGAGCACAATAAAAAAAGCTAAAACTCTGCATCTATTATCCAACGTCCAATACCTACCGCCGACAGCATTAAACTCTTTGATATAAAATCAAAGGTCATAATCATCAATCAGTAAACTGGTCAAATTCTTTGCGTGTGATGGTCTATCGTTATAGGTACGTAACGGTGGCGGAGTTATGAGTTGTTTTGGGACTGTTGTGTTACTCCCACTTCGGCTGAGCCAGGCTGGACGATGAAGATGATGTATGTATGACGGGGTCTTCATTGTTGGCAGACGTTCAGCCAGAGGCAATTTGTTTGTTCTTAGATCCCCCTTCTTGCCAGCCGTTGTACATACTTCCGTAATTTCTTCACGTTTCCGCGAAAATTAATTGATATTTGAATTCAAAACATTATTTGACAAATAGATGTTACGATCAAAGAGTATATAATTTGTTACGATCACAGACGACGTCACGACAGATTGTTACAAGGAGTATATAAGAAAAAACCCGCTAGGTACCTTTTTACTAAAATCGATGTAGGTCTACCACTGATTATTGCATCGAAAAAATTCTAGGTCTGTGGATTATAGCGACATAGTAGTTTTTTTTTCATCTGTGAGTTCAATGGTGTATGAAAGTAAAGTCGGAATCGTTCTATTTATTGTTTTTTTCTCTAATCTGTGTTCTATTTAGTTTAGAACTGTCACTTAAATTTAAATATTTTTAAAATTATCTAAAACTAAAACTAAAGCCTTCATAATTACCCCCACTATGCCCTTATTCTTTAACTAACTACTACAATACAAAAAACTAATTAACTAGCTACACTATCTACTACAAAGAACATTTGGACTATATACTGGCTGCCGTTATATCATAGAAAAAAAAATTGTAAGCTTGTTTCATTTTCATTTGAATTTTTACAATTAAAACATAAACACCTGCTAAAAAAATGAACAAACTTTCCTTTAGACTAAATATAACTTTTAAAGAGTGTCGAGAGCTAACTAACGCGAAACTCTAGGGAGTTATCTCAACGTAACAAATTAGGTGACAGAATGTCCAGTTGCAAGAGTCATCCGAGTGGAGCTAATGAGTTGAGGTTTAGAGTAGTTTGGTGAAAATTACACTGTCCAGGGGTACTTATTAAATATTTACCCGGTAGAGGAAGAGTTGTGTTTATAACACGCGTATCTTGGATTTCTGCACGTTGGTGTCTCAGAGCGACGGGTAGAGCAAATAAGGTATTTTTTGGCATGTTTCCTGGCGTAATTAGAGCATATGGAGCTTTGAATTTAATATATCATGTAATTCATTTCATTTCACTCGTTTGTGATGATTCAAATACAAGATTAATAAATATAGCTCTATAGAAAAAAATCGCAAACCTTCCTCAAAAAATTTTACTGAGCTTCTGCTGAATGTATTTTTACAAAAAATAAATTAGTGTATTCCCAACAAACATTTAGAAGTCGTGATGACTTAATAACTTTGAAAAATACGATGTTAAAATAGATATTCATTACAAACCGTCAAAATCAGTCATTTGGTGCGTCTTTGTCGTAAGCGCTGCGATAAAGTGCAGGCTGAATTGATATTTAAGACTACGGCGTTAAGGTTGATGTTTCTTTGAACGGATTTGGACCTGCTTATCTGGCTCTACCCGTCACCTTAATGTGGGTTTCTTAGTTTTCTGTCCCTTTGAACGCTGGAACTACTGAATGGATTTCGCCAAAATTTGGTATGGTTTTAGCTAATTGTACACAATAACATTTAAAATACTTTTTGTTTTTTAATACGGCCAAGTGCTGGTTGTACGAAAAAACATGCATGTAATTTTTATGCAAGATTTTTTGTTTGTATTATTATTTTTATTGTTTTGTTTATAGTTCTCATCCTGTCGAAGAGAAGGTGAAAGGGAAAATAAAAAAGATAAGGGAAAAGGATAAATGGATGGGATTGCAATAGAAGGAAGGCAGGCTTTTTCCCTTTTGCTTCCCTCTTACCCATAAACAGGATTAAGGCGTAAAACTAATTAACCTGTGCGAAGCCATGGCGGGTCAACTAGCTATCTATAAAATCTGTCTCTGTAAAAAAGAAATTGACATATCTTATAAAAAAAAAACAGTTAAGAGATCTTATTTTATACTAATGGTTAGATCAAAATTAAAAGAATTAGACTACGCTATTAAGACGCTGACAGGACCTAATTCGAGCACGTTTATTAAAGCAGTCGAACATTAAACGTATACTCTATTATATAGGGTCACATTTTGCGTAGCAAAAGTATGGCGATTACGCTGCGTTCCGCTTCGACTTTTCCATTTTGCGGTACAAATAATTAGTCATAAAATAAATGCTTATTGTTATAAAAAAATAAGTCTGTAGATGAATGCATTGAAACATAAACTATCACTACGATTTTTTTCAATGGGGTGTCTTATTATAATGTAACCTTATTAGGCGTTTAAATGATTTTTTAGATGTCACTTCACGATTTTTTTCTATCGAGATAACTTTTTGTAAACCTGTATTGATTTCTGCAGATGGAAAGAAGATATGACGATTATTAACATGCATTTTTTCAATCCTGTAAATGAGATACATTTTTAGGCAATTACGTTTATGTTTCGATTTAGGAGCATTCAGCACCTTAAATGAGTAGTAATCATCATCATCATCAACAGCCTGAAAACGTCCACTGCTGAACAAGACTTCCCCTTAGAGTGCCACTTAGAGCGGCTGCTTACCTCCTGCATCCATCATTAATAATAATGAATATATCTTTACTCAGATTTTTCTTTCAGCATTTCGTAAATTTACTTGACTTGTTACCTAATATTTTCCTGTCTTGCCATAATATAACCTATATACAGTATCAAATATTTGCCCGCAAATAAAGTGGTGAGCAACAAGCAATTCACACGAACAACAAAGCTGTAAAAGTAAATAAGAGACCACGAGAGTATGCGTAAACAGGGTTTTGTATTCACTGGTTATCTTGTATTGATATCGGCTGGATAATGGGTAGCGGCTGGTTATCTTTTGCCTGGATATTTAATGACAATCAAGATTTTGTTGCTCTTTGTCCTTTCTCTGAAAAAGAACCTTCATGAGTCCTTCATAATGCGTGCATGTTAATTTGGAATCCAAATCGTATTCTATCCACAAAATAAGTTCTACTGCTTGCAACTGGTATAAGATAATATTTAGCTAATGTTAATGTGATCGCGGTTTTAAATCATGTGTAAATACTCTTTCAAATTTAATATCATAAAGCTGCTAAGTGTGAGTGATCTATTTATTATTATAAGTCTTATTTTTACGTAAGTTATGAATTATGTAGTATATATTGGCTCCATGTCATTGTTGCTGCGGAAAAACTGATGACTCCTAAAGTAGCTGTTGTTTTGCTAGATACCTCACCTTACAAAGGTTGTCTGAAACAGATCGCTTTTTAGCAATAAGACCGTCCATAGTAACCTACTTAGAAGCTTTCCTGTTTTGTATTTTGTTATCTTGATGTCAATAAAGAGATCTATCTTACCCTATCATCATAATCATCAACAGCCTGAAGACCACTGCTGAACATAGGCCTCCCCCATAGAGCGCAATTTTGAGTGGCTGCTTGCCTTTTGCATTCATCGGCTCCCCACGGTTAACCGCAGATCGTCGCTCCACCTAGTGGGCGGCCGCCCTACGCTGCGTCTTCCGGTTCGTGGTCGCACTCGAGAACCTTTCTTCCCCATCGGTTGTCAGTTCTACGTTCTTTAAATATATCCCTAGCTGTGTCTGATTGGTTCAGTTCTTACCTTGGTGGTCGCCAGCAACGGGTACAAGTCGATGATACTCATTCAAACTGGTGTGACGTTATCGCTGGTGTTCCGCAGGGGGGAGTCCTCTCTCCTCTTCTTTTTTCCGTGTTTATTAATACCTTGGTCACAGTTCTTCGTTTCTCCTCTTTTCATCTATATGCTGACGATGTTCAGCTATACCTTTAATTTAAGCCCAACGACATTCTCGATGCTGTGAAACTGCTGACTGAGGATTTGAGTGCTGTCTATTTATGGACTCAAAAATTTGGTCTTCAAATCAACACAAGTAAAACCCAAGTGATGATCACAGGGAGTAAATCTTTCATAGCTAGACTTGACTTAAACTCTCTCCCCTCTGTTTTGTTTAATGGTGTCCCTTTGACCTATTGCTCTGAGGTGAAGAGCCTTGGGCTGATCATCACTCAGAACTTATCTTGGGATCGTCATATTGCTGAAATCAGCCGGAAAATGTATGGTACTATGCATGCGCTAAAACGCATGCAAAACTTCCTCCCTTTCTCTGCTAAAGTCACCCTCGTGAACTCTCTCCTACTACCACTTCTGGATTATGCGGATGTCTGTTACCCCGATGTGACCGAGGAGCAGCTTAACAAATTAGAGCGGCTATTAAACCTCTGTATAAGATATGTTTACGGACTGCGTAAGTATGACCATGTCTCATATTACCGCTCTCAGCTTAAATGGCTCAAAATCCGATTCCGTCGGGATACCCACACACTCTGTCTCCTTTTCAACATTCTCAATAACCCTTATTCCCCTGAGTACCTCAAAGAACGTTTTACTCTGCTCTCAACGCATGGTCGCCCTATGCGCAGTTGCTATCACCTTGATCTAATCATCCCTCAGCATAATACTACCTTTTACACAGACTCCTTCACTGTTACTGCTATTCGTCTCTGGAACTCATTACCAGTAGAAGTACGGAAAGCCACTTCAATGGGAATCTTCAAATCCAAACTTTACCAACACTTTATATCCATTCAAAATAGTCAGCATAATTGAGCACTTAAAATAGTTATTAAATATGTACTTGTTTTTATTTATTTGATATAGATTTGTAATATATATGTATATATTTATATATATATCATAAAACTTTATATAAGTAAATGTAATATGTAAGATATTGTATGTATTATATTGTATTATTATTTAAAACCTTATAATATCTAAACTATTAATGTTATCTACCTCTTACTATTATTTTTTTTATTTTGGGTAATCTTTTCTTTTTCTTTTTTCAACCAGCACTACCACTCGTTCCACACTACACAAAGGTTAACTGGAAGAAAATGCTACTTAGCATTAAGTTCGCCTATGTACTTGATTATCTTGTGCAATAAAGCATTTTCTATCTATCTATAGCTCGTTGCGCGACTTTGAGCTTATTAATGAGGCCAACAGTAAGAGATCACGTCTCAGTTCCATAAGGCATACTACTGTACAATTACTGTGAAACAAGTGCGGTAGGAGACGTCAGATGCTACGCGTTTATCTGAGCGTTTTGTTTTGATAGTGCCCAGAGGAATAGCACAAAGCAACCGCAGCTGCGTCTCCAGTATTTTACACCATGCGATTCCACAGTGCAGAAAATAGAAATAACCACATTATTACTCTACTCGAAACTTGAAAAGCGAGTACCTACTTCGAAAACAAAAATGTCATATTTAAGTATTTTAGTGCACTCTAAGATTTTAGTACCTACTTAGTGTTTTCTCCCCGTGCGCCCGCTCCGCTCCGTCCGCGTCTTTTAGCGCTGACAGCGCTAAAAGAGTCTTCTGGTGCCCTCAACACCGTAATTTGTCATACATTTTCATTTTCTAAACTGTAACTTTACTTCAGCTCCTTACCACCTTTTGAAAGCTTTTCAAAGACTGACTTCCAAAACAACAAAATGCCGGTGCTGCCATTTGATGGAGTTCGAAAGATAAAAAGTTGCAGAGTATCAGTAACATACTTAAAACTTAATGAATTTAAATTGTGAAATGAAGAGAGGTTGAAAGGTGGATGATGATGATATAGCGAACCCTACAGTATAAATATCCTATCAGTGTTCTACAGGTTACATTTCGGTGAGTGTGCTGCGGAGCTACGTAATCTATTTCCACCATCTCCATTTCAGCATCGGACGATAAGGCGTACAGCTACACGCCACCATTTATGGTTGATATTCCTTCGATTCGCACAAAGCGGTTGGACTCAACATTTATAATCCGAGCAGCGGAAGAACGGAACACTTTACCAGCGCCTTTGTTTCCTGATAAGTACAATCTGGAGCTCTTCAAGTCGCGAGTGAATAGGTATCTTCTAGGCAAGCATGTACCGTCGTAGACTGGGTCGTCACTTTCCATCACGTGAGAGGTTGCGGTCAAATATGGGCCGGGTCTATTTAGTTATAAAAAAAATATCGTATCGTATAACTTAAAAGTATTCCAGTGGTACAATAATAACAACATCTGTTCAAATGAAATCTTCAGTACTAAGAAAAATGACTAGCAGGTTTGACCTGGTGCAACGAGATTACATTAAAGGTGTTACGTGCCGCGCTAGTCTCAATGAAATCACTCGCCGGGCTTTTACCACCGCCAATGTTGCAGCCATTCTCGAACCGAATGGTCTCATGCGTGATGATGGTAAAAGACCCAACGGAATAACTCTGGTTCTCTGGAAGATGGGGTGGCCTTTAGTGTGGGACGCTACTTGCTTCGATACTATGGCGCCGTCACACCTTCCCGAGACACACGTTAGGATCGGCGCCGCGGCTAATTCTGCTGAGCAGCTAAAACGGCGCAAATATAGTAATCTCGGTAGCGGTTACATATTTGAGCCGTTTGGTGTTGAGACCCTGGGTCCATGGGGACCGGGAGCTCATCGCGTTTTCCAAAGTCTATCAGAGTGCCTGGTAGATGCGACGCGTGATCAAAATGCTGGCACTTTTTTGGCCCAACGCATCAGCATTGCAATTCAACGTGGCAATGCGGCCAGCATGTTGGGTACGCTACCTACCGGTAGTGGGCTGGAGCACTTGGGCTGTCTATAGGCCATCGCGGCCATATACAGTCCATAAGTGTTATTTGTAGTAGGTAGTGTAGCTAGTTTAGTTTAGTTTAGCTTAGTTTAGTTTAGTTTTTATTATTGTAATAGTTAGCTTGAGTAATAAAGGCACATTGCCCGTTTAAAAAAAAAGGTGTTACTGTTTAGTTGGTTACAAGCAATCAAATACTAGTAGAAGAAGCGAAACTTTTCAAGACATGTTGGATACACACCATTTGTGCAGTTTTCAATTTTAAATCTATTATTACGTATCGCGTTGTCTTTCGACTTGTACCTATAGATGGAAATATATCCATCCTTTTTAAGTTGTGGTCGCTTATAACTACACGTCTTCATTTAGCTAAGTAGGTAGGAATAAATGATCAAGTTCAAGCTGTATTAAAAAAAACTTCACCAGAAATCCTTGCAGAACTTCGGTGAAGACTATTAACTTGTTTTGCAAAAAGCTTATGCCAACACCAGCTTTGTGGCTGGCGATGAAAACAAGAAAAAAAAGGTTCGTTTGCCCATCCTATAACAGAGTTAATGGCGCTCCTACACCAACCCAGATTGTGTGGTATAAGTGAAATCGCTAACACTTACTAGCCGAACCACCATAGGGGAAAGTCTTCATCGTCATCAGTTTATGTTAGTCTACTGCTGAATATAGGTTTATTAAGGAAAGTGTTAGAGATCCACAATTTAAACAGCGATGACAATGCATCTCTGTCGATGATTAAAACTTTAAATAAGACAACCTAATGACGAGTCCATAAATGTACTTTCGTATAATTTGATTACATGTACCATTTATGCCAATAAATTATTTCATTTCATTCATTTCATTTCATTTCATTTCATTTCATTTCATTTCATTTCATTTCATTTCATTTCACATATTAAATCAAAACTAAGTTATTTAAAGCCTAACTGGCATAAGTCTACTACTACCACTTTATATTGGGCGATACTTTGCCAATGCAAGTGCAGCCAACATAATCATAATGTGTGGTATACATTTGGCCAACTAATTGAGCGATGACGAACGATCTAATACGCACTTGGCCAGCGTGATGGATGTATGGCTTACACTCTTTTCCTGTGAACAAAGGCCCGTGTCCAAGTGGGAACGTATAGGCTGAAGCGTAAACACTTTTTTGACCTTATTCTGAATTAGGGGATATAACGACAATGACATACAGAAATCTTGTTTACAACATAAACAGTCATTTGTTGACCGCATCGGCTAAATCGTCCCTGTTTTCATAATAGATCGAAATTCTTTTAACTTAAACCACTGCTATCAATATAGCAGGCAGTTAACCTGGGTATACAGCGGTAGTCGATGTCCGGCGTAGCAATTAGTACCACCACGGGAACACTCATAACTTCATCAGTGATGTTTGACTGCACGGTGTTATCTTTAAAATCAGAATGCTTTCTTTTATTTACAAAATTCTTTTTAAGGAAGGTTTTTAGCTTGATTAGCTGAGGTTTTTACTACTACAAGTTTTTTATTTGTAGTCTTGGTACTCCGTAGGATAAAAGATAAAATCCGGGCAGTAAAGAATACATTTAGAAACATGACTTTTTATTTGTTTTGTATATACCTGCTTTTTTCAGTAGCCTTTTGGGTGTACAAAGATCTACGGCAGCCATATTCCTGTTAACATCATCAACCTTTTTGCGTATTTCTGAACATATTCCCATCAGGGAAGGGGTTTGCCATAATAACCACGCTTGGCAGGCGTCTCGGTGATTGCAGTAGACTAAAGAGTAATTAGAAACTTAATGCCCACCAAGGAGAATGCTGCTGCCCATTCCCTGAATATTCCCTTAGTCGGCACTTAACGGCACCCACGGGAAGAGGTTGTCCTTTTCTTACTCCGAAGACCTCCTGTTTATTTCACTACCTTTGAGGTTATACTTTATTTCTTTTATAAACAGAACAGTTTGATTCACACATCGCTATCACCATGAATAGTTTATGGATCAAAGATAATTTTGTAAAGATTAACCGTTCTGCGACACATCACAAACTGATCAACGAATTACTGACCATAAGAAGAGCTATCTGGTTATTTGCCACTCATTATATGAAGAGTCATGGTCATTACTCAATTCCGACCCTTATCTCTACATATTTAGGGTTAGGGTCTTATGGTCTGGGTTGTAAAACGTCTGTGTAGCGAAAATAATATCTTAGTTGTAGATTGAATACCCGGAATACTATTGTAATCAATAATCTACTCCTACAAGAATTGTATAAATACAAAACTCGGTTACGAAGTCAACTATGAACCCTAAAAGTATATTTATAAAATAACTCCGTAAAAGCTATTTTCTACCTCAACGCATCGACAAGTATGCAAAGCCAAGCTAAGGTTGCATACAGTACTTCGAAATATAGGTAATGCATGTTTCAGGACATTATGCTTTGTTCGCGAGATTGTTAAAAGTTCTGTACGAGTATAATGCAGGCATGACTCTTCGCCTTTTCACATTCTATTGTATTTAGAGCTATAAACTGGTAGATCTGGAGATAAGCGTAATAAATTCACTAAATCGGTACAAAGTATTATAAGTTTTAGATTCAAATTGATTTTTTTTTGTTTGAACATCTAAAAGCAGAGGAAGCTCTAAGACATGACACTAGTGCCATCTTATTACCATTATCTAACAACTCATACAACACCCCCATGCGTAATATGCATAATGCAGATGCAACCCCCTCCTTCTCATATACAAATATCACTCGCATAATTATATTGATTCGTCGACTAATTAATACAAAAAAAAATATTGCTGGTTACATTTCTTTAATAGATTTACTTTTTCTTTTGTGTTAGATTACTTTTACTTTACTCATCATCATTCATCATTAACAGCCTGAAGACGTCCACTGCTGCACATAGGCCTCCCCCAGAGCACGCCACCTTGAGCGGCTGCTCGCCTCCTGCATCCATTGGCTCCCCGCGGCTTTCACCAGGTCGTTGGTCCACCGAGTGGGGGGCCGGCCTACGCTGCGTCGTCGTTGGGGTTGGTAGCCGGGCGTCTGCCGGGGATTCTTAGCACCCCTTGCCCTGCCGTTACCGTGGCCGCTACCGTAGCGACGGGATAGCAGAGCTGCCGGGGACTGGGGGCCGTTTTTATTTGTGCTTGTCATTAGGGGGGGGGGGGGGGTTGCCATAATCACCACGCTTGGCAGGCGGCTTGGTGATCGCAGTAGGTGAGGATTGATTATCACCAAGACCGAGGGGAACGCTGCGACCCATTCCCTGGATATTCCCTTAGCCGCCTTCTACGGCACCCACGGGAAGAGATGGGGAGGTCCTATTCGTAACCGGGACCACACGGGAAACTTTTACTTTTACTTTACTACTGTGTATAAAATTACTATTTGAATTTTTACTATAAGCGCTTACACTGTTAAGTTTTAATTCTGATGTTATTACGGTTGCTACTTAGCCAATGCTTCTTTTGGTTACCTCAACTTTTTTTGTATGTAACTACTTACTTGTATTTTTACACTTATTTTGTTTACTTACTTACCTATTAAGTTGTTATTTTTATTATATCCGTTTAATTTTAGTGTTTTATTTATATAATTACACATATACTAATTTTGTTTTTTGCTGTAGGTTGATCCGTGGCGACACTGAAACAACCCAACGGAAGACAACCAGCATTTGTGCTGAGTTGGGACCGATTCTTGACAAACTGGTTATCGTTGTATACCTAGTTGTTTTTTTTTAATGTTTTACATTTTATTAATTGTTGTTTTGTCGTGTTTACATTTTTCTAACTTTTATTTCTTTTTAAATGTGACAATTCAGACGTAATTTTTTTGCAGGATTAAAATAAACACAATCATTCTCGCATTTTATTTACAAACTATTTCAGTTTAAGATTATCTAATAATAACTAACACAAAATATAAAGACTAAAACAAAATTAAATCTAAACTAAAATAAACAATCTAAATCTAAAATTAAAACTAAAACATAAAATTAGTTTTAGTCTTTATATTTTGTGTTAGTTATTATTAGATAATATTATAATATGTTATTTAAGTTGATAAAGAAATAAACTTCGGTATACCACAAACTATTTCAGTTAGTGTTGAGTGTGGTATTATAACATCAGTTTATTTCAATTTTCCGGACCAAAATTTACAAAACCACGAAAATAACAATGATCAATGCATGATGAAATTTTCATCCAACAAAAGTTTTTATTCTACTAGCGAATTGAAAAAAAAGCTCATCCTGTCGTAAAGTTTCATAGGTCTATACCGTTTCTCACAGCCAGGGATACAACGTTTCTTCAACACGTGAAGCTTTCCCAGTTTTCCTCCGGTAACTTATATTTCTTGAAAAGTAGATGCAAGGTGAAATGTCTATTCGCCGATAGACATTTCACTATGCATGTTCTTTTATCTGAGTACCTATACTTAAAGTACAGTAAAAATAAAAGAGATCTTTTTGTGCGGACGTATTTTAGATTTGTATCGCAATATCAAACTCCAACAAAGTTGAAATTCGAACAACATTTTGTTGGATATTTCAATTTCATCAAATTCAAGTAACTTATTAAAAGTTATTTGAATTGTATCAATACTTTAAATGTCCTGTCAACTTCTAGCTGACGTGAAATATTACGAACAAAATGGGACGCCTTTTTTAAGTCTTGTTCTACATTATAAGCAAGGCCGCTGTGGTACAATGTGAATTATGATCAGGATTTTGTTTTATAAAATTCAGTAGAATCAGTTCAGTGGATAATGACGGAAGAAGTAGAAGAATTTAATACAACCACAGACTACTAGAAATAAAATGTAAAAGAAAACATTTATAAACGTTTATTCATCATCATCATCATCATAATCATCATCATCCTGAAGACCTCTACTGCTGAACATAAGCCTCCCCCAAAGAGCACCACTTTGAGCGGCTGATTGCCTCCTGCATCCATCGGCTCCCCACGGGTCCACCTAGCGGGACCGGCCTACGCTGCATCTTTCGGTTCGTGGAAACGTTTATTACCTTGGGTTTATTTTAGAAGATCAGCTACATTGTTATTTTTGCAAAATACGCAAGGTTTAACGCAATAAATCGTAAATAATGAATCAATATTTTTTTTACCTTTTACTATGTTCTA
This sequence comes from Ennomos quercinarius, assembly GCA_910589525.2. Taxonomy (NCBI): domain Eukaryota; kingdom Metazoa; phylum Arthropoda; class Insecta; order Lepidoptera; family Geometridae; genus Ennomos; species Ennomos quercinarius. The sequence continues at coordinate 14,605,083 of OU342501.1, read as the reverse complement.
CGCAAAGGAATGACCTGGTAAGCTGGTCATTTGCGTCACGGCTACAGCAGCTATAATGCCACTACATATTTTAGTCACCACTATTAAACTGCTTCGCCTATTTGCATCATTTACTAAAAAGTTAAGTATAGAGAAACGTGAATTTGTGACCATCAAAATGTAACCTATATACGAGCAAATAAGGATTTCCTTCATTCATTCAATTCGGTGTCTTACTGAAAAATTTTTTCTTGTTGTCTGAAATTCAATTTACTTTGCGAAAGTTCATTCACCCTATCATTTATTTAGGTAAAGTAGACCTAATCTTTGACTTAGACAAGAAGGTTTTCAAACTACACCCTGTAATACGGCTTAGAAGGTAAACCTTGAACTGTAAGAAAGGATACAAATAATAAGGAAAGGTTTCACAAGTAACACACTGCTACTTAGTTCAGAAAACTTGGTATAGTCAACATTCGTATGTTCGTATGTAAGCTTATCCATTCCAGATACAATTTTTCTAAATTGTATAACTATGTTTTTGAAAGCTACATTACCTAAGTGCATAAACCTAAAATGCATATAAATGCGATATTTCAATGAATATCTTCTAAGGGCGGGTTTTTTGATTCGTAGTGAAGGTAACCAATGGTCAAAATTTGTTAGAGATTTTAACCATTGGTTACCTTAACTACGGATAAAAAACTCACCCTACGGGTGGGTTTTTTCACCGATTGTTAAGGTATCCAATGGTTAAAAACTATAATAAATTCTAACCAATGGTCAAAATTTGTTAGAGATTTTAACCATTGGTTACTTTTTTTTATGCGATTAAATGACGTGATGAGCTAGTTGTTCACCTGATGTTAAGTGACACGGCCACCCATTTGCAGTGTCACTCGGAACTTTAAAACAAAAAAGTTTCGCGTGACACTGCACTGCGCACGTCATCCTGAGACATCACACAGTCTAGTAGTCAGATTACTAGACTGAATGGTCAGATCATAAAGTTTCATTTGCCCAGTAATTTCACTAACTACCTTAACTATTGGTGAAAAAACCCAGCCTTAGTGTCTTCATATAGTTAAAGTAGTTTTTTTTTTATTTCAGTAATCGAAATAGTGGTAAATGGTAAGTCCACTAATATAATAGAGAGTCCTCTTCATTTTTCATAATGGTTAATTTTTTAAACGCTACTGACTGATTTTTCAACCCTTATGTATTCAAGAATTGAGATAAAATCTACGCCGTTACGGTCAGCCGGAAGTACGTAAATCCAAGGAGCCGTCCTTTAACTTAAACAGTGGAGTCTTTTAAAACGGATCTCTGTTGACTGGATTAACGATATAGCTTCATTTTAATCCTTTGTACATTTTTTTATGTAAATGAATGACGCGATGGGCTACTCGTTTAACTAGTGTAAAGCATCACGGCCACATGAACAGGAAACCGTTGTAGCTTCATTTAATTTAATAATGACCACGTTTGTTTTATAAAAAAGTGTGAATGCTTTGTTTCTCCATTGCTTATCGGAATGAGCCATTAAGCTCAGTGAATCATTATTTTCTAGAATTTTGTAGAGTTTTTGGATTAATTTATGTTAATGATCTATTGACCACGCGCCACGTGATTAAAATTAAATTATTGTCTCTTGTCTTAAAAGTTAGATCTCTTATATAAGAACGATAAGAAACTTGTTACTAAATGAAACGTGTACAAAAAAGCAAGACCAAGCTTAAAATTTTATCATGAAATAGTTCTTCTAATTGACTCTTATGCTTGCTCCTAAAGTTTGCGTAAAAACCGCATTCAACTGCATTAAACAGGACCACTTTTGTTCGTCTGCATGTCTGTTTATCAAGGCTCATTTTCTCTGAAACCTCAAAAATATTGTAACGAGCTGTATCCAGTCTTCTCTTTTTTTTTAATTTTAGTTAAGTAACACTGACAGCTGTTACTGACTGACACATTGACAGGAGTCAGAAGGTTATTTTTTTTTGAGTGCCTAGTCTATTCAGCTATAGTACTAGTGTTGCGACACGCGTCGCGTCGCGTCGCCTCGCGCCTCACTGAGAGTGGGCTTAGTTTTTTTTTGATCTGTGTCTCGGATTGCTTTTCACTTTGGTGTTCCATCATCGATTAGTCGGCGGATTTTCTTTTATCTGTGTTTCAGGTGCCTGCGTCAACCCTTTTTTAGTCTGTGCATCGCGTGGCACATTCTTTGGTTTTTGTTGTTATCTGTGCCTCCGGTTCTTTTAGGCCGGCCATACACGTTCAATTTTATTGAGCATAAGAAATTGACGAGTCAACTTCCGTCAATGTTTTCTCCACACAGAGAACCGAAAAACATTGCGCAATACTAACCCCACTCGTTCAATATTACTGATCAATCGCAAAGATTGATCAAGAAAATGGATCGTGTATGGGCCGCCTTAGTTTTCTTTTGTGTATGACCATATAATAATATTCCAAAAGTTTAGTTTTCATTAATTTCCTTTCTTTTCTCGCTAATTTAGATTCTGGATTCCTCTTTAGAGCTAATATCGGACATGATTCCTTTGGTCGAGTCGATAACTGCACATCTCTAGTTGTTTGACGATTTTCTGTGTATTCTGTGGTCGGTAGCGCGACATTGCATACTCTTTGGTAGACGTCGGTGTTGACATGCCGCGTTTGGCCCCTAAGGTCAAGGGGAAAATCCCATATTTATGTGGTGTTATTGTTGGCAAAAGTGTTATTCCTCGTCTTCTACGTTGTGCCATGTTCGTGCAGGCGATCGGCCTACAGGAAACCTGGGATCTTGCGGAAGTTTGTGGACGAACGAAGGCTGTAGGCCTACGTTCCAACTCGATCTATCCCGTAATGACGCTGGCTGGAACGGAAGAGGGAAACCATTTCCCATCCTTCTCGGAACCTGCCCTGGGCTGTGGAGTGCCCTGAGATCCCGAGGAATAGATGCCACAATTACCCCGGTCGATCGCGTTGCAGTCCTGGGGAGAGCCCGTTTTTGCCTCCTGGCACCACTGAAATCGCAACTATAAAACAGGATGCTGGAGGTTGGCATCTTCCTTTCTCTTACGACCGTCGTCTGTTTTCTTAAAAGCGGAGTTCCGCCGCATATCAGCCGCCTCCAGCTAAAGCAGGTAAGCGTCGTTCGTTGGTGCTTTTCATTTTCTTTCCTCTTGATTTTTTCTTTGGGCTGCCATTTCAGTAACACAGCGCTAATGATAAACTTTATTTCCAGCTTTGGTTGACGACCATTTGCCGACCGCATGGTCGATGCCTCGTGGTCACCGACGCTCATCCGTTTGTCGGCGTTTGCCTGGTGTTCCACGGTTGATGTTTTTAACACCCTGAAAAGGTATTTATGTAGTGTTTTTGCTATTTTCTTGAGAGGTTAGGGAAGATAAACTTGTGTAGGACATGCTTGTGTGTGCGAGCATGCTTTGGCCCTGTTGGTAGGTGCGGGCCACCTTCTTTAACCTTGTTTCTGTAGCCCATGTGCCTGGAAGACACCTGGCCACATGGTGAATTTGATGGTGGATTAAAACATTGTGCTAAATTCTGCTTCCCTAGGTATTGTTTGAGCATTGTGCATCTTTAACTAATGTTTTCTGTGCGCTGCGATAGATTTTAGTGCCTTTTTATCCCATATTTTAGGAATTTTATGCGACTGAACCCATGTTTTATTTATGTACCCCTTTTGGCCTTAAAACGCTTCCGCTGAAGCCCATACCATCTCCAAAAGCGATATTTTGTTTTCCGGGCCCCCCATCCATATTTTTTTTTTGGCTAGGCCACCTTAATCTGTTTGCATCCGCGTGTAGGATGGGGTTAGCCAACATTCATTAATATTTTAATTTTTATCTTTGTGTAAGGTCCCTCTGACCACCCGTATTTTGTATTTTTTTTAATGCGGTTCGTTTCCGCATTTCAGGGTTTGATTGTTGGGGTGGAAGATTTTTTTTGCCGGGGCCATCCCCGTTGATTTTGCGCCGAGGCCAAGCCCGGACGTTGTTTGTGGGGTTGGACTCGCCCGTCCGTCCCCGGAACGGCTCAGCGCAGCGTTTGAGCCCGTTCCCCTGCGAGCATCGTGCCATCGTGGCACGACGCCCTGTGTTCTCCCACCGGCTTCGAGGAACACCAAGTAACTCGTATTATTTTTCCCAACCCTTCTGGTTGGGTGGCGCCCCTATTTCTTTTCTTTTCATATAAAATCCGTTAGAGAAATCCGTACTATTGAATCTCACTGATCCACACCTGAGATTACGACTGAGCTGGTCCTTAGGCAACGGTGACGTTGGTGTATTGTGGAGCCTAGGTAGATAGGGTACCTATATTTAACACCTAGAATTAAGGAGCACTTCGATGTATTAGAAAATAAAATTTACCAACTAGCATCCAACAGTGAGTACTTTATTTATTCCTCCTCACCCCCCTAGGCCTAGATTAACCACGTGACAATTTGGCACCGCAACGTAGGGCTTCGAAAAGTGAGATCATTATTTCCCCGGCTAGCGAGGAAGTAAAGTGCGGATTTCTTAGGATTTTATTTATTGTTTTTGAGAAATATTTCCCTTTTTACAAACCATTTTCGGTTTGCTTTACTAATTTTCCTTGCCTTATTTTTTTTTTGCAACCTTTAAATTCATTTTTTTTAACTTCTGGAAATATTTCTCAAACTTTGTAACTTTATCTGTGATATTTGTGTTTTACAGAGATATTTCTTTGTGCTTTTTTTACAATTATTGACTTTGGACTTTTTATTGAAGTTTTTTTAACAAGGTCAACAAGGAAATATCTTTGCTTTGTGTTTATTGACTGTGTTGGTATTTTTATTTTTACTGAATTGAATTGAATTTTTTATTGTGCGCAGATATGATTTTTTAATTGTAACTTTTATTGTGTGCGGATATGATTTTTATGCCACATATTTATATTATTCTCTTGCCACAACGTTAATTAATTATTGTAAAAGGTCCAGCTTTGCATAATTATTTAGGGTTTTTTTTAACCAACACGGATTTTTTATATGGAATAGGTAACCCATTTCATACTTTGATTCTTTTACTGACAACATAGGTAGGAACGCGTATCATACCTACTTTGATTTTTTTTTAAATTCTGACCATTTATTATGGAACCAACGGCTTCATACTTTGATTTTCTTTTTACTGTCAACCGTAGATTTGTCCTTCTTAGCAGGATCCACTACTAACTTTTGTTTACAGGGAGTAGTGATTTGTCCTGTTACCTTCTGGAGACGTCATGTTCTACGTTGCCAGTATTTTATTTTGACTTGCATTTGTTTATGTAGATCCGTCTGCCCTAGCAGAGGACTCCCTGTTACCGTTTGTTGCAGGTATCAGTGAGGTTTTCTTTTGTTACTCGGAGACATCATGGTCTGCATAACCACTTTTTATAGCTGTCACCGGAGCATGGACTTCGTTGCCAGTTATTTTTTTGTTTTGCTTTTGCCCATGTAGGTTTGTCTGCCCTTTCAGGAACTTCTGTTGCTGGTTGTCGCAGGCATCAGGAGGTTTTTTTCTTTGATACTCGGAGACGCCATGGCCTGCATGGGAACCCTTTTGTTGCTGTCACTCGGGGATCTGTCTGCCCTTGCAGGAGCTGTTTCCGGTTGTCGCTGGGATCAGTCTTTTTTTGTTACTCGGAGACGTCACGGTCTTTCCGCGTGGGAGCAAAGGCTGCGTAAATATTCTTTTACAAAGTCACTTCATTTGGAATTCCACGGAGGAAAATTTTATTTTCTCTTTGGAAACTTAATTTTGTCTATCTCTCTGGTCAGGAGGGATAGGCCTTGGATTTTCTGGTGTTGTTAGGAGGTGAGTTCACTAGGGACCAGGTGAATTTAGTTTCAGGTCGCTGAGGACCTTGGAACTTGTCCTAAAACGTCCTAACAAGTGCCGCCGTACTGAAGTTCTGCGGAGGTGATTTTTTCTTGTTTTGTAAACTTGATTTTGTTTATCTCTTTGGTCAGGAGAGATAAACCTTTGGTTTTTTATGTTGTCAGAAGAGTTTAGTTCACCCTCTGTCTGGTGAATTTTGTTGCAGGTCGCTGAGGGCTCTGGAACAGGTCCAAAAATGCGCCGCCAGCAGGTGTTTTGGTGGTCATCGGGGTCTTTGTGGGTTCGATTTTTCTTTTTTAGAGTAGTTTCCAGCAGCGAGCAGGAGTTAATGCTTCAGTGATGAAGACCACGTCCTTTTACACCATTTTTTCGTTTTTAACCGACTTTCAAAAAAAAGTGAGGTTCAATGTTAAACTTTTAAATTAGGTACTGTTGGTGATTTTGCTGATGCGGAAGTAGTAGGTGGGCTCATAGCTGCCTACCTAGAAAAGATTAGGGGAACCTGAGAAGATCTGGATGGCGTTTTTTTGTTTTGTCCTTGTGTTGTTTTTTTGTTTTACACAGGTCCACCTTTATTTTTTTTGAAAGGAGGTGTTAGGTTAGTTTTAGTTGGAGGAGGCGCTAGGTTGGATCGGGACTCCACCTGTCGACATCAAGGCTGCGCATCTGCCGCAGGCCGGGCGTATCCGTGTCAACCCTGGTCACTGGGGGTTGGCGACGCCAAGGTATATTCTTTTCTTCCATTTTCTTCTTCTAACTCTTCGCTGTAATCTGTGTCTATCCCTGTTATCATATTGCTAGGGTGTTGTTGGTTTTATTTGGTATTTTGTTTTGATGTTTTGACCAGGGGCTTGTTTCGGTTTGAATGTCCGGGTGGAACAAGGCTTTTTTCAATTTTTTTTGTTTAACAATGACGGCGTCATCATAAAAGTGTTTGTGGGTGGGAGAATTATGTTATTGCTGAAGCATTGATATGGTGGCTACCAAGTAGAGTAGCTTAACCCTGTGTTCCACTTTATTCAACCGAAACAATTTCTTGGGACACCTCATCCATTAGCTCCACAGCGCACTCTGCAATACCTTTTCTTCTTGTTTACAGATAACGTTTGTTCTTTTTGATAAAACTTGTATCCTTGGTTTTTTTTTGCCATTTTGCACACCTTATTAGAAAGTATTATTCTTAAGAAAAAACTTAACTAAAATTTCAATTTTTGTTAAAAAAAAAAGAAAAAAAAAAAGAAAAACTTAGTTTTTTGTAAGGTCTATGTTGATTTTTTTCTTATTACTAACCCAGTCTTATTCTCCCAGGTTCATACATTAAACTAAAACACCCTTAGGTTCCGCTTCGCTCCTTTCCTACTAAAAGCTAAAGGTCCGCTTTAGCATAACCCACTAATGCTCCCTGTTAGGTTAATTATAACGTTCCCCAAAAGAATAGGTATTCCTTGTAGGCTCCCTTCCAACCCAACTTGCCTCCCTTCCTACTAAAACGCTAATAGTTTGCTTGATCCCCTAACCGTACTAACACCCTGTAGAAAATTCCATACTAACCCCACTAACTTTCCCAAAAATTCCCTCACGACCAACAGACAGACAAAATTTTAATGTATTCTCGATTGATTCCAGATAATTGTTTCCTAAGACCTTACAAAAATTGATTTATTTAATGTGTTATTTCGCTTGGTCAAAATTGTGGCCCACTCCCTGTTATTTTAATTTTAGTATGGAGTGAGCGACATGACAACCCTTTTTCCTAAATATTGAGTAAGCCGTTATCTGTAAACCCTTCCCTTTCTCGTGACATTTTTTTTTGTTTGATAATTGATTTTTGCAGTTTTGCCGCTCCGGTATTTAATTAAGTACTTGGTTGGTACCCCTAAAGGTTTGTTTTCTTGGTACTTCAGTTTAATAAAACTTTGTTTTCAAAAATGAAGTTATAAGATTTTTTTTAGCGCCACAGAGGTGAGTCTAATCAATAATTGTTGTTAGCGCCACCTATGAGGGCATGTTGGCAACAAGATGTCGTGTGAGTTGTTGCGATAAGGAGCAGACTGGTGTGCCAGTCCGACTCCATGCGTAGTCGTTAGATGGCGCTTTTATATCGGCTAATTTGTCGTGAGCCGCTAGATGGCGGTAATTACACCAATAGATCGATGCCTTATTTATTATAAAGAATATTAAGTCATTGACCGTCGGTATTGAGTTTAGTGATAGGTCGTTGACCTGTTATCACATATAATATAATGTCATATTATATTAGTATAATATCATGTTGTGTAAGTTTTTCTGAGCATGAAAATTATACATTGGTGTTTGGAAGAATATTTTGGGGTTTGGTCCTGAACGGGACTCGAACCAGTAACTGATGTTGGTCCGGTGTTCCTAGGAACCGTACCAGATTAATTTGTTGATTTGTTTTGTTCCGTGCATAGGAACAAAAGAAAATACTTTTGTTGGTTTTGTTGTTGGTCAGGTGATTTTTTTTTGTTTTGTTCGGGACACCGAGTTTTTCCTGGATATAGGTATAGAGATTCGGAAGCAGACTTGTAGAGTCAGTTTTTTTTGACGACTGCTGTTTTTGGTAGAGCTATTTTCTCTGCTTATGGAAGATAGAGATATTTTGGTAGAGCTATTTTCTCTGCTTATGGAAGATAGAGTTTTTTGTAGAGTTGTGTAGAAGGTATAATTATTTTATTATTAGGTGCAGGTTTTTGTGAATTATAAATACAGGGTGTACCAACCACGTTCTCTAACAAGCGGGACTTAGTTTTTTTAACTTTTTAAGGTAACAACCGAACGGGACTTAGTGTTTTCAATTTATTTTAGTTGAGTTTGTCAGTTAAGCCGGACTTACATTTTTTTTTGAGTTGTCTGTAAGTCTGACTTACAATTTTTTTTTGTTTTGTTGAGTCAAGGAGATTTATTTTGTTCGTTCCCCTTTAGTTAACAGATGTGACTGAGGACTTTTTTTTGCTTTGGATGCTAGTAGAGTTAGGTATTTTTTTTCATTTGTTTCATTTTCAGGATGGATTGACCACCTCATAACGTCATTGTTTAGAGAGGGGTGATCAGAGCAGCGGTGAGGGCACCGTTTTGCTCAACCTGTTCGCTCTTATCCAGTTTTCGCTCTGAAGAGGGGGGGAGTGTAACGAGCTGTATCCAGTCTTCTCTTTTTTTTTAATTTTAGTTAAGTAACACTGACAGCTGTTACTGACTGACACATTGACAGGAGTCAGAAGGTTATTTTTTTTTGAGTGCCTAGTCTATTCAGCTATAGTACTAGTGTTGCGACACGCGTCGCGTCGCGTCGCCTCGCGCCTCACTGAGAGTGGGCTTAGTTTTTTTTTGATCTGTGTCTCGGATTGCTTTTCACTTTGGTGTTCCATCATCGATTAGTCGGCGGATTTTCTTTTATCTGTGTTTCAGGTGCCTGCGTCAACCCTTTTTTAGTCTGTGCATCGCGTGGCACATTCTTTGGTTTTTGTTGTTATCTGTGCCTCCGGTTCTTTTAGGCCGGCCATACACGTTCAATTTTATTGAGCATAAGAAATTGACGAGTCAACTTCCGTCAATGTTTTCTCCACACAGAGAACCGAAAAACATTGCGCAATACTAACCCCACTCGTTCAATATTACTGATCAATCGCAAAGATTGATCAAGAAAATGGATCGTGTATGGGCCGCCTTAGTTTTCTTTTGTGTATGACCATATAATAATATTCCAAAAGTTTAGTTTTCATTAATTTCCTTTCTTTTCTCGCTAATTTAGATTCTGGATTCCTCTTTAGAGCTAATATCGGACATGATTCCTTTGGTCGAGTCGATAACTGCACATCTCTAGTTGTTTGACGATTTTCTGTGTATTCTGTGGTCGGTAGCGCGACATTGCATACTCTTTGGTAGACGTCGGTGTTGACATGCCGCGTTTGGCCCCTAAGGTCAAGGGGAAAATCCCATATTTATGTGGTGTTATTGTTGGCAAAAGTGTTATTCCTCGTCTTCTACGTTGTGCCATGTTCGTGCAGGCGATCGGCCTACAGGAAACCTGGGATCTTGCGGAAGTTTGTGGACGAACGAAGGCTGTAGGCCTACGTTCCAACTCGATCTATCCCGTAATGACGCTGGCTGGAACGGAAGAGGGAAACCATTTCCCATCCTTCTCGGAACCTGCCCTGGGCTGTGGAGTGCCCTGAGATCCCGAGGAATAGATGCCACAATTACCCCGGTCGATCGCGTTGCAGTCCTGGGGAGAGCCCGTTTTTGCCTCCTGGCACCACTGAAATCGCAACTATAAAACAGGATGCTGGAGGTTGGCATCTTCCTTTCTCTTACGACCGTCGTCTGTTTTCTTAAAAGCGGAGTTCCGCCGCATATCAGCCGCCTCCAGCTAAAGCAGGTAAGCGTCGTTCGTTGGTGCTTTTCATTTTCTTTCCTCTTGATTTTTTCTTTGGGCTGCCATTTCAGTAACACAGCGCTAATGATAAACTTTATTTCCAGCTTTGGTTGACGACCATTTGCCGACCGCATGGTCGATGCCTCGTGGTCACCGACGCTCATCCGTTTGTCGGCGTTTGCCTGGTGTTCCACGGTTGATGTTTTTAACACCCTGAAAAGGTATTTATGTAGTGTTTTTGCTATTTTCTTGAGAGGTTAGGGAAGATAAACTTGTGTAGGACATGCTTGTGTGTGCGAGCATGCTTTGGCCCTGTTGGTAGGTGCGGGCCACCTTCTTTAACCTTGTTTCTGTAGCCCATGTGCCTGGAAGACACCTGGCCACATGGTGAATTTGATGGTGGATTAAAACATTGTGCTAAATTCTGCTTCCCTAGGTATTGTTTGAGCATTGTGCATCTTTAACTAATGTTTTCTGTGCGCTGCGATAGATTTTAGTGCCTTTTTATCCCATATTTTAGGAATTTTATGCGACTGAACCCATGTTTTATTTATGTACCCCTTTTGGCCTTAAAACGCTTCCGCTGAAGCCCATACCATCTCCAAAAGCGATATTTTGTTTTCCGGGCCCCCCATCCATATTTTTTTTTTGGCTAGGCCACCTTAATCTGTTTGCATCCGCGTGTAGGATGGGGTTAGCCAACATTCATTAATATTTTAATTTTTATCTTTGTGTAAGGTCCCTCTGACCACCCGTATTTTGTATTTTTTTTAATGCGGTTCGTTTCCGCATTTCAGGGTTTGATTGTTGGGGTGGAAGATTTTTTTTGCCGGGGCCATCCCCGTTGATTTTGCGCCGAGGCCAAGCCCGGACGTTGTTTGTGGGGTTGGACTCGCCCGTCCGTCCCCGGAACGGCTCAGCGCAGCGTTTGAGCCCGTTCCCCTGCGAGCATCGTGCCATCGTGGCACGACGCCCTGTGTTCTCCCACCGGCTTCGAGGAACACCAAGTAACTCGTATTATTTTTCCCAACCCTTCTGGTTGGGTGGCGCCCCTATTTCTTTTCTTTTCATATAAAATCCGTTAGAGAAATCCGTACTATTGAATCTCACTGATCCACACCTGAGATTACGACTGAGCTGGTCCTTAGGCAACGGTGACGTTGGTGTATTGTGGAGCCTAGGTAGATAGGGTACCTATATTTAACACCTAGAATTAAGGAGCACTTCGATGTATTAGAAAATAAAATTTACCAACTAGCATCCAACAGTGAGTACTTTATTTATTCCTCCTCACCCCCCTAGGCCTAGATTAACCACGTGACAATATATACTACATGGCACACACAGCTACCCAGTTTTAATAAAGCATAGTAATTCTGTGAAAAATCTTCTCGCTATGAATGTAACAACGAAGATATTATTATGATCTTAATTTATTTAACAGTTAGTTCGTAATTAGAATTAGTGTATACGGTTGTCACTCACAAGTAAATATTAGATCTATTGGGAGCTATATAAGACGGGAGGTGCTTCACTAGGTTATGATCACTTTATTTTAAATTTTCTGGGTTCTTTACTTTTTTTCATAGTCACTTGCTATTAAGTCTAACATATTATTTTTGCATACGCAGTTCACACAGCTACACAAACCATCGCCACTCACACCAACTAGTTGTATTGTAAACTACGGCAGATTGCACAAAGCACAGGCTGAAATTGAGTTACTCGTACGTTTTGTACGTTTGAACAAATTTAGGGAGAAGCGTTACAAAGAGACTCCTGTACAGCATGTTCCAGTGCTGAATTTGCAACAAAATCAGCTAAAAAATACCCGTTGCTGAACATATGCCTCTCTTACAGAACGTCACTACAAATATGGTGTCTATTACCATTCTAGCCATCCAAAACTGGGCACGATGTAGGAATCTCATTTCTCATATCATAGCGACACAGTTCACGTTTGAGAAGCTCGCCCGCACAACGATACACGTAACTTTGGAATTAGCAAATTAAAGCCCAGAGGTAAGAGCGCAGTTGCTATTGCTAGCCGTTCGTTGCTTTCAAAGGCTTCCTGCTACTCTATAGCTATGTATTTTGTTTCATATATGTGGGTAGCTCTCTTCAGGGATAACGTGAATTGGACTTTAACGTTTCATCGTGAACAACCTGAAGACATCCCGCTGCTGAACAGACCACCACTTCATGTTCAGGGACTGAGTATAAAAGTCATCGATTTATTCAAGCGATAACGACTCTTTTGGGAATAAAACAGAACATAATACAATATGAATTATTTAAAAAAGAGCACAAAATAACGATTTCACAGTATTGGTAGGTGTGGGGTCATACCTACATTGGTAACGCAGAACCAGCCTACCAGGGTAACATTAATTAAGAGGACGCTTGCATGAGCGGTATTACGAAGTAAAACAACTGTAGAAGCCTTCAGGCAGCTTCGAGATATGGCACCAGGATGTTCGAGAAGTAAGAAGAATCTTTCATGTACGGTTTTAGCTTTAGCACACATTTATTTTATAAATTTTAATTGAAAAATATATTAGCTTCTATTTCACTGACGTTTATGAGATCTCCCTTTACAACTTATAAAACTATCTCCATAAAACGACAGTAAAACTTGCGACCACGGCAGACCAGGCACCAGTCGCAGTAAATAAATAAATTAGTCGGCCCGTTTGCTGGACTCGGTCGGACGACTGCGGCGCTACACTTATAACGCACTCGGGGGCAAATAGGGAAAGTTAGGGGCAGCCCGCTGAGTCGCGAAAGAACACTAAATAGAATAGAAGAGTGGAAAAAAAATAATGTATGAAATGTTACGTTACTTGCGCACAAAGCAGTGTGAAATGCGTTTTCGTTATTCGTTTGTATATTGTATTTATGGATTAGACAAAAAGCAATATAATAACCCTGGCATTACGTTACTAGATTTTTTAATTTTGCCGGTCAGTGTCAATTTTACAAAACAATATTGAGTTATTCAAGTACTCAAATTCAAGTCAAAGTTACGTCGTAAAGTGGTGGCGGTGGTTAACTTATGGTAGACTTTACTGAATGCTTCCATAGAGTTTTGGAGAGAACATTGAAAGTGAGGTTTATTAGATTTATATGATTTTCTTTTCACTTTAACACGTTCATGAACATTTAACGGTTAATAATCCATCATTATGACGCATCAGTACTCGGAGTTCTAAGCACTAGTTTTGGCAAATAATAGAGAGCCGATAATGGAACTTCTCGTTCCCGCTAGATCTTCTTTTTACTATATATATTGCGTGTTCACAAAAACGTTAGAGTCTTATAGTGTTGTTAGCTAGCATGCTATACCTTCGTGACGATGTTACTTCCCATCGGTGAGAGCGAGATCAAATGCTAGATAAGTCTGTTGTAAAAGTAACCGGCCAAGTGCGAGTTGGACTCGCGCACGAAGGGTTCCGTACTATTATCTATCCCTGCCATCTAGTGTTGAGTAGCAGTACTATTTAAAGCATCGCCATCTATGACTCATCTGGTAAACAAGCAAAAAATCACGTTTTCTGTATGGGAGCCCTCTTAAATATTTATTTTATTCTATTTTTTAATAGTCGTTGTTATAACGGCAATAAAAATACATCATCTGTGAAAATTTCAACTGTCTAGCTATCACAGTTTATGAAATACAGCCTGGTGACAGACGGACAGACAGACAGAGCGAAGCCTTAGTAATAGGGTCCGTTTTATCCTTTGGGTACGGAACCCTAAAAATATGTGCTTTTTAGTCAAGTTTTGAAATAAAATTTGACTCATCTACATCGAATTCTAAATTCTAAAATACTGGTCATCAATATCTTCACCTAATTTAAAACCTCTCTAAATTCGGACTCGTAATTCAAAAAGTCGCGTTCCTTGCCAACCGGCTAGCACTCCGTGCGGCAATTGTTTTTCTGCTTTGGCACCGCCGCTAGAGTGGCCGCTGATTTATATGTTGGCTTCCAATTAGCCTTCGGATGGCCTTCGGTGTGGTTTTATTTATCGCACTCTTTCTAGCATTTTCCGCACTTTCGGTGTTGCGCAGTGACTGGCGGTTTTATAGGACTCGACAAGACTTGCGATTACGACTGAAATGCAGAGTACATATACTACTAAGTACGTGACTAAGTATAATTATCATACCGAACAAGGTCAAACCGAAACTCGACTAGGTAATTCCTAACCGATTGGTATTCTTGCGGTAGGTGGTTAGGTATAAAACTGATTGCAGTAGTTAACCTATGCATAACCTACGCTTTTATTATTAATCAAGGACACAAATATATGCAACGTCAGTATTAAACAAAAACACCTACTGAGGTAACGTATTTTACAAAAAAAGCAACGATTTTAAAAACATCGATGAAAACAAAAATTATTATAATGATAAATAAATAATAAATAACGCCCAACGATCACATATTACATAGATCCTGGACCCTAACTAGGATTCCCTGTATCTAGGGACCCAGGAACTACAAGGACCATGGTTCCACGACATCCAGACACAGAAAAAGTATTTGCGCTTTTGTTTTCATGTGTACAAATACTTGTCCTGTCGCGGGAATCGAAGCCTTCACTTTCGGGTTATGAGCCAACCCGCTCAACCACTACACCACAGAGGTTGTCTATGATGATGATGGGTTATACTTTGAGAATGGAGTACCATAATAGCATTCATTATAAAGAGATTTTCACTCAGGAACTACATCCAGCCGGAAATTCTAAAATGCAAATAATAATTAAAAACCCTTCGAAAAATCTCGGACAAGGAATCGTACCATATAAATCTTACACTCAATATCTATGGTCACACGAATCCTTCACTCATTTGGTAACAACGTATGCGAGTTTTGATTCAGAACGAAATGCATCCCGCCTTCCAACAGAGAGAAATGTTTTTGAAACGCAAACAGGGTACTACTCTGTTAGTGAATGTTTTCTTTGTTAGGAGCTTGTTGAACAAACAGAACATACATACATTTCAAACGAATTTCTGTCATCTAACATCTGGTACTATACCATACCAACGCAATCAAAGGTTTTTAATAAAGTCATCATCATTATCATCAACAGTCTGATGACATCCACTGCTGAACATGTAGGCCTCCCCTACAGAGCACCACTGTGAGCGGCTGCTTGCCTCCTACAACTATCGGCTCCCCGCAGTTTTCACCAGGTCGTCGGTCCACTGAGTGCGGGGCTGGCCTACGCTGCATCTTCCGGTTCGTGGTCGCTACTCGAGAACATTTCTTCCTATCGGTTGTCAGTTCTACGAGCGATGTGGCCTGCCCATTGCCATTTCCACTTGCTAATTCTAAGAGTTATATTGGTCACTATAGTTCTCCTATGGATCTCCTCGCTCTCTCCATAGCTCGCTCGCTGAGTATAAGTACCTAACATTACAAATAATGATGTCTTGCGCTGAAATTCATTGCAGTTAGGTATTATTTACCTAGGTAGGTACTAGGTAGGTGGGCATAAAATTGCTGAGCAAAGCAAACACTTTAGGTTCATTTGGGTGGAAAAGCGAGTGGGTTGATTCACTACCTATGATCCCATAGATGTGCAGGTATTTAGATTTAATTTTACAAACTAAAACATACCTACCTACATATTTATTATGGTACGGTGTAAGTGTGTGGTGACTCAGTTAACACTTTAGTCACTAACTCATTAGCTGACGCTAATGTGACTTCAAAACTGACACACTCTGGATCGAACCCTTCTCGGCCCAGCACCAAAGACTTATCAAGTTATGACTACGGAATTAGCACTCGCTTTCACAGCGGTGAAGGAACACATCGTGAATCACAAAATTTGTGGACATGTTTGTAGCATAAACCAATCCGAACATAGCTAGCGAGGTGCATTATGTTTTATATTCTCTCTCCATTTGAGAGTAGCCCCGTGTTTCAGCAGTGGAAATAACGTATTGGTTGCGTTGAAAATAGAAATAAAATGTTTACTTTGACAGTAGGTACTATGTTGTGCATTCTTCAACCGAAACAAAGTAACAAAAACCTCTGAAAAAATATTTGTAAATAAAGTATCACAATCATAGATGTTATTAAAACGAGGAAGATGTAGACGACGTTCTTACGCGGTCAAATTTCGCCTGGCATCTCGTTCT
Organism: Ennomos quercinarius; assembly: GCA_910589525.2. Taxonomy (NCBI): domain Eukaryota; kingdom Metazoa; phylum Arthropoda; class Insecta; order Lepidoptera; family Geometridae; genus Ennomos; species Ennomos quercinarius. Next base: position 14,588,684 of record OU342501.1, on the reverse strand, counting down.
AATGCGGTCAAGTCGCGTAATTTCACCTCTTTCTCAAGTTTCTCACTGAAAGTACTTACACAATTTTGCCTTTTTATATTTAAGTAGGTACATCTAATGACTACAACTCATCGAATGGTGTGACCTTCATTAATTGTAAAGTCTGTTAACAACATGTATACCTACCTACTTGATATACATTATAAACCAAAAACTGACATAATCAAGCTTAAAAAAGACGTAAAAATACCAAGGCACTCAGAATTGTTGATGTGGCGTAAAGTAATTGGTGGCTTGCATAATTTACCGAGCCATTTAATTTCGCTGAAGTAGTCTGTTGGCGAAATTGGGAATATCGTTTTAAAAGAGACGTGATTTTTTGCGTGGATTTTTGTATATTATCGAAGTTTGGGGAGCGAAAATACAATTAATATAGTTTAGATGTTACTCTTAAATAAATAAATAAATATTTGATTTTGTGAACATTTCACACAATGCCATCTAGCCCCAAACTAAGCAGAGCTTGTACTAGTTATGGGAACCAGATAACTGATAATTAAAGTACATTATTATACTTTTTTTGTAAATACATAGAATCACACTAATATTATAAAGCCGAAAGTTTGTATGTGTTTATGTGTGTTTGTGTGTATGTGTGTATGTTTGTTACTCCTTCACGCTCAAACGGCTGGACGGATTTGGATGAAACTTGGAATATAGATAGCTTATGTACAGGATTAACATATAGGTTACTTATTGTCCGCGGGTGAAACCGCGGGGCGCAGCTAGTAATCAATAAAATTCTTATTATTGTCACTTTTAAAAACGCACATATTACTCTATGTTAAAAGAATCCTATTCTATTGCTTAGAAATTTTATTTTGTTTCACGAAGTTGCGATGCAGCTATAGCCTTCCAGTTTTCCCGCGACAACTCTCAATTTTCCGTGATAAAATAATAAATAATAATAACACCCAACAATCACACACATATAGAATCTGAACCCTAACTAGGATTTCCTGTATCTAGGGCCCCAGGAACTACGAAGACCATGCTCCCACAACACCCAGACACAGAACAAGTATTTGCGCTTTTTTTCATGTATACAAACACTTGTCCTGTAGCGGGAATTGAACCCGCCGCCTCCTGGTTAGGGACCGGCCTGCTCATCCACCACACCACAAAGGTTCTCAAATGTACCTTATGTAGTAAGGATTAGTACCTATATTTGGGAATCATGAAACCGTATAATTATCCGTGAGTAAACAATAAAACATCTAAGGTATTTAAGATAATAAAATATTTTATAAATTATAAATTCCTCGAATTAGTTTAAAATAATTTTATTTTAACTAAAGATAATCCGTCAGTGACTTATCAAAATTTTCAAAATAGATAAATAAACTCTCTATTGCACACCAAATAAAGTTTAATATACATTTACCAAGCATATTAAAAAAAAACGCGAAGAATAGCACTGAATTTTTCGATCGCAACGTAACGTATTAATAAACATCCGACATATCCCGCAAACATTTAATGTTTTTGTTTTGAAAAAATACCGCGGATTAGCGGCAGCTAAATTAATTAATAAAGGCTATACAATGAATGGAATCGCCCGAAACTCGGATAAAATACCGTATATACGGTGACCGCACCGTATATTAAACCGAACAATAGGGGTGGATTGTTTGGTGAGATGAAATAGTGCCGTCTCACATACCTTTATTCTTTTTATTTTGTTTAAGTTAACGGCAGCCGTAATATGTAAAAGTTACAACAGCAGTAGCAAAGCAATAACAGTATCCAAGCGACAGCAAACACTTAGCAATCGGTCACTGTCGCCCGCCTGTTGCTCGCCTGTCGCTGAATGCACTTTGGCCTTTGTTACTAGCGCCACTAGCAACAGTACAGCAATAGATGGAAACATAATAATGCGTTTTTTAGTTCATTGATTGTCCGACAGTGGGTGATCTAGTACTCGATCGGTGTCTGCTCAGCCAAAGTGATGCTTGACAGCAATGACTGCGAAATTTACGCCTGTTGCAAACTTGTTGCGAGTTGCGTAATTGCCCAGCTGGTGTGCATAAATGCAAGAAAGTGTTAGAGAACTGAGCTTTCTAGCAGAAGCAGCAATCTTATTGTGTTCGAAACTCGCTTTAGTCACATTATTCAGTTATAAAAAAATGTTGCCACCAGTTTGCTAGATATATTGATGTCAAGCCGTAGTGTGCAAGCACTACTGCGTTCCGGTTTAAGGGGCACTGTAGCTAGTGAAATTGCTGACTATATGAATTGATTTCACAGTCTTGTAATCTTACTAATAAACTATGCTGATGGCCCAGGATGGGCCTGGAAAAAACTGAAATTTAAATTTGAGTTTATTACCAAATATCTATAAATGTTTAGTAGACTAGAAAATAGAGAGTTATTAAACAGATTCAAATTTATTGACGTCATTTTCATTTTAAATTACAATACAATGGAAAATATTTGCAAGTCTGATAAATGGCATTTAAAATGTTATAAAGGTCGGTATTCAATCCGAAATGTAGTAGGTAAAATGACCTTTAGCAACAAACATGTTACTAGTTAAGCATTTTGTTTGTGTGGAAGGGCCACGGTCATGAACCTGAATATAAGTAGCTAATTAACATACTTAGAGTGTTAGTCATTCTTTTTTGTATACGCTTAATTGGTTGTAATCTAATGAGTGTACCTACTACTACCTATACACATATTCCAAACCAGTTGACCTATTTTTTGCTAGATATATAATATAATATATTAAATTAAATATTTAGCCGCAACTTATACAGATGTAATGTTTGTTCATACATTCTGGTTTATTTTTTGTTCTGGTTGGCAACACTCACTGGCGTGTAGGGACGTAAAAGATTGAGTCGGGTAGTTGAGCAAAAAAAAGGATCAGCGGTCTTTGGGTTGCTAGTGAAAAGTTACAATGAAGAATAAAATGAAGATTAAAAGTAGCTCCTGGTTTTATTGTCATATTATATCCACCAGCATGTTTAAAAAAAATCTTAAAAAAATAATAAAAGAGAACAGTATAATTGCCATGACGTTAATATAGATGTCAGAAGAGCATTGCATTTTTAAAGCATTTCTCCCACATTGAATTTCTATGCACCCGGTATGCTACGTCGCGGCCATTAGGATGTACAAGACCAACAATGACAGTTTGCAGGCGGGACAAGAAATCACAAGAAAATATGTAGTGTGTGAAAAACTATTGTAAAACGTTTTATTTCATATTAATCCAAACATTAGAATTCATAAGTATACAAAAACTTGAAAAAAGTTCCCAGAATACTGGCAGCATTACCTCGCTGAATAAGAAGGCTTAGCTTCTGAGCGAAGTATGTGCCAGCTCTGGGATCCCCTGAGGCGATGACCAATCTAGTGGAAATTTGCTTACAGAAATTTTTCGTGTCGGACGACCACGGGCCTAGAATTTCTACGGCCAGCGCAACAAACTCGTGATTAGCGCTGACCTGCGCATATTTGCGCCGTTTTAGTAGTTGCGTTTGTTCAGCCGCGGCCCCGACGCTGGACGTGCTGGAGCCATGAGATGGTGCCAGGGTATCCACACACGTGGCGTCCCAGACAAGTGTGCGTTCAAGACACCACGGGACTAAGGTGGCACCATCTATTGTTATGATTATGATCTTCAATATTTGCGACAAGTTAACTATATGTTTTACTAAATATTGAACCAATAAGTATCTATAGGGCCCCCATAGTTATTTGAATAAAATAACATGCATTTTATTTACTGAGATCCTTCTAAGCTTTGGAGTTAGATTTCTTAATTAAAAAGAACTGAAACACTGAAATATTGCGATTGATCTGAAGGAAATAAATAGGGTTTCAGCTAGATACTACACCAAAATTAACAAAATATGATTAGTAAAATGCAATAAAATTTGTGATAAATTGCTGTGATTTGTGTATTTTCTCGAGTTAGTATGTTTTGTAACGTTACATTCACTCACGGAACAAGATATAAAAGCTGCAAAAATACTGTTTTGCACTTTGATAACGGGGTTATGGTACATGATCACAAAATGCGCTTCGTCGTGAAACAGATTGAGGTTATGTGCTAATCTTGTGCTAGTACTCACCCGAAATAATGACATATCCGCCATTACTTCACTATCTCTTTTCCTCTCGGGCAGGGTGTACTTGATTTGTGCCTCTCGCTCCCACGCTTCGTGAGTCTTTTGAGAGTAACGAAAATATTCTAGGTCTGTGGTCGCGGCACGGTTTATTGCGGCTTACAGTTACGCAAAGGGCAAATTTCCGTACATAGGGTATGCCGAAATAATTTTATACGGTCCCGTCAGCCCATAAAACATAATTAGCCGAACCGTGCAAAAGGGTCGACATTATAAACTGACTTAATTCCGAGTGTTAAGTTCAACGTTTCCAAAATGAGGGGTATATACGAGTTTAATGATGATGTAATTTTGTCATCGATCCAGCTGTAAGCTCAGTAATAGGTACTTAACTTAGATCAGAAGAATATAAATCTATAGATAGTTGGATAATGAGTAAAATGAATCTAAAAGTAACCACACTACACTACTATAACATAATAATCATGTTAAAGGTACATCACACCACTAAATGTGGGCGGGCCACATCGCTCGTAGAACTGACAACCGATGGGGAAGAAAGGTTCTCGAGAGGCGACCACGAACCGGAAGACACAGCGTAAGCCAGCCCCCCACTCTGTGGACCAATGATCTGTTGAAAGCCGCGGGGAGCCGATGGATGCAGGAGGCGAGCAGCCGCTCAAAGTGGCGCTCTCTGGAGGAGGCCAATGCTCAGCAGTGAACGTCTTCAGGCTGTTGATGATGATGATGAAGAGTATAACATAATAACTATGTTATAAGTACCTATAACAAATCTCAAAAGTTATTTATTTGCTGAGAAACATGGTTATACAATAAGATGTTACAAGGCTATTAGGTAGGTTCCACATATCGTCACTTGTTTGATTAAGTGACGTATCTGACATTTTGACTACAAACACGTTGCAGTTCGACGCGTCTTTGAAAGTAGATAAAAGCTACATTTAAAATGCCAGATACGTCAAAATGTCAGATACGTCACTTAGTCAAACAAGCGACGATATGTCGCCATAGTTCTGCCATGTCATCATTATTTATTTATTTATTCGGCGAAATATTCGTATAGTTACCATCGAAATATGATTTAAGTTTTTAAATCATATTTCGATGGTAACTAAAGTAGTAAACTGATTTAAATGAAATTTTCTATCTGAAAGCATATCATTTCTAAATAATAACTTAATTACATTAGACTAAATTCAGCGAAGCTAAATGACAAATTCGTTATACACTGCCGGTTGGAGTAAGGGTATCGGATGGAAGTAACACCAAGCCAGCGATGTATATTGATTTAGCCTGCTAAATCCAGCCATATGTAATAACCCTCTTAAATCCTAACCGGCTTATGATGGAGTTCTAAGTAACAAACTGCCTTATTTTTTGAAGTTGGTTAAAAAGGGGAGATAAAGCATTGGCTTAGAAAGTGCTTAAATTGTAGATGTATGTATAATCAAATTGTTAATAGAGTGTAGTCACAGATTACTAAATATATACCTATGATGTAGCGCACACAATTAATTTGCCGTGAGAAAGAAAGGGCAATAAATAAATAAATAAAAAATAAAAATATATTATACCTAAGCGTAGCAAACAGTACCTATGGATCTTTTTAGACTAAGCGATGAGTGGACCAATATTATTGGTACCGCTTTTACCTATGAACCTAATGTTAGGCTTGCATAATTTCACCACTGTCCCATACCTACCCATATACCCCATAAACCTATACGAGTTTGCCGCAAATGGCATATTGAATGCTTTCGGAATTCTAGGCATTTTGCTCATTAGGTTAGACATTTAGTAATTTTTTTAGATATTTTACAAGTTAGGTTTTCTGATCAGGATGATTTTCAAGAACATTTAAGTCTTTGTGCATCGTATTTTTGAAATTCGTTCTCGTACTAAACCTTGTTCGCAGTTGTAAGTATGCAGGTATTGGCAAATTCGTTACTTGCTGCTCTATCTATATGAAACCTTGGAAAATTACTACGTGAAATTTACCATTTCTGTAGTTTCTCAGAACACAGGGTAGATGTCACTGGCCACAATGTTTCGTTATGTTGCCGCAATATTTACATAGATGACGCTACGTGTACCGTATAAATTAGCAATGGAAAGCCAGCCTTTGTGAATATTAATTAAGTGGATTTCGGCTTTACTGCTGAAAACTTCACGATACATTGTATATTTTTGCAAGGTATGAGTAATCGCAGGGAGTAAAAGCTATAATCTTGAGTATTGAAACTTTTATAAGTCCACCAACCTACTGTAACACCCGAACAACCCAGTTACGCGGTTCGTCGAATTGACAACCGATGAGGAAGAAAGGTTCTCAAGTGGTGACCACGGAAAACGCAGCCTAGGCTAGCACTCCAATCGGTGGGCCGACGATCTGGTGAAGGCCGCGGGGAGCCGATGGATGCAGGAGCCAAGCAGCTGCTTAAAGTGGTGCCCTCTGGGGGAGACCTATGTTCAGCAGTGGACGTATTTAGGATGTTAATGATGATGATGATGATGATGATGAACTGTAACACTTGACGATATAGTGTGGTGGATCATTACGGATCATAGGCCACTTTCTTCCCTGTAAGAGAAAGCCGGTTGCCCAGCAGTGGGAATGTTTATGGATTTATAGATTTATGATGTGTGAATTCTTTTTAGAACACTATCTCCCTGTAAGAGAAAGCCGGTTGCCCAGCAGTGGGAATGTTTATGGATTTATAGATTTATGATGTGTGAATTCTTTTTAGAACACTATCTCCACCAACACCAGCCAACCACCAACTCTATAATTGTTATGTGTATTGTCTCGATGAGGCACCTAGGTCACTGCGTTATAATTTTCATTAAAAAACTTACTAAAACTTTAAAAAATAAATAAGTACAATCAGATACTTTGGTATAATAATGCAAATTTAGTGAATTAGAAATGACTTCATAAGAGTCATTTAGGTACCTAACTACTCTTATATTGTTAAAATTTAAAAAAAAACGTTTGTAACAAGGCATTTTGACTGGCCTGATAGCTCAGTTGGTAGTAACCCTGCCTTCTGATCTGTAGGTTGTGGGTTCGATTCCCACTCGGGACAAAAATTTGTGTGATGAACATTGATGTTTGTTCTGTGTCTGGGTGTTATATTGTATTCTATGTATGTATTTACAAACAAAAAGTATCTAAGTATTACATCAGTTATCTGGTTCCCATACATAGTACAAGCTATGCTTAGTTTGGGGCTAGATGGCGCTGTGTAAAATGTCCACACATATTTATTTATTTATTTATTTATTATTTTCATATAATTTAGGAACACCAGGCATACCAGGTAGAAGCGGGCTCATATTGTAGAAAATAATGAATATAAATCGCCTGTGCCACGCTTGGCTACGTCAATAAAGTTGGGTGTTAAGATTCTCGGGCTCTCTTACCAGTAAATAAACCCAACCAAGTGTGAGTTGGACTCACGCACCGAATGAGGGTCCGTACACGTGTGCTTACACTTATAAGTAGTAGCTGAAAACCTTTATCGCAAGTACAAGTCGCACTTTGCCAGTTTTAGAATTTGTTGTTATGCCACAGATCCTATTAAAAGAGTTTTTTATAAGATCAGTGTGTTATGCTACAAAGTATGACATATAATCATACCGTTTTGAAATAAGCGTTTGTAAAATTGACGAGGTTCCAATGCTAAAAAATATATCATATTTAAGTTATATTAAGGCCTATTTAGTTATTAAAAAAAACAATAAAAAATAAGGCGTTCGTATTTTTCTCAAAGCTCTTTGAAAAAGTTTTAGTCAAATATCCGCATTTTACTAAAACATATTTGGATCCACGCCCTCCAGTATGTGTTAACCTGTAACTTCTATATCACAGAGGCTGTCAAATATAATTTTTTAAATAGGCATACAAGTACTATAAAATTAACAATATAATACAAAACTACCCTAATAAGCTAAATAATATAAAAACAAAAACCTAATCTAACAAACCACTACCAGTAGGCAACGTGCCCAATATGCTGGCAGCATTGCCACGTTGAATGGCAATGCTCAACCTTTTTTTAAAATATTTTAATTTTTTAAATTAATTTCTATACTCCTGCGATCTACATTGAGCATTTGGTTATAATGTTCTGCACATCTTTTGAGGAGATCTGCTTTGTCAGTTATGAGCAGTCCATCTACGAAGTTAAGTTAACAAACTTATTCCATCTGGTTCGTATCATCATATCATACAGTTAACCAACCATAGTTGGAACTGCATTAATACCTAGTTTGGGGCCCATTGGAAATCATAACATGCGAAATATATGCATGTTCTACTGTAATTAATTGCTCTGGAAATAAAAGTTATTCTTGTAAGTTTTTTTTCTTTATCGACGATAGACCAATATTTGACCACGGCCTCACCTGATGGTAGGTGACGCCGCGATCGACGATGGAACATGCTTGTCTAGAAGATGCCGGTTCACTCTAGCCTTAAAAACTCCCAGATTATATTTGTCAGGAAACAATGACGCTGGTAAGGTGCTCCATTCCTTTAGGTGTTAGTTGGTAGGTGTTATTCATGTGTTTTATTATCTCTTAACTTGGCAAAAGTTGTCCTTTATACTATTCATGCTATTCATAATAATAAATACTATTATGTTGTTCTCCCAACACCCGAGCCCAAGCTTCATGGTCTTGCCCAACGCAGGCGTTAAAATCACCCAGCAGTAAGATTTTCTCATTGGTCTTAATCTTGGCTAACACTTCGGAGAAATCTTCGTAAAGCTTGTCTTTAATATCGTCACTTTTGTCAAGCGCTGGTGCATAAACGCTTATGATATTGAGATAGTTTTTGTTAATAACATAGCGCAGACCATCACTCAAGAGTCAGCCTGTTTTCACTGTAATGAGACCATCGTAGTACAAGTTTTTTTAAATTTCCTTAAAGTTATTATAATTAAAGTTCTCGTTTTGTATTACCAAAAAGTCATAAGTAGGTACTCTGGTATACGTACCTACATTTAAATTTTACACTACATTACAATTCATGCGTAATAATTGCTTATTTTTGCCTTTGATAATTTATTAAATAGACTTCCAATCCGCTGTTATATGGTGAAATAAATATAGCTACATTATTGGTATGAGTGACACGTTGGAAGGCCACCTACCTCGCTTCGCTGTCCTATTTGTTCTTTCCTCTTTTCTTCTCTCACTGTCCTCTTCTCTTTGACAGGCCAGGGTTAGGTTCTGATTAACCCGAGCAAAACTGGAGCGAATCAGGTAGTAGTGGGTACAGCTATTGAAGAAAAAGTTGAAAAGTCTTGACATGGATGCAAAATTACAATAATCTGGTGCTTTCGGTAAAGGACGCCATCATAATAAAACCATAGCTTGGTGGAATAGCATCCTCTAGTGCTTATTTGGCCAGTCACTGTCCTCAAGTTAAGTATCTGTCGCACTTAATTGCGTGCTCTCGATCCCCAATCAATCTCAGTCAATCTCCACCCTGTCAGGTATCATTAAAATATTTTAAGTATGTTTTTTAAAATATGTTTTTAGTACCAATGTATTGTGCTTGATTCTTAATCTAGTAAATTATTTTAATCAATGGCAGAAGTTATTTTCTTTAAAACATAAATAGTCTTCAAATTGGAAATCGTCCAAATATATTTCATTACTGTTTATTTTAGTGGTAAGAATTGTACACTTGTTTGATAAATAACCCGTTGAGTGAATATTTACTTGTGTTAGCAGTACTAAGAAAACAATAAAAAATTAGATTATATTTTTTTTTTATGCGATTGAATGACGTGTCGAGCTAGTCGTTCACCTGATGTTAAGCGACGCGGCCGCCCATAACAGTTGCAGTATCACTCGGATCTTTAAAACAATAAAGTTTCGCGTGACACTGCACTGCGCACGTCATCCTGAGACATCACACAGTCTAGTAATCAGATTACTAGACTGAGTAATCAGGTCAGAAAGTCTCATTATTATTATATTATATCTCATATTACTTCATTTTTATAAATTATATAAATCAAGTAAGTAGGTATGTTCCGTTTTACACTTAAAATTTCAGTCATCATTCTATTGAAATAGCCCTTACTAATTGATGATTATGTATCAAAACAAATGTGTTTGTTCGTATATTATGTTTCGGTTATTGCATAAAATTGATCCTGGAGGTTTCGATCATGACGTCCGTTCATTGTTTCGTCTTCCGGGTTGTATTGCCCTTCAACGTGTTCAACTTCAACAGATTTTAATGGACACACTAACTTTAACTCTATTTAGTACGTATCACAGAAAATGAAAATTTAATGTTTTTCGTTCTAAAATTTGTAACTATGTTAGATTTATATTCATCAACATCATCAACAGCTTGAAGACATACACTGCTGAAAATAGGTCTCCCCCACAGAGTGCCACTTTGAGTGGCTGCTTGCCTCCTGCATCCATCGGCTCCCGGCGGTTTTTACCTGATTGTCGGTCTACCTAGTGGGGGGCCGGCCTATGCTGTGTCTCCTAGGTAGAAATATTTGTCGACAATTTTGAGAGCTTCGTTCCCAACAATTAGCGGTATTAGATGGAACATGAGCATTACTACATGATTTTCTTTTTGTCCACGTTCATCTTATGACAACCTGTTGGGAGACTTTACTGAGGTCGTTGAGCATGGTACGGTCCTCGAGCGACTCCGTCATTACGACTATATCATTGGAAAAACGAAGGTTAGAGATGTGCTCGCCATTTATATTAATGCCAGGTCCTTTCCACTCCAAGAGCTTGAAAACGTCCCCCGATGCGTTTTTGAACAGTGTCGGAGAAATCACGTCTCCCTGTCTCATGCCCCTTTGCAATGGGGTTTGCCCAGTGCTGTGGTACTTTAGTCGGACCGACATTGTAGCCTTACTGTATAAACACTTGAACACTTTGACCTACTTATAGTCAATTTGGCATCACTGTAAAAATTGCAGTACCGCCCAAGGCTTGATTGAATTGAAGGCTTTCTCATAGTTTACAAACGCTAAGCATAACGGTCGATTATACTATTTGGTTTTCTAAAAAATCGTACGGATTTGTGGTCTATGGTGTTAAAACCTTTCCGGAAACCAGTTTGTTTGGGAGGCTGGAATTTATCGAAGCTGCGTACAAGACGATTCGTAATGTCTCTCGAAAACTGCTTGTAGACATGACTCAAAAGCGAGATGGGCCTATAAATCTTCAGTATGGTTTTATCACATATTTTGAAGAAAAGCCACGCTTTCTTTGCCACTCCTCCGGTGTTGTACCGCTCTCAGAAGTTCGGTCGTAATTCCATCTTCACCTGGCGCTTTGTTGTTTTTAAACCGTTTGAGGGCCATTCTAATCTCGTACAGGCTGATGTATGGGATATCTTTGTTATAGTAACGGACGAACTTGGATCTAGTTTTCTGAGCTAGTGAGCTAGTGCTGTGTCCTTAGCAGCGGGCTTACATGTCAAGGTGTATAATGGTACATAGAAGTTCTCGATCTCTCTCAGAATCTCAAGCTTGGATGAAATGGCAGAAATGGAAGCTTAAGTTGTGTTATGTTGTGTTGGTTGTGTTGTAGACCCAAAACCCAATATACAAAACCTGTGATGTCTCAGGATGGCGTGCGCAGTGCGCAGTGTCACGCGAAACTTTAGTTTGGAGTTCCGAGTGACACTGTAATCTGTTATGAGTGGCCGTGTCGCTTAACACCAGGCGAACGACTAGCTCGTCGAGTCATTCCTTTACATAAAAAAAACCTTTACGAACACTTAGAGCCTTGGTTCCGCTCAATTGCGGCTTCAATACGAGAAGTACTAAAAGCACGCAAGTCGTGTCGCATGGAACTCAAGATTTGTCTATTGAGTTCACCGTAGGCTGACAAACCGACTGAATACTAAAGTTTTATTTCGCTCCGGTCTGCCATTAGTTCAAGAGTTTGTTCTGAGAGTTTCTGAGCCTTTTTTGGCGTTGGCTCTTGAAGAACTTTGATGCAACAGCTTGGACAGTTTCCACCAACCCGTCGTTCAACTCGTCTACAGTATCGCATTCGGCTATAGGCACTAGAAGCGATATTGGAGTTCCAGCTGAAAGCCTTCTAAAGATTTATACTCATTTACCTACATTTTTTACCGTTATTAGGTACCCAAAATCAATTATTTAATTATTTTATTCTTTTTTTTTTTTAGAGAAATAAAATCCAAAATATGAATCAATTTAAAGGAGACGAGATCGTGATTAGTGGTATATCAGGATGTTTTCCAGAGGCAGTAAATATACAAGAACTGAGAGAAAATCTTTACGGAAAGGTATTGGATAATAATAAAATAGTTTGAAGTATTAATATGGCTATTCAGCTTTTTACACTAACAGTGAAATGTTTGAACACAAAATGAATCAAAACTATCGTAGATATGCATTCATGAACTAATGCAAAAATATTATGAGTACGGCATTTGCGATTCAGCATCATTTAACCGCATTTGAAATGGACAAAAATGAAATGTACGAGTACAAAGTAAAGAGAGCTTTCACTCTATTTTATCTCGAACACAAGGTCGTACGACTATGGGTGGGTATTTTGATCCGTAGTTAGGGTAACCAATGGTTAAAATAAGTAACAAATTTTGACCATTGGTTAGAATTTGTTAGTATTTTTAACTATTGGTTACCTTAATTACGGATGAAAAACCCACCCTATGTTCGACGATATTAGAAAAAATGAACTGATAAACGTGAATGAAAGAACGTAGAATAAAAATTAAAAAGAACATTCACTCGAGAATGCTACTCTGGAAAATCAAATATCTCATAATGATGTTAATTAACTTTAGCAGCAAAATATTGAATGATGAAAAGATGAAATATCTGGGTCTCACCCTGGCCGGGAGGTGGACTTTTGGGGCCCATTTCACCCAACTGGCCCCAAGAGTCCTCGGAGCGGCTGCCGCCCTAGGGAGGCTGCTGCCCAATGTCGGTGGCCCAAACGCCACGTGCCGTCGGCTATACTGCAGAGTGATCCGGAGTATGGCCATGTACGAGGCACCAGTCTTGGTGGACGCCCTCGGTCACAATAACAAGGCCCTGCTGCGACGTCCGCAGCGGGTCATTGCGACGAGGGCGATCCGCGGATACTGGACGGTGTCCTGGACGGCGGCATGCGTACTGGCCGGTGATCCTCCCTGGGAGCTCGAAGCGGAAACCCTCACCGAAGTTTACCACTTTGTGGCGGTGAGGAGATCCCGTGGAGAGCCCCCGGCGTGGGAGGAGGTCAGGCGCCTGCGAAAGCAGGCGTGGGCCTCTCTGTTGCGACGGTGGATGAAGGACCTGGCTCCGCCGGTGCCTGGGCAGAGAACGGTGGATGCCATCCGCCCGGTTCTCCGGGAGTGGATGCGGCGGCCATTCCGGTCGCTAACCTTTCGATTGGTACAGGTGCTTTCCGGACATGGATGTTTCGGAAAGTACCTGCACCAGATCGCGAGACGGGAGGCGACCCCGGCCTGCCACAAATGTGGGGCGCTGGAGGATACAGTGCCCCACACGCTGGAGGTGTGCGCTGCTTGGGATTCTGAGCGGCGCACGTTTTCAGCGGTCGTTGGCCGGGATCTCTCGTTGTCGAGCGTGGTGAACGCCATGCTCGGCAGCGAGAGAACGTGGCAGGCCTTGGTCCCCTTCTGCGAGGCGGTTATGACGCAGAAGGAGGCCGCGGAGTGGGTCAGGGAGAATGATCCCAACTCTGACCGGCTCCGGCGCAGACGGACCGGGGGACGGAGGAAGCGTTTTGCGCGCCTTCTCCATCCTCCGTGGTGGGGTCAGTGGCGGATAGTCGGGGGACTCTCTACCGCACCTACACGGCCCCATACGTCTGGTGGGTAACCGACGTGTAAGGTTGCCCACCCACTGGCGCAGAGGCCCGAAAGGGCCTACCGTCGGGCGAGATAGTGAATGCTAGCGCGACCCTATCTCGCCCCATCCCGGCGGTGGACGGATCACGGGGGGTTTTAGTGGGTTCAAGTCCCACATACCCCCTGCCATCACCCACGTGGTGGCAGGAAGTGCGAGGGCACCCCCCTCAAAAAAAAAGTAATAAATTTTGACCATTGGTTAGAATTTGTTAGTATTTTTAACTATTGGTTACCTACGCATGAAAAACCCACCCTAGATATTAGATATTAGAAATTTAGATATTAGAAAAAATGAACTGATAAACGTGAATGAAAGAACGTGGAATAAAAATTAAAAAGAACATTCACTCGAGGATGCGTCTATGGAAAATCAAATATCTCATAATGATGTTAATTAACTTTAGCAGCAAAATATTAAAATACCTATTAGTAGTTCTGCAAATAGTACCCTCGCAAGCACAATTTTTGCAATGCAATGCAATAGGTTAATTAGTTGTACGTCCTTACTCTGTTCCCGGCGAAGGAAGGCAGACTTAGCCTGCCTTCCTTCGCCGTCCTATTTTGCCGGCCTATATTGCCGTCCTATATTGCCGTCCTATCTATTCATCCTTATCCTCTATCTTTTTACCTTTCCCTTCTCTCTTCCCTTCGACAGGATGAGGACTTCTAAACTCTGTGCGAAGTCGCACAGAGTTTAGAAGACCAATTTAGAGGGCTACCTTTTACTTAAAAGCTTTTTCTATTCAATTAGTGCTTAAATTGCCCTTTACATATAACATGAGTGGTGACACGCAAATAATATGTATAAAAAATAATAATGAAACTCTAAGAGTGCAATTTCTGACTGGGGCCATCTAGCGTTGACTAGTGGAACTCGCTTTACAAAAAATTCAGCCATCTAGCTATACGTCCCTAGACCGCGGTGGTAGGCTTTACTTGGAAAATTTAATTTGGAATCATACTGAATTTGGGGATAAAAAGTACCCTACGTCTTACCTCGTAGTAGGAACTCAAACCTTGCCAAGTTTAATTGGAATTTATTCAGTAGTTTCGGCGTGATACTCAGCTCAGCCCCAGATACAGACAGAAAAACAGATAGACCAACGTTTTCGCTAGATGGCGGTAATGGGTTTCACTTGCAAAAAATTAGGAATTTTATAGAATCTTTCGTTTTATGTATGAACTTAAGCATAAATTTTACGTCAAATCATTAATTGTGATCTCTTAATAAAATGCGAAGTGCAAAAAGGGCAACATCTTAGGTAATTTTTAATTTATTGTTATTAATCCTGCATCTCGCCAACGCTATTTTTCCGCTTTATGTATATAAGAAGCATCACTACGAACAACTGAATAATGTAAGTGTATCCTACTGGGAAAGTTACAGATTTATTATTAAAATAAATATATATAGATATAGAAGAAGATATATAGATATAAATTATGTAATTAATTTTAATATGAAATGTTTTAGGTTGATATGATATCAAAGTACGACGAATTTTCTCATATCAAACATCCCGAACTGCCAAAACACGCAGGAAAAATTAAAAACATGGAAAAATTTGACTCGCAATTATTCAGAGTTACTCAATGGCAGGCCACAACCTTAGACCCAGTGGCAAGAAAACTTATGGAACAAACTTATTGTGCCATTTTTGATGCAGGTTTGTGCGTAGTCTGTTAGAACTTTATTCTTATATGCAATGTTAAACTAAAACTCCCACACTCCCTAAACTTCTTATTAAATTTTAGTATACCGTTGTCTTCGGGTATCCATCAGCAAAGCTTGTGGCTTTGACGATGGGTGTCTACTCACTTCTGCATGTCTCGGTAGTGATTGTGTAATATATATTTTTTTCTGTGTATACATAGTTTAAGCTACAATCCAGAACAGATTTGTCAGTATATTTACCTATTTTGAATAAGTCGTTGATTGTAATTTGTTTTGTCTACCTATATATAAATAAATAAATAAATAAATAAATAAAACTACAATAAAAGTGTATTTTTCAGGTCATCACGATGTGTTATAATTATATTGATGCACAATAAAGATAAATATTATAAAGACAACCACCTCTTAAACTTAATATAAATTCTTCAATATACATCGTAGCTTCTCATTAGTAAGACTAATACTAGTTCAATCACTCACACTTGCCCAATAAAGTGCAAGCCAATAGTGTGTTGCACAAACTTAGGGCACTCATATTGCCAACCGGAAAAGTCAAATAACGCAATTTAATCTTGAGTAACATAATATAAATGAAATAAATAAATATGTGTGAACATTACAATTTCACACAGCGTCATCTAGCCCCAAACTAAGCATAGATTTGTACTATGGGAACCAGATAACTGATATAAATACACTTAGATACTTTTTTCGTTTATAAATACATGCATAATAATGCAATATAACACCCAGACACAGAACAAACATCGGTGTTCATCACACAAATGTTTGTTCTAGATGGGAATTGAACCCACAACCTATATAAAGGCAGAGCTACTAGGCCAGTTAATAACTGTTATTACAGCTGTACATGTTTTTTTTTTAGGAATAAATCCAGAAACTTTAAAAGGCACCAAAATGGGAGTTTTTGTAAATTTTTCGCAATCTGATGCCGGCACTTTGTCATTATACAATATTTTTAAAAACAATGGATTTGTTATATCAGGGTAAGTAAAATTAAAAATGTTAAAAAATATGTGAGTACTTATTAGTAATAATAAACAACTGTTACAGATAGAAAAAGTAAATATTTAAGGTGGGTCGGGTCGAATAATGGGACTTTTCTTCTACTAGAAACAATTAGGTTCGTTTTGAAGAAAAAAAAATCATAATTCGAATGGTTAAAAATTAGACAGCGACTTAAACGCGGTTTTTTATTTATAAGTTTAGTTTTAGTTTTAGATAAGTACTTAGTTTAGATTTAATTTAGTTTTTGTAATTGTATTTTGTATTTTATTGTTTAGTTTTGTAGGCCTAGTTAAGTAATTTTATATATTTTAAGTCTGAAATAAAAACCTCATTATGTTAAAAATGAACATCAGTCAGTCTAAAAGAAAACACTACATTTGTCACAAAAACAATCTTGGTCTCACACATCACACCGTCATCAGCCGTAAGGCGTCCTCTTCTGAACATAGGCCTCCCCCGTAAAACTCCATTTTGTACGCTTATCATTGGGGGATTTTGTCTGTCTTAGGAACTATTTACTCATTTTGTATGTGAACGATTTTGGTGTAGTTATTTATTTTTTTGATCAAATGCGAGTTCTCACTATTACCAAATTAATTCAAATAATCATTTATTTAAGATTTTTAAAATTTCAAAAATGTTTTCCATGCATTTTCTGTGATATTATGTTAATATATAGGATGCAAATGAATTCATCAGCATAAAAAGAGTACATCATTTATTGATGATTAATTAACAAGTAAAGAAAACACATGAAAATAATTATTATTGAAAATCATGAAGATTTTCGCAGCGCCTATATAGCGTAGTTGGCACGAAGGATTTTCAAACTTAAAAGTTTTTATATCTTGTATGTAATGATTAAAACAGTACATAATTATTTTAATTTAATTTTGTACTGTAGCAGTCCATTAAGTAAGTAATACCGTTTTTGGAGTTATTGTAAATACCAAATCAATGCGTTGGATTTCAAAAATTTTGGTTAATACGTGTCCGGTGTCAGGAATAGGTACCTAGTTTCGAAGGATGCTAATAAGTTCAATTACACCCAGTATAATCAGATATGCAAACAGACTATACAGTCTTGCAGTCAGTTGCCAGTTTGTAAATGTAGGTTGAAAACGGATACCATCTTGTTTGAGTGGAATATCATTACGAAGCGTTTGTAATGGTTTGCCTTTAATACAATATTAGAAAATAGAAAATCTAATAGAAAATGTAAATCTTTAAGGGGGGGGGGGGGGGGGGGGCTCTCTCTATTTCTAATCTTTGCCTGTTTCTTCTCTCTCGCTCTCTCTCTCTGTCTCTTAATCTATTTAGGAAATTAGTGCGTTTTTAATTTCTTTACATAGATGCAGCAAAGCTATGTCCGCCAACCGTATTTCATACTGGATTGATGCGAAAGGACCATCATATAGCTTGGACAATGGATGTGTTGGATCAATCGCTGCCCTGGAAATGGCCTTCAATAGAATGAAAGCGGGAGAAATTGACTGTGCAGTAGTGGGGGGTAGCAACTTTAATTTTCATCCGATAGTCACTGTAAATATGAAGAGGTAAAATTCGTTTGCAGTAAGAAAATTATCTGTAACCAGTCGAATGCTGACGTTTTTAGTACAATACATTAGCAAAAGATTAAATATTTAATAGATGTATACACACTGGTGTCGCCCGAGATTCCTTATATTCAAGCACGTACCCTTTATTTGCTTGTATGTAATTTGCATTTTAATTTTTTTATATAACAGGGCCGGATTGCTCTGCTTGGATGGAAAAACGAAATGCTTCGATAAGCAAGGTGATGGCTACGTAAGATCAGATGCAATCAATGTGTTATTTCTACAGAAAGCTAAAGATGCTAAGCGGTAAGGTTTCTACGTAGGAGTTAATTTAATCAGGTCTGTTAATCTATTTCTTTCGTTTAGCTACATTATATAACTATACCTTCTGAGTTCAGGCCATGAAACAAAGTTAAATGGTAACAACAATAATTACAATTATTGTGATCACTTCACACCTGACCTGTAAAATTTATTACCGATGACAAATAAATTTAAAAATAACAATACAGTAATTGTTGTATTTTAATGATAGTTATCATGAATAAAGATAAAGCGAATTTTCAATAATGTATTCCTGACTACCAAGTTCCTAGCATTACATTGTTATACAAACAAAACAAAATGTATTTTTAAAGCAAATGATGGCATAGGGCATTATGATGTGACTTGATTACATCATATTGAAAATCATCTCCAATAGAATACAACACAACGCAACACTAACAATAATACAGATACGGATATGATGACAATGGCACTTTGATACACCTTTTCATGAACTTCCAATCTTTTTCCATCGTTCAACATCTTTCCGCATAACTGCAGTTTGGGAAGATGTAGTATAATTATACGTGCTACAAACAGTTTTTTTCTATGGCTAGGAAAAGCAGTGGCAATGTCCGGGTGAATTTACTTTATCATGATAAATATAAATATAATGTGTGTTGCAGAATATATTTAGAAGTTTACCATGTAAAGGGAAAATATTTCGCTGCTCCCGATGCAACGTTTTTACCAACACGCAATCCTAAAGACCTCGAAATTTTTTTCAAAGAATTTTATTCGGAAGTGGATATCTCTCCTGAAGAAGTTGAATATGTAGAAGCTAACGCTTTTGGTAAGACTTCAAATACCGTTTTTTTTTGCTTAGGTAAAAATTTTCATTAAATTTGAACATAAAATTTGACCTAAAATATAAAACCTAAAATAAACCGTTGGCGGAAGGAAAAGAGCCCAGAATGCTGGCAGCATTACCACGCTGGATGGCAATGCTTATCTTTTGTGCAAAATAAAAGCCAGCATTCTGGTCACCTGATGCCTCCACCAAACGTTTGGCCAAGTCCCAGTACGTTTCCATGGCGACGGGCCCCCATGGACCCATTGTCTCCACCACAAACGGCTCAAATATGTAGGCCCTATCAAGGAGTGCATATATGTGCCGTTTGAGGTTTTCGACCTTGGTGGCGGCTGCGCCGGCTTGAACTGTTGTTAAAGGAAGATGGGACAGAGCCAAAGTGTCAGCACATGTGGCATCCCAAACTAGGGGCCGTCCCATCTTCCAGGGCATGAGGGTCATCCCGTCGGGTCTTTTGCCGTCGTCTCGCATCAGTCCATTAGGTTCTAAGACTGATGGGACACCGGCACTAACTAAAGCCCGACGGGTGATATCGTTCAAGTCGGCGTGCCGCGGTATTCGTCCTGTACTTTTTATACAGAACAGTCCATGAACTCCGAGCCCGTCCACCATTTCACCGCAAGGACATCGATGAGGGACTTGGCTAGGTGCACCTATTCGTAAAGATAGGATTTTAGATTTATTATTTATTTTAGATTCCATTTTAGTTTTAAAGTTGTTAGGTATAGTTTAGTTTTTAGGTCTAGTTTAGTTTAGTATATACATGTTATTTAAGTTTTTACATCCAATAAACCGTTTTCCGGTAAAAAAAAAATTTGACCTATTCGAATGATTAATATTTTTTTTTAAAATAGCCAAGCATAGATTATGTCCACCACATATTGAAATTTTCGAGAATTTCATAATGTGGTCGCATTTCATGATAAGGGCAACTTAATTTCTATGGCATCTACATTTACAATAAATAATAGTGATGGACACATTACTGAATGTTAGTCTACAGAGTTCTGCAGAATCAAAAAAATTGTGATTTGCTTTTTATTTGTGCTTGCTCAAGAACACTAATAGTTAAAATAATTCAGCATTAATTCTCAATAGCACCAAAACATACACAAGTGTCGGCAAGCAAGTAATATCAATAACCAACAAAGGACCATATTTATGTTTCATCAAAACCATCTTCGAGGCGGATCGTCTGAACTGGAACAAGTCAGGGTCATGTGGCTGCCAGAATTGATATTCTACGATGATGCCATCTTTTAAGATTAGTTTTGCGTGTGTTTCCACATTGATACGATTCCACGTGACTCCACGTTTATGTCTATTATTCCGTCTAAAAGCCGAAATGCAGTTACACATAATTTTATCCAGATAGAACTAGGTGCAGCCAGTCACAGGTGGTTAAACATAGATCTATCCCACTAATCTTCGGTTAAAACTAGGTTTAGCCTTCAGCATAATGGCTAGACTAGACCTAGGTGTAACTGCACTTCGGGTTTTAGCCGTAACATAGGTATGTTACAACACAGTTTGCTGTATTTAACGTAAGCAGTTACTTATATAACTATCATAGAAATGTTGGTTGTATGATAATAATAGTTTATTTTATATCACTAGGTATTGCTGAAGCCGATGGTAATGAACTTGAAGCAATTGGCAACGTTTTTGGGAAAAGCAAAACAGTGAAAATTGGAAGCGTCAAATCGAATATGGGAAACACAGAAGCTGCTTCTGGAGTTTGCTCTGTTACAAAGGTTTTATGTTATTCATGAAATGTCGATGTTAAAATCTGGTTGCATTTACATTAGTTATTGATATTAAATTTATATAAAAATCATTATTAAAATTATAATTAAAAAAAACTATAGGTACATCAAGTGTGGTCAAACGCTGTTTGACATTAAAAACCAATTGAAATATCAGCCCCTACAATTGCATTTATTGTCTCAAAAACAATTTTACATTTTGTAAGCAACTGAACTAATTGAACACAAAATGGCAAGTAAGTGTCTAATTAAATTAATTTTTCTTGTTTACAGCTGTGCTTGGCTTATCAGTTTGGTAAAATACCAGCAAATTTACACTACAATGAACCTCAAAATCACATTAAAGCTGTACGAGAGGGAAAACTGCAGGTGGTAACTGAGCATGCTCCTTTTAAGAGGAAATTCACTGCAATCAACAGTTTTTGTTTTACCGGAGGCAACTTTCACACGCTCTTAAAAGGACATTACAAACCTAAGGTATAAAAAATTGTTTGCCAGGTGTCCCAACTGCTGGCATATGAATAATAATAAAAACAAAACTAATTAACATAGTACATATAAAACAAATAAAACAAAGCAAAAGACCACTTTTTAGTGCCGTTGGTCACTGGCAACACACGCATATTCTTTGAAAGCTTTCCTTTTCAAGCTTTGCGATATTAATATGACAAAAATAGAAGTTGAAGCTTCTCGAACGCTGCCCAGTCAGGTGCTTGGTACCTACGTGCCCAACTAACATCTACATGATAATGAATACGCGCATTAAAACAATGCCTAATTATAAAGTAGGTACGACGACTGACGACGACGTAACTAAATGTAAAACAGTTTATGTGATTTGGTGGTACTATGCTTGGTTAGTACCTACGTTATTAAAAATATGTATGTTTTTAGGACACGGAGCGTTTTAAATCACCAATACCCAGACTGGTTTTGTTATCCGGAAGGCATGAAGACAGCGTTAATAAAATTTTAGACGTCTTAGAAAAAAATCCCATAGATCAAGAACAATGTGCTCTGCTAGGCAATTTTTTCAAATATAACGTTTCTGGTTTCACTGGTAGAGGATATACAATACTTGGTAAGAAAATGCAGCGTTTAGTAAACTACCAATATTGCATTTTACGCTTGTTGCATAATGTTTATGTAGTCTTATTTCTATACTACCTTTTAGGTATTTCTTCTCCATCGAATGAAAAAAAAAACATAATAAATGAACAGAAGTAGGTATCTATTTATATGCTCGCATTAAAATATATCAGATATCATCTTGATTTTAGTACTTCTCAAATTTCCAGTTATTTATTGGTATAAGCCAGCTACGTAACCTTGGATGTAACTGATCATTATATAAATGTACCTATTTTATAATTACCCATACCTAAATGAATCTGATGCCAAAGGCTGCATTAATGTACCATAATCAAAATAATTAGTTTCTTGAACTTGTTTGACCTGAATTTTACAACAAATTATAAATTATATAAAACATATTTTTTTTTATCTAATTTTTTTGTTTGGGACTTTGAGTCCGTAATGTCTAAAAAAAAGTTAATTCATTAAAAATATCAGCAATCATTACATATTTTTCTAATCATTTTATCTGATATTTAATCATCATTGTTTTGTATTGTATTGTATTTTCAAAGATTAATATTATTCTGTTTTTAGATGAAAATGAAAACAAAGAAACTGTAAGTCTCTCCAGAGGTTTCGAGTTCTACTCTGGAAACACTCGCCCATTATGGTTTCTATACAGTGGAATGGGGTCTCAGTGGGCTGGTATGGGAGAAGGACTCCTGCGTCTACCAGTATTCGCTGCTGCTATTGAAAAGTTTGTAGATTATAAAACTATATTTAAGGCAAATTAAAATATTATAGATTTCAAATGCTACCTAAGGCCATGTTTAAATATCAAATAAGGCAATTGAAGTTTCTTGAGTGGCTTTTTAGCACTCGCTTTACTCGGACTTGAAAGGAACTTGTTTTTTATTTATTTCATTTGTAATTGTTTTATAGGTGTAATAAAGTTTTGCTGCCTCATGGTTTCGATATAATTAAAATAATAACAGACAAAAACAATGAAAATATGGACATTCTTAAAAGTTTAGTGGCCATAACCGCGATACAAATTGGTCTGACCGATGTATTGAAGTCCCTGAAAATCGTTCCTGATAATATAATAGGTAAATAATAAGATTAAAAACGGAAAGTAATTTTTTTTTTAATCTTACATTTATTAGGTACTTTGAGTCGCTTTGCGACTATGCCGGCACCATTGTGTACATTCACTATAGCTTAACACTTAATTAATTCGTACACCATTTTATATAGCACTCTTGCTGCTTCACTGTGTGGAGCGGACAAGATCGCTTGAACTGCACCGACATCGAGAAAGTTGGATCCATATTGAGTGAGCATGTTTCTTCTAATAGACTGGCTCCGCACACATTCCACCAGGACATGATGGACATCCTCTGGGACTCCACAAGAGTCACAGTTTGGGGAGTCCTTTTTGTTCATCAAGTGTGTGTTAGTTATTATTGCTGTAAGTAGACAGTTAGTACTTATCCCATTGATTTTACAGGACATAGCGTTGGAGAACTAGGAAGTGCTTACGCTGACGGATCTTTAACAGCTGAGCAGACTATATTAGCATCTTACAGCCGCGCTATGGTATCATTTGAAACTAAATTTATAAAGGGTAAAATGGCTGCCGTGGGACTTGGACATAAAGAGGTTTGAGACTATAACTCAGATTTATTATACATGTTGTTATAATGTTATTTCACTCATATACATAGGTCTTTTAGTATACTACTATTGCGTACCAATATTATTAAAAGTGCTTTTGCCTGTTTGTTTCTGAAATCACGTCTTCATAGCTCACTCACCGTTGGGCGTTATTTATCTTTACATAATTAGCTTTATTTTCAAGGTTGCTCAAATATGTCCTCCTGAAATAGAAGTTGCCTGCCATAACAGCTCTCAGTCAGCAACTATATCAGGCCCATCTGACATTGTAACAAAATTCGTAAAGATGTTAACTGAACAAGGAATTTTTGCTAAGGAAGTAGCAACTTCAAATATAGCTTTCCACTCAAGATATATAGCCAAAGCTGGTAAGAAGCTAATCAGTTTAGAAACGTGATGCCAATTTTATTTCATACCATGTTACTTACTAATTTGTTTGAGTTTTATCATTTTTGCAAGCACCATTATCACGAATATAGTGAAACTCTTGTGGTTTTTATCAGTAGACGTACTATACAAGGTGAGTTGAAATCGGTATGTTATCCCGAAAGGGGTTGACTGGGACCATGATAGCCCACAAGTTGTGAGAGCTTTACTTGAAAGTGCGTGTTTCCAAACCTCCATATTAAAAAATAAATCCACTCACAAAATTGCACGTGCAATTGCTACGAGAGTTAAAAAAAATTAAAATAAATAAACAAATTCGTTTCTAAACACTGGTCGTCAAACTTATTTAAGTGCATTCGGCCAAGGGTGAAGTTCAACCACCCAGCTGCTCTAGGGCTACTAAACTTTACATGGTATTGCTTCAATGAAAAACTATTAATTTAGAAAAGTCGTAGAAGAAACATTGTCTTCCTTGGGGAGTACATTTACCCCCTTTCGGGATAATATGCCAATTCAAACTCAGATAGTATGTTAATTCTCTTTAGACCATACTGAATTACCATTAATCAGTGCTTTACACAAATATTAATAAATTTTACTCAAAAATGCTCGTCATGTAGTCATTATTTTAACTTTCTTAGAGCTAAGTTGACGTTGCTGTGCTACTCGAAAAGGCGCCAGCGATTTTCTATAGAATTTCATTAGTGGTGAGTTTTAGCCACCAGCAATTTCCTTTGAAAACCATTATTATTGAGTACTGTTTATAGTGCGATGAAGAAGTTTTGGCCACGACAAACGTTTGCGTGTTTTGAAGATACACAACACCATCTATTTTGCTTTTAAGGAACTAATATAATTTGTTCTTTATTTTTTATGATTGTAAATTATGTAGTGATAATTTTATTATAAATTACTCTCATTATTTGAGTAAAGCACTATTATTACCTACAAATAATTAAAACAAAAAGTATGCTCAAAGTAGTATGTTATATTATACGCCTACTTCTATAGACAAGTTTAGTGTCTGTACACTTGCAGAGAACAATGTGATTGTTATATATTACTTTCTAGGGCCAGAGATGCTTGCACTACAAGAACAGTTCATCACAGACCCCAAACCACGATCAAAGAAATGGCTTTCTACCTGTTTTCTACCAGAAGATTGGCATAAACCTGAAAGTCAATATGCATCTGCTGAATATTTCACGCATAATTTACTGGTATGCCTTAAACTTTATAAAACATCATTTTCATTATTACAAAATAGACTAAACTATTTGATTACTGTAAAAGCTAGTTACGATTACATAAATACATGATACTTACATAGATACTATAAATAACTGGTATAGTGGTAGTGGTCAGAGAGATTTTTGGCAAAATAATTGGCATAGAAAAACGAATGGTATATATAATATGAATAAACATAAAATACCCCATATAGGGCCAAATTTAGAAAATAAAAATAAGAACTCGGGTTGGGATAAAAGCACATTATTGACTTCGATCAAGTATACACTGATCAAAGATTATTGAGGATAAAATTGTAACTAGTAAAATATTTTGTTTTATAGAGTAGCGTACTATTTGAAGAAGCTGCAAGGCTGATACCAGATGATGCTATTATACTCGAAATAGCTCCTCACGGCTTACTGCAGGCGATTATGAAAAGATCACATAGCCAATGCATAAATTTATCATTGACAAGAAGAGGACAAGAGAATAGTGTTAAACTATTCTTGGAAACCGTTGCAAGGTATTCTTTATGCTATAGGTAGCCAACAAGCTACAGACCCTCTGATGAGAACAGGTCATCGTACCTTATGGACACCTGTAACTCTTAAATGTGCTACTAATGCGTTGTTTACCCTGTAATAATATTAATTTGATTTTGTTTTATTTAAATTGGTTTAATTATCTGAATAATTATTGTTTCTATAAGTTCACAAAAAACTGTAAAGCTTGTTATATTCAAAATTGTATAAAATATACACAGAATTCGCCCTGTTTAAGTCTTTGAAAATATACTTGTCAATTTTTTTACTGAAATATGATTAACTGATTATGCACACCAGCTTTCACGTCAGTGATATAACATGACTTAACTAGACTGTGATTTGGTTACAATTGGATATGACTCTGGATTTATTACTTTGAACTTGAAGTATCAAGTTTTTCGTAGGTAATAGTTGTGTTTTCCTACGTTGTGTTTTTGATAGTATATTTCATTATTCTTTTGTAATGGACTTTCCTATGGACGTGTAGGTTTTTAATGAAGCTGTTCACTTGAGTTTGATGTGGACGTAGCACAGTGTAAATTACTTGTTACTTATTTCAGGCTATATCAAAATGGCTTAAATCCCGACGTAGACGAGTTATATCCTAAAGTTGAATTTCCCGTGTCCACCGAAACGCCGACACTTTCACACTTGATGGATTTTGAACATAGCGTAGATTGGTAAAGTGAATAAATTATTTTTATTGATCAGGACGGAACTGTGGTTATGAATAGTACACTCAAATAGTGATTTATAGAGACATATGAAATCTATTCGGAAAAATGATTTTATTAATTTTAAAAATTTCTGTTAGGTACTAGTTATCTCGCAATGTAATTATAATGGAGCTCCTAATTTCATATAAATACTTCATATCTATGGGAGCTACGTAAAAGTCAATTCATTTCCGAAATTGATGTGTCTAGTAAAACTTGTAGTATCACAAAATTACTTTAGAATAGAGTATCTGTGTAAAGTTTTTTTAAAACATCACATTTACAGCTGGACCTTAACTAGGATACCCTGTATCTAGGCACCCAGGAAATACGAGGACATAGTCCCAGATTCTTTATCATAAAGATCCAGAAGTAGTTCTTACACTAATCATGTATGTAATACTTTCACAGGCCAGAAGATAGATATGAAATGGAAGGATCAAAAATAACTACTAGTAAAGAATTTTTGTTTTCAATTCATGATGATGATTACGCATTTTTAAAAGATCATGTACGAAACGGTGGGTATTAATATAATACTCAATTACGACACAGCTATAGTACATTTTTGCTTAAGAACGAAGACTACCTATTACCTAGGTACGAGAAAAAGTTTCTTCGTATTTGGTCCGAGAGCTCTGTGGAATGTACGGAACAATTTTATTATAGTTCAAAATTTGTGGACTGGAAACGCTTTAACCAAAGTTGTGCTTTGCTCAATTACACTACAAAACACATTGTTTTGTGTCACAATAGTGTTTGTATTTTATTTTAAAAATAAAACAATAGTACTGATAGTTACTGCTGATATTGAAACCAGTCAGATACAAATAGTACAACAAAAAATATTTGATTTGAAATTTATATGTCATCATTATCATCATCATCATCAACAGCCTGAAGACGTCCACTACTGAACATAGGCCCAGAGAGCACTACTTTGAGCGGCTTCTCGCCCCCTGCATCCATCGGCTCCCCACGGTTTTCACCAGATCGTCGGTCCACCTAGCTGGCCTACGCTGCGTACTAATTTATACGTACAAAATAAAAAAGGCTTTTCCCCGACCTATTATATAAAAACAGAGGTTCCTCTATAGTCGAGTTTCGATTACTTCTGTAAATAGCAAGTTGTCGTTGTGTGTTGTTGTAACTTTCGATATTTTTTTCCGCTTTTTCGTATTCCTAACTGCATCTTCTCATAATTATTGGACGTTAATGCAAAGAATATATTATTATATTTTAGGTGTCAACGTATTACCTGAGGCTGCTATAATTGTTTTTACATGGCAAACTCTAGCAGCATATAAAGTAATAAACTATAGAGACCTGACAGTAGAGTTTGATGACGTCAAGTTTTACAGAGAAGTTACAATCGCGCCCAATAAAGTACTGAAACTAAATGTTACAATTCAAAGAAGCTCAGGAAGGTTTGAGGTATGTATTATTTACAATGTGCTTTATTAATACAATTTTTCAAGACTGAGTTTGCAACACCTAAATTCATTATCGAGCTAAAGTTAAAGATGTCCGAAAAGGGGTAGAAAAGTACTCAAGTGGAGTTGGGCTGGACAGGTGCCCAGACGTGGTAATGGGAGATGGTGTACAGCTGTTACTATTTATTCATAAAAAAGTACGCCGTCTAGTGACGCGCAGCTGGTCCACGACATAAAAAGAATATCAGGAAAGAGCTGGACAAGAGTAGCGGGAGACGGAGGAGAATGACAAAACCAATACAGGCCGATGATTATGGCGCTGAATGTCATTTAAAATAATATTAATATAAAAATAACTGTATTCATTTTTAGGTTGTCAACGAAAAGAGTGTTGTTGCTGATGGTTTTATCAAATACTCAGTGAACACAAATGAAAAAAGAGGCCATGATATAATGCTAAGTGAGAACGAGCAACATTTAAATCAAAATGACATATACACCGTTTTAAGTCATAAGGGATATTCTTATGAGTGAGCATACCGGTTTTTTGTAGTATATCAAACTTAATTTTTAATTTTATGTTTCTGAAACTTATAAAAACAATATATTTTTTAGAGTTGGCAATCTATTTTGTTGTATGTTTTTTCTACTCACTTTCACTCATCATCTATGAGTAGAGGAAGATTGAATTTTAACTTTGTTTTATATGCTTTTCAGACATTTAAAAAAAATCCTATTGTTATTGGTATTATATATTCTATTTGCAGAGGTAAATTTAAATGTATCAAATCAACAAACATTGAAAAAAATAAAGCTGTCATCAACTGGAACAAACAATGGATAACCTTTTTGAGTGCTATAATTCAACTCACAGCACTATGCAAAGATCATGAGGGTGTATCTACTGTGAAACTTATAAATAAATTAACAATCAATGTTGAAGAGCACAGTAAGTTGAGAAGTACAACAAATGACGGAAAACAAAGTTACAATGCTATAGTATTGACAGATACTGGAGACACAAAGTTAGTAAGCAATTATTAAAAGTAACATTTATATTCTTACAAACAAAACTAAATTATTGAAATATTTTTTCAGATGTGGAGGAGTAACTTTAGAAGATATATTGTTTAATCATATCCCAAAAATAGAAAATGAACCGGAAGTGTTACAAACACTCAAGTTTGTCCCACACATTTCTATGGATGATTATGTTGATGTAGGTACTTTCATTTCTTATATTATTCTTGTCATAATAAGTAACTAAGTAATTAGTTTTTACCAAAAATATCCTTGAAAATTATCTTTTCCTTTACTATTATATTATTATATTATATATAATACCTACTATTATCTTTTACAGATGGAAACTGCACTTCACGTTAACTTACAAATTATCTATGAAAATACCATTGGTGAAGTTATTAAGATATTGGAAACTGCTCCCGATATCAAAACTGCATTGTCCAGTAAAATCAAAGCAATAGCAAAAAAAATGCCAGTTATTAAAGTTGAAATAGAAATGCTTGAGTCCAGATTAAACAAAGACATTATAAATGAATACGGAATCGATACGGGTGTATTAATTTTTCATGATTTGTTGAAAAAAAATGAGGTAAGGAATCAGCTGGACTTCATATACAAAGTTATTATTAATTATTAATTTATAAGATTTATCGCTTACAGCTAATAAAATATAAGTAAGATAAGATCAGAGAACGAGATTAAGATAAAACCTTCTTAGGTTTTATCCCAAATTTTAGGTTTTATTAAAAAACCTAATAAAACCTAAAATTTGGGATGGCCATGGCCCTTTTTATGATTTTATTAAAGATTATTATATCTGATGATTATAGTTTTATAAGTTTTACTTTGTTATTGGCTTTTTTGAAGGTATACAAGCTTATTTTTTATATTTTTTTTGTTATTTATAAGCATAGCGTTTGACTATTGTCTCACCTGATGGTAAGTGATGACACGGCCTATGGTGGTGCAAAATTGGCTAGAAGATACGGGTATACTGGCAATTATTTGGCATTAACATACATTTTTGGTATTTCTCGTGAATTGGGACTATAAAAATCATGTTTATTTAATTTGAAAATTTAAATGACACCATTATCTTACATTTCAGCTGATTCAAGAGTTAGCTAAAGTTGTTACTGAGAATACTTTCATCTTAACTATTGAAAACGGATTAACTGATGCAACTGCTATCGAATGCGTAACACCTGTTACTGCTATGTGTGTTAAAAACCAGTCTGTTATTATGTTGAAAAAAACCGTATATTTTGATATTAGTAACATTATTACGATGCCTTTACATACAGATCCGGATTTGTCGATTCTCAAATCTAAAAAAATACTTGAAGAACAAAAAAAGCATGTTTTGTTATTGAATGAACAATATCATCAATCATACAATGCTCAAGGTTTGTCATTATATATTAATGGCATGTTTTTCCTTTTATTTATTCATTAATTTGACATTTTGTTTAATTTCAGGCTTACATAAAAAAATAAAAAATCATAAAAAGTTATCCATGTTCACCATTGATGCAAACGCTTCTATGTTTTCGACATCTAACAATTTTTACATAGAACAGGTTAAAAAAAAACTAAAAGTTAATACTTTGAAGAATGGTAAATGGGGCACCTATTGTTATGTCCCATTTAGTACACAAAACCATAACGTCAAAAATATAAAACTTATTTCTAAGGAACCAGGAAATTTCAGCAGTCTATCTTGGATTGAACACTCTGTAAATTTTAAGAAACATTCCATAAAGGTATCTAAATTTAATTTTTATATGTACCATTTTATATTAAATACTTACAGCCAGAAGATGGTCACTGCAGATCGTATTAGCCTCCCTCATATAATACCACTTAGGGTGCTTATCGTAGGGTAATAATCACCACGTAACGCTCTACAGGCGTCTCGGTGATCTATACAAAAAAATTACACAGAACTATTATAATGTAATCCATATATCTCAGTAACGCCTGAAGATATTTAAATAAAATTGGTATCACATATTAAATCCATGCTTTCAAAAAACTAAATAAATTAAGTTCCTAAATATCATAGGCAATAAAAATTTGGGAAGAAAAGTCTTTAACAAGTCAGATTCATTTATATTATGTTTGTCGCCACTCTATTGATATTTATCGGGCATGGGCATTCAGATGCACTTTGTATTTATGAGGTGTCAGAATCCTCAGAAAATTTCGTGTTTGATGCGCTTTTTGTTCTCTTATTTTTCATATGAATAATTTTGTATTTTCGTTATAAGCTTTCATTGTAATCATGTTTTCTAATATTATTTAGGTTTGCTGTGCTGGATTATCATCAAAAGACAGCAATAATTTTTTTGCTGCAGAAAATAACACATGTTTTGGAATGGACTTTAGTGGATTTGACTCGAGGTATGTTATGTTTATTTTATTTTGTATTGCTTTAAGAATCACACTTGTTGAAATATGGCTTATAGATTACCTTCATCAAAGTATAATAGTTATAATTATTTGTTTAGGGGCAATAGAGTCATGGGACTTCTTCCAAAAGGTGCACTGGCGAGCACGGTAGAAGCAGATTATGACTTGTTATGGCCATTACCACAAAACTGGAGCATGGAAGAAGCAGCTACAGTGCCGTTACCTTATATTCACGCCTTTTACTGTCTTGTATGTAATTTTTGAGTAATTCTAGATTGTTTTGATTAATAATTTTGTTTAATAGAATCTATATAGTCATAATACAGAAAAAACGAAAAGATATTGAATTTAACTAGGCAATTTCACACTTTGTAACTTTGTTTTATTTCATGCTTAGTCAACACATCATTTTTAACTCCGTTCCCGTTCTTCCAGTGTATAAGAGGTTCTTTGGAACGGAACAGCAATTTATTTATAAATGGAGCTGCAGGGGCTTTAGGACAAGCAGTCATATCAATAGCCTTAAGCCAGGGATGCACTGTGTTTGCCACAGTGGGCAGCATGGAGAAAAAGATTTTTTTAATGAAACTATTCCCTGAACTGAATGGTTTGTGAAACATTTTTAGGTGCTATTGTTATGTGTAACTTACAATATAATGTATTATATTCCAAAGTCTATCAGAGCGCTTGGTCGATGCGACGCGTGACCAAAATGCTGGCACTAATTTGGCCCAACGCATCAGCATTGCAATTCAATGTGGCAATGCTGCCAGCATGTTGGGTACGTTACCTACCGGTAGTGGGCTGGAGCACTTGGACTGTCAATAGGCCATCGCGGCTATTATACAGTCCATAAGTGTTCTTTGTAGTAAGTAGTGTTGCTGGTTTTATTTAGTTTTTATTATTGTAGTAATTAGCTTGTGTAATAAAGTCACATTGCCCGTTAAAAAAATGTATTATTAATTTATATATAGAAGAGGGTTAATAAAAACAATAGAATGGTTCCAGGCATTTTATATTATTAAAATAGAATGATTAACAATTTATTTAATTTAGATTCACAAGGGAGATTCAAATAGTGCTAAATAGCTAGATGATGTAATATAAAAAATCCTTCAGCTGTCTGTTAAATCAAAGTTCTCTTCACTTGTTATTCTGTGACACAAACAATTAAAGTTATTTGACACAAAATTAAGAATTTCTTTTAATTCTTGATCATTATAGTATTGCCTCATCATGCATCTACGTACTACGCTTACTACGGTTATGATAGATACGGCTGTCAGTTATAATTTTGTATTAAAATGATACGTAAAGTTTAAGCTGTAAATTAGATCCAAGATAAAGTTGTTAACTCTAATAGTGTAAAAAATGTACTCTTCTAACACAATGTTTGATTTTCAGAATGTAATATTGGCAATACGTATGACATTGCTTTTAGAGACATGGTCATAACAAGGACAAAAAGTAAACGTTGCAGTATTGTTATCAACTGTGGAAGTGGAATGACACGAAAGGTAAGTTACAATGCGTTTTAAGGCGACGATGGCTCACTTACTGGTGGTGTCAAATTTTACGTATTGTGCGTCGTTGGTTAAAATCCTGCACTGAGCTCAATCTTTTGAAGAAGGACATAATATTGATAAAACTGTTACGCGTGATGGTAGTATGGAAATTTTCTAGTTTTTGATAAACCTCTATAATACCAAAAGTAAAAAATCTGTCATCAAGAAGTGTTCCGCCAGTCTCAATTTCATTGAGGCGTAGCGTGGCACTACGCTAGGAATAATAAAGCGTGGGTGTATGGTTAATTTTAACGTATTTACGATAACGATCTATTTAAAATATCAATGTTTTATACATATAAAAGATATCGTTATCATCAGCCTGAAGACGTCCTCTGCTGGACATAGGCTTTCATCATAGAGCACTACTTAGAGCAGCTGCTCGCCTATTGCACCCAACGGTTTTGACCAGCTAGGCGATCATGTAACTTGATTGCAACTAATAGAAACATAAAAATGTATGGATTTGACAGTTTAATACGCAGTTTATGTGCATAGTAGCTGTGAAAATTTTCAAATTGGGATTGAAATTTCTCTTGTTGCATTGCAATCAAAATTCTGTGATCAGACGGCAGGTCAATCAGCCCATCTAGTAGGGGCCGACCTACGCTGTGTCTTCCAAGCTGTGGTGGCATTCCAGAAACATTGTTTTCCATTGGTTGTTAGTTTCGTGATCGATATGGCCTTGCCCATTGCTACACCAATAAGCTAATCCTAAGAGCTAATTAATTACTTTAGTTTTCCCGGGGATTTGTTCATTTCGGATCTTATGTTGCAAGAAACTGAAAACTCTCTCCATAGTTCGTTGCACAAACAATATTAATCCAGATGTTTTTTGAAGCCTAGTACATTTTCCAGGCAGCCATGAACTGTGTTGGATCTGAAAAATACTTTCTGGACGTATGTGAAAATGATTGTAAAAATAATGAAAAATTTACAATGTCTTACCTGTGGGAAATGAAGTCATATAGTGTTATCAATATGTCAAATATCTTTTCTGAAATAAATAACATAACTAAAAAGGTATGCTAAAATAGTTTTTTTTTTCATGTGAATATGCTTTTTTAAAGTTATTTTATAACCTTGTCTTGTTTCAGAAACTTCAATTTTTACTTGCTGATGGTATTTCTCAAGGATTTGTGAGACCATTGACTTCAGTGGTTTATGCACCATTAGATGTAGCTAGAGCATTTCGAATTTTATCTTGTAAAAATAACAGAGGTAGAGTTTTAATAAATATGAATAGTCACACACCAACCGATACTTTGGAGGTTATACCTAGGTAAGCTTTATTATTTGTTTTTTATCGTTTGACATTTATGATTATTTTAGACGCTACTAAAACATACAGCAAAAATTATTATTTTTTATTTTTTGTTTCAGGCTTACGTTATCTTCTAACAAAACGTACATTGTTGTCAGTGATGGGACAGAATATGGTGTTGAACTTATAAACCGCTTAATTCAACGAGGATCAAGACGTTTTATAATTCATTATGGTGCAAAATTAATGAATGGACTTTTCTACGCTAACTATGCGTTAGTTCATTATTTTGGTTACCGAGTTTAATAAACTTAACTTTTTCTGATGTAGGGATTTTAAACAATGTTTTTTTTTAGCTTATGGACCAAATTAGACGTTCGCATTGAATTCAGTTCTGATGATTTACAAATGGAATCGACTTGTCAAAACTTATTCAAAAATGCAGAAAAATTGGGTCCTGTTGATGGAATATTCATTATTCAAAGTCCAATAAAGGATCAAGAACTACAAGATATTTTATCTATATCATCTAATTTAGATAAAGTTTCTCGTAATTGCAGTGAGTTGCGGTAAGTTTATGTTGATGTGGTCAAAGTAGTTCAGAGTAATTGCAATACTCATTTTCTACTTTACTTCTTTTTTTAAATGCGAAAATATATAAACGACAATTTGAAAACATCTCAGGTGATGATGTGAGCTAAGACGGAGCAATTTAGTATTTGATATTAACTACAAATAATACACTTTAGTGGTTCCTAAAAAGCTAACAGACAGCTATTATAACTGTCTATTATTCTTAGATAGATAGACCAACAGGCCGGCAGAGAGACATATGAAGGGACGGACGGACGCGCACCCAGACGAACGGACGGACGGACAGACACCGCCATTTAATCATGAAAGCTACATCAACAAATTTAATAAGGGAGGAATTCATTAGGTAGTCAAGTAGCCGTATCTTGAAAACGAATGTCATACGATTTTGTTGTTTCAGGTACTTTGTGATAATAGCTGCAATATCATGTAACGTTTCCAACGAGTACGCATTATGTGAAATCGAAAGGCATTGCTTAATGCGAAATGAACTTGGACTTCCATCACTTTTTTTGAGACATATTTTACACGATAAGGTAAAGTACAGTATTCGTAAAGTTATTCAATCATAATAAAGTCAAAATATTATGAAATATTTTCATATTTTAGTCTCGATTTGGATCATTCTGACTTTGGTCCAAATCGACTTCCACTTCTATTCAATCATCACCAGCCTAAAGACGTCCTCTGCTGAACGTAGGCCTCCCCTATCCACTTTGATCGGCTGCTTGCCTCCTGCTGCTGCATCCATCGGCTCCCCGCGGTTTTAATAAGATCGTCGGTCCACCTAGTGTCTTTTTTCAATACCAAGACAAAATCAACATTAAAGCTAAACATAGATTCTGGTTTCTGAAACGGCACAGCAAACCATCATTAATGTAATTTAAAACTAATCACCAGATGTTTTTGATGGTAATTTATAAGTTCTTCATCTCAGCCAGCGTCAACATACTGGCTTCCTCTTAATCACACCACCTGATGGCCCCAGATATTTTGTCGTCATTATCATCAACAGCCTACCAGAGAGCGCCACTTTGAGCGGCTGCTCGCTTCTTGCGTCCATTGGCTCCCCGCGGTTTTTACCAGATTGTCGGTCCACCTAGTGTGGGGAGATTTTGTACCTTGACTATGACTTTACAGAAACAGCAACCAACTACATTATTCAACGGTATGGAATCAAGCTTACAACAGAAATGCATCAGTGTAATTACATCCGACTTAATTGATAACAAAATTACGTCACAAAATATTACGAACACAAATTTCCATGGCGGCTTAGCAGCGTTCTTTAACCATATTTTAGAAGAGGAGTTCACAGCTACTGAAGCTATTGTTCAACTTAAAACTGAAAAAGGTTACAGCTATCAGGTATGTACTTTTTAATATTATTCTAAACTAGCTGACCCACCTCGACTTCGCACGGGTTTATTAGTTTTACGCCTTACCCCAGTCCAAAAGAAGAGAGAAAGAAGAGGATGAAACGGCGAATGGAGGCAGGTGCTGGCGCATCTGCGCCTCTTTTCACCTTCATCCATTCATCCTTTCCCCTTATCTATTTCCCCCTTTGCTTCTCTCTTTCCTTTAGTACCTACAGGGTATGAGTGGCTTCTTACTCGTTGCCGACGATGTCTTATCGGAGGCATAGCGTATGGACCACGTCTCGCATACCTATGTATTTATATCACTGCGTAGGCCAGCTATATTATCTTACACCATGAAATCACTGATCTTAGTCAATTTTTCATCAATATCGGACTCGTTTGTGAGTGGTCTGATTTTGTCAATAGGGCTATCCACTAAACGTAAACAATAAAATGCACATAAGCCGTACGTTCAAAGGTTCCTGTAAAATCCAGAATTTAAGTAATTTGGACCTGATACGGAAGGTCGGGTATCTGTAATTTCTGATTTACAAAACCGACGACCTCAAAATATTTACTGGACAATGTTTAGTTCCTTTCTAACAAAAAGATAAATAAATTAAATCTACTTAGTTGTTGATTTAAAATTAAGTACAGATTTTAGCTTTAATCCCTCTTCCGGGGGAACCGTGCTCAATTTCGGGATTAAAAGTATTCTTTAGCATACCTCGTAATATGAACTCAAATCATGTCAAGTTTCATTTGAATCCATTCAGCAGTTTCGGCGTGATGCTCAGCTAAGGTACAGACAGACAGACAAAATGAAAAAAAATATAGTTTTGGCTTGAGAATCAATAATAATAGAGAACCGACCGAGTTTTGACTGGCCTGATAGCTCAGTTGGTAGTAGCTCTGCCTTCTGAACTATAGGTTGTGGGTTCGATTCCCACCTGGGACAAACATTTGTGTGATGAACATCGATGTTTGTTCTGTGTCTGGGTGTTATATTGTATTCTATGTATGTATTTACAAACAAAAAGTATCTAAGTATTGTATCAGTTATCTGGTTCCATAGTACAAGCTATGCTTAGTTTGGGGCTAGATGGCGCTGTGTGAAATACCCCACACATTTTTTTTTTTTTTTTTTTTTAACCTCCAAAACAATTTTCATAATAGCTTCAGTTACAGAATTGGGCCTGATACAGTTTTATTATAAGTATAGATATTATCTAATCTACATAGTTCTGATATAATAGTAAATTCTATTAACCACTTAGAAACTTACCGCAGCCACGGCAGCGTAGGCGCACCCCGTCTTAATACCCCGCGTAACTGTGGTTACGCAGAGTTTTTTTATAATTTTATATCGGCAAAAATTTAAAAATGGTGCTTTTTTTCTGCTAAATTGAGGTGTACGTCGTAGTAGAAATATATAATTATTATTTCTGTAACTCCATAATGTAAATGTATTTTTACAGCACGAATTACTAATCAACCCAGACGATACACACCTGTTGATGATACCGGGATTGGAAGGACACCACAAAGCTCTCTCTTCTATTTCTGAGAGATTGAAAGCAACAGCTTTAGCCCTGCAACTAGTACCAAATATGAATTACAGTATACCGGAAATGGCGAAGACATTATTAACCGTAAAAATAAAAATATAATCCTATAATGTTAAAATAATCGTCGCCATCAGCACCATTCCTAAACTTTTTCTAATTTATCCCAAGGTCTACGTTTTATTATCTGTCCATCCGTGTCCATGTGTCATTCTTGGTTTTTATTACTATTACCTATATTGTTCTTATATTGCTCTCATTGTTTTAGCTCTTAGAATTAGCAAGTTGAAAAGGCAATGGGCAGGCCACATCGCTCGTAGAACTGACAACCGATGGGGAAGAAACGCAGCGTAGGCCAGCCTCCCACTAGGTGGATCGGAGATCTGGTGAAAACCGCGGAGAGCCGATGGATGCAGAAGGCGAGCAGCCGCTCAAATTTGGCGCTTTGTGGGGGAGGCCATGTTCAGCAGTGGACGTCTTCAGACTGTTGATGATGATGATATGGTTCTTTAATTATTTAGCTATTGATTTGATAGTTCATCTTAGATATGGATACGCTATATTTAAATCATTTAATGTGTTCATCTCTTTTTTTGAAAACATCTTGTTATTGTTTTAATGGTTAGTTTAGTTATAAAGACTTTTTTAGCATGAAGTTTGATAATTCTATTAAGGGGGAACGTTTCCTCAGCGCGGCAAATTCAAATTTTCTTGCGTTCTTTTGCCAATAATAGCTTAATTACTCAACGTGATTATATGACAACTAATTTTGCGGAAATAAATAGAATGTATCAACAAATTACGATTTACGATTAAAAGTATCTGCTAGATATCTTTGGTTTAGCGACAAATGGCAATAACCCAATTTTGTCTTAGTTTTTCAGTCTATTGCCATTTGTCGCTAAGCCAATGGATATGTAGGTGATGCTTTATTCTTAATAATTATAATTTATTGATACATTCTATTTATTTACGCAAAATTAGTTTTCATGTAATCACGTTGAGTAATTAAGCAATTACTGGCAAGAAAACGCAAGAAAATTTGAATTTGCCGCGCTAGTGTAACGTTCCACCTTAAGTACTGTTATTTGCCCGTCCTATTTGTTTTTTAACAGCAAATGTTTTTTCTCTAATCTGTGGTCCTAACATCATGTATCTATGTTTCTGAACTTGAACCTAAATATACCAGTAAAACAAAAAAAAAACTATTATAAATATTTTTAGATTCTAGGTTGCTTAATAAGAAATGTCAGAAGTCACAAATCTTATTTAATGAGAATGTTATAAAAAAAATATTTCACTTCATCATTGCAGTCTGTAAAGATGAGGCTACAATTAAAATCTCCATTCCATATCATGGGATATTCGTTTGGAGTCAATGTCGCGTTGGAAATGGCTGCTCTATTAGAAAAAGAAGGTAAAGTTTATCATAACTCTGTTTAAATCTTGTCAAAATCATGGGGCGCTTTGGATGCTAGAAGCGAATAGCAATTTTCATGTTGTTACGTACATACAAATAATCATTCACAAATTTTCAGGTTTAGTCGGGGTAATTTACTGCTTGGACAGCAGTCCAGACGCGATGCGAGTCCACCTTGACGCATACATGGGGAAACTTACCGATGAACAACTACAAAATTATTTATTAGAACACTTCTTCAAGCTGCTTGCTGGACGTGAATTGAGAACCGAGTTTCGTAGAAAACTAAATAAAACAACATCTTGGTCAGAGAAAAAAGATATATTTATCAGTGAAATTAAAAACTACATCACACATACTCACCAGTACCTGACAGATTTGTTACAAGCAGCTTATGATAGAATCCAAATGGCTAAAGATTACAAGCCTAAATTCAATTTGGAATCAGAACTGGTGCTGATAAAGGGCATACCTCACCCGAACGCAGCCCACTTGAGTGATGATTACAATCTCTCTCAGTACACTAACAAACCAGTTCACGTGTATGATATACAATCAGATCATGCTTTAGCTCCTATGGATTGTAAAGTTACCAACTACATTAACAGAATACTTTAAACTATGTTTTTGTAGTGCACTTAATAAATAACGGCCATCTAAATTGTGTTTTATTTCCCGTATAATAAAAAAGACCGAAAGAACAAATCGAGCAAAAGTCTGTGCTTCAACCGTCTGTTTGGATGTACGTAGTTATTTGAGTATACGTTGCATTTTTCAACGAATCTTGATGAAACTTGGTATACAGGTTCTACGAGTTCAGAACTGGACGGATTTGGATGATAGTAATAGAGATAGCTTATATTTTGGATTATACTGGATTAACACATATTTTTTTTTTTTTTTTTTATTTATTAATTACATAAGTATTACATACAATATAAAAATGTTGCACCAAAAAACCACGGTAGGTTTGACATGGTGCTCACATTCATTGCGCCCGCTTTAAGTATAGGCATGTATATAGGTTAAGTACATAACTAAGTTATAATTGACATTCCTAA
Organism: Ennomos quercinarius; assembly: GCA_910589525.2. Classification (NCBI taxonomy): domain Eukaryota; kingdom Metazoa; phylum Arthropoda; class Insecta; order Lepidoptera; family Geometridae; genus Ennomos; species Ennomos quercinarius. Next base: position 14,548,135 of record OU342501.1, on the reverse strand, counting down.
TTTTGGATTGAGTCATACTTCGTATTTCATTTTACAGAGGGTAGGTAGGTACGGTAAGTATTCTATCAGTTATCTGGTTCCCATAGTATATTAATTATGTTATACAAAGAATTAACGTAATATTTTGAAGAATTATTATTAAAGTGGGGTAGGTGGCTTAAGTTTTTCTATAGATTTTTACATAAATAAACAACATTAAAATTGAACTGATCCGGTGAGATACATAGGTAGTAGGAATACCTACACTTATAAAAAATTAAAACACGTCAGTACAGTAAAAAAAAAAACTTGATGGTCCGGAGATAAATCTTGGCTACCTGGTTTTATAGACATCTAGGTATTACCTATTCTTATTCAGTCGATCCGCCTGTGTGGCTAAGTTGTCAATATCTTCCTCCGATTTCACCACAAGGGGTTTTGCATTGTCCTCCTTACGAACCAAAATCTTGCCGTCTTGAAACCATACATATTTAAATAATGGTCTCAACTTTTGCCGAGCTTGCCAGAGTAAAGACTTGTTTTCTTTAGTTAGGGCTCGGCGCAATAGCACTTTCGACTTTACTAGGCTAGGGGCGGCTCCGGTTATGACGCGTTCAACTAGCAATGTTTCTGTTCTAGCGGCACGTACCCACATTTCGGCTTGATGAGTCTGCTGCAGCCCCATCAGAATAATCCCATCTTGTCCTTTTCGACTATCCATCCTCTTGACATAAGCAACCTCAGCACTATTCATATTTAAGATTTGTGAAAGCTTGCGAGCAATGTCGTTTAAGTTTTCCTCTTGCAGTTTGGGTAGTCCGGACAGTTCTAATACGTTATCCAGACGCTGCTGGTCGATTCCGCGGACATATTGTTTTAATGAGCTCATTTCGAGCTGCAGGCGGGCCTGCTCATTTTTCAGCTGAGTATACTTTCCATCCAGATTCTTTATTTCTTTACTGTGAGACTCCACCGTCTTTGTTAAATCGTCGATTTTTCCGCAGCATATACGTACAGATGCATCTAAAGGTTGCAGCTCTTTTTTAAGGACCTTTTTCATTTCAGTGGTTATGTCACGCAAAAACTTATCAGTGTCTAGTATTCCTCCCGTGTTCCCACCTGCTATTACCTCTTCATCTTCCTCCTCCTCCTCCTCCTCAGGTATGATGAAGGAGGACTTCCTGTGTGGTGAGTCACGATGGCAGTCTTGGCAAGTCCAATCGATGGACTCCGAATTACGCAAGGCTGCAATATGCTTTGCCGTCAGTCCTGCACATATTTGGCTGGCGTGCACCACTTTACCACAGCTTCTACACTCCAATCCAGGTGTCTTTTTTGTTAGGGCTTTGCTACAGTTATCACACTTCGGCATTTTTATTATTTAAAATATATGCCACACAAAATAACTTTTGAGGGTACTTTACGTCGGTAGTTCACGCACGCACTTGCTATCGACTAGTCGGCTCGAGAGCGAGCGAATGAATGCCCAATATGATACTTTTTATCCCGCAAAATTAAGCCACTCCAATTGAAGTGAATTAGAGGCTGTAGCATGTAATAATGAACAAAAAAATATTATAATGGAAACAGGAATAGATCCTGTGGGATTGTATTATCTCTTAGCTTTGACATTACGCAACTTAAATGGACGATATTTAGTAAAATCAGAGGCAGAAGCTTGTAAAAAAAAATTAAATAATTTCCAATCCGGATAAATAAATGGTTCCTGTAGGATAGGATTCAGGATGCAGTGCGCAGCACAGTGTCATGCGTAATTATATATCCTTGGAGATCCGAGTGACACTTGTCGCGACGAAGGGTCGCGAAGGCACCATAAACTATTCTTAATAATGGCAACTCCAAGACTCCGCGCATAGACCATCAACTCTATGATTTTATATACTCTGAGGTAAGTTTTTTCATGGAGCGTCTTTTCAAAACGATGTTGTTTTGTTTTCTCAAGTTTAATACAAAGTTTTAATCCAAGTAAAAAGCTAAAGTGCTACGAGTAACGAAAGCTAAGTATTCCTAAGTATTCTAAAGTATCTTAAGTGTTCTAAGTATATGCTGAGTATTTACTGTATCTTCAAAATACACGCGTGATAACGCTTTTACATTTCACCAGATATCTTAAGTAAGTCATGCCGGCTAGTATACAGATCAACTAGGGTTGATCTGGATATGGCGGTGAATAAACAAATAGACAAGTTTCGAGCTCACGTATCACGTCGTGAATGGATCGAACTGGTCAGTACCTAAGAGAAACAGAGAAGCCTCGTAGTAATATCTAGCGTAACGCGATATTGACTGCAGGTCGTTACCGCATAGAAGTGGTAACGCAATAAAACCTAACAACATGTACATGTAATTAAACCAAGTCCTGGAGGTAACATCTAGCGCAATGCGGTGTAGACCCAGGCGGATGAGCCGTTGCAGCCGCTAAGGTGCAACGGAGTCTAACTAATATGGCGCATGGTATGGTGCGCTTCCATAATACTAATTGATCTTCTTTCTCAATAGATAACTGGTGAGGTGACTAATTAACGAGAGGGCTACGTTGTGTGTGTGACACAACGGAGCCCTATGTGCGATGGCACCGAGTAGACAGTCGGTGTCATCGTACCATAAACTCCACAGATGAAGAACGTTGACCTAGAGTGACACTTACATACACAAAGGCGAAGCAAATCAACCACAAGGGAGAGGGAAGGTGAAGGATACGAGAACCCACACACAAATATTAAGTTAAGGTATGAGAGGCACACATTTATACTCATTACTTGCATATGTTTCGCTGCACCCTCCATATACTATACATCCTAAAGCAATCTATGAGGAGATGCTATCAACAAATATAACACTAAGTAAATAATATACCATATAAATGGGGGGTGTCACGATATGGTGGAGATGCGCTGGGATATATTTGTGCCTTCACCTTCCTGTATCTCATACTGTGAGTATTTTGACATCATTATCAATAAAAAAAGAAAATGCTTGTTTGAAATTTGTATCAGAGTAATACATGGAAAATCTTATATTACTGGTCTAGTGCAAGGAGGAGTTGCCTAACTGAAAACATAGATGGCGCTGAGTGCCACGTTTGAAAAATTGCGATTGATAATCATGATAATATCCTGCTTTATTTGATAATATTTTACGACAATATTTTCATCTCAGTGTGCTTTATATGTATCTAAAATTAATTAAAGCCAGCGAGGATTACGAGAATTGGCTGTAGTGTTAATCGTATTTTACAAACAATTTAATTCGATCATTTATTGACATCCGAATTTCAAAATGGCAGAAGATTATGGTTATGGTACTTGAGTTACGAACAAGTACGATTTTAATTTTATTTGTTTCGTAACATTTCTCAATGTTATACACCAAATTTAAGTAAAATTACCTAAAATAATTTTTAATGATCAGATATAATATAACGAAACTACCATCGCATTTATAATATTATAGGGAAGTAAACGCGTCTGACTACTTACTTCCGCCCACTTTTTTCACGGGGACGCCAGCACACGGCCGAACCGAATGTTCTGTGTTCTGTGCGCCATAGTTTTTTTTCTCGATAACTTAGTTGCCGCGAAATTGATAAAACTTTTGAATTTATAAATAAGTGAATTTACCAGTGATATGCTGCTACTTTCCAATAATTAACTAGCAGCGACGAAATCAAGTAAGTCTCAAAGCTATTTATCGTATATTGTTAGTGTTTTGTTTTTTCTAATTAAGGTGGTAAAATCGAAAAATACCATTACTGTTTCAATTACGATATTGTGCTAAAAGGTAGTAATGCTATAAGCAAATGCACATCTAATGCAAAGTTTGGACATAACTATGGAGTACTTACCTAAAAACTACACTAAACCATAAGAGCTAGCATCGGATAACCGGCCATAAGCCGGCAAAAACGATGGTGTCTCTCAGATAGTCATTACCATTTTCAAAAACCATCAGGGAAGCCTCACGAAAGGTTAACTAAGCAGGGAACTGTTCAAAATAAAAATATTTATACTTACATGTACCTACGTAATTTGTGAGATAGGTAAGTAGGTACCTATTGTGCATTTTTGTTGGGTGGAGTTAGAGTTAGGTATGCACAAGTAGAACGTACTGGACTGATGATACTACATGTTTAGTGTACAATACATACCTATAACAGAAACATAACAGAGAGAAAATTATAGCACAAAGGTTATTAACCTACCATCATATTACATGTTCATTGCAAATTCATTTGAGTACCTACTTATCAACTTATTATGATTAAGTATTACTTAAACTTTTCCTGACTTTTAAGTTTTAGTTTAATTGCATTATCTGAGCATGAATCAAGCGGATAATTACAAACAGATTATTTCAATGAGTGCTGACTGATTTTTCTCTTGTATAAGTAAATATACCTATCATATCCTATGTTTGGATTAGGGATGCCTGCCGATAATAAAACATTTTAATGGCATTCATTTTACACTTTGAGCAGTTTATAACATTAGAGAGTATCTATTGAAGTTCATTAGTAGAATACAGTCAGGTACATAAAGTACAGTTGGCAAAAACATTTTCTTATAAAAAAGTGATAACTTTTTGAAACTTTATACTATTTTCAATTGACATTTGATATATTAATAAATTCTTTTGAACTTTTCAAATTACACTGCTTTATTAATGCGTATTAATACTAGTTTACTATCAATAGGAAAATTGTTTTCAAGAATATCTATATGTACACATCGGGGTGACATCCGAGTGGACCAATGACTATAAATAAACATCATCTAATTTCTTATGAGACTTAATCCGACATATACGTCTATGTTCTTACGTGTAACCAAAGGTTAAAGTAATTATTGTCAAATGTTATGAGGGTAAACACTGTACTTCCAGGTGGACATGGAGTCGGTACTCATAGCTAGATTACAAGATATTATTTCCCGCATTGAAAATCTTACTGTTCAATGTAAACAATTACTCTCAAAGGGAGAAATAAATGACGATGAGAAAAAAGAAGCTGAAATAATATGCAAAAAATTAGAAACCTTCCATTCTCGATTCTCGACAGAACTAAATCAGTACTTTCGTATGAGCACGGAACCATCTGCTGATGACATATCTAGGTTCAGCACTATCCAATTAGAGTCTGAAGAAGTCCTCACGGAACTGATCTATAAAATTAAAAACTGTAAAAGAACCTCGGAAAATTCTAACAATGCAATATCGAGTAAACTGCCTAAGCTGAGCTTACCTGAATATGGAGGAAATATACTAGGGTGGCAAGAGTTTTGGGACCATTTTGCATCAAATATTGACAGCCGCAACTTGCCTGACGTCGATAAATTATTATATTTAAAAGCGTCACTAACTGGAGAGGCAAAGAAGCTTATAGAAGGTTTCGAAACTACAAACAAAAACTACGGAATAGCAGTAAGGACACTTAAAGAACGTTATGGAAAAGAAAGCCATATAGTCGATGCTCATTATGCAGCTTTGTATAAAGTGAAGGCTGCTGACAAGACCGCCGAGGATTGTCGCAGAACACTCAATGAAATAGAGAGACATATCAGAGTGCTTAATTCACTAGGACAAGACACCAACCACCACCATTTAAGATTTATAATTATAGAAAAATTCCCTTCAGAAGTAATTTATGAAATGAAAATGGCTTTAAAAACAGATTCGGTTGAAGACATGAGGAAACAGCTAGAAATCATTGTTTCTGCAAAGGAAGATGCAAGTAGAATTGCACAAGAAAACCAAACTAACGACACTGGTCGATTTACAACTGAGACACTCCACGTGACACAAGAAAATAAAGGGCAAAAAATACAACCAAGTAAAAGGTTTAATGAAAGGAAATTTAAAAGGAACGATTATACATCCACATATAAAGGAGCAACAAAATTCTCTAACAAAAGAAAATTTGAATTTAAACATGAAAGGACCAATAAAAACAACAATGCTGAAGAAGAATCAAGAAAGAAAAGACAAAAACTTTCTTGCATTTTCTGCGATGGCAATCACTATAATGACCGATGTGACAAATTCAAAACATTAAAAGAAAGAAAGTTTAAATTGAAGAAACGCTGTTTTGTATGCTTCCGGGAAGGACACAACTTCAAGAGTTGTACCAAAGGACACACATGTGTATATTGTAAAAGCCAAGGGCAACATAACAGAGCTTTATGTCCCAAAAGGGTTCCGGGAGAAGCTACATTAACTGTATCAAATGAAAGAGGATGTACTATATTACAAACAGCAGTTGTAACAGCGACCAAAGAAGGAGGTACGAAACAAGAAAGTTGTCGTTTGTTACTGGATTCGGGTTCACAAAGATCCTACATATGTAAAAGACTTGCGAAAAAATTAAGCTTACCAATAATAGAAGAAAATTTGCTTACCATTTTCACATTTGGTGCGAAAACCCCCCAAGAAATAGAAAGTCCTTTGGTAAAACTTCAATTAAAGACACGAATGAAAGAAAATGTTACACTCTATGCAAACTGTGTGGAATCAATAACAAATGGAATATCATTCCATAAACTAAACCAAGAGATTCCGGACCATGACTTCATTATAGCTGATGATGGGTCGTTAAATGATCAAGTAGACATACTTATCGGAAACGATTATTATTTCTCATTGATCTCTGATGAAAAGAAGAAAATAGGGCAGAAACTATACCTAGTGAAGTCTAAATTTGGATGGATTCTAAGTGGTCAATTGGATTCTAAACCGGCCCAACAAGGAGAACTATCGGTTGTAACATATTTTCAAACCAGTTTGAATATTGGATTAAGTCAACCCGACTTACCTTTAGACTATGGAAACATAAAGAGTCTATGGGAATTAGAGTCCATGGGCATCGTCGACTCTCCAAAGGTCACTAAAGAGGAACAAGCAATCCACAGCTTCAATGAGACTACCAAGTACATAAATGGTAGATACACTGTAAACTGGCCATGGAAAGAATATCCACCTAATCTACCGAGTAATTTTGGATTAGCCTATGGGCGCTTGGTGAGTTTGATGAAACGATTAGATCCAGAAATTTTAATCTCATATGACCAAACAATAAAACAGCAAATAAACTGTGAAATCGTTGAACACGTACCTAACACTAAGGAAACCTCAAAGGTAGTACATTATTTACCTCATCATGGTATTCAACATTCGGACAAACCCATACGAATTGTTTATGATGCAAGTGCCAAGACAAAAGAAAACAAAAGTTTGAATGAATGTCTGTACTGTGGACCACTTTTACTAGAAGACCTAACTGGACTACTTATAAAGTTTAGAACTCATAAAATCGGAGTAACAGCTGATATTGAGAAAGCGTTCCTACAAATCGCTTTGCACACTACTGATCGTGACGTCACCAGATTTTTATGGTTGAAAGACATAAATAAACCAGTGACGATGGATAATCTCCCACACTTGAGATTCTGCAGAGTTCCATTCGGAGTAATCTCAAGTCCATTTTTGTTAAGTGCAACAATAAAACATCACCTTTCAAAGGCAGAAAAACCTGAAATCAAGAACTTAGCTGATGCTATATACGTGGACAATCTTGTCACTGGAGTAGAATCTGATTCTAAAGCGTTAGAACTACATAAAGATTCAAAAGAAACATTTCAAGAGATATCCATGAATTTAAGGGCATGGAGTTCCAACAGCACAAAAGTCATGCAACACATACAGGATGCCTGTAAGGATGAAGTAGTAAAGGTCCTAGGTCTAGACTGGAACATAAAAGAGGACACTCTTCAACTGAGATTCAAAAACGTTAACACCAACGTAACTACCAAACGAGACGTTCTTAGAGTAATCGCGTCCGTATATGATCCATGCTCATATGCAGCACCTTACTTACTATCAGCAAAATTATTTTTACAAGAACTTTGGAAAAGTAAGATTAAATGGGATACAACCTTACCCCAAGAGATGATTGAAAAATGGTCACAATCAGTAAGCAAAGACTTGAGCAATGTGAAAAATATATCTTTAAGCAGACGCTACATAAAGACCTCAACCAGGAGTGAATATACCCTACATTGTTTTTGTGATGCTTCCTTGAAGGCATATGCTGCGGCAGTATATGTCGTTCAAGGGAACGAGAAGAATTTCATCATAGGAAAGTCACGATTAGTACCTGTAAAAGATCAAGACAGTCTAAAAATTCCACGCTTAGAGCTTTTAGCTGTACTCATCGGAAGCAGACTAATTAAATTTGTTGTTAAAAACCTGCAATTAGAAATTGTTCAAACGATATTGTGGACTGATAGTCAGATTGTTATTGAATGGATAAAGTCAGATAAACTGCTACCACCGTTTGTAGCTAGAAGAATAAAGGAAATAAAATCAATTAAAAATGCAATCATAAAACATGTTCCTTCTGAACAAAATCCTGCAGATGTAGCAACTAAACCTACCAACTCGACAGAAGAAAAGATGAGATGGCTTTCTGGACCAGACTTTATTACAGAAGATCCTGAGTCATGGCCACCGGACGTTAGGCCCGACAACGTCGGTTCTCTCTTGACTCGGGAGGGTCTATCGAAGGAAGATCATATAGAGTCTATGATGGAAATAGAACAATATTCTAATGAGAATACTGAACACAATAATCGCGAAGATCAACGAGAAGGACAAACGTTAAATAAATTTGAAGAAATCAAACGTTTACAAGCTCAATATTTTACCCTGGAGGTTCAAGGAAAGGATACAGATTTGAGTCGAAATTTAAGATTATTTAAAGATACTGATGGAATATTGCGTTGTAAAGGACGACTAGGGAATGCAGATTGGTCGTTTGATAAACGTTACCCAATTCTCATCCCAAAGGACTGTGACTTCACCAACAACATAATAATAAAGACTCACGAGCGCAATTACCATGTTGGTGCAAATCATACACTGAGCTTGATCCGAAACCTCTACTGGATACCTCAAGGGAAGAGCCAAGTGCAGAAACTTCTGAAACGATGTCCTAAATGCAAGAAGCATGGTGGGGGTCCATTTAAGGCACCTCCCACGCCAGCACTGCCTCCGGAGAGAGTTAATTTCAGCTCCACGTTCAATTTTGTTGGAGTTGACCTGATGGGTCCGCTATTAGTTGACAACGGTAATGGAGCTGTCAAACGTTGGATATGTATCTATACCTGCCTAGCTGTCAGAGCTTTACATCTTGAGGTTGTCCAGGATTTAACAGCACAAGAAGGATTACTTGCCCTGCGTAGAATGATGTCTAGCAGAGGAGTGCCAACACTCATTACTTCAGATAATGCACTTTATTTTAAATTGATGGCAGAAATACTGTCAAGTCAGTATTGCATAGACAACAAAATAAAATGGCGATTCATTCCACAACTCGCACCTTGGTTCGGCGGATTTTATGAAAGACTCGTTGGGATTGTAAAAAACTGTATGAAAAGAACTTTACAGAAACATCTCTTGAAGGACACTCAACTGGCTACAGTTGTAAAGGAATTAGAAGCTGTCATAAATACGAGACCACTTACTTGTGTAGACTCAGAGCTGGATCACATCCTAAAACCGTCAGATTTTCTCACAATGGGAAAATGTATCACGACAAATGCTTCCCAAGGAAAATCTGTATGTACTGGTGCTGTAACTAAAACAGAACTCGTCAAAAGCTGGAAAAGAGCACTGATCATCCTACAAGAGTTCAAAGACATGTTCACAAATAGATACTTAACAAGCCTTAGAGAAAGGTATCAGCACTCACCTAAAGAACCTAGAGTAACTTCGAAAATTGAACCAGAAGTAGGGCAAATTGTGCAAATAAAAGGAGATTCAAAAAACCGTGAAGACTGGAGGGTAGGAAAAATTATCTCATTAGTGAAGGGAGTCGATGGTTTGTGCAGAGTAGCCAAAGTAAAGGTTGGTGATAAAGAATTCACAAGATCAATAACACACCTTTACCCTCTTGAAATGGATGAGGAAGAAAACCTGCCCTATCCTAGACCTGTGGCGACTAGTAGATACCATCCTCCGGAGCTTGAAACAAGATCCATTACTATAAATCCAATACCTGTCCGTGAAGTAACCAGTATTGAAGAAAATGTTCCTAACACTACGGATGAAATTCCTGTTAATGCTGACGAAGAAGTACTGAGTGAGAAAGAGCCTGAAAGGTCATGTTTAGAAGAGAATGATGAAGGTCAAAAAGAAATTGCTAACAATGACATTGAAACAAGACATAAGAGAGGCGCGGCCATTAAAGCCCTAGAGAAGATAAGGGAATGGACGCGCAACTTAGTATCACTTCTTTAAGTCTTTTCGGCGGGGTGTGTCGCGACGAAGGGTCGCGAAGGCACCATAAACTATTCTTAATAATGGCAACTCCAAGACTCCGCGCATAGACCATCAACTCTATGATTTTATATACTCTGAGGTAAGTTTTTTCATGGAGCGTCTTTTCAAAACGATGTTGTTTTGTTTTCTCAAGTTTAATACAAAGTTTTAATCCAAGTAAAAAGCTAAAGTGCTACGAGTAACGAAAGCTAAGTATTCCTAAGTATTCTAAAGTATCTTAAGTGTTCTAAGTATATGCTGAGTATTTACTGTATCTTCAAAATACACGCGTGATAACGCTTTTACATTTCACCAGATATCTTAAGTAAGTCATGCCGGCTAGTATACAGATCAACTAGGGTTGATCTGGATATGGCGGTGAATAAACAAATAGACAAGTTTCGAGCTCACGTATCACGTCGTGAATGGATCGAACTGGTCAGTACCTAAGAGAAACAGAGAAGCCTCGTAGTAATATCTAGCGTAACGCGATATTGACTGCAGGTCGTTACCGCATAGAAGTGGTAACGCAATAAAACCTAACAACATGTACATGTAATTAAACCAAGTCCTGGAGGTAACATCTAGCGCAATGCGGTGTAGACCCAGGCGGATGAGCCGTTGCAGCCGCTAAGGTGCAACGGAGTCTAACTAATATGGCGCATGGTATGGTGCGCTTCCATAATACTAATTGATCTTCTTTCTCAATAGATAACTGGTGAGGTGACTAATTAACGAGAGGGCTACGTTGTGTGTGTGACACAACGGAGCCCTATGTGCGATGGCACCGAGTAGACAGTCGGTGTCATCGTACCATAAACTCCACAGATGAAGAACGTTGACCTAGAGTGACACTTACATACACAAAGGCGAAGCAAATCAACCACAAGGGAGAGGGAAGGTGAAGGATACGAGAACCCACACACAAATATTAAGTTAAGGTATGAGAGGCACACATTTATACTCATTACTTGCATATGTTTCGCTGCACCCTCCATATACTATACATCCCAAAGCAATCTATGAGGAGATGCTATCAACAAATATAACACTAAGTAAATAATATACCATATAAATGGGGGGTGTCACGATAACACTGTAACTGTTATGTATGACCATGTCACTTAACACCAGGTAAACGATTAGTTTGTTACGTCATTTATTAACATAAATAAGGCCGTCAGCGTCATGCTTACTGATGAGCTCAAGCTGCAATGCTACAATTTTGCTTTGCGTCCTAACATACAAGAATATAATATATTGTGTAACTCCACAGCACGTGTTTACTGCATAATAAAAAAGGGTTTGATGATGACAAACACTACATGAAATTAGATTCTAAAAGCTAATGGGAGATTACTTACTAAATATTAAACTCAGATTTCATAATTAAGTAACTCTCTATAGAGATCACATTAGAAATTTGTTCTATGTTTGTATGATAATACGGTCGGCCTCCGCAATACAGAGGCCATGTAGTTATAATTTCATGTGCCGTGATCTATACGCTACGATAAAACATTGGTAACAAAGATGATGCCACTCCTTAGCTGTACATACTAGGGAAGAGAGAAGGAAAAGGAAATAATATAAAGGAAATATATGGATGGATGATGGTTTAAGTGCGCCCGTAGTTGCCTCCTTTTCCCGTTTCATCCAACCATCTTTTTCCTTTATATTTTCCCCTATCCCTTCTCTCTTCTCTTGGACAGAGTTAGGGCTTACGCCTAATGAACCCGTATGGATTGAGGCGAGTCAGCTAGTTTTTACATATTTTGAACTGAATATAGGCCTCCGCATAGGGTGCTGCTATGGACGCTTTTCATAGAAAGGGTTTGCCATAATCACCACGGTTGGCAGGTAGCTTGGTGATCGCGGAAGATTTTAATTTACCTAGGAGAATGCTGCTGCCCATATCTGGATATTCCCTTAACCGGTTCTTACGGCAAAGAGATGGGGTGGTGTTATTCTCACACCACGCTGGGGCCACACGGCTTATATTAGTTTTATAATAATAGGTTAAAATAATTTCAAATCGTTTTAACTTATTTTAATTACGCAACCACCTAAAAAAACATAGTCATTGAGCTTGTCGATTATCAATGTAGGTATGTATAATACACTAGATACACTAAATACTCTAGACACGCTGTAAAAGAGTTGCGGTGCTTGGGTAAATAAGATCACCAATTTTCAATTGTTGATGTTTAGCCACAAATAATTATGTAGCTGGTCAAAATAAGATAAATAATATACCGTTGGTTGCATGTCCACAAGTTACATCGCCAAAACTTTGCACATCATGATGTCGTCTTACACCAAGGCGAAGTAATAATAATCTATTCTAATAATAAGACGAAACCTAGTGCTAATGGGAGCCCTGAACACATTGCTAGCTCCGTACTTACGGACTAGCGAAAACTTAGTTGATACGCACTCGATCGTGTACTGTGGGGCAATCGCGGCGTGTCGCGTGGCTCGTGTCAAGTTTCCGGACACTGACCGAGCACCGCGACCCGCCGATGGTGCTCCCGCGTGGCAGGTACGGATCGTGAAGCGTATCACTACATTCAGGACTCTCATAGCGAAGCTGGTCTGCTTCAGCCGGGGCAATCATCGCCCCCGAGTCATGCGTTTCGTGACCCAGGCCTTCGCTGGGACCGGTATTAGGCCTTAGGACTACATGGCCTGTGTCACGGAGCGCATTGACTTCCTGAAGCAGAAAGTCTATGCGTGGGCAAGTCGTATTCGCCGCTACAGAGAGCGTGTGGATAGGTACCAGCAAAATCGCCTTTTCCAAAGCGACCAAAGGAAGGTGTACCGGAACTGGGAGGGAACCGGCCAACGTGTGGTCGACGGCCAGCTACCGGATGCAAACGCCATGAACGAATTTTGGCGTAGCATCTGGTCGGTGCCCGTCGAGCACACGGAGGTTGATAAGATGCGTGTTGTCGAACGTGTGTGTGAGCCGATCGAGTCCATGGGGTCTATTACGATAGACCCAGAAGACATAAGTTGTGCGATCCGTACGGCCCAGAACTGGAAAAGTCCTGGACGGGATGGATTGCACAACTTCTGGGTTAAATGGATTCGATGCTCATTCCCATGATTGGCAATACAATTCCAAGAAGCCCTCGAGGCTGGTTCGCTCCCAAGTTTCATGACAACTGGTGTCACCTTCCTGCTCCATAAGTCCGGTAGTACCACGGAAGCGAAAAATTACAGACCCATCACGTGCTTGCCTAGGCTGTACAAGCTCCTTACATCCATTCTGAGAACAAAAATTAATTCACACATTGTTGCGAACAATATTTTGGCCCCCGCTCAGAATGGATGTAGGGTTGGGTCCCGTGGTACTAAGGAACTCCTCCTCATCGACACGGCCATCTGCCAACAGGTCCGGCGGAACAGAGGGGCTCTCTCTACTGCCTGGATTGACAATAAGAAGGCCTATGATTCGGTGCCTCATTCATGGCTGGAGAGGATCTTGGAGCTGTATAAAATAGATGCAACTCTAAGATCATTTTTAAGCGCATGCATGAGGCAGTGGACCACAGTCCTTCGTCAACCAGGTGGAGGAAAAAGCGTCTCTGACTCACAGGACTTCATAAGGATAGAGAGCGAGGCATATTCCAGGGTGACAGTCTGAGCCCCTTGTGGTTTTGTCTAGCGTTGAATCCTCTCAGCACTTTGCTTTAGGAGATTCAGGGCTGGGATATCTGCTTCGGAGAGGGGGTGAGATCATATCTCATCTACTGTACATGGATGACCTCAAGCTGTTCGCGCCGCAACGCCCACAATTGATAGAGTTGTTAAAAATCACTGAGAATTTTAGCAACTCTATCAACATGGAGTGGATAAGTGTGCGGTTATGCATGTACATAGAGGGAAAGTTGTAAATTCCACGAATTTGCAACGTTCCGAGACTATGACTCTCAGGTCCCTCTCCGAGTCCGAAACCTACAGGTATCTTGGTATGTCAGAGTCGTTGGGTATTTCAGTAAGGGATGTTAAGCAGACGGTGAAGGAGCGCTTCTTCTGCCATCTGACAAAAGTACTCAACAGTCTTTTGTCGGGTGGCAACAAGGTGCGCGCCTTCAACGGCTGGGTGATGCCCTTACTGATATACTCCTTTGGCATACTAAGATGGACTCAGACCGAGCTGGACGCCCTGGATAGAAAGGTCCGTCAACTGCTTACCTTGCATCGCATGCTGCACCCGCGCTCGTCTGTTATGAGACTATACATTCCGCGGAAATGGGGGGGTCGAGGTTTTTTAAATGCCAAAACATTCCATAACCGTGAAGTGTGCAGTCTCCGGGAGTATTTCCTCAACAACGAGTGCGGGATGCATCACGATGTGGTGGCAGTTGACAAGGGCCTCACGCCGCTCTCCTTGGCAAATGAGAACTGGCGTAAACCGGTGGTACTTAGCACCGAGGACCGCAGGGACGTATGGAAAGGCAAGGAGCTGCAAGGGCGGTTCTATTGGGCCTTGACAGGGCCCGATGTGGACTTGCATGCGTCGGTGAACTGGCTGCGATTCGGCGACCTCTTTGGGGAAAGCGAGGGTTTTGTCTGTGCAATTGCGGACGAAGTTATCAAGATGAACAACTATCGGAAATATATCACGAAGGACGGTACGGTCGACATCTGTCCGGCATGCCGGCGTCCCGGAGAATCTCTCCAACATATAACTTCCGGTTGTTCTCATCTTGCTAACGGAGAGTACTTGCACAGACACAACCTAGTGGCCAGGATCATCCATCAGCAACTTGCCCTTCAATACAGCCTTGTCGAATCTGAGGTGCCATACTACAAGTACACACCGGGGCCGGTTCTCGAAAATGGCCGTGCATTGCTCTATTGGGATCGCTCTATCATCACGGACAGGACTATTGTAGCCAATAAGCCTGATATCGTGCTGGTAGACCGATCCCAACGCCGGGCAGTGCTCGTTGACATCACCATTCCGCATGACGAGAACCTCGTGAAGGCTGAGAAGGACAAACTCAGCAAGTACCTTGACTTGGCTCACGAGGTAACCGCCATGTGGAATGTTGACTCAACAAGCATTGTCCCGATAGTCGTTTCGGCGATTGGCCTTATAGCGAAGAGCCTCGACCAACACCTCGAGAGGCTCTCGCTAGATGATTGGATCAAGGGTCAGATTCAGAAGGCAGTACTCCTTGACACGGCACGTACTGTCAGGAGGTTCCTCACTCTGCAGCCTTAACCACCGGTAGCTCCCAAGCTACCGGTGGTTAAGGCGTAGAGTGCCGCCGGCAGCGGGGCAGGACCCATCCTGCCCCGCTGCCGGCGGCACTCTACGTTTAGGTTTTTATAATATTTTTGTAAATTCCTTGTTATACAAATATTGTAAAAAACATAGGCTTAAGAATTGTAAATAAATTAGTAAATCTATTCTAATATTGGTGGCACAAAAATTTACTTCGAAAATAACTCTGTTTGTATAATCACCTTTTCATAACTAAACGACTGAACACTTGATTAAAAATGATGATTGAATGATGATGATAATAATTTAAAAAATCTTATAATTCTGAACTTAATATTAAAATGGAAACATTTTATTAATATCCTTTTTGTGTTTTGTTAATACCTAATCTTCAATCTAGCGAATTATATATCGCTGATAGGTAAGAAAAAAAAACTTTTAAATAGTACATAATTCAATCAGTTCTATTTGTTTGAGTGGTGGTGGGCTCCTATAGATACCTCTATTTAAATTTGTAACATATAAATTATGTGGTTAAGAAATCACGCTATTTTAGCAGTATATTAATTTATAATAATACTTTTAGACATTACATCAGGTATGTATGTATCTCTAGCTTAGACAATAAAATGTGCGCTATTCAGTTTTAAATTTATAATTTTTATTTTAGAATTGATCATTATATACAACCAAGTTATATAGCATGTTTTGACAGCTTATGTGGTGTGGTGGTTGAGCATCAGGTCCATTCATAACCCAAAGGCGGCGGGTTCGATTTCCGCGTCAGGACAAGTTTAGTATAGAAAAACAGCGCAAATACATGTTCTGTGTCTTGGTGTTGTGGGTCCATGGTCCTCGTAGATCCTGGATCCTTAGATACAGGGAATCTTAGTTAGGGTTAGGTTCTATGTATGTGATCGTTAGGCATTATTTTATTTATAACAACTAAAAGAAAACCTTCGCCAGATCACCGCAGATTCAACTCTTCTTGCAATTTAAGAACTGCAAATCCCAAGCATTCAATCACAAAATATGTGTGTGTCTACGAAAAAATTTGAAGTCGCCCATTGGTAATGACGTCAATTTGCGACGGCATCAGTCTTTGACCAACGATCTGCCAGGTAGGCATCTTTTTCTGTGATGTGATAATTCGTTTTCTAGTACAATGCTCTCCTCACAAGTAAATAGATTATTCAATTGATAGGACCGTGTTATTGTCAAAACTGTTGAATTATTTTTAAACTATCGCCTTTTGAGTAACAGTTTTTTAGCTTGGCATTATATACGTATAATAATTTTGTCATCAAATGGCAGTTCTTGTAAAAGTACAATGTTATTCAATAATTTTTCATACATTATTGGCTTGTTTACCTGCAAATACTATCGCTATCGTATTTCTTACAAAGTTATTTTATATTACGTATTAAAATTAACGTCTTTTATTTTTTAGATAGTTTTAAATAAAATAACATTACAATCAAAAATTTAATTTTCTTTATTTTACCGTAAGGCACAGCACAGCCTGTTTGTGTGCGAAAAATTATAATTATATTTTATTTTATTTTGCAGACCTATACTTATAATCAAAATGGGGTCATTAAAAGGAGATGAGATCGTCATCAGTGGCATATCTGGATGTTTTCCAGATGCAGAAAATACACAGGAACTTTCAGACAAACTTTACAGAAAGGTAAATTCACATTCCTAAATTATAAAGCATGATAAATTGTTTTAGCGTCGTAAAATACTTGGGTTTGATGAACGAACAAACCAAGTGGTTTTTTATATTTGGGCTACATCTTTTAACTCCACCCAAATCTACGAGGTAGTAGGAATTTTCTACAAAGTTCGTCTAGGTAGGTACCACCGCTTTGTCAATTATTCTGCTGCCAATTAGTAGTGTGCAAGCGGTTCACTATCGAAACTCATGAAATCATTTATGATAGTTTTACTACAAATCATTTATTTTGATTCCTTTACATTTCACTCTCATAAAAAAATCACATTCAACCTTCAGTATTAGGTCCAAAGCCATTCCTATCCTGTACTATGGGAAAGAGAGAAGGGAGGGGGGAAAAGATAAGGGAAAAGGACGAATGGATGAAGGTGAAAGGAGGCAGGTGCGCTAGCACCTGCCTCATTTCACCGCTTTTGTTCTTTTTCCTCTTTTAAAATAGTTCTATTGATTTACATTAATGGTTTTCAGCAAAAGTAAACAAAATAGTAAACAAGACCATTGCAAAACAATTTTCTATGGCTATTGTAGAAACTTATTGATCTTACATATTAGGTTGGGGAAAAAGTCTTTTCGCATTATAGTAAGTACTAGCTTCTACCCCGCGGCTTCGCCCGCGTGGACTACTTATCTCTCAGGAAGCGTTTATATTTCCGGGATAAAATTACCTTATAGCTAACCTTTTTGGGAGGCGTTTAAAAAGTCCTATAGGTACCTAACTAAAAACGTTACTTTTAAATCCTGTAGCCTCGTGCAGTGATTTTTCATGGTGGCATTATGAGGGCAGGGATGAAATATATAATTTTTGTGATATACATCAATATTCTAAGGTTTAGTTTGACATTATAGCGAAAAATTTTAAAATACGATACCCATTTTTGTTCCTTTTCAACCCACCTATCTAATAATATTCTTGTATGGCGTGAGAGAGAGAGAGAGAGAGAGAGAGATATCTAATAATAACCGGTATTGCGAACGTGACTTTGAAAATGAAGAAACAAAACTTCCTTCCCTTTTTACCCCTTCAAATCAACCCTGGCAAAAAGCATTACTGTAACACGATTATGTTATAAAAAGAATATTTAAAGCCAATTTTTATCACTATAATTTATAATAAAAAGTTTCGTCCCTTATTTCAACCACATTTTTATTTACAAAGCTCAACCACTGATTTTAGGGTTAAACTCCAAACAACAAAGAAAACCCATTTCATTTTAACTCGTTTGTATGGTTTAAAAACGATAAGTACCTACGTTAAGAAATAAAGGTTTTTTCATACAAGACTTTTTACCCTTTCCACCCCCTTAAAGGTTCAATTTTCATGAATTCCATTTCATTGCACTGCACTTCTATGTAATGAACGTATTCGAAATTTCAAGGTTTTAGCTTCAGCGCTTAGGTCGTGCGAGCGTCTTACGATGGGACCTTATCTTGTATTTTTTAATCTCTCAGGGGATGAAATTCAAGAAACGCCGCGACCCGTATCTATTTATTTTGTATGATTTTTACACATTCCGAATTTCAGTATGATACAGTAATTTTTTTTGAAATTTCCATACAAACTTTAACAATTTTTTTAACCCCTTTATGTGTCGAATTTTGAAAAACTAAAAGGTACAATTTTTTTATTTTTATACTTGTTTGTATGTGTTAAGTTTCAAAACGATACGTCATGATATGTAGGTTTTTCATACAAAGGTTTTTTCCCTTTTCACCAACTTAAGGGTTGAAATTTCAAACATCCTTTCTTAGCACGCACTTACGTTATAAGAGGAAGCTACCCTCTAAATTTCAAAACTATACGTTCAGCGGTTTGGGCTGTACGTTGTCTGTCAGTCAGTCAGGACAAAGCCTTTTATTAGATGAACTTGTAATAAAATCTCTTTGGCTATACTATTTGTATCTCTGGCTGGTTTTGGTATCATTAAAAGTTTAAATTTTAAAGAAGATAATTCCATATTCAAATTAGGAAAATGTGTGATTTTCATTTGTTTTTCGTACTGTGAAGATGAGTGAATCTAATGAAGAAACTCGATACATTTTAAAATAATACTACAAAAAAGGTAAAAATGCAACGCAAGCCGCGAAAAAAAATTTGCGATGTTTAAGGACCTAGTGCAGTGTCTGTGAGGGTAGCACAAATTGGGTTTAAGCGTTTTAATCCGGAAATTTTGATGTCAAAGATGCACCTCGCTCTGGTCGCCCTATTACGGATAAAATGGATGCCATTTTTTTTTAAAAGTGGAGCAAGATCGGCATATCAGTAGTTACGACGTAGCTGAAGAACTGGGAATTGACCACAAAACAGTTTTGGCGCATTTGAAAAAAAATGGGTACACAAAAAAGCTCGATATTTGGGTCCCTCACGAGCTCACTGAAAGAAACCTAACGAACCGTGTACTCTTCTGTGATTATTTATTACGACGTAATGAAACCGAACCATTTTTGAAGAAGCTGATAACTGGTGATGGTAACACGTTCAATTTTATTGATCAATAAAATTGACGAGACCACTTAAGTCAATGTTTTCTCCATACTGTAAACCGAAGAACATTGACCAATACTAACCCTAAACGATCAATAAAATTGATCAATCACAAAGATTGATCAATAAAATGTAACGTGTATGGGGCCTAACGCTAATTTAGTTCGACTGGAACCCTACCCTGCCAAAAGAGTTTAAAATACCTATACTGACCTTCTGTGCTATACGATCTATTATTGTTCCAAATACTTTTACTGACATTAAAGTCACTAAGAACTAATCAAATGGCTCTAAAACCGACTTTTTCGTATAGTCAATACCTATTTATTGGCTGTTTAATTGATAATTTTCATACAAATAAGAAAAGCATGTAAAATATTTTATAAAAAACAGCAGCGCGTCCACCCGTTGGCACATGCCGGGGCAGACTAACTCACGCCCCGCCAAGGGCCTGGCCCTTGGCTCGTCGCAAAATAACGCAAAATATTACTAAACAGACTTAATTTTGGATCTAAAAATAAAATGATTAAATGAGCTTATATATTTTTAAATTTCCTATCCGAGGGTGTAAAAATATTTAATGACGCAATCTTCCTTTACGCGGCATTGTACACTGTGTGACTGGAAAGGCGTTCTTAAAGTATTTTTTTTATTCATAATGTACCTAGTAATCGAATATTTTGTTCAATTGATAAGTACAGGTGCAGAATGATCTTATTGGTGATATTTTTTTCATGTCTGTAGAATTCATAGGTTCTTCAGTATGATTAGTTAAAAAGACGCGTTTGGCCTATGTTAAAGGCTTAAGTTAGAATTAAGCTTGCTCTCGAAGAGTAAACACGTTTCAAAAGTTTCATTTATTTTATTTTATTCACAAACGTCCTGGGGCCGTCCCAACTTGACTAAATATCTCAAAAAATGACAACTTTACAAGCATTTTAAAATAAAGGAATAGAAAGAGACAGGCGATGCCCCCTACAGAAAGTTTAAAATCTTATTACTCCGTGATTTACTTACCGACTTAGTAATGTTTTCAATTATTATTATTGCATTCATGTTTAACCTACTTTATGAAAATAATATTAACTTGATAATTTTTAATAGCTGGGCACTAGCCTATTGGCAAAATTGTATTTACATTTATGTATTTGGGCTTTTCTTTTCCATTAAGCATTTCTACGCGGCAGTACAAGTGTCCAAAACGTACAACATTTTGATTTTTTTGATTGTGGTGCGAATGACCCAAACGAAAATAAATGCATGGGCGATTCACAACGCGGTCTGAACCACACGTGGTGTGAAACGCCCCATTACCCCAATAATTATTTTGTTACCTAATAAACACAAAAAAAAACTATTCTAAACAATAAAATTATGAAAGGTGATTATTAAAGAAATGAAACATACAATTTAAAAAAGTATGATAAAAATATTCATAACATTAACATTATAACATGAAATTTTGTGAATTTAAACATTATTTTAAAAATTGTCTAAGAAAAGATCCATATAAAAAGTAACTATTATAAACAAAAATATTTATAGTGATCCACCATTATAAATTTGATCATTATTAAAAATGAGGTATGTGAAATGAAATTATGAATAATGAAATTATTCGTTCTGACGGTATACCGTCCAAGCACTGTTGTGTTCAAATAGTGTTCTGCGATTGTGTTCCGCTTTGCTGGGCATTGTAGCTAGTGCAACTACTGGGCAAATGAGACTTTATGATCTTATGAAATCTAATTACTTGATTTCTCGACTGTGGGATGGATGTCTCAGGATGAAGTGCACGTGCAGTGTCATACGAAACTTTATTTTAGATTTCCGAGTGACACTGCATCTGTTATGGGCAGCCATGATGGTTAACACCAGGCAAACGACTTGCTCGTCATGTAATTTATTTACATAGAGAAGATTGAAATAGGTTTATCCCTTTTTTCAAAAAGAATTTTATTTAGCCGCAGATGCAGAGGTCTGCCCCACCAGTGTCGGTCTGCGACATCCTAATTCAATTTTTTTTATTGATCCGATTCATGTTCTAATTTACCAAAGGTTCTTATTTGTGTTCTTAATTTAATTAAAAATGTGAAACACAAATTTTGTGTCAGGGGTTTCAACATTTTGAATAAGTTTTTTTTAAATATATTATCGGTTGAATCATCGCCGAGTATAAGGAATTTATGACATAAGTTTTTAATTTCGGGACTATTGATTGGAGGTGTTATTCCTCATAAAAAGGAGGAAGCTAGCTGTAGCACCAAGTACCAATGTAAGGTCACGAGGTAGCTTGTACTGTACTCGCGAGTTGTACCTACTGTTCGCAGAAGTATTCAATAGAAACTGTTTCAGATTGATATGGTGTCAAAATCTGATGAACTTGGTCATATCAAACACCCTGAAATGCCAAGGCACTCAGGAAAAATTAGAAACATGAAAAAATTTGACTCGCAATTCTTTAGAGTTACTCAATGGCAAGCCGCTAGCTTAGACCCGGTTGGAAGAAAACTTATGGAGCAAACATTTTCTGCATTTTTCGATTCAGGTAACTAGTTGGTAAAATATTTGCTTAAATATTTATGTACTTTTCCTCATTTAAATCTTATTCACTTACATATCGTTAAGACAATGTAATAGTTTAAACTGTTATCATTACAAGTTTTCTAAAAGTCTTAACATAAAGAACTATTTTTCTTTTACATATCGTTGCATTAATAATAGTAATATCAGAAGCAATCATTTTTGAACCAATATTATTACTACACTAATAATATTGGTTCAAAAATGATTGCTTCTGATATTACTAGGCACCGGTGGTTTCCTTATAAATATTTATGGATTACATTTTTTTTTATCAGGAACCAATCCAGAAACTTTGAAGGGTACAAAAATGGGAGTGTTTTTTGGTACCATGCAAAGTGATGTGGGGTTTTTGTCACTATATGATATATTCAAGCAGAATGGATTTATTATATCGGGGTAAGTTGAATTTACAATTGGGCTGGAGCATTTGTACTGTCTATAGGCCATCGCGGCTAGTATACAGTCAAAATGTTCTTTGTAGTAGATAGTGTAGCTAGTTTATTAGTTTTTATTATTGCAGTAGTTAACAAAGTGGTTATATTCTCTTCGGCGTAACGTAAGCGGTTATATTCTCCTTTGGTAGTTAGTTTAAAGGATAAAGGCACAGAATTGCAATGGTTGTAAAAATGAAACTGATGGTATGACCCACAGAGTACCTTATTATAAACGTATGACCAGACATTGGCCAAGTCTTTTTTCTTTAATTTATTTTTTAAAACACATTTTCTTTTCGCAAATACCATAATCATAACTGTTTTAGTATAAATAATAAAAAAAGGTCCCACGGTTGAATAGGTACTCATATAATATTAGTCTGTTCTGGGTTCATCTATTTGTCTATTATATTAAAGGCTTTGTCCTGACTGGGTGACAGACAACGTATAGCCCAAACTGCTAAACATAAAGACTTGAAATTTGGAAGGTAGCTTTTTTTAATGACATAAGCATGTTCTAAGAAAAGATTTTTAAAAATGCAACCCCTAAGTTGCATGGTGAAAAGGCTCAAATACGTTTTTATGGAATACCTACATTTCGTGACGTATCGTTTTGAAACTTGGCACATACAAAAATGTATAAAAATCAATGAAATAATATATCTTGTTTTTTTTTTAAATTAACCTTTAAAAAGGTGGATTTTGTCGTTAACATCTGTATGAAAATTTCAAATAGTTTCACTGTATCAAACTGAAATTGGGAATGTGCAGAGAATAAACAAAGTAAATAGGTACGGGTCTCAGGAATTTTTGAATTTTATCCCCTAAAGGGTTAAAAAATTCAGAACAAGGTCCCACGTAAGACGCTCGCACAACCTAAACTCTGCTGCTGAAGCTAAAATCCTGAAATTTCGAAGATATGTATTTAAAAGTAGGCTATTTAGCTACAGCGCTTTTTAAATCGCTTCCGAAAAGGGGGTTAAGGTAATTTTATCCCGGAAATATAAACGGTTCCCGAGGGATAGGCGTAGCCGTGGGCATAAACAAGAGCTAATATAAAAATGTTACGTCAACAAACATAATGATTATACATTACTTACTACAATTTTAAACAAAACAAATGTTAAGTGTTAACATTGCCATTTTGTAATAAATTATTTGACTTCAACTTTCAGTTTGAATGAATAAATAATTATTTTTAAGTCGCGCTATAAAATATGCAAAAATGTAAGTATCAAGTACCTATAAACACTTTAGGACAACAATTTTTTCACAGATCCAGCAAATGTATGTTGGCCAATCGTGTCTCATATTGGATGGATGCAAAAGGTCCATCATACGGCATAGATCATGGGTGTGTCGGATCTATGGCTTCCCTTGAAATGGCTTATAATAGAATGAAAACTGGAGAAATTGATTGTGCCATAGTCGGTGGTGGCAACTTTATTGCTCATCCTGTAATGACTGCAAATATGAAGAGGTAAATGCGTCAGAGTAGTGTCAACGGAAAGGGTATTTTTTAAACCATTGCACTACCAGTGGTGAAAGGGAACGTGGTGTGAGGGAAAGTAAGGGACAGAAAAAATTCCTATTGCATTACTGCTAGGTAACTGGTAGTGCCAAGTAATGGGGCTCAACGAAATTAGTTTTTGGTAAGCAGGTAATACGACATCGAATATGGAAACAAACTGAGCTCTTTATGAGCATTTCAAAGTGCACTTGGTATTCTTCTCCTTCTTAGCGTATCGATGACAAAAATTTTATATAGTTGCGGTCCAGAACCTTGCCACGTCTACTGCATTATTTGTGGCCTCCATAAAGTCCTGTTTTGAACATGTGGGAGGACACGCAGGACACCTTGTTAAATGGGCCATGGTTTGAACCGCTCCACACAAACATTGAGGATCGGGGTCTACTGAGAAGCCCCACTTGGACATGTTGTCCTTGCTCTGGCCGACCTGAGTCCGAAGCCTATTTAGAGACTTCCAGGTCGACCATGCTTCCTCGTGACCTGGTGGGAGCTTCTCAGCAGGTTCTATGAATGGGTTTGGAAGGGACACTCTCACGCCACAGGCTGTGTCTGGCTATTGTAGGCTCGGAGGTTAAGGGCTTGACACTTTTGACAAAACTATTTGCAACTTTTGAGCCTTTGTGGCACAGGGATGTGATTGTGCAGCGGTGTCGAAAGAACCCTTAATAAATGAAAGAGCCCTTAGTGTGGGACGATACCTGGGTGGACACTCTGGCATATTATTACTATTTTCTATCATGAATCTGGCGCCATCATATAATAATTTCAAAATTCACGTTTCAAGGCTCTTGTTCCCACTTATTTATCTTTACAAGTGAAATGGTGTAAATCATAACGTACTGCAGTTTCATTGAGTTGTTTGATATTGATACTCTGGGTCCAAAAGGATGAGAAGGGAGCATATCGTGTTTTGCAAAATTGGTTAAAGCACCTGTTCGATACCAAAAATTAACAAAATTCCGGTAACACAACTAATCAGCACAACGAATCAGCAGCAATTCAATAGGGGAATGCTGTATGTTAGGCATATTTTTCGCGTTTAGCCCCTGTGATACTACTGCTTGGCATTATCAGTATTGATATTGGGTTGGAGCAATAATGAATTGTCTATAGGTTTTTTTTTATTCGATTGAATGACGTGACGAGCTAGTCGTTCACCTGATGTTAAGCAACACGGCCGCCCATAACAGTTGCAGTGTCACCCGAAATTTTAAAACAATAAAGTTTCGCGTGACACTGCACTGCGCACGTCATCCTGAGACACCACACAGTCTAGTAATTAGATTACTAGACTGAGTGATCAGATCATAAAGTCACGGTCAGTTAGCACGGCTTATACATATATATTCTTAATATAGTGTTTGTAGTAGGTAATGTGTTAACTAGTTCCATTACCCGTAATTTGTACATGATTTGTAGTAGTTTACAGAAAAAGTTACTTGGTCGTTAAAAGAAGCATGTGAACATTAGAAATTTTTAGTGAAACATGTTTCTTATTACAGGGCTGGATTGCTCTGCTTAGATGGAAAAACAAAGTGTTTTGATAAGTACGGTGATGGCTTCGTGAGATCAGATGCAATGAATGTTTTATTTCTACAAAAAGCGAAAGATGCTAAACGGTAAATTTAAATTCCTTGTTGATTGCTTTATTACACTTACCAATAAAATAACTTTAAAATGTTTCATGCAAGTGTCAGTATGATAAAAGTGAATATAAATGTATGATATAAAAATTTAAATTGCAGAATATATTCAGAAGTATACTATGTAAAAGGTAAATATTTCGGAGCTCCTGACGCGTTGTTTTTACCAACACGCAATCCTAAAGATCTTGAAAAATTTTTCGAAGAGTTTTATTCGGATATAGATGTCTCCCCCAAAGAAGTGGAATTTGTTGAAGCTAACGCATTTGGTAATAAGAAAGTTTATATGAAAATCATAATAACGCATTTTTAACATACATACTAAAACAAAACCAAATTTTTGTAACGATTTACAATGGCAAAACAGGTATCGCTGATTCAGACGGAAATGAACTTGAAGCAATTGGAAATGTTTTTGCTAAAGAAAAAACAATAAGTATTGGAAGTGTCAAATCAAATATTGGAAACACCGAAACTGCATCAGGAGCATGTTCTTTGACAAAAGTTGGTAGAGTAGTTTATATTAATTATTATAGTGCGTCTGACTGCATAAACACCTACATTTATAAATGTTTAATTTATTATGATTTTCAATTTACAATAAACAATAAACACTCATAATTCACAATTTAGATTAAATAAAATACAAATTTCGTTTTTATTTCTAGATGTGTATAGCATATCAAAAAGGTCATATTCCTGCAAATTTACACTACAGTGTACCTCAAAATCATATAAAAGCTGTTAAAGAAGGAAGGTTGCAAGTATTAACAGAACCCGCACCTTTTAATAGAAAGTTCACTGCAATCAACAACTTTTGTTTTACGGGAGGCAACTTTCACACGCTTTTGAAGGGACATTACAAACCTAAGGTAACAAATAGCATACCTTTAATATCATATTTTAGTTATAATGATCTGTGTTCCTTTCTGCAGAACAGCTCTATTTATTTGTTTAAGCTAAATGTATTCTAACACATTTTAGGACCCAGAACGTTACAAATCATCAATACCGAGACTTGTTTTGGTTTCTGGAAGACACGAAGACAGCGTTAACAAAATTTTGAACATATTGGAATCCAGTCCCATAGATCCAGAAGAATGTGGTCTTTTGAACAACTTTTTCAAATACAATGTTCCAGGTCACACTGGTCGGGGATTTACTATCCTTGGTAAGAATAAAATCCAACATTTTGTACCTTTACCACAACCTTTTTTAAACCTTTGAACGCCAGACCATCTTGTTAATTATTGATGAATTGTTATGCAAAACGTAAAATTAAACAAAATGATTATAAGTAGGTACTATAAATAGATAGATAGTTTATTTCAGTAACCACATCAAAAATATCTTATTATAATTATAACAAACCCATGTTAGTATAGTGGCAGTTTAATCGTTTCAATAGTTCAATAGTATCATCTCTATCTCTAAAATTAACCAATCTTCAGATGTTTAATTTTTACTGTAGGTATACAAATTACGTTACGTTACGTTTACTAGCGAGTGATGCACCGGACGATAAGCATCATAACACATTCTAACAATAAGATTTCTAGAGTGTGAGATCAGATCATTGTCAAGTTTCATTTACCCAGTACTAGCTACAATGTTTTTTGGAACACATTAGTGCTTGCACACTACTGCTTGGCAACAGAATGCCTGGCACAGCAGTGGTACGCCTACCAGACAAACTTTATAGAGAAGTCCTACCACCTAGCAAAACCAGAGCCTAACTAAAATATATAACATATTGGCTAAAATAGGAATTGATTTTCAAGATCAGTAAGTTTGTGCCTGTAAATATCGAATGTTTCGTAGTTGAAGTAGTAATAACTTAAAAAAGCCTCGTCTATTAGGGTCACATCTCTAATAGAAACACTATTTGGGAATTAAAACACAATTTAGATAATGGTTATTTATTCTATGCACTACAAAAACATATATTACGGTGCATGTATTCTGTTAATGTAGTTGGTAACTTTAAAATCCACAAGACTTACAGCATGATCTGATTTTTTTTAAACGGGTAATTTGCTCTTTTTAGCAACCTTTTTCAGCCATTACAGCTTGGCTTTAGTTCGCGGGGTAGCTGTGAGTCCGCTGTTCATTAACTTAGAATCTTTCTTGAACAAAATTGCGGTGAAGTGTTGCTAAAGGTGGATGTTAACAGAGGTGCCCTTTTGACATAATTCCGGACCTATATAAACTCCTTTATCAATGTTATGGCAATCTGACAAAATTAGACTACCAAAATAACGTGATCCTATCTTCAGTCGGGTGTCAGCAGGGCGATCTTCAAATCTAGGTCCGGCCATTTTTAACCTTGTCATCAAAGTCTTCAGTCAAAACTTAATGTTTGGTACCTGGATGACGGAACCTTAGGAGGTGACGTGAATACTGTTTGTAATGATCTAGGTATCATTATTAACAAATTTCGAAATATTGGTTTGGATTTAAATTTTTCTAAATGCGCACTTTTTGTTTGCGATACTTGTCGTGATAACGATGTGGTTTCCGAAAATGTAATAGTTTTGCCCCGAATATCAAACTAGTAGACAAGCGTTCTCTTCGTCTCTTGGGTTCGCTGATTCTGGATGAATCATTTTCACCTTTCGTAGAAGAAAAAAATCAAGAGTTTAATAATGCATCGGACAGGTTACTCAAAATTAACGCCCACATGGCTTTAACAATTATTCAGTTTTGTCTATTCGTCCCTAAATCTATCTACACCATCTACACCACTATTATAAAGAGGAAAGATTTGTATTTTTGTGTGTATGTTTGTAATGATTATACTCAAAGACTACTGTGCCGATTTCAAAAATTCTTTCACCGTTGGAAAACTACATTCACCTTGAGTAACATAGGCTACACCACTACACGTGCGAAGCCAGGGCGAGCCGCTAGTTTACTTATATTTTACGATATTGTCAACTGTGGAAACACAGTGAGCCCCTTGCAGGCTTAGACAGCATTGTAAAGAATACTCTGGTTTCGGTTTTGAATGTTGATATGGGTGACAGGACGTGGTCGCAAGCCTTTCTTCCTGTGCGTTTAGGAAGTTAAGCAAAACTTCGAGTGTTGCACTACCGGCATTTTTATCTTCTGTACATGGTACACTTAAATTAGTAGTAAAAATTCTTGCTCCATTTGTAGATACTTTAAAGCAGCTCATTTAACTGAGGCAAAGAATGCCTGGGTTTTGGATTGTCCAAATTTTGATTTCCCTGTGGTTCTTTCCTCATAGAGGCTGTGGGACCGACCGCTCTGCGAACTAGCAAGGAAAAATCTTTTAGATGCGTGTCCTAGCCTCGCAGATCGTGTTCGGCTTCTCGCAGTCTCTGTTTGGGAGTCAGGAATATAGTTACAAGCCATACCCACTTTTAACACTGGTAACCTTATAGATTCGACTGCTTTTCGCTTAGCTATCAGCTTTTACGTTTGGGCGCAAGATGCTGTGCGGCCCATCACTGCCAGTGCGGTACTGCAGTTGACCAGCTCGGTCATCACGGTCTCTCGTGTTCTAAAAGTGCTAGTTGAATTCCACGCCACGCTAGTCTTAATGACATCATTCGCCGAGCTTTTACCACCGCTAATGTTGCAGCCATTCTCGTACTGAATGGTCTCATGCGTGACGATGGTGAACGACCTGATGGAATGACTCTGGTTTCCTGGAAGATGGGGCGGCTTTTAGTGTCGATACTATGGCGCCGTTATATCTTCCCGAGACACAAGTCAGGGCCGGCGCCGCAGCTAATTCGGCTGAGCAGCTAAAACGGCGCAAATATAGCTCATCGCGTTTTTCAAAGTTTATCAGAGGGTTGATGCGACGTGTGACCAAAATGCTGGCACTTATTTGGCTCAACGAATCAGCAATGCAATTCAACGAGGCAATGCTGCCAGCATGTTGGGTACGCTACCTACCGGTAGTGGGCTGGAGCATTTGGACTGTCTTTAGACCATCGCGGCTAGATACAGTCTAAATGTTCTTTGTAGTACATAGTGTAGCTAGTTTACTAGTTTTAGTAGTGTAGTAGTTAGTTTATGATCTGATTGTATATCCATACAATTGAACTAGTATGTTAGTGTACTTAGAGAGATTGTAATCGTCACTGAAATGGTCTGCGTTTGAGTGAGTTGTGCTACAGTGCTACTCTACTTGGTGGCAGTATATCTGGTAAAGTGGTGGTACCTACCTGGGCAAACTGCAGAAAATTCTTACAGCGTAGGAAAGTAGTGTAAATACGGGAAATGTAACTCAACTAGTTCTTAAAAATATTACAGACGCAAACATAAACCAGAAAACTGTAAGTCTCTCCAGAGGTTTCGAGTTCTACTCTGGAAACACTCGCCCATTATGGTTTCTATACAGTGGAATGGGGTCTCAGTGGGCTGGTATGGGAGAAGGACTCCTGCGCCTACCAGTATTCGCTGCTGCTATTGAAAAGTTTGTATAATATTAACATATCATCGTCATCATGAACAGCCTGAAGACGTCCACTGCTGAACATAGGCCTGCCCCACAGAGCGCCACCTTGAGCAGCTCCTCGCCTTCTGCATCCATCGGCTCCCCGCTATTTTCACCAGATCACCGATCCACTGAGTGGGGGGCCAGCCTACGCTGCGTCTTCTGGTTCTTGGTCGCCACTCGAGAACTTTTCTTCGCCATCGGATGACAATTTTACAAGCGATGTGGTGTGCCCATTGTCATTTCAACTTACCAATTTTAAGAGCTATGTCGGTCGCTTTAGTTCTCCTGCGGATCTCTTCATTGCGGATCTTATCTCGCAAGGAAACACTGAGCATAGCTTTCTCCATAGCTCGTTGCGTGATTTTGAGCTTACCAATAAGGCCAAGAGTAAAAGACCATGTTTCAGTTCCTTAAGTCATCACTGGCAACACACACTGATTGAAAACTTTTGTTTTCAGGCTCTGCGATATATTGGACGAAAAGATAGGTCGAAGCTTCCCGCACGCTACCCAGCCGAGTAGGATTCTTCATGCAACCTCTTTGTCAAAAATGGACCTGCCTAACTGGACAAGACTGTCCAGTTAGGTAGGTCCAATCCTAGGACAGACGTCTCAGGTAGACATATTCGTCTACAACTTTGAGAGTATCGTTCCCAACTGTTCCTATACCGGTAATTGTAAATCATGTCTAATGCCCATTAGACATGATTTTCGTCTCGTCCATGTTCATCTTAAGACCAACTTGTTGGGAAACTCTTCAAAGGTCGTTGAGCATGATGCTAAGGTCCTCAAGCGACTCCGCCATTATGACTTTATTATCATCGGTAAAACGAAAGATAGTGATGTATTCGCCATTTATGCTGCTGTCAGACCCTTTCCACTCCAAGAGCTCGAAAACGTTCTCCGATACGTTTGTGAACAGTTTCGGACTAACTATACTAGCATCAAATCATGATAATTATATTTAATACATTTAATTTAATCGTCATGTAAGTAACTTTTAGGTACCTACTTTAATAGAAAAATATATTTTTAGTAAGACTCCCACTCTTATGGCCCACATTTTTAATAGGAAAAGATCTTTAGCAAGGTGACACTTTCCCCATAATTATTTGTCGATCGTTGAAAATCTCCATGGTATTATGATTTAAAAAAAGGTGCATTCGTTCGATATTCCTAATGTTCCGAGCATCGAATAAAATTTTTCGCTTTTGACCGATCGATGGAGAAAATAGGATTACTATAATAGTAGGATAGGATTTTGATGAAGTCCTATTTTCTCCATCCGTTACAAAAATATATATCTAGTTTGCATAATTATAATGCGCCGGATGAGTCTCGGATATAAAACCAAGTAATGAAAAGGCTCAAAATAGACACAATCATTCATTACTGAAATCGATCAGTTACTTTCTTCAAACTTCATAATAAAATAACGATATTAGTCACCGTTTCGAAGTTTAAGCTAGTCCATAAAGATACGACTGACACAGAGCGACCAGTCTTTTGACACTCCAGCATTATTTCATTAACATCTACGTTTTGATTCTCCCAGCTTAAATGAGATATAATAGATTAGAGATATTTTGAAGTGATAACTTGAGAAACTGTATAAAATTATAAGAAACTTTTTAGCGGAATATACATTAGCGATTATTTTCTTAACTTTAAATATTTTACAGGTGTAACAAAGTATTGCTGCCTAAAGGGTTACACATAATAAAAATAATAACAGATAAAGACAATAGCAGTTTGAATATTCTTAATAGTTTAGTGGCTATTACTGCTATACAAATTGGTCTAACTGATGTTTTGAAATCACTTGGAATCGTACCTGATAAAATAATAGGTAAAAAATAAATTACAATAATTAATTACTTAATTTTACGTTGCTTATAAAACGTTGCTTGTTGCTTGTGTTAAAATGTAACCTTTGAGTCTGTAATTGGTTAAGATTTTAAATAATGTAATTTTTGTTGGAAAAAAAACTATTATGTACCTACCTATTTATAAAATTTTGTGGTATTGACTTGTAGGACATAGTGTCGGAGAGCTAGCGAGTGCTTACGCTGACGGATCTTTAACAGCCGAGCAGACTATATTAGCATCTTATAGCCGCGCTATTGTATCATATGAAACTAAATTCATCAAAGGTAAAATGGCTGCTGTGGGACTTGGACATAAAGAGGTACAGATAAAAACCATGATGCAGCTTCATAATGCTTGTATTTTTTTATACATTAAACAAATTAATAACTTAACCGGTTGGTGTGCCACCAGTGATTGGTTGTATAGTTGTTTCATAACTCTTGGTGTCAATACAGAGTTTTGTATTGTTTTTTATTATTGTATGTTCCTACAATAAAACAAACGCGTACTAATACTCGCGTTGTTTCCTTATGTTCACTATCTTGCTCTGGTGGTGGGCTATTATTTGAACCTAATTTGCAATACATTTTTAAGATGCATTCATACGCACCAAGTAAGATTTGACTTCATCAACTTTAATTAATACATTTTATACAAAACAAAACTAATTCTTCTCATTCCTTTTAAAATTATTCATTTTTAGGTTGCTGAAATATGTCCCTATGAAATACAAGTAGCCTGTCACAACAGTTCAGACTCAACTACTATATCTGGCCCTGCAGATATTGTAACAGAATTTCTAAAAAGTCTTACTGAAAAAGGAATTTTCGCTAAAGAAGTAGCTAGTTCAAATATAGCTTTCCATTCAAGATATATTGCTGAAGCTGGTAAGATAGAACTAATTTCAATGCATATAATATATACACACTGCACTACACTGTATAATTTATCCGCTTTATCGGTTTTAAGTACTTTTAATAATGTATGGTCTAAATTAGCTGTAATATTAATAAATTTGTGTCGTGTGGGCTTGGACGAATCACTTACCTAATTAGTCCAAGAGCTTGATGCAAATTTAACATCACAGATACATCACTGTTTTACTTTCTAGGACCTGACATGCTTGCGCTGCAAAAACAATTCATCCCAGAGCCGAAACTGCGTTCAGAGAAATGGGTTTCTACATGTTTTCTTCCAGAAGAGTGGAATAAACCTGAGAGTAAATACGCATCAG
This sequence comes from Ennomos quercinarius, assembly GCA_910589525.2. Classification (NCBI taxonomy): domain Eukaryota; kingdom Metazoa; phylum Arthropoda; class Insecta; order Lepidoptera; family Geometridae; genus Ennomos; species Ennomos quercinarius. Next base: position 14,514,595 of record OU342501.1, on the reverse strand, counting down.
CGGAATACTTCACGCATAATTTACTGGTGAATTACTTATACCAATCTATGAATAGATATTTTTTATGATAACATTTTGATAGTTAAGTATAATCGGAACTAAACCAACTAAACCTACTAAACTAATTTATAAAATTATTTTGCTGATAGACAGCTAAATTAAATTTGATTGCAATTAGACTGTTTTACAATGTAATTAAACTTGCTATAATTTTCACTTATGTTTGGTATTCAAATAGATTAGTCGTAAGAGTATGTAATACTACTTTTTATCCCGTTACTTAAACTTAACAGTATCAGGAATAAAAATATATTATAACAACTAACTCAGCAAAATTTAAATTATTATGAGAAAAGTCGAAAAAAAAGGTGTTCTATAGCTATTCGGGAAGTTTTCAGTGAATAAAGGTGATTACCGGGAAATGCAAATACATTAACATAGGTCTACATTTTTTCACAGAATAGCGTACTTTTTGAGGAAGCCGCTAGACTCATACCAGATGATGCAATAGTTATTGAAATAGCGCCTCACGGCTTGCTGCAAGCAATTATGAAGAGATCACATAGCCAATGCATGAATCTTTCATTGACCAGAAGAGGCGAAAAAGACAGTGTAAAACTTTTGCTAGAAGCTATTGGAAAGTAAGTGGTGGTTTCTTTTTTTCCGGCAGTTTATTATAATTTTTTTTAAACTAAAATGGGCATACGTTTAACAACAATTCACCTGCTGGTGAGTCACGAAGTTGTCTAAGGTGGAGCACGTTTGCCCATGAGAGATAAATAAGATATGTGATAGATGTTAACGTTTCATTGTACATTTTTATTAGATGATTTATCAGATTACATTCGTTTAAGCAACTATTTTATGAATTTAGATTATATCAAGCTGGCGTGAATCCTGACATAGATGCATTGTATCCTAAAATTGAATTTCCCGTATCAACCGAGACTCCACTGCTTTCACATTTAGTTGGATGGGAGCATAGCGAAGACTGGTGAGGCAACTAAACATTTTATATTTTAACTATAATAGATAGGAACATGATGCTTGATCAGCCTTGGGGAAATATAATTTGTTAATTTTTTGTAGGTCCTTAGATAAATTTATTTTGAATGAACCAAAAGAAACTAAAAGTAAAGAGTTCGTTTTTTCCATTCAAGATGACGAATATACATTTTTGACAGATCACATACGAAGCGGTAAGTTTATCTTTTTCATTTTTTTTTTGATGCCTGAAATAGTAGTAGTATGTATAGCATTTTAGAATCTTGGTTATTCAGACATACTATCTTTAAATAAAACTTACCAGGTTATAGACACATTCAAAGTCAACGTGACTCCGTGTTCCCAGCTTTGCACAGGTTAATTCGTTTTACGCTCTAACCTTTTCTAAGGGGACAGGGTTAACACTTAAGACAGTACGGTATAAGGAGGTGAAGGATAGGGCAGTTTTTTATTGTTAAATGTAATTTTTTCAAAATGTATTTTTATGTGCCTTTATTATCCACTAGATAATATCCTACTTATGCTCGGTCAACGACCGACCTGACTATGAAAATCAAAATTCTCTAAGTGTCTGCACTATTATGTCTGAGTGGCTAATAGTAATTTTTATATAAAACATTTTAGGGTTAAACGTCTTACCAGAAGCAGTTTTGCTTGTTTTTGTATGGGAAACTTTAGCAGCCTATAAAAAAATGGACTATAGAGACATGTCAGTTGTGTTTGATGATATGACATTTTACAGTGAAATTATTATCAAACGTGATGAACCATTAAGACTAAACGTTACAATACATAACGTATCTAATAAATTTGAGGTAATTTTTTAATCCTACTATAATATTATAAATGTAAAAACTTGTGAATGTGTGTGTTGGGGTGTGTATGTATATGTGAATGTGTGTTACCTTCTATCTGGGTAACTCTGCGTAAATACTAAACCCATTTTAATAAATTGAATTCAGATAATTTCATATGTACTATATTATAAAAATACAATTAATAAACCATGAGCTATGAAAAGAGCTATGCTTGGTATTTCCCTGCGAGATAAGATCCGAAATGAGGAGATCCGCAGGAGAACTAAAGTTACCGATATAGCTCTTAGAATTATCAAGTTGAAATGGCTATGGGCACTTGGGCAGGAAAAATGTTCTTGAGTGGCGACCACGAACCGGAAGGCGCAGTGTAAGCCGGCCAGCCACTAGGTGGACCGACGATTTGGCGAAAACCACGGGGAGCCGATGGATGCAGGAGGCAAGACGCCACTCAAAGTGGCGCTCTCTGAGTGAGACCTATGTTCAGTAGTGGACGTCTAAAGGCTGTTGATGATGACGAAACAAATAATAATATTTTTTAATGTTTAGGTTGTCCATGACAATATAGTGCTGGTGGATGGTTTTATTAACGAAATTGAAAAGACAAATACAAAGTGTGGTAATGTATTGTTTAGTGAAGACGAGAAACACTTAAATCAAAATGATATTTACACTCTCCTGAGAATCAGAGGGTATTCCTATGAGTAAGTTTATCAGTTTTATATATTTACGTCGTCAACTACTTACATGGCATAGTATTCTCATCACGCCTAGTTCGGTGATAACTAACTTTTCAAAGTTCACATGATATTAAAATTTTGTCATGTTTCAGAGGCGAATTTCAATCCATCATGGAAACAAATATTGAAAGGAATAAAGCAAGTATAAAATGGAGTGAACAATGGATAACATTTTTGGATTCATTAATCCAGTTCTGTGCTTTATCTAAAGATCATTACGGCATATCGACCGTAAAACTCATAAATAAATTAACAATTAATGTAAATGATCATAAAAAACTAAGGTTAAAAAAATCAGATATAAATAACTTTTATAATGCTATTGTACTGAAAGATATTGGAGATACCAAGTAAGTTTACTCAATTTGTTGTGTTGTTTGGTATGTCCAGGTTGTCCACCCTAAGACAAACCTATCTTCTAATTCTAATTCTAATTTGGCATGGGGGCAATAAGACCTGCATTGACGTCCTACTTGGAGTGTATTGTGCATTTCCCCCGCCAGCATCTACCTAAGCCCTTCCAGCTCCTTGAAATAACGGAGCACGGCTCTGGGGTGCTGGCACAACTGCTCCAGTGTTGGCGTCGCACATGTTGACGATGATGAGTGGATAATAAGTTTATGCGCTTGTTCACGCAATCTGGTTTTAAGTTTTTTTTCATCCGTGGCCTCGCAGTGAAACATCACATTTTATTCAAATGATAATTTAAGTTGCAATGACCCGTAATAAGGCTTCTGATTAGGCGGAGATCATGCCGTGTAAGCCCAAGTAAGCTGTTTGTCACTTTTCTATTGAGAGTAGGAAAACTTGACCTATCATGTCTGCCGTCCGTTCTCCTTTCCCATAGCTTCTGCTGTTCTTTTTTCGTGTGACGGCTCAATAAATCTCGCACTTCTATCGCTGATGGTTTGCATAGTCCCATTAGGTTATCAACAGTGGCTTTTTTCGCTCCTTCTTTGGCAAGAGTGTCAGCCGTAATATTACCCTGACACGAGCTATGGCTCTTTATCCATTTTACTATTGTTTTGTAGTTCTCTACTAACTTTTGCAAGGCCCTATGACACTCTAGAATGGCCCTTGATCTGGTCTGTGATGAAAACTATAGTTCCACCCTCCTTTTGCATCAGCTGCACTTGCACCGCATCAGAAGATGTGATTGCTCCTGCAGCAGCTAGCAGGAGGCCCTTAGCTTCTGCTTGTAACACTGTTGCAGTTTTGTTTAGAGCTGTGGACTCAGATAGGTCGAGTTCCGATGAATGGAAACCACAGCCTGCACCTGTCTTGGTTTTTATACCATCTGTAGGTACAGTTGGCTTACCTTATTTTTTTCTTCTTCATGAAATACATATATTGACATAAAAAATTAAATAACTTATTTGAATGTTGCTAAATATATTAAGAATCTGTTTTTTTTATTTTTTATGAAATTGTATTTGTTTTTTTCAGATGTGGTGGAGTTGTTTTCAAGGATATAATCTTTGACGAAATACCCAAAACGGAATTTTTACCAAAAACTGTTCTGATACACAAATTTGTTGCACATAATCATTCATATAATGTTGATGTAAGGATCATACAATTTATTAAACCAGGTTTTTTCAGTTATATGATTACGTAATGTTTTATCATTTTTCTTGCCCTTTTTAGATATCCACTGCCTTACTAGTCAATTTACAAATTTTAAAAGAAAATATATCAAATGACGTAATACGGATACGGGAAATTATAAATGACAACGAGTACACAATATCAAATATTCTCAAAGAAATAGCAAAAATAATACCACACTTAAAAATTAACATAGAAATAAAAAAATCTGATCGACATAATGTTAATATAGATGAAATTGAAATAGAGGAAACAGATGTGCTTATTGTTCAAAACATGTTGCAAAACTATGAGGTAGATATTTATTTATATTAAAATAAATTATTATTATTGTGTTTCATAAGTTTTAGGAATAAAAGTATCATATTTTTTATTTTACAGAAATATGAAGAAATTATTAATTACATTGGTGAAAATTCGTACATTTTGGCTGTAGAAGATGGAGTGCCTAAAACAACGAACATAAAACATATGAAGACTATTACAGTTACGCACAATTCAAACAGAACTATAGTTTTGATGAAAAAGCCTAAACAATTCGATATGAATAATATCCAAGTTATATCAACACTGAAAGATCATACAGTTTCTTCTATTCAGAAATTGAAGAAAGATTTCAAAGATAAAGATATTATGTTAGTCGTAGAAAAAAAAGCCTTCTTGACTTCTCAATATTCTTTAAGAGAAATAGAAAAACAAAATAATATGTTTTTGTTTATAATCGGTGCAAATTCACCCGAATTTATGTTAACTAATAATTTTTATAAAGAACAAATTCAGAAAGGACTTAAATATAATATCCTTGAAAATGGCCAGTGGGGCAACAATTTATATATGCCTGTTACTTCACAGTTTAGTGGAATTCAAAACATCAAACTCATTGCTAAAGAGTTAGGTGATTTTGAGAGCCTTTCGTGGCTTGAAACTCCAATTGAAAAAGACAAACAAAACATTAAGGTAAGAAACGATTTGGTTTTACTATAATAAAATAACTGTACGTAATATTATGGGGGGATTAAAAAAAAATTAAATAAATTTTATTAAAAATTGATTTATGTAATGTTATCCCAATTACAGGTGTTTTACTCTGGTTTATCGACAAAAGATTTTAAGAATCTCTCTGAAACCAACTCTGTTATTAAAAGTTTTGGAATGGATTTTAGTGGTATAGACAGCAAGTAAGTTAATGTGCTTTTTAAATTTTGTTCTATTTAAGTCGACTGGTCTTAAGGATTCAGACTATAAAAGCAGCAGTTTAATTAACGATTATATATCATAATGGTAGTTCCATTCTTTTTTTATAACTAAATAGGCCCGCATTTGACCTCAATCTCACCTGATGGGAAGTGACGATGCGATCTACGACGGTACATGCTTGCCTAGAAGATACCTATTCACTCGCTACTTGAAGAGCTCCAGATTGTATTTATCGGGAAAAACAGACGCTGGTAAAGTGTTCCATACCTTGGCTGCTCGGATTATAAATGTCGAGTCAAACCGAGTGTCGAGTGCTTTATGCGAATTCAAGGAACATCAACCATAAATGGATGGCGTGTAGCTGTACGTCTTGTCGTCCGATGGTGAAACGGAGATGGTGGAATTAGATTGTGTAGCTCCACAGCACACTCACCGAAATGTTACCTGTAGAACACTGATAGACTGGCAACTTTACGACGGTGCTCTAAGCTCTGGAGCCTAGCTCTCACCATTGTATCGTCACCTTTGAGCTTTTTTGCTCACTTTTCAATAGAGTACAAGGCCTGAAGCTAGTATTTAGCTGACCCCAATATTCTATACAAGATCGGACTTGTGCTTGATATAAGTTTAAAAGCTGTCCAGGAGTCTTTAATTTTAGTTCCAAACATATTTGTACAAAATGAAAGTATTGTATACTATGTTAAACCACCGTGAAAGTGATCTGCATTCCAAATTTCATCAAAATTAGTTCAGGAGTTGCGGGTAAAAATTAGAAATAAATGTTTCAATGAATAGGTTCTTTTTCTTCTCTCTTATACTTAGGTAAGTAAATCATTCTGACTCAAATTCCGCCGAAATATCATTACAGCATCCAAAAATTTAAAATATACTACGTATTTTTAATTACAATTATAGCGGAATCAGAGTCATGGGTCTGCTTCCTCAAGGTGCAATAGCTAGCAGAGTTGATGCAAGCAATGGTTTGTTGTGGCCTGTACCTGAACATTGGAGCTTGGAAGAAGCGGCTACAGTTCCACTTCCTTACGTGCACGCGTTACATTGTCTTGTAAGTAATGGACGTGTGGTATTAAAATTTATTATTCTTGCTTATCTATACAACTTATTACAAAACTATAATTCATCATCATCACCATCATCAACAGCCTAAAGACGTCTACTGCTGAACATTCAGCAGTAGACGTGTAGCTCAAAGTGGCGCTTAGCCATGTGGCTAAGCGCCACTTTGAGTGGCTGTTCCACTCCTGCATCTATCAGCTAAACTATAGGCTAGTGTCCTGCTATTAAAAGTTAAGAAGTTGATATTATTTTCATAAAGTAGGTTAAAAATTAATGCAGTAATGGAAAAATTGTAAAATCGGTAAATAAATCACGGAATAAAAAATTTTAAGGTTTCTGGAATCTTGCCATCCCTTTCTTGCAAAACAGAGCTTCCCCACAGTTGCTATAAAACGTACGTTAGTGACGTCACATGCCAAAGAGATAGTATGTATAGCTACCACAGCTTAGTAATGAGGTACTATAAAGAAGCAAGAACTGACGTCACTGCACGTTTGAACTGTCTCTTTATATTCCTGTATTTTAAAATGCTTGTAACTTTGTCATTTTTTGAGATATTTAATTTTTGTTTTCACGACTGTTTATTTTTTGAGGAATATTATTAATTGTGCAATTTAAAAATAGCAGAATCTAGCCTATTATGTAAGGATGAAGTCTGTATATAGAGGATTCCCTTAGAGTAGGTTTAATGAAGTAAGAATTGCAATCCAAAAAAAGGTTTTTAAAAATTTTGTCTATCTGTCTGTATATTTAAAAATTCATCATAAATAAACCACTAGGTGGATTTTGATGTCATTTTCTGTGTTTTCTAAAGTTATAAGCAGGATTTTTGTGATAGGACTAAATCAATGGGGCGAAAAGTGTGAAAATTTCATTAAAAGTCCGCTGTTTATGAAAATATAGCATGAAAATCGGCATTCAGGGCAAAATACTGGCGTAATAGTGGAACGAATTAAGAGGGACGAAAGGGTATTTTCGGTAGGGCCAACTTTAATATAGGTTATTACATTAACTTCAAATAAAATGAAGTGATTGTTAATCAATAATTATTGTTCTAATTGTAAATGAAATTCTTGCTGGATTTGCCAATAAGATTACTTTCAATAACTATTGTGTTTGATTTCAGGCAATTAGAAGTTCTTTGTTCCGGAAAAGTAATGTTTTTGTTACTGGAGCAGCGGGAGCATTAGGCCAAGCTGTTATAGCAGTGGCACAAAGCTTAGATTGCACTATTTTTGCAACAGTTGGCAATGATGATAAAAAAAGATTTTTACTCAAACTGTTTCCAAAACTTGATGGTAACTGTTTTGTTTGGCATTTAATATTGAGTAGTTTTTTATACTTCACCACTATTAGGTTAGAACGTTATTTAACGTCAGATTACAATCTACGAAGGATATTCAAACGGAAATCAAAATTCACAACATAATGGCTAGATGGCGCTGTGTGAAATGTCCACACATATTTATTTATATTTATTTATTTAATGATTATATTTTTAATAACATGTTAAACTTTTTCAATTACTCGTGTAGTTCTGCTGTCTGCTCACAATCTATTTTTTATATCTTTTTATTAACTGTTTACTTCCTTAATTATTATAATGATATGATTGTAATCAAATCGAATGGTGTTTAACAATTTACTATAACATATTATTCATGTACTGATATAATTTTAGAAAACAATATTGCCTATACTTATGACACTGTTTTTCGTGAAATGGTTGTATCACGAACAAAGAACGAACGATGTAGCATCGTAATCAACTGTGCGTCTGGAGTAACACGTGAGGTAAAATACTTTTTACTATATTCTACAACGACAGTGAACAGTAAAATATCCGTCGAATAATAATTATAACTATCAAACATAATAAGTAGTATTACACTTTCATGTCCGTACAAGTCTATTTGTGATTCAATTAATAAATTTATTGAATAACATATGTTTTTATTATGATATATATCATATGTCTATTAGGTTTTTATATAGAAATTGGTGACATATGTTACCAATTTCTATATAAAAGCCTAATAGATGCTATAAGGTACACACAGATCATAAATTACTATATAATTATAAATTATTATATTAAAAAAATCACTGCATTAATCATAATACATGATTTTGATTTTGGTTTTAGGCTGCCATGGGCTGTGTTGGTTTTATGAAACACTTCCTTGACGTAAATGACAGTAACTATAAAAACAACAAAAAATTCCATATGTTCTGCTTAGAAGAAGATAGGTCTTATAAGTCTGTAAACGTGTCAAGTATATTCTTTAAAAAATACTTGGAAAATAAAAAGGTGCGTACAAAGTGTGTTAGTGCTCGTTTACAATTGCTTAGTTTTTTTATTCAACTGCAATATCGCAATTTTTTTAGGCTCTCCAACTTATGCTCAGTGAAGGAATTGCAAAAGGATTTGTGAGGCCTTTAACCTCTGTTGTTTATATTCCTTCCGATATATCTAGGGCGTTCCGACTGATATCGAATAGAAATAACAGAGGAAGAGTCCTGATAAATATGAAAGATACGGTGATTTCAAAAGATGGACTTGTTGTCAATCCTCGGTATGTTTTTAATTTTAAATCATTATCATCTACTTTTTTATACAGCTACTTACATCATAGCACAGATAAAATGTATTCAATGAATAATTTGTTTATTAAATATTTTTCAGAATTGAGCTATCAGCTACTAAAACTATTATTTTAGTATGCGATGGAACAGAGCTAAGTATAGAGCTAATGGATTTCTTAGTTCAAAGAGGAGCAAGACGTTTGTTGATTCATATTGACCCGAAAGTAATGAATGGATATTTTCACGTGAAATATGCGTAGGTTTAATTTTATTATACTTGAACCAAACCAATAAACTTACGGCATTTGAAACAATATTATTATTTAAAAGTCATGCTGAAGCAAATGTAATAGAATTGTGAAACATTAACACATCTTGCGACTCGCTTCAGGGTCGACATGTGACTATTTTAATGTCAACAAATTAGTATACATGAATACTTTGTTATACTGCTCGATAGAGCAAAATATCGCTACAATGTCGATAGTATTTTATTATTATACTACTGTCTGAGGCATAAAACTAGTTATTTTGCCTCTATTGCTGAATAAAAGTAATTATATACATCATAGCTAATTAGCTACCATTTTTCCACTTGGTTTTAGATCATGGCGTAAACTAGGAGTTCGAATCGAATTTAGTTCTGGTGATCTCAAAACAGATCGAAACTGTCACAATTTGGTAGTTAATGGCCAAAAAATAAGTGCTATAGAAGGAATATTCATTACTCAAAAGAAGTTTGCCAGTAGCAGGATTGACGGAGAATTTGAAAATACGGCAATAATAGTATCTAATTTAGATAAAGCTTCTCGGAAATGCAGTAAGTTGCGGTAAGTTATAAACTAACTATTATTATTATAACTGAAGAAGCTTTTTTTTTTCAAGTAGCGAGTATTAGGAAAATAAGTATGTACAAGAAGTGATGTCTACTGTAATACAGTTAAAAATAGACATAGCCCTAATACCTCTGCGTATTTTGAGAGGCTTTTAGGTGTATGGTAAGCTTGAGATCGACTACAAATCTATAGCTCTAACTTGATCAGTATAAATTCTATCATCACACCTCTTGCTACTGTGAAAATGTTTATCCACATGCACACTTTCTAGCCGTACACCTGTCAAATGTGAAATGAGGTGAAGCCAGAAGTTTTCCCTAAAGATACAATATAGAGCACACTAAAAGGCGGGTCAAAAAAGTATTTTTATCATACATAATAATGGTACCATGCCATGCATGGTCTTCCAGCTGATTATAATGATCTGTACAATGGAGTACAGATCATTACAATCAGCTGGAAGACGGCTACTGCTAAGCAAAGGCCTGATGCCCTGCATTCCTATGTCAACTTTTTAATCTTGCAAGCTATGTCGGTGACTTTATTTCTCCTAAGGATCTCCTCATTTTGGATTTTATGAAGCAAGGGAACCCCTAGTATTGCTCCATAGCTTATTGTGAGACTTTGAGCATACTAATGAAGCCAACAGTTATACTTACGAGTTAGATTTTGTGCTTTTTTGTGCACAATCAATATTTTTGTTATTTTAGGATAAAAAATATTGATTGTCCTACTTCGTAGTATGATCTCAAATTATGTCAAAACTCATTTGAATTCATTCAGTACTTTTTTTACAACTAAATAGGCCCGCACTTGACCGCAATCTCACCTGATGGGAAGAGATGATGCAATCTGCGATGGCACATGCTTGCCTAGAAGATGCCTATTCACTCGAGACTTGAAGAGCTTCAGATTGTACTTATCGGGAAATAAAGACGCTGATAAAGTATTCCACTCCTTGGCTGCTTGGATTATAAATGTCGAGTCAAACCGCTTTGTGCGAATTGAAGGAGTAGGTATCAACCATAAATGTATGGAGTGTAGCTGTACGTCTTGTCGTCCGATGGTGAAACAGAGATGGTGGAATTAGATTGTGTAGCTCTGCAGCAAACTCACCGAAATGTTACCTGTAGAACACAGATAGGTTGGCAACTTTAAGACGGTACTCTAAGCTCTGGAGCCCAGCCCCCACCATTGTATCGTCACCTATGAGCTTTTTTTTCACCGTGACGCGTGGCCCACATGCAGACAATAATACAGACAAACAGACAAAAATGAAAAAAGTTACAGATTTGGCTTCAGTGTCAATTATAGAGTGCGCTCTAAAAATAATATTTCAAAATATCAGAATCTTTAATGTACACTTGTGGTGTACAATTGGGTCTGTTACAATTTTATTGTAAGTATAGGTAATGGTTTTTGTTTCAGGTATTTTACAGTAATAGTTGGTACGTCACATAATGTTTCCAACAAATATGCGTTACAAGAAATTGAAGATTCTTGTGTGTTGCGTCATAATGTTGGAGTACCGTCACTGTACATACGTCATAATTTAAATAATGAGGTATTTTGAAACAATAAAAACTGATCAGGTGCCGAAAATAAATGATTTAAATACCCTACATTTAAAAATACAACTGTCTTTTCAGAAACTGCAACCAAAGAGCTTGTCAGAATTATTTAATGTTATGGAATCAAGCTTATATCACAAGCATGTTAGTGTGCTAACATCTGATTTAGACAAAAATGTGGATGTGGACGAGCTTGTTAAGGCAAATAATACAAACTTCAATGGTGGCTTCGAAGCGTTCTTCACGCGTGTTCTGCAAGATGAGTTTACAGCAACAGAACCTATTGTGCAGATGAAGACCAAAGTTAATTTGGGCTCCGAAGTAATTACTTCACATCAAATTTTTATTTTGCCCAGTTTTTGTAAAACATTATTACAATGTATTGCCAATGACCATAAGTTAATACTCAAAACTTCTTTTACAGCACGAGTTACTTGTTAAACCAGGGAACACACACTTAATGATGATACCAGGAGTTGAAGGGAACTATGAAGTTTTTAACTCCATGTCCGAAAGGTTGAAAACCTCTGCGATAACCTTACAGCTATGTCCAAATCTAAATGAAAGTATACCAACCATAGCCAAGAAGCTACATAAAGTAAGTACCTTATTTTAATCCTTCGGGTGCCACTGTCTAATTAGCATAACGATAGCTGAACACTGTGGTCTGAATAACAGTCAAATACTTTTAATTTCAAAGTTACTCGTACCTACCTACTCAAAATTAGCGTGTTACATAGAAACTATAACGCCTGATATTATCCATGAGTTTTAGTCCGTTGTACATGAAATAGAATGAGCAATGTGACCGAACGAATACAGTGATCCCAAGGAATGCCTTTGCTGAATAAACTTTTCCCACATTACTACTTATAATAGGTAACTATCAGGTGCAATGTGGTCGAATCATACTTGTATGATAATATAAAAAAATCAAGAGTAGACGAAGGACAACAATAAAACTGTTAGTTCCGGTATTAAATCAAATTCCGGTACCTACTATGTAAAGCTTTTCCTGATGTGAAGTAGTTTAAAATGAAGAAAATACCGCGCAAATTTAGTTTTGCGGTTATTTAATAATTCATTGCCTAAAATCGTTCACTGCTCGGCATAGGCCTTCCCAAAGAAAGCCATTTCGAGGAACGGATTTACCTTTTTTTGACTGATAAAAAAAGAAGTGTTTTTTTGTGTTTGTTTCATCTCCGACATTAATTATTAACCGATTTGAAAATTCTTTTTTTATTTGAAAGCGTCTGACAGTTTGGTGAAATTAGGCCTTAAACAGAGTTTTATCAGTAGGTACTTAAATACATCAATTTATAGTACCTGAGTACTTTCAGGTTAGCCTTGTGGAAATTTAATCAAAATCTGTTCAGTAGATTGGTTCTTATATCAAAATGACTGGAGATTATATAGAAATTAATATTATAAGTATGTATTTTATGAAATTAAGGCAGTTGATGTTGACTTAACCCTTTTTATAACGATAATTATTATCAAGATTCCACCAGAGAATTTAGGGGTTAGGTATAAGATTTTTTATAAATAAAAAAATAAAGAAAAATAAAGAAATAATGATGAAAAGTGTTATTCATACTAATACCTAGTATTTGATATGATTACAAAATTTTCCAGTTTCTTCACAGAAAGACAGGCAGACGTACAACAAAGTTATCCTATAAGGGATACGTTTACCTAAAATAAGAATAATACAAAAAAAGAATCATAGAAATAATATTGTCAAACTTATTACTGAATTGAAAAATCCCCCTTTAAATATTAGCCATTTCTCGAAAATATTATTTTCTAATTAACACATAATAATATTATATTTATTTTTACAGTATGTGAAAATGCGACTTCATCTGAAATCTCCATTTTACCTAATGGGTTATTCTTTTGGAGTCAACATTGCATTGGAACTAGCAGCTATACTGGAAAAAGAAGGTAAAATCACAGACCTACAATGTTTTTGTTACGTACATCCTAGGTCTATGGGTAAAATTATAATTTGATTACAAACTAGAAGCTCAACTCCGCACCGGTTATCTAGTATAAGTATTATACAGGTGTTAAGAAGGTCAATGCAAACCCTTGATGGGGGCCGAAGAGAAGAGTAAAATGCAGCACATCCGACAACGTTTTAGGACAAGGAAATTTTTGGTCGATAAAACATACTTGAATGATAATAAAAAAATAGAATTTAAAGTATAGAATATGTTAAGAGAGATAATAGGCCCAATTTTGAAGGCTTTAGTGGACAGCCTTTACCTTACTAAAAATATATCCGTCTCTTAAATTGACGACTATCTGACTGTTATGGGCGGCCGTGTCACTTAATATCAGGTGAACGACTAGCTCGTCACGTCATTCAATCACATAAAAAAAAAAAAAAAAAAAAAACAAGGACAACAACAGTTTTAGGAGTTTTAGATCTGTCAACTAAAGCCTTTAAAATTGGCCGCAATAAAGGCCTACTAAGTACGGCTACGTACCTACTTGTATTAGGTAAATATTATTTTCTACCAATGAAAATCTGTATCTGTAGTAGTAGATTATTATTCACACATTTATTCATTTGTCTTAGGTTTAGGTTTTATTTACAGCATTGTTATAAAAATACATTACAAAAATACTATTAAAAAAATTATAAGCCTAGAGTACCGCCGGCAGCGGGGCAGGGCCCAAGTTACGGCCCGGGCTGCAGAGTGAGGAACCTCCTGACAATACGTGCCGTATCAAGGAGTACTGCTGAATCTGACCCTTGACCCAACCGTCTAGCGAGAGCCTCTCGAGGTGTTGGTCGAGGCTCTTCGCTATAAGGCCGTTCGCGAAATGACTATCGGGACAATGCTTCTTGAGTCAACATTCCACATGGCGGTAGTAGTAGATTATTACTAGAGCGATAATGCCCGAGCGGTAGAATGTGTGCTTCGCAATCTTGCGGCACTGGGTTCGATCCTCGGCCCTGTACCAATGACTTGTCTAGTAAGTTATGTGGAGCTTTCGATGGCATTGTTCAGCGCCTCGGAGAGCACGTTAAGCCGTCGGTCCCGGTTGTCATAAGAACATCTATAGCAATCGTTACGAGTAGTCAGACGCTTGATAGAATCTGACGCTTGATCTAACCATCCCTGTTAGTGGGTGTTAGTAGTTAGTGGGTTGCGGTACAAAATAGATAGGTAGTTACGGGGTCAGATGGCAGTCGCTCATGTAATTCTGGTAGCTTACAGCTACAGGTTAGATTGGGAGCTGAGAAAGGAGAGGATAGGATGTAGGTATATTAATTGCTAGGAATTAGGTATTTGCTGTACAATTTGTTGTTATTGTTTTTCTTTCAAATTGTTGTACACCACCGTCTTCTCATTTTCGTGTGATACTGTCCATCCAAATGGTCAGCGATAAGAGTACCCATTATAACAATTCATAAAGTTTCCTTTGTACTTGCATATTTCATTGGTGGGACAATAAAGAGTTCTCTATCTATCTACTTTTCTATTAAGATTGGAATCACAGTAGCTTTTATACAAGTATTTGAACTGAATTTTCGATATTTCTAGGTCTAGTTGGTGTGGTTTACTGCTTGGACAGCAGTCCTGATGCGATGCGAGTCCACCTTGATGCGTACATGGGGAAACTTACCGATGAACAACTACAAAATTATTTATTAGAACACTTCTTCAAGCTGCTTGCTGGACGTGAATTGAGAACCGAGTTTCGTAGAAAACTAAATAAAACAACATCTTGGTCAGAGAAAAAAGATATATTTATCAGTGAAATTAAAAACTACATCACACATACTCACCAGTACCTGACAGATTTGTTACAAGCAGCTTATGATAGAATCCAAATGGCTAAAGATTACAAGCCTAAATTCAATTTGGAATCAGAACTGGTGCTGATAAAGGGCATACCTCACCCGAACGCAGCCCACTTGAGTGATGATTACAATCTCTCTCAGTACACTAACAAACCAGTTCAACTGTATGAAATACCATCAGATCATGCTTTAGCTCCTATGGATTGTAGAGTTTCTAATTATATAAACAGAACTCTTGCGCCCTAAACAATGTTTTTATAAGTTAGTCCAATAAGTAAATAAAGGCCGTCTAAATTTATAACAGTATTTTATTTCTTGACTATAGGCAGTCAGTGGATCTAACCGTATTTCTTTATCATCATCAACAACTTGAAGACGTCCACTGCTGAACATAGACCTCCTCCAAAGAGCACCACTTTGAATGGCAGCTTGCTTTCTACATCCATCGGCTCCCTGCGGTTTTGAACCAGACTGTCGGTCCACCTAGTGGGGGGCCGGCCTACGCTGCGTCTTCGGGTTCGTGATCGCCATTCGAGAATCTTTCTTCCCCATTGGGTGTTTCTTTACACCTCAGAGCAATTACTATAAATTAAACACGTAATTGTTCTGAGCTTTATACAATTTATATATATATTCTATTTGATATTAATTGCGGTAAACCTTTCAAAAACTCTTTAAATGCTCCAATAATAAGGTTTAAGTCATTATTAAATATGCCAAATGGTTTAGGTTGTTCATCGTCTCTCATTCAGTCATGTCTTTTACATTTATGTAATGACTCCACAAATTATAGTAGTACCCTGTGGTAGTACCTCATAAAGTTACACTTCTTGTAGTCTATACTCTAAGTAGTACCCACAGAGCACAAAAAAAATACGCGCGTCATATTTGTTAATGCTCTGTGATCTGTGATAGTACCTAAGCCACAGATTAGAGAAAAAAACAAACTCTGTAACCTAAGCTATGGTACCTCCTCGGGTAGGCTCTACATACAACATCTCTTTGGCAGGTGACGTCACATGATTATAAACTTGTAGTTGTGAGGTAGCTCTACACCTTCGAACAGAATTCATTTGCTCTATCTCTATTTTGTAAGAAAGAGAAAAACAATGTTCTTCCCTGAAAATTTAAATAATTTTTACGTGTTATTCCGCCTTTCTTTACTGATTCTTTCAAAACAACAATTTTTTTTTTATTACGTTTTGTAACTTGTTTCTTCCAGTTAGTATTTTATCTCATAATAATAGGGATGCTGGCTACAACACTTGTCCGATAAGCATAAAGTCGTAGTGAAATGGACAAAGGGCCATGGTCATTGTTCTGGTAACATCAGAGCAGACTCTCTGGCTAGGGAAGGAGCCAATAAGCAAATCGGCAAAGATGTGATGGAGCTCTGTAAACCGACTGCGATGGAAGTTAGGAATCTACTTGGTCGTTATTCGGAAAAAGACAAACAGAAGCTTTGGGACAAAAGAACGGATTGCAGACATGCAAAAATGACGTTTCGTCCCTAAATAAGAATGTAACAAATAACCTACTAAAGTTAGCTAGGCAGGACCTCCGCCTTATGGTAAGTATCTTGACGGGGCACTGCGACCTGAACTACCATCTGCACAAAATCAGAGACACGGACAGTCCTCTGTGTCGTGGTTGCATGCAGGAGCAAGAAACCGTGGAGCACGTGCTGCTGCACTGCAAAGCCACGGAAGATGCAAGAATTAAAACGGGTCTACGAGCTGAGATGTCAGAACCCGCCAATCACAAGAATCGCTCATCATCATCGGCATGCTTGGGCTCATCCGTATTGACTGCTTTGTCATTATCACCACCATCATCATCACTGGAACAGTTATGTCAGCGACCCAAGGCTGTGCTCCGATATTTCAAGGAGTTAGGTTGGCTAGGGTAACTGAGCTGGCAGGGGGAAATGCACAATACACCCCAAGCGGGACGTCAGTGCAGGCCTTTATCGCCCCCACTCGGAATAAGAATAAGAATAAGAAGGGATGCTGGGAAGTAAGATATCTTGAATCCCACCCGGTAGCGAAAAGTGGAAAAAAATCCTATCTTCCCTACCAATAAGGGTAGACTAGTAGGGATATGTGGATCAGGCGAATACTTTTATCCATTTGTTATAGCACGGAAAAAGTACACTTCGCCCTTAAATAGACGCCCTTTTTGTGTGCCGCGACAATAAGCGCATATCTAATGTCAAGACATAACCGACGCGATGGTAGCAAAGGTAGCAAATAAAAAAAGACAACTTTATTTTGGGCATTTTGGTGAAAATTACTTATCTACATAATGAGGTGTTTTATTAAAAAAAAGAAATTGTATTTTATGCATGACTCAATAGATGGCGCCAGTTGTGGCTTTTGCTAAAATCTTTCACTGTCACCGTTTCAAGCATAGCCCACAGGTTAAAGGAAATGTGTCACGATACTGACTGACAACTCTAAACTCTTTCGTTTTTTTAGTTTCATTGCGGGATACCTTGGCTTTATTTTGGATCATAATATTAACGTTTACCTATCTCGCAGATCTACTGTACATCAATTTACTTAATAAGAATGCACCACAGACTACTTAGGAGATACTACAGACCCCTACAGACAATGTACTCGTGGTCCACTCAACTGAATTTGACATTTCTTTGTAGGTAGTCTAAGCATTTTCTTATGTTTAAACTACTCTGTGGTTTGAAAGGTTTAAACGTGGCTTAAACTATGTACTTACAGCGCCATCTAGAAAGGAAGTGGAACTAGTGTTTTTTAAAAAATAAAATACCTCATTGAATTTAGAATTCTTTATATCATATGGATGTTTTTTTTAAAATATCTTATTATTTCTTTGTATTTTGTCTCGTGTTTAAAGACAATTACACCTTTTTACGAAGTGTACATACGTACATCTACAAATTGTCCATCTGTGCGTCGTACAATTCGGTACGTCAAATCAAAGTACGAAAGATATCTGCCACTTTTTCGTTTCTATTTTGGTTGATTATTAATTACCTCAATGTGCTTGTTAGTTCTACGTTATGTTACTCGTGTTTTCAGAATACGTTTTAATGTAGTTAAATATTTAGGCATTAATATTATCTGTCATCAGCCTCAAGAGTCAACTGCCGAACATAAATGCTTTATTCATAGTTAGTACCTTTCTTTATTGGTGTAGTAAGATGTATAACATTATGGAAAAGAATAGTAATATCCCATTGTAAATGTAAAAATATTTGAGAATCAGTAATTAAAAAAGTCCTATATAAAAGCGAACATAAAATAGCTGAACAGTTGTCTCAGTTAAATATTTTGTTACTTTAAATATTGTCCCGTACATATTTCACGGCCGTCGGTTTTCATCATGGATCAGAAATTACAGACATCCAACCTTCAGTATTAGGTCCAAAGCCTCTCCTATCCTGTACTATGGGAAAGAGAAAAGGGATGGGGAAAGTATGAATGGATGAAACGGTGAATGGAGGCAGGTGCGCATCTTTTTCCCTCTCACTTCTCTCTTCCTTTGGACTGAAATAAGGCGTAAAACTAATTAACCCGTGCCAAGCCGGGGCGGGTCAGCTAGTATAATATATATTTGAACAAGTAAGTATAATAAGTAGATAGGTACCAAGTACCAAGATGTTCACGTAACTAATATTATTAATGTAAGGTATAGGTAAAACATCAAAGGGATCTCGTGATATCGGCCTATAATCATAAAAATGAACACGCTCGTCACATTTTTCCTACCCTCATGCGTACGCATTACAATCACCATAACTCTATGGAATTTACCTCTTACTTTGATGGTAGATATTGATTCTTGGGGAAATACCGAGTGAAATGTAGCGTTCATAGCGAAGTAACTGATCTTTTTCTTTACGAGTGGAGTTTCACTAACCGCTGATAAATTAATTTTGAATTGAATTTTTTGACTTCGACTTGTAGTAAAGTCTCAGATAATAATGCTGTCCTAGCAGCGTTTGTATACTACGGTCATTTATCATCATCAGCCTGAAGACGTCCACTGCTGAACATAAGCCTCCCCCAAAGAGGGCCACTTTGAGCAGTCGCTTGCCTCTTGCATCCATCGGCTCCCCGCGGTTCTGATCAGCTCGTCGGTCCACCTAGTGGCGGGCGGGCCTATGCTACGTCTTCTGGTTCGTGGTCACCACTCAAAGTCATTACTAAAAGTTAAAGTGAATTTAAAACGTGAGAAGTTCCGAATAATCATCAACAGCCTAAAGACGCCCACTGCTGAACATAGGCCTTCGCGATGGAGTACCATTTTGAGTGGCTGCCTGCTTCCAGCATCCATCGGCTCTCCGTGGTTTTTCTCCGTGGTGGTCCACCTAGTGGCCGGCCTACGCTGCGGTACGGTTCGTGGTCGCCACTATAATACCATGATCTGAATATAAATTATAATCAGATGCAAACACCCGCACATAGCTTTATGTAATTATAGCTAATTATATTGATAACCAATGCACGTGCTTGTTGTCGTACGATGACTCGTGAAGGTGGCTGTTACAAAATTATGCGTAGTTGCAAGATTTTCGTCGTCAATATTTAATGCATAGCTTTAATGTCTGTACTTAGCCATTATATGAAAAATACCCCTCATTTCATCTTCTTCGATAATGACAGAGCGAATTTTAGGTAAATTACCAATTTATTTAGTAATCATCATTCTCCTGGTGTTTTGGCAAAAATACACAGAGACCCGCGGGCGTATTACCTAACTCGCAACAGGTTTGCAACAGGCGTAAATTGCGCGATGAATGCTGTCATACATCATTAGTGGTGTCGAGCATGTATGCGTCGCTACTGCTGTTGCTTTACTACTGCTGTTGCATTGCTGTTGCAAATTTTACGTAATTACCCCGCCGATTTGAGAGCTCTAATTTGCAAATTCTGTGTAACGTAAGTCTCCAAACTAAATTATACTCCACTAAATACATCTCGTACTTCCATAATGACAGAACAGATTTTAGATTTTTGCCTTTCAAGTAATTAAAAAAATTATAAATTAAATTTGGTTTTTATTAAAAAAGGCTTTAACAAAAAATCAAATATCTCCGGAGTTTTATATTACTTCGACAAAATATTGTTACCATAATAAAGTTCATATTTTTTCTAAATTACTAAAAATTATTTCATAATTTTAAATAATGCTCTTATTTATGTATAAATAAATGAAACTAGTTATATTTGGTCAAACCGACGGACGCTGCGAGCTCTGTACCGCGCGCGCGGTACTGACTTCGCCAAAATGTAATAGCCACCTTAAGAAATACTCAAGCCTTCAGCAGTGACTCAATGGTCAGCCACAAGGGCTAATGCAGAGAAGGAACGCAGGAAAATGAACAATTCTCTACATCACTATGATATCTACCAGGTACTTACCTTTCTTAATATCCGAGTTATGATGGGTATTCAGTTTCAAGGGTCGCCAGGATGATTTTCAGACATGGGATTTTGGTATCTTTGCCACTTAAGATAAAACTCAATATAGGTATCTAAATAAACTTTCACTACACTCAAGAAACTTTATATTTTGTCTAATCTCACTATGGAACACTGTTGGAAACATTAGTCTCTAAGCATGATAACAATTTTATTAATCCTGGGAACATAATGTTAATAGTGCGAATTCTGTAGCTGGGAATATTTTAATTTCAAGGTTTAATATAAAGCACACCATAATAACAAAATTGTATCCTAACACCACCTCACACTTTCTTAATTGTATCTGCTGGCCACCGGACCACAAACCTAACTATCTACCAATAGAATACAAAATCAGATAGTCAATTGTTTTTCTCTAATTTGTAAAAAAGTATAAAACGACAAGACCAAAGAGTTTTAAGGTTGCATTATCTTTAATAGTGGCGGGAACGTGAACGCGTTTGTTTTTAACTTGGTTATTTACCAAACGTATGTAATGGTGTGGCTAAACCACGTTCCAGTTCACGTTCCAGTTCATGACCCAGTTCACGTTCCAGTTCGTGTTCCAGTTCACGTTCCAGTTCGCGTTCCATTTCACATTCCATTTCACGTTCCAGTTCGCGTTCCAGTTCACATTCCATTTCACGTTCCAGTTCACGTTCCAGTTGACGTTCCAGTTCACGTTCCAGTTTACGTTCCGTTTCTAGTTCCTGTTCACGTTCCAGCTTACGTTCCAGTTCCAGTTCACGTTACAGTTCCAGTTCACGTTCCAGTTCCAGATCATGTTCACGTTCCAGTTCCCGTTCTAGTTCCAGTTCCAGTACCAGTTCTAGTTCCAGTTCCAGTTCCCATTATAGTTACAGTTCCAGTTCCCGTTCTAGTTCCAGTTCCAGTTTCCGTTCTAGTTCCAGTTCCAGTTCCAGTTTTCGTTTCGTTTCGTTTTGGTCGATGTCGATTTTGTTGGCGCCATCAACACAGTTTTTCTCTGACGCCGCGTGAAAATAAGAAGCCTGCACGACATTTAACAATACAACTCTGTTTTTTCCTCGCAACTGTGAAGAAAAACGTCGTATGACATGCGTGTGCATTGATCATTACACACATATCATAATGTACTGCTTATTACGTTTGGCTCCACACCTTAGGCCTACAATTGTGCCAATTTATATTTTATCTAAAAGCATAGAGTAATAAAACATTCACATATTTGTTATTCCATTTTTACTAGAGAATGTACAAAAAATTTTTTGGTAACAATGAGCAGTTTTCCTAATGTCATTTTAGTATTATTTGTCTCTCGCTAGATGGCGTTTGGGAGAGTTTTGGGAACTTTGGTATGACCAAGAAGTAAACTTCTTGGTCATACCAAAGTTTATCAGGATGCCCACACTCAGAGGATATAAATCCTCTGAGTGTGGGCATCCTGATAAAAAAAAGTAAATATAAAGCGCTACGTGAGCGCCATCTCTTGACGATGAAAGAACCATGGCAGTGCCGAAAATACAACTCCTTGTTACAGAAACTTATGAATGCTTGTTACTAATTTTTTTTTTATATATTATCAATTTCATTGCCAAAGTAACCACTCCCGTAACTGATCCTATATTTTCCCATGGAAACACTCACATCAACAACTGGACCGAACCGCCATGAAATGCCACTTTGGACGCTTATCATAGGGAGACGCTTATTAGGGGGGTTGCCGAAAATCACCCATCGTAGCAGACGGCTTGGTGATCACAGAAGATTTTATTTTTAAGAATATTCCCTTACGTCACCCACGGGAAGAGATGGGGTGGTCCTAGTCCCACACCACCAGGATCACACGGTGACGACGATGTCTGTCATCGTCCTTGTTGCTTATACAAGTAACTTTTTTTTCCTTGTATTTTGGCTTCACACATAGTGTATTTAGCCAGTGTCAAGTATTATAATTTTCATCGTGCTATATCACGTAATATCAAGTCTTAGTTACAGTCATAGTCCAGTATAAGTCGGGTAGTCATAGTCCAGTCTAAGTCATGCCCCAGTAAAGTGGTGGCAACTTTACTAAAAGCTTCTATGGAATTTTGGAAGCAACACGAAAAACCACGTTTCTCCACATTATATGACTTGCCCACACTCATGCTCGTAATTCAGCACTTAATGCGTAAAACGCCACCAATTTTAAACATTAACACTGGAAAAAACACAGGTTTTGAAAAATAATACAATGCAACGAACGTGAACTTTTCCGCGTTCCCGCCAAAACCCCCAACAAGTAACTTAGGAATGATAGTTTTAAAAGGCACTGATTTAAAAAGGCAGTTGTAAATAGCAGTTTTGGTAAGTTAAAAATTATAAATGGCACGTTTAATAACTGTTCAGCAGTTAAAACTAAGCAGTAAAGTAAACAAAAATGAATAATAAAAAATAATGAAATGGATCAGGGAATATATAATTGAGCAGGAAAATAATGAAAAAGGCGGTAAAATTTTTTTTTTTTTCTTACATTTTGGCTCCACACATAGTGTATTTAGCCAGTGTCAAGTTTTGTAATTTTTCATCGTATTATGGAAATTTTCACTTAAAGTCAAGTCATAGTCACAGTCAGAGTAGTCATAGTCTAGTCTAAGTCATAATCCAGTCTAAGGCATGCCCTAGTAAAGTGGTGGCAACTTTACTAGAGGCTTCTATGGAATTTTGGAAGCAACACGAAAAACCACGTTTCACTACATTATATCACTTGCCCACACTCATGCTCGTAATTCAGCACTTAATGCGTAAAACACCACCAATTTTAAACATTAACACTGGAAAAAGCATAAGTTTTGTAAAATAATACAATGCACCGACGTGAACTTTTCTGCGTTCCCGCCAAAACTCCGTAAAAAATATTAAACGAGCGGTTACGTGTGAACATTTTTTTTTTTTAGTGGGGAAATGCCCTCGCATTTCCCTGCGGGAGTGACGGCAGGGGGTATGTGGGACTCGAACCCACTAAAACCCCCCCGTGATCCGTTTGCCGCCCCGGCTGTAGGCCTTTTTGGGCCTCTGCGCCAGTGGGTGGGCAACTCGGTTACTCACCAGACGTGTGGGGCCGAGTGGGCACGGCGGAGAGTCCCCTCGCGCCGTGCGAATGGAGAAGGGGTGCGAAACGCCTCTTCTGTCCCCCGGTCCGTCTGTGCCGGAGGGGGTCAGAGTTGGCATCATCCTCTCTGACCCGCTCCGCAGCCTCCTTCTGCGTCATCACCGCCTCGCAAAAGGAGACCGTTGCCTGCCACGCTCTCTCGCTGTCGAGCATGGCGTTTACCACGCTCGGCAACGTGAGGTCCCGGTAACCTAACCTAACCTAAACTAACTAATTAAAAAATGTTTAACAAAGAGCACGGACCCAGGTGTTTGTGGATAAAATGTTTAACAAAGAGCACGGACCCAGGTGTTTGTGGATAAAATGTTTAACAAAAAGCACGGACGCAGGTGTCTGTGGAAATGCAGATATAATAAAAAAAACCTAAACTAACTTGATAAAACAACCGACTAATTGATTTTTTATTACCGTCCATGTTTTACTGTCGCAATAATTAATCAACCGCCATTAAATTAAATAATAGCTGAATATGTTTTTGAACTGATCATAATAACATCTCGAATATTTAAATAACAGCTCAAAAAATTAGTTCCCGTTATATAGCAGTATCGTCTGCTTAGCGTAATCAATAGATGGCGCTATTATATCATATCATCCTGTTAGCTGTTGGTTGTAAAAAGTTGATGGATGTTGGACATGACATGACTAAGTTTGAGTAAAATATGCCCCGGCTCTAGGGACGGATGGATGCGGGTTCGAACCATGTTCGTGATTCGATTTTTTTTTTCCTTTCCATTTAAAATTAATCGAGTAAATCTTGACTTTTAAAACAGGTACGTAACTCTTTGTTTCTAAATCTCCATGACATTAGGTCATGAGTGATGCACGCTTACAAACAAAAAATAATTACAAAAGAAATTTTAAATAAAATACTCAACAAAATCGTGCGACTAAGTCCCTAAATCGCTAAAAGCCTGAAAGTCTCTAAATAAAAATACGGTAGCTGTGAGCTCGGATACTAGGGGACAATTCACACAATCGTATATTGCAATATGTTCGGATTTGCCGTCCTTTCACATATGAGCAGAAGTGTTGCGCTAAATCTATGATAATAATCATTTACAGATTAATTTTAAGGTCAAACAAATATTTGAAGCACTTCAAATCTCCTAATCATTTTTCTTCTTCTTATTTATATTTTTTAACTTTGATCTTTTATTGGTTTCTTAGCAATTATTTAGTCATTAAAATAATATGATAGTGAGTAAACTATTAACGTTAAATTACTACTACAATTTCAATAGGTACTACGATGGGTATTAGCTGTGGTATCAGGTAGATATTATATGTTCCTACTTGAAATTTGGAAAAACAATTAAGCAATCCAGATTGAAGTATAAAAGTTCACTTGTACCTATAGCCATAAAGGTGATATTATAAACATTAACACTATTATACAACTTCCCAAATTAATGCTATTTTTTCACAATTCTGTAAAATGTACCGTGGAAAAAAAGCATTTTGTTCTGGATATTGCAGACTCAACTTATTATCAAATACTAATTAACACTCATACTCCGATATTAGATTATGCCGATGCCTGCTACTTGGACTTAACCGAAGAGCAGCTCAACAAACTTGAACGTCTGCAAAACTTTTGCATTCGTTTCATATTTGGTCTACGAAAGTATGACCACATCTCACAATTTCGTAACAAGCTCAAATGGTTACCAATCCGCCTTCGCCGGAATACTCACATTCTTTCCCTTCTTTATAGCAT
The DNA here is from genome assembly GCA_910589525.2 of Ennomos quercinarius. Taxonomy (NCBI): domain Eukaryota; kingdom Metazoa; phylum Arthropoda; class Insecta; order Lepidoptera; family Geometridae; genus Ennomos; species Ennomos quercinarius. Next base: position 14,489,043 of record OU342501.1, on the reverse strand, counting down.
TCTATTTCTCCCCTCCACTCCTCCCTATCTGAAAGAACGTTTCAGGTTTCTTCACCAGTCCCATGCTCGCTCCTTACGTAGTTCAGAAAACCTGCTTTTGAAACCTCCTGTCCACACGTCCCAATTCTACCACAAATCTTTTTCTGTGCAAGCCGTCATGCTCTGGAATGAGCTCTCAGTGCCTATTAGGCAAGCAAAGTCATTGTCAGTTTTCAAGACTATGGTGAAGACACATTACTTATCTAATCTGAGCTAGTATTATTTTTAATTATAAGTACTTATGTTTACAAATTTAGTTATATTTATATGTAGATACGTATATGTAGGTACCCATATCTGTGATGGTATGTATGTATAATATTATTACTTTACTTTACTATTACTATAAAATTGGATACCCATGAGTGACTGACTGACTGATGATTGACATAATTGATCTCAGCTCTCAGAAGTGGTCAGTCAAAACTGAGTATGAGGCTGTATAGTGATGGGTCATGTCACCCCAGGAAAAATCTGATATTACCAGAAAATCGTCTCTGAGATGGAACAGGTCAACGGATCTCGAAAACGACAAGAGATATGGGGGTCCAGTTTTAACTAATGTTGGAGTAGACCCTGGGATGTTTCCAGAGAAATGAAAAAAATGGGGGCCCCCGAACAAAAAACGGTGGCCCCCATACAAAATTGAAACGCTCATAATTCGGCAACGGTAAGAGGTATGTGGGTGGTGCTCGACCAAATGTCATAGAGGATGACGGGGGCTGTCAGATGGTTGTCATGAAAATCCAAGATGGCGGATTCAAAATGGCGGCCATTTTGAAAGTTGGTCCGATCGGGGTGATTTTTTGCATTGGGGGGTTTTCGGGGCCGCAGATTCGATATTTCAAAAAAAAATTTGGATTCCGCCATTTTTAAAGATGGCTGCCATACAAATTTTTTTTTTCATTTTTGACGCATTGTTTCTCGACACCTATGGAAAATTTTGAATGTCTTTGTTGTGTTTTGTGTCCAGATGATCGAGGTGTCTTCAAAAAAATTCGCGACCTGGTCTTCCGAACTTCGGTCACTCGGACGGTCAACGGCCTGGCCAAACCATAAAAGATAGATCATTGTCGTTTTAAGGAATGTCATAGCAAACCCTGGGACGATTTTGGAGATGTCAAAAAAAATTCAAAATGGCGGAAAAAAAAATCCGCCATACAAATTTTAACCATAAATGACGGCGAAACTATGACACTTTAGTATAAAGAGCTCGAACTAATATTAGTTGGAGGTCAGAGGGGAAGATTGCGAAAAATTTCTTTTTTCAAAATGGCGGAAATTTTGGCCGCGGCGGAAAAAAAAGTTTCACCGATCCGGATGAAAATCGATATCTGGGGGTCCCCAAGGATGATGATCAACATTCTGTAATCAAATTTTGACATGTGTCAACTTTCAATGGGGCTGCCATACAAAAGTGCTTTTATTGAAATATCAACTTTGCTTTTTTGCGCCTCCGTTGCGAGTGATTTAGAAAAGTCGTTCCTGGGGATAAAGTATAGATGTTATAAGGGTAAGAATGCAATATCAGTGAAATCAATTTTTTTCAAGATGGCGGCTGTAGACGTACCGACTCATAGTAAAAGTTGTCCGATCCGAATGAAAATCGATATCTGAAAATCCCACGGTACACTTGGTAGGAATGTGTAAAAACTTTTTTGATTCCGCCATTTTGAAATATTGCGAACATGCAATTTCACTTTTTTAGGATTTTTAATTCGCAAATAACACCGAAACTGTGAGACTTTTGTAGGGAGGGTTTGTTCTAATATTGTACAGTTTTGAGAGGGGCATACAGTAAAAAAGAATGTTTTTCAAAATGGCGGTCCATTGGTCCGCGTCCGAAAATAAAGAAGCTCCGATCGGGATGTAAATCGATATCTGGGGGCCCCAAAGGATGCTGATCAACATGGTTTGGTCAAATTTTGACATCTGTCATTTTTTAATATGGCCGCCGTATATACTATTATCAAAATTGCTGTTTTCCGTTTTATTGCCTATGGTACTACAGTTTCGGAAGGAGATAGTTGTAATTTTGACAGATGTCAGTGTGACAGATGTCAAACGTCAAAATTTTGACAGATGTCAAATTTTTTGATAGATGTCAAATGTCAATTTTTTTCCAACCTACCAAATGCAACGACGAGCGAAGCAAGCACCAAGTATACTGTAGTTTGGTATAAGTGGACGGTCACGACCAACACTTGCACCTGCACACTTGCACCGTGTGCGGGCCGCGTGCGGCCCGCGCACGGTGCAAGTGTGCCGCTTGCGACCTGCGCACTGTTCTAATACCGCTGTCAAGTGTAGACAGATGTCAGTTTGATTGATTTTAAATGTCAAACTTTTGACAGATGTCAATTGTCAAATTTTTTGACAGATGTCAAATTTATTGACAAATATCAAATGTCAATTTTTTGGACAGATGTCAAATGTCAATTTTTTTTCCAACCTACCAAATGCGGCGATGAGTGAGTTAGTTTATTGTCTCTCATTGGTATAATTGGACAGTCACAACTAACACTTGCACCTGCACACTTGCACCGTGTGCGGGCCGCGTGCGGCCCGCGCACGGTGAAAGTGTGCCGCTTGCAACCTGCGCACTGTTCTAATACCGCTGTCAAGTGTAAACAGATGTCAGTTTGATTGATGTCAAATGTCAAACTTTTGACAGATGTCAAATGTCAAATTTGATGACAGATGTCAAATTTATTGCCAATGTCAAATGTCAATTTTTTGGACAGATGTCAAACGTCAATTTTTTTTTCCAACCTACCAAATGCGGCGATGAGTGAGTTAGTTTATTGTCTCTCATTGGTATAATTGGACAGTCACGACCAACACTTGCACCTTGCACACTTGCACCGTGTGCGGGCCGCGTGCGGCCCGCGCACGGTGCAAGTGTGCCGCTTGCAACCTGCGCACTGTTCTAATACCGCTGTCAAGTGTAGACAGATGTCAGTTTGATTGATGTCAAATGTCAAACTTTTGACAGATGTCAATTGTCAAATTTTTTGACAGATGTCAAATTTATTGACAAATATCAAATGTCAATTTTTTTGACAGATGTCAAATGTCAATTTTTAGGACAGTTGTCAAATGTCAATTTTTGACAGGTGTCAAACGTCAAATTTTTTCCGACATACCCAATGCGACGACGAGCGAAGCGAGTTAGTTTACTGTAGTTTGGTATAAGTGGACGGTCACGATCAGCACTTGCACCGCGCACGGTGCATGTGTGCCGGTTGCATCCTACTCATGGTGCAAATGACGCTGTCAAGTCAAACAAAATGGCCGCCATGCAAAGTCACGCGCATTATCATTTTCTTTGATAAATACGGCAGTTTTGTACAAGTACTTGCAAAATTTAAAGTTTAGCTCCAAGTATAGCGTTTTGAACAAATGGAACGCCACGAAAACACACACGCGGGCCGCTCGCGGCCCGCGCACGGGGCAAAATACTAGTTATAATATAATAATTAAAATAATAATTATAATATTATATTATTAATGTAGTGTGTATGTTTATGTATGTATGTCGTATTATATGTATTTTAGTAGTTTTAGGATTTAGTATTCATATCTAATTTTGTATTTACTGTACATCGCCAACCTCCCTAATTCATAATCTGTTTCTGTCCATCCAAAGGTTGTCTGGAAGAGATCGCTTTAAGCGATAAGACCACCCATTGTACTACCTTTTGTCAAATAATTCATATTGTCATGTATCTTTGTGTATGTTTTGGTGTACAATAAAGCATTCTTCTATTCTATTCTATTCTCATTTTTTACATTTTGAAGTCCTCTACTTTTTTGACGCCTGTAGAATCATATTAACTAGCCATTACAAACTAAAGCAAGTTTTAGTATCAAGTCTACAATCTTCAACTTATTAACAGCTGTGTGAAAGCGCCAAATGCGAAGCGGCTCCGCCCGGATTGCCAGCGATCTAGCCTGAGCCCTGGTCACTCGCCAGTTATGAGTTATTGCTGCGGCTCAGCCCTGTTGTGAAACCAATATACTAGAGCCTGTGGCTGCTGAAAGAATTCCCCGGACGTTTGAAAAGTCCTCGCTTTGTTATGCTGATTATAGTAGGCTTAGGCAAATGATGGATAGCGTACAATAGGATCATTTATCAATTTAAATGACACTCATAATATATTATGAAGATGAATTTGTTTTATAGATTGAATAACTATATAAGATACCTCGTGGAATGTAATTTAAAAAATATATGTGGGTATTTATAATCAAATATGTCCAAGAAAAACTTTAAATTCACAATAAACACTGTATCGTAGATAGTTTTGGGGGAAACTTTAAAATATGCTTAAAAATAATTACGAAAACGCTAGGTCTCACAATTGACTTCGTAATTGACAGGAACTTGGATGTAGTCGACACCATTAATACAGAGCATTTTAAGAGCACCGTCCTGGAGTTTGTAAATGATATTGCCGTCACTCTGCTCTTCGCACGTATGATAGAGACAATAGAGCCCCTCAGTGAATTTACCTACATTTTAGCGTTTCGGGTGCCAACGTTTTTCACCCTCTAAAATATAACAAAAATTTTTGATTTTAGTAGATCAATCGTTTGGACTGATTATAATGTACTTGTACGTCGTGAGTTTTTTGAAAATATGTTTTGTATTCTAGGTACAACTACTTTTCTTCGTCTAAATTTTAACCAAAGACTTCTATGTATACACTAGACAGGACATCTCTAACTTGCACTGTCAACCACTGCAAATATGCCTATGAGCATCTTCTCGCTCATACGATGCTCAGCACTCAAAGCGACTGCACGTGCAGCAGTGAATAGCAGTAAAAATTATGATCCGAATGAGCCATTGCACTAGCGCTGCGTGTTGTGATCGTTGGTTAGACGATTTAATCTCGTAAAGCACTGTAGCGGATTTTAGTTTAATTATACAAAAAAATGACAACTATTTGTGCTTCGAATAGCTTCTCTGGTACGTAGTACATATACCTCTTTGATTTTAACACCAAAAATTCGTAACGTAAGGCTATAATAGTCATTTGTTATACAAGGCTGTTGCTTTTTGGCGTGAGTACTTAAATTGAATCCTGAGCATGCGAAAGATACTAGGATTACTAGGAAGAATCCTGAGCGTAGCGAAGGTTTCAAAGGTACGAGACGCAGAAAAACTTTGCTGCCGAACACACAACTTTTCACTTCATTGCAGCTAGGAAAATGCAAGAAAAACAGCTAAAAGACTAAGAAAAGATTAGTTTTTAACTTATTAATTTAGTAATGGGTGGCGGTAACGCTTAATATCAGGTAAACGACTAGCACAGATATCTACTATACTAGTCAAAGACAGATAGGACAGCTCTATATGATCGACAATTAGTTCCCGTGTCTCCACGAAACGCTGGTGTCGCCATAGTGACCTAGCTCCATATTCAAATATCGATATCGATACCATAGTGACGCGCCACGCCAAAAAAATATCGACATGGAAGTTACATAGGAAGTTATTATTATTATTTTAACCTATTACATTTTAATACTATAGGAAGATGAAGCACCCGCTAATAAGGATTAAATGAAACAAATGAGACTGAAATAGCTTTTATTTATTTTTATTTCTTAGCCTAAGCTTTGTATTTTTACTGCCATTTTTAGGCCATTTTTTTGGGTTGAAACCATTTTTATTTTAATTATTTATTTTTGCTATTTAAATTGAGTTTACTCACCAGATAAGCTCAAGGGAATCCCGTGCAACACTTCATTTGCAGTGAACAAGGATATCCATGCAGAAGACGGTTACCCATCCCATCAAATTGGGGGTATATCAAAGTGATTTTGGCGAACACGTTTGTTCACTAAGACAGGCCACTGAGCTCAGTATTTGTAGGAATCAGAAAAGACAACCATGATTCTCGTAATTTATCGTCCCTTGGGATACTTAACAGGCGATGAGTTTAATTAGTTGCAAGCTTCAACATGACATTTTCGCGTCGCCATAGTGTTGATCAATAACCATAGTCACTGCCCATGCTCAACTGATTAAGATAATTGGTATATAATTTGAAGTTAGAGCGATGGTAGCAGAGCAGTAACATGTACACTTCGCAATCTTACGGCACCAGGTTCGATCCTCGGCCTTGCACCGATGATTTATCTAGTAAGTTATGTGCAGTTTTCAATGCCATCCGTGCCTCCGAGAGCCGTCGGTCCCGGTTGTCATAAGACCATCTATGGCAATCGTTACGGGTAGTCAGACGCCTGATAGAATCTGATACCAGGTCTAACCATCCTTGTTACTGGTTCCTTATGGGTTGTGAGATCAGATGGCAGTCGCTCAGGGCCAGATCTTGTATAAGGGCAATTTGAGCTTCAGCCCAGCGCGCCGTGGAGATAAAGGGCCCCCAGCCCCCACTGAAATTTAACGGGTTTTATCTAGATTTACTTATAAATGTGCGAAACCTGAAACTATCAGGATTAACGAAAAACAAGAACAGCTGAGAATTAGGCAAACTCACGGTCCGATCCTGTAGTCGCTCGTGTAATTCTGGTAGCTTGCCGCTACAGATTAGACTGGGAGCTTGGGAGCCGACCCCAATAACAAATGCGAAATGGGAAAAAGGCAAAGAAGATGATGATAATGATATATTAATTTGAAATTATACACAAAAAGCCCGAAAAACTACGAATTATACCGATTAATTAGGTTGTGTTATGTACATAATTTCCATGACAACAACACAATTGACTTTTGACATTATAGAAGTCACTTGATGCAAAGAAAATGTCGGAATGCGTGTGACACGAGCGTTTCGTGGAGACATCGGTACTAAAGCTGACCCGGGCCTGACGACTAGCTTCTCACGTCATTCATTGAAAATTAAAGAAATAGTGTTTTTCATCTATTTTTAATGCAGTCGGTTGCTGGGTAACGTATTGGTTATATACTCTTTGGTGCTGGACAGTGCGATTAACCTAAAAATAAGGTCGGCGGATGAGAATATTAAAGAAGTATTAATGGTATCTCTTAGTCGGTAGTCTCTGGTGTTAAAGAATTTTCAGTGGACTGGTAATAATCAAGTAGGTTCAATTCGGACAGATCTGTGGTTAAAACCTCAATTCTTGACTAGAAAATTATTGAATAGAAAGGTTCGAGTTTTAAAAATACTTTCCACGCTAGCGATTACAATGCGTTTTTGCCTTAGACTATGGACTCAAAGCATAGAGAGAACGTCATTATTTGTCAAGCGTACCACTTTTTTGGTACACTTTTTATATGAAGTGGACACTTTCATGTGAAGGAGTCTGACAGATTTGTATAGAAAAAACAGTTGACTCGAGTCGAAAAAATGGTACGGTGACTTTTCGTAAGCGTAGCTAATTACTATATGTTTGTTTCTTTCCTTCGCCACTGACGTAGCGATACGTGTGAGCAGTACAAATATAATATCGTTTTGATGATCCCTCTTTGCTTTTAGTCCATATTCTAAGGTTTTTGCGCCCAGATTTCGAATGACAAAGAGAATCTTTCCGAGTTAGTGAGGTGAAATAGTATTTTTACTGGGTAGACAACAAATAATTCGCTTGTAGAATTGACAACCGACGGGGAAGAAAGGTTCTCGAGTGACGACCACGAACCGGAAGACGCAGCGTAGGCCGGCTCTCCACTCAGTGGACCGATGGAAGCCGCGGGGAGCCGATGGGTGTAGGAGGCGAGCAGCCGCTCAAAGTTGATTGCCCAATTATCATATATTCTAGCTAGGAAATCAGATAGATAAAATATACAATGCAATGACAAGATCAGATTAAGAACCACCATTATGTAGGTAACGTAAGACCAGGTAAGTGACGACTACATTCCGCATTCGGAAACTCAATGCGAGTGAACCATTTCCTCGGCAGCTGAATTCGTATTCATATTAATAAACTCCAACTGTATGTTCATCACAGTATAAAGCAGTAGCTTAAAACTTGGCGTGTTTAGGATAAGTAATATCGTGTATTAAATAATTAGTTTGGTAGAGAGTTAATTAGTTCGTACAAACTTATATTAAGGCTGCTGTATACTGCGATACTTGTGGCACAGTAGAAGACGTCCATCATCTGCTGGTGGAATGTGTCCGGAACAAAAGCCAAAGAGATGCAATAATGCTTAAGCTCAAGCTGAACCAATACGATATGGGTGTTTTCACCCATATCTTATCAGAACCAGCATCGGAAGCAGCCAAGATGATATATGACATGTTTAGGCAACAATGAACCACCTTTTAACTAATTATATTTAAGTACTATGGGTACATAGGCTTAGGTTATGATGGGACTGGCATACCCTAATGGATAAAAGTCCCTAAATAAAATAAAAATTATAAAAAAAAAGGCTGCTGTATACGCAGATCCACTATCTCGCTCGCGCATTGCGACATTTTTGAAGATATTATATTTTAATTGAATTTACTTACGCAAAATCTGGCTAAACTATATTATCATAAATAACATTACAACTGTTCAACAAAAATATCATATTAATCCAAACAAGAGTTCATAAATACAACGGTAACAAAGCTTTTTTCCTCCGTAACTGTTTTTATGTATGAAAACTTATTTGGATTACGATGATATTTTTGCTGAACATTTGTAATGTTTCATGATAATAATTATAGTTTAGCCTGATTTTGCCTAAGTGCAAATATTATATTAGTTATATATTAGTTATATACATTAAAAAATGACGCAATGCGCGAGCGAGATAGTGGATCTGCGTATACAGTGATTACCTACAAATGATTTGGGAAAGGCTGCTACCTTCATACGAGTTGCTAGTATCTTTGTCTTTATAATTACTTACGTTTCTAGGCAATAATAGTTAACTTACTGATTATAATATTATCAATAAATTGATTATTAAGATCAAACGCAAATCACAAAAATTATAATTATAACTTTTATACGTATTTTTTAACAATATTAAGTAGTCCAGCGTTTGGTCATCAAAAACTATATAAATGAAAGGAAGTAAGAATTAATCAATGCATGAAACACTTGATTCGCACAAAGTGTAGGTACCTAACAACCATCAATGATAAATTAGGTAGGTACCTATTCTAAATTTAAAGGAAATGATTTATAACTTACTTGCACATAGTTGTATTGTATATGCAGGTGCATATACAATACAACTATTTTACCACCGCCAATGTTGCAGCCATTCTCGAACCGAATGGTCTCATGCGTGACGATGGTAAAAGACCCAACGGAATGACTCTGGTTCCCTGGGCCTTTAGTGTGGGACGCTACTTGCGTCGATACTATGGCGCCGTCACACCTTCCCGAGACACACGTTAGGGCCGGCGCCGCGGCTAATTCTGCTGAGTAGCTAAAACGGCGCAAATATAGTAATCTCGGTAGCGGTTACATATTTGAGCCGTTTGGTGTTGAGACCCTGGGTCCGTGGGGACCGGGAGCTTATCGCGTTTTCTAAAGCCTATCAGAGCGCCTGGTCGATGCGACGCGTGACCAAAATGTTGGCACTTATTTGGCCCAATGCATCAGCATTGCAATTCAACGTGGCAATGCGGCTAGCATGTTGGGTACGCTACCTACTGGTAGTGGGCTGGAGCAGTTGGACTGTCTATAGGCCATCGCGGCTATTATACAGTCCATAAGTGTTCTTTGTAGTAGGTAGTGTAGCTAGTTTAGTTTAGCTTAGTTTAGTTTAGTTTAGTTTTTATTATTGTAGTTAGCTTGAGTAATAAAGGCAATTTGCCCGTTAAAAAAAAACTATGTATATACCTACATAGATACCAATCTGTATAGGTATTTACGTTTTTGCTGTGTACCTAGAGTGCTGTACAAAATCTTCCGAGTCGAGCAGATTTTTCGAACAGCTTTTGAATGCATTGAACTAAAACCTTAAATATTTACCAACAGGATTGTGAGGCAATATGTGTAATCAAATACTACAGTACTTTAACTGTAGTATTTGAATACACAAACTTTTGAACTAAGGTACTGATTAAGTTTGTACCTTGTTATATTCATGCTTAGTAACGCATGGCTGATGAGAATTACTATGCAAACATTGCATGTTTAACAACTCATGCTAACTTGGGAACTTGAGCGACGAGTTGGCTTTGCATTAAGCTTCTTTGAAAGTTCCTTATTATTTATCACATAGGATTGTACCGCTTTCTAAATGAGTGAGTCTATAAAAAATAAAGGCAGTGTTTGCATCTAAGTAAAAAAAAAAAAAACAAAAAAAAAAAAACAACAAAAAAAAGCGACTTAAAGCCAGTATATTCGGGCATCCTCTATCTCGCTCGCGCATTGCGATATTTTTGAAGATATTAAATGGTAGAATTTACTTAACTAAAAATCTATCCGTAGAAAAACATTAAGAATAATATCACAAATGTTCCACAAAAAAATCACATTAATCATAATAAGTTTTCATACATGAAAACCGAAAAAAAACCTTTTGATTAAATTTTAATGTGCTTTAATGTTTTTGTTGATTCGTGCTGTTATTTTTAAGGTTTTTCTACGCATAGAAACGACAAATCGCGAATCGCGTGGTCAAATATTAGCCTATGGTTGATAAAAAAAAATCGTAAGTAAATTCTAAATACCAAATATTGTTGAATATTTATTTCTATTTCGTAATCCGATAGAGTTGTTATACTTAAATTAAAGACCTGTTATGAATAACTTCCTATTGGTAGATACCTACCAAAGGTTGCCTTTCCACCAGAGATGTAATATGCTACGCAAAAAGTAAACCTATAACGCTACGCTACGTTTGGATGCGTTCGATATCCACCAATCATGTTCATTGGTCTACATAGCACAGCACTGGTGAAAACAGGTTCCACTAAGCTATATTTTTAAATGGATGGATGCGTGTTATAGATCACGAGTTGCGGATTTTCCACGCACACCTCGTGGCGGCACATCTTTATAGCACATCTTACTCGCTCCACTATATACATAGCTTAGCATCAAAGGAAACTGTCACATAGTTTCTTAGCTTAGATTTCAGATCTGTCTACGTGCAGACCAGTTAAATGAAGGGGGTGCGTGCTGCGCGGGGGCTGTAGCAGCTGACTGCTTGACCTACGGCCACACACTCGAACCGACGCTGGATGAACGCACGTCCATATTCAATTGTGAACCTACCTAAAATTGTAATCGGTACCCTTTAAAATTAAACTAATGTTTTTTGGCGATTATCAGAACACATCTTTAATAGCTCATCATCTTTATTTGCCTACTTCAAGTTACATTTCTCAAACTTGGCAATAGATACATTCTCCAATGGCTTCTATATCTTATATCTACTTTTTCTTCTTTTTCACTAGTAGTACTCACAAAATAGTTAATTAGTAGTGTGGCCGTCATAAACTGTCAATGTCTTGCTCCGTCCACTTTATCTTGCAGCGCCCTCTGTGCCTTCCGTGCACGAACCACCATAACGCTAACATGTGTTACGCACTTTGTTATTATTAACATATCCTTGCATCATAGCTGCATAGAACATCTCTGGCGGAAAGGCAGCCTAAAATACGCTTGATATAAATATTAGTTAGTTGTCATTCATTTGAAATTGAAATCTACGAAATCTTACTGATTTTGTTCAAAGTTGTGTATGCTCTAAACGCATCTTGACCTGCAACGATATTTTTGGATATTTTTAATTTTTGAAGGATTAGCTCTGACTATTACGGACATTGTTTTTTTCTCTAATCTGTGACTCACATAGACGGATAAATAGAATAAATCCATAATAATTATCTAAATGGTTCTGGAATGAAAGGTCTAAGGTACCACAAAATATATAATACGGATTACGGGACAATAAAGTATTTTCACCACAATAATTATCTATAATAAATCCCCACCAAAAACTTTTAGCAATATCTCCTACAAGTCACTTCTTTCCTACAACTTATATATGAGCAATATCATTTTATGTTATAGCCAAACGTCACAATCCTATACTTGAGATTTTATTTGCAGCTCACGTTTTATCGTTTGCATGAAAATTTCATGCGTCTAAGTGGTATAAGACGCGTAAATTTCCAGCATTTATGCATGCCTTTGCTTAGAATAGCCTGATGCATAACGATTTGTATATTTAGAAGGTAATACAACGTGGGAAAGGCCCCAGGGAAGTCCAATGTCTCAAAACATGCCGATACGATAGATAGATTCTGTTGATTTCATAATGCATACCTAATTAAATATACCTGCACTGTTTAGGATGCGTATATATAAATTCTATATCCTACTTTATTATACGTGGAAATACCATTGAAAGCACTGAAACATGCAGCTAAATAGAAGGTGTGTATATTTGAATCCTGGAATACTGATTAAGAAATTTTTTAATTCGGAAAATTATTCTTTGTCCACTACGTCACATCCATGCATAGTATTCAAAATCTATATTGGAAAACGTTTCGTTGCTGCCATTTAATGATTTTAACATAAAGACTAACCCCTTTTTCATACGTTTTTCATACTCATGTTAACATAGCAACTACCACACGCTCATTGGTTGAAGACAGCCAATGATCAATTACTGGCAACCAAGTGAGTTTAACTACGAGAAACCGGAAGTTAGGTACTTAAGATGGAACGTTTCACTAGCGCGGCAAATTCAAATTTCCCTGCGTTCTTTTGTCAATAATAGCTTAATTATTATTACTCAACGTGATTACATTAAAACTAATTTTTCGCAAATAAATAGAATGTATCAATAATTTACAATTAAAACTATCACCTACATATCATTGGTTTCGCGACAAATGGCAATAGACTAAAAAACTAAGAAGAAAATTGTTTATTGCCATTTGTCGCTAAACCAATCATATCTCTCTAGGAGATACTTTTAATCGTAATTTGTTGATACATTCTATTTATTTCCGCAAAATTATTTTTCATGTAATCACGTTGAGTAATTAAGCTATTATTGGCAAAAGAACGCATGAAAACTTGAATTTGCTGCGCTAGTGAAACGTTCCACCTTAATTAGCTATTGTAATAAAAACCTGATTCCTTCTTACATTCAGGAAATAACGATAAAAATTTCTACATTAAAATAATAATTACTACTTTTCCAATGATACTTTTGTAACCAGAGCAAACTAATGCTTGTGCTTATAAATTCTAGACTACATCGGTTCTACTGCAGAAACCTATTACTTCGATGATAACGGTTAAGTATCGGACCACGCATTGGGAAACAAAATAAATTTCCCAATAGACTTTAAGCACTTTCGAATCGAGATTCGAAACGAATGTGGGGGCATTATATTTATGTCTTGAACTTGATACTTTGAGAAGTCTATTAGGATTGAAGGTGTTGAGGATAACCTAATATAAATGTAAATATGTACCTATTTTAACTTGTCTGGACAGCAGGATGAGTGGTATAGTAAAGTGGTCAGACCATCCCTTATCTAGTTTCATCAAGATCAGCTCAACCATTTAGTATCTTCTAAAAAGATGAACACTGCAGAGCCTGAAAACCAAGGTTTTCAATCAGCGTATGTTGCCAGTGATGACTTATGGCACTGAGACGTAGTCTCTTACTGTTGGCTTCATTAGTAAGCTTGAAGTCACACAACGATCTATGGAGAGAGATATGCTCGGTGTTTCCCTGTAAGACAACATCCGCAAAGAAGAGATCCACAGGAGAACTAAAGTGACCGATACAGACCGATACAGCTCTTAGAATTAACAAATTGAAATGGCAATGGACAGGCCACAACATACGTAGAACTGACAACCGACGGGGAAGAAAGGTTCTCGAGTGGCGAACATGAACTGGAAGACGCAGCGTAAGCCAGCCTCCCACTAGGTGGACTGACAACCGCAGGGAGTCGATGGATGCAGGAGGCAAGCAACTGCTCAAAGTGGCGCTCTCTGAGGAAGGCCTTTATTCAACTGGGGACGTCTTCAGGCTGTTGATGATGATGAAAAAGTATAAAAAGGAGATGTTAATATAGAAAATATAAAAGTACGAATATAGACAGATAGGCTAAAAGTAACACGATGCATATCTAGATCAGAAACTGACCCTCAAGTAAATATATTGGTTTAGGTAGCTACAAAGATAATGAAATTCTGAAACCAAATCGCGCTACGCATTTAACCCCTGCTACTCTTGAATGGCATAATATTTTTATCCTTTACAAAGATAAGTCAATTTACGGCCAAATTATGTAAATATGGATAAAAGTATTATCAGAAACGTAAAAAATGTCCACACAAATTAATGACGTGTGATACGGATCACAGATTATAACATAGGTAACCATGTTATAATCGATAATCATTCTTTTTAGTTCCAAATTATTTCACAATTTGTCGAGGAGTAGGTAATTAATGGTCTTCTAGACTCCAGTTCCAGATAAACTACTCACGGTCAGTATAATTTGGTCCGTGACCGTACGAGAGGTATTTGTGGGAACGTAGTTGCTTCTGTATTGTAACTAGAATACTTCGTTTTTAGGGATACATGAGTACTAGTTTCATCAATAAAAATTGTGACCTATAACAATATTAACGCTATTAACGCTCGTAGAACTGACCACCGGTGTTGACCACGAACCGGAAGACGCAGCGTAGGCCGGGCCCCCCACTCAGTGGACCGACGATCTGGTGAAAGCCGCGGGGAGCCGCTGGATACAGGAGGCGAGCAGCCGCTCCAGGTGACGCACTCTGGGGAAGCAGTGGACGTGTTCAGGCTGTTGTTTTTTATGATGATGATGATGATGATAATAGTATTATGAGCGATATGTTTACTAAACCATATCGCTCATAATACAAAAGAGAGAGAAAGAGAGAGAGAGAGAGAGAGAGAGAGAGAGAGATGCAAATAGTTGTGGTTTAAATCTCGTGTCTCCTAAGTTTTCCTAGCTGTCATTATTTTGTTATAACTTTGCTTCGACGCAAAATGCATTTTCTATGACTAAAACTTTGATTGTTTACGACTAAAGATAAGTTTTACCCTAAGTATGTATTACTTAATTCTACAATTACTACTTAAATAGATATTAGGTATAAATGTCGAATTGTGGTGTATACGATAACACAAATAAGTGCTTACCTTTTTCCTAGTATCATCGTCAAATTGAAGTATTTTCACCCCAACTCTCAGCTCGACAAGCGTCTCACAACAAGCCCAAACAGTCATTATTCTCCAAAAGCGAGCACTTATTGAATTCCCACTTGACGTCTCATACAGTCGCAAAAAATCCTTAACACGCCGAAACTTGTACGCTACAAAGGCAGACTTTGTCTCGCTCCGGATTAACATGGAAATTGAATCAGGTTGCCGGCTTCAGCGACAAAGCTTTTGCGAGTCGACTTATGCTACGGCTTTTGTTTTTCGTATTCCTGGATGCACTTGTGTGCGAGATTGTATTTTGGGTTTTGAGACTAATTGGGGATAGGTCCTTGGTGTTTTTATTTTTAAATATTTTAGTAAATGTATATAAACTGTTCCTATTGCACGAATAGCAACTATTATAACTAGTTATCTATATCCGGATTAGGTATAGGTGTGTAAGTGAAGTGTTAAAACTTTAATATTTTTTTTACAACTGAATGCCTTCGAATTTTCGCTAAAATATGTTGTAGAAAAAAGCTTTAAAAAGTGTATGACAGAGTCTTTAAACTATTTAGTTATAAATAAGTCTTGATTATAGGCTCTAGATAGAGCATTTGGGCTAAGTTTATATACTTCAAAGCAGTTGAGGCCAGTAAGGAACAATAATTAATAAGTGGATGATTCACACAACGCCATCTATCCCCAAAGAAAGCAAAACTTTTGTACTACGGGAACCCTATTAGAATACTAAATAAAGCAGTGTGTTTGTTTGTGTGATTTCAAGTAAAAACGACATAACTGATTTGTATTTTAAATTTATAATATTATTGTATTGTATTTTGTTGTGCTGTGTTGTGCTGCATTGCATTGCGTTGTGTTGCGTTGTGCTGTGTTGCGTTGTGCTGTGTTGCGTTGTGCTGTGTTGCGTTGTATTGTGTTTTGTTGTATTATTTATACAACTGAAACTAGACGAATAATAATTTATTTTTGAAACAAAAAGCAATTATTCAATCATTAAGAATAGTCTAGTGAGTTGTTCTTAGTAGTTCTCTAAAAACTTAAATCAAATTGAACCGTTAAAAATTAATGTTTTCTAATATCAATCTCGTCAATTATTCCCAAATTGTGTGAGTTCAACCAGCTATTTACAATGTTCTCGCAAACATTTGCTTCAAACCGCTGAATAAACAATGGGTTGTCATTAAAATTCTACAGGGAGCGTTCTCTATTTGTGCAAACGTAGCATGATTGTGTGATATTATACCCATCATGTATACCAACATTATTCGCACAAGAGATTGTTCATGACATGCTAGAGCCATCTGTACAATAAATTGATTAGGATCAAATTCACCAGATTCCTTTTCTGTCATGGGTCAACTTATTTATGGATATATGGATATATAGATATATGGATGATATTTTGTCTTTGAAATTTAACTAAAATCACATTTGAAAAATTCTAATACCTAGGTATTAGAATTTTTCAAATATGATTTTAGTTAAATTTCAAAGACAAAAATTTTAGTCGCCGCATTTATGAGACCACCGACGCCAGGAATCAAACGATTTCACTTTAAATAAAAACTTATTCGATCCCAAATATCAATTATTATATTAATCGTTAGAATTCTATCTGATCTTATATCAAATTCATTGATTGCACCATCGTCGACAAAGTGCTGCCTCAACTTATTATGAAAGCAATAGGCAAATATAAAGTATTGTTTGCACTGATTTAGATCACATACACCAGATTCTTCTTTGACCATGAAGAGGTTGATTGGGGTCGGTTGTACGGCTCATTCCAATTTCTCACAAAATTATTCTTAACAATCTTATTGACTATGTGTGGTAAGGAAATGATGAACATTGTAAGTATCAAATTTAATGTGAGTGTGTAAAATGAACTTCAATCATATTAAAACGCAAGTAATGGTTAGAACAATAATTGTAAGAAATTTAACGTTCCTAATTGAGTAAGTAAGTGGTTTCATTTTAATTTTAGTTAGTACTTACGTATGAATAAACAATTTTTATTAAGGCTGATTATTAAAATTAATTATTGCACCAAAGATGATAAATTAGTGTTTAAAAAATTTCCTAATTGTATTGATAAAATTGTTAATGATTATTGTAATTTGTATACTATTGAACCAGCTAAATACCTGACTCCTAAGATTCATAGCTTCAGAAAAAAACACTAAATCAAACTCATATAATTATAATCATCAACAGTTACTGAAGTTAATAAATAAACAAACAAAACCTTTTCAGTTTTCGTTTTACCGAAGTCCATAAAGAAAGAGCAGAGATTAGAAAAATTTACGTGATCACAAACGCGATACCAATTGAAACTGGGTTCAGAAGTTGGTCAGGTATCCCTTGACAAGGGTAGATGAATTTAGCTTGAAGATGCAATACAAAATGAAGACAGTTAATTAACTCGATAGCATCACGAAAATACTAGTAATTGAAGTGATTCTCGGCGTTAAGATAGAGGTCATTATAATATCACAATGAATGGTGTTTTTAAAATCTGCTGTTATCTGGAGTAAAAAACCCGCTGATCGCTTTTTCCTTAGTTGAGAATAAACAGTAATAACGAGCGTGCTTATCACACCTTTGTTCACATTTAAACTTTTATTAGGTATCAATAAAGATTTCCTGAATCTATTAGGACCTACAAGATCCACTAGTGGATTGAATATTACTCAAGTTTACTGCTCGGTTAGGATCTACCTACTGTCCTTCTCTACTAGTGAATTGAATGATTGAAGTGCTATTTCGTATCTTAAAGAGCTCGTTGAGATCCACTACGTGCTCGTTTTTTTCTGGAGCCTGTAACTGTAGTAATTCAATGTCCATTCATAGTCAAACGCTAGACTATTATTATAATTATAGGCCTAAGTCCTAACCCATATATTAAAACCTTGCTCATATTCATCATCATCATTATCAGCCTAACCTAGTCCACTGCTGGACATAGGCCTCTACCAAAGCACGCCACTGAGCACGATCTTCAGCTCTTCTCTTCCAGTCATTACCAGCCACCTTACATATAATTATCATCGCTCCATCAAGTCGTAGGCCATCGTACGCTACGTTTACCGATTCGTGATCTCCGCTCTAATACTCTACTTCTGCCTCATCGGTTGTTGGTTCTGCGGCAGATATGCTCATATTTCAAATTGCTCATATTATTGAGCCGTTCATTCGTCATATTTATAGTGTTTTACCTAATAATTTATAAAAAAAAATAGTTAAACACATGTTTGAAAATAATAAATAAATAAAGAAATGCCTATTATTATTATTGAGACAGAATGCATTGCAATAATAAATTTCAAAAAATCTAACTTTTTGAAAAAGGACTGTTCAAACGTTGTTTACTGGTTTAATGTGTATGTTGACTGTATGTATAACTGCCGCTGCTGCTGCTGCTGCTGCTGTGTGTGCTGTGTGTTTTGGCGCTGTACAATGTATAACTGTACATTGTACAGCGCCAAAACTATATCATAGGTAGGTATACACACTATTTATATTTACTTTTCTCAATTTTCACAACACAATTTTAACATGACAAAACTTCAGTTTTGTCATGGAGCCTGTCGTGTTTCACCAGTCATTAAATTACAGGTATGTCACAGGTTATAGGTGTGTCGTTGTCATCTTCATCATCATCATTATCAGCCTGAAAACGTCCACTGCTGCACATAGGCCTCTCCCAAAGAGCATCACTGTGAGCGGCTGCTTGCTCCCTGCATCCATTGGCTCCCTGCGGTATGTATTATAGGTGGGTCCTAGGTATGTTGAAACTACATAATCAAAATGTGTTTATCTATCAATTAAACTTTTTTGGCAACGACTCTACCAGCCGCCCTTCTAATTATTATTTACTTAACGACACATTTAGAATATAATTGTACAGACAACACAGCAAAATTCAGGTCTATGGTATATTTGTTCTTATATTTACTGGTGCCGATGAAGTTGTTTCAGCCTGGGGTGATTTTTCCCATTAACTACATAATTAATTTCAACTCTGCTCATATCCGATACATTTCAATAATTCACGGCCCCGTGAGAGGTTCTCTCTCGGTTAATTTTATTTATTGGTTATCATGATTTTTTTTACATGTTCAAGTGGTTTGCAAGAGAAATTAATAAGTAGTAGGGAAAATAACTTCATATTCTGTAAGAGTCTCTTACGCTGCCGCTGGGGCGAAACATTAAAAGGATCGCCTTGGTATTTGAAAATGTTATTGTCGTCCCTCTGCTCTTCACATGTATGATAGAGACAATAGAACCCATCAGTGAATTAACTCACATTTTAGCGTTTCGGGCGCCAACGGTTTTCACCCTCTAAAACTTAACAAACACTTTTGATTTTGGCGTCAATCGTTTGGTTTGTTTGGATTTGAATATATGTTTCGTGTTCTAGTTATAATTACTTCTCTTCATCATAATTTTGGCGACATAAATTCGCAATTTAAATAGCTATAAATACGAAGATATTGTAAAAACTTAAAAAAATATGAGGATATGATATGATGATATCATCAAAATTGGATAACATTTAGAGGTGGAAAAGCATTGGCACTTTTTGTATGGACAAGAGGGGGATATACCTACGCTGCTGTTAAGGTGCGAAGCATCACGCGTCGTCCTCTTTGTAGGTAGGTATTTGCTTGATTTAAATATCATTATAAGAGTGCATTGGAATACAAAATAATTAAGAAGAAAAAAAAAACGATACCTCGCCATTTTTTGCAAAATTAAATAGTTCATTAAAAAAAATCGCGAACAACGAAAATGTGTTCTGTTTACGAACCATAATCATGTAAAAAGTTGGTTCTAGCATTTCCAATCCAGGAAAGTTAAGTGTCATAAATGTAGCGTGCACCATTCAATATAATAGAGCCTTCGGACAAAAAAAAATTGAAATGTCATCTGTTTCTTTCGTTTGGTTGCTGGCTTTCAAACATTGTCGAAACGATTTTATTCTAGACTAGCGGCTCGCCACGGCTTTGCACGTGTAGTGTTGTAGCCTATGTTACTCAGGGTGAATGTAGCTTTCCAATGGTGAAAGAATTTTTTAAATCGGCACAGTAGTTTTTGAGTTTATTCATTACAAACATACACACAAAAATACAAATCTTTCCTCTTTATAATAGTGGTGTAGACTAGATTATCAACAGAGGATTGTTAATAATCTAGTCGAGAATAAAATATTTTCTTGTTACGTTTTATAATAAAACGTAATGATCCTTCTATAACCTTATTCCATTTAATTCAATTGTATTAAGTGGTAGGACTTTTCTGCAAAGTTCCTCTAGATAGGTACCACCGCTTTGCCAGTTATTCAAGCAGTAGTGTACAAGTACTACTGTTTTCCGGTTTTAAGGGTATTGTAGCTAGTGAAATTACTGGGCAAATGAGACCTTATGATCTCACAGTCTAGAAATTTTATTACTAGGCTGTGGGATGTCTCAGGATGACGTGCACGCGCAGTGCAGTATCACGCAAAACCATTGATCATAAAGCTGGATACGATTTCAATGCGCAAAACTATATTAATTTAGAGTTCCGATTGATACTGCAATCAGTTATGGGTAGCCATAACGCTTAACATCAGGCGAACGACTAGCCCGCCACATCATTCATTTACATTAAAAAACATATGAGTCACGTCCACATCTCAAAGAAATCAAGCTAACTTCATCAATACGTGAGGCGAGCAAACTGTTACAGAATTACTCGTACAACTAAACACATTATTAAAGAAAACAGAGCGAGTAAAGTTAAGTTCTTAACCATGTTAATTACAACTCGTGTGAAGAAAGAAGTCGGTGGAAATTACTTTACCATATTCGATAGCTATGTTTGTTAGGAAAAAAAATATTGTTAGAAGAAAATCTTTACGATATTCTATTTGAAATCCAATTTTGTTCTACTCCCAGGGGATCTTAATTTTTTTTAAATGCTAAATTAGGCATATTTTTAACAACGACTCACCTGATGGTAAGTGACGAAGTTGTCTAAGTTGGAGTACATTTGCCCATAAGATGCTCATTCACTCTTGACTTGAAAAGACCCAAGTTATAACCAGAAGGAAACACTTGCTGGAAGAGCATTCCATTTCTTGGCCGTTCGGACTATGAATAACTCAGCAAAATGCTTAGTATGCTTAGTGCCTCATTTAAAGCACGCCATGGCTCGGTGTTCTATTAGCTGCTGCCAGTTTATCATCATTATCATCATAATCAGCTCCAAGACGTCCACTGCTGAACATAGACCACTCCCATAGAGCGCCAGAGGCCACTACTTTGAGCGACTGCCTGTCCAGCGGCTCCGCGCAGTTCTGACCAAGTCGTCGGTCTGCCTAGTAAGGGCTAGCCTATGCTGGATCTTTCAATTTGTAGTTGCCACTCGAGGACCTTTCTTTCCCATCGCTTGTTGGTTCTGCGATTGATGTGGCCTACCCACTGCCACTTCAACTTGCTAATTAAAACTCTAAGAGCTATATCGATCACTATAGTTCTCCTGCGGATCTTCTCATTTCGGATCTATCTCGCCAAGAAACTCCGAGAATAGGCCACTCCACAGCTCTGTTTGAATTGTTGTATCTAACTTGGCTACAGTGTACATTATGGTAGTAATCTTAATAAATAAATGAATAAATTTTATTTATGTAGCTTTAACAGATAAATGTGTTTTGGCTAATTTATGATTTAATATACTACCATGGAACAAGTAGGAGAGGAATGCCAATACACCAAGAAAACAGCGTAGATCAGAAATATGCGAAAAAACGTTTTAAACCTAGCCCGCCGTAGCTAGCCCGCTCATTTTGCAGTGCAATCTAGGTTTAAAACGGTTTTTTGGTATATTTCTGATCTACGCTTAACTTATAGCTCATTTTGCAGCGCCATCCAGTTTTATAACGGTTTTTAGCATATTTTTGATCTACGCTGTTGGTGGTGTATTGGCATTCCTCTCCTACTTGTTCCATGATACTACCTACATCAGTAAAAGAAATATTACAGTAATTTACTTCAGCGTTAACCAAAATATCGTTAAGGTGAGCTCACATTGACATTGAGAACGTTCACAAATTAATTAATTAATTAATTCACATCCAGAGCATGCTCAAACAGACCGAGAGCTTACTTATGTGCCAATGCGGTATTTATCTTATACTGTAACTACAATTTAGACCGAGGAATGGTTGAATAATTGATTTGTATTCGTCTGTAATACAGTTACAATTCTTTTCAATATACTATATTCATATAACTAATTATAACAAAGTAATAGAGTCTGAAAATTGTATAATATGACTTGTTTTTTTTTTACTAAATAATGGATAAAAACAACAAGATGGAAAAGAAACACTTAACCTTGTTTTACTTTGCCTCATCTTAATGACCATATTATGTTTAATTTATTAATACATAAAAATTCACACCCGTTTACATTCCTTCACATAGATTTATTTAGTTATGAAAATTACAGATAATCTTCAAAAACGTTGGTACTTATTAATTAGGACCTTTTTTCTGATTCTTCATATCAGAATATAACTAGCCGGAAGACGTGTATATTGCTGAGCATAGGCCTCTTCCATAAAATACCACTTTGGATGCTTATCATAGGGGGGATGAGAGTGTGTCATAATCACCATGCTCGGCATTTTGGTGATTGCAGAAGTTTGAAATGTATTGATGAAAATGCTGCAGCCCATTCCCTGAATATTTCTTAAGCCGTCTCTTACGGCACCCATGGGGAAGAGATGGGGTGTTACTATTCTCAAACCGGGAACACCCGGTAAATCCCTATATAACATGATATATTTACCTTCTTGGTAAAATATACAATAATTCATGTGGAGCGTAGGCGTTGCTGAAATTGCGGAGCTCTAATGATTTCCGTTATATGTATGCGTACCTATTTATAGTTTATTTATACACAAACAAAGTATACCTAACTATTTAATGGGTCAGTTAACTTCACTGTTAAAAACCTCACCGTGTCCAGTTTACAGTTTTGACCAATGAGCTAGAGATAGAGTGGTATACGTCAGAACTAATAATTTCATTTCACATAACTCGTTTTTAATTACGATCAAATACAACGGTATCAAAGATTTTTTTCATTTGCAACCGTTTTTGTGTATGAAAACTTGTTTCGATTAATATGATATTTTTGTTGAACATTTGTGATGTTATTCATGAGAATATATTTTAGCCTGATTTTGCGTAAGTAAATTCAGTTATTTAATATCTTCGAAAATGTCGCAATACGCGAGCGAGATAGTGTCTCTGCGTATACAGCAGCCTGAAGTTGCTTTTGAAGATTCTGCTGAAGGTGAAGACACGCGCATGTAATAAATACCATGAGACACTTTAAGTATGTTAAGATGATTGCAGAAATGGCGGTATTATGTAATGTATAGTCCATTAGTGCAATGCAATTATACACACACACATCGACAGCTTGAACTGTTCCAATGCATAGGTATTGATTCAATCTAATTATATTGTGAAGTTGTCATCTCTTCACACAGACCATTTTATTGTGTTTGATCTTGTTTGTACTACATTGATCTGAATTCTTGATTGTGATGGGAATAGACAAAGCTAGCAAATTACGTAGTTATTTAGTTAATTATTAGTGAAGTTTCTCGAATTATGGCAAAGTTAGTTAGTATTTCCAGTATCCAAAGACTAAGTTAAAATATGACCAAGGTGAAAAAATTGTACAATTGTATAGAATATTAAACAATAAAGATCTAGACTGAACTACTGTGTGTGCATGGTAATGATTTTATTTTCTTTATTTATTTTACAGCGTTTTTCTACCGTTTAATCTCAACTATGCGTATATTATGTAAAAAAAATATGTGCTGAAACAGAAGTAGGTAAATTAAGCGTGTGAGTAAGCTCAAAGTCGCGCAGCGAGTTTCCTTGCGAGATTAAATCCGAAATGAGGACATCCGCAAAAGAGAACTAAAATCACAGATATAGCTTTTACAATTAGCAAGTTGAAGTGGCAGTAGGCAGGCCACTTCGCTCGTAGAACTGACAACCGATGGGGAAGAAAGGTTCTCGAGTGGCGACCACGAACCGGAAGACGCAGCGTAGGCCAGTCCTCCGCTAGTTGGACCGACTGGTCAGAACCGCGAGGAGCCGATGGATGCATGAACCAAGCATCCGCTCATAGTGGTGCTCTATACGGGAAGCCTACATTCTGCAGTGGACGTCTTCAGCCTGATGATGATGATGATGATGATTCACCTAATTGGGCTGCACGCGGCTTAAATAGAACGAAGGCGCTATTTACATTTTAGTAGAAGTCTGATAACTTATTACACAAAAACAAAAAGAAGACAAATGCAACAACAACAGCAATAGTAGAAATAACACAAACAACAATTAAAGACAAGGATAAAATTATAACATTAAATAATTTACAGAATCTAAATTGCACATAATATTATATTATAATATCTTCCTTTATTTATCACTTACACAGACAAATTGTATGATATACCTATATAATAATTCCTAAACAAGTGTTAACATACTTACTTGAATCATTAATATTACAAGCTTAAAGTTATCCGAAACGTTTTCCCCCAATCTCCCGTCCAACCATGATTTTCTTTAGATAATAGATGTCCCGCAAAAAGGCAGCCTCCATCAAATTTGAATCGTGGCGGGCCCTCATCTAATTCCGAACCAAACATTTCTGGGGATTTAATAACAGCTTTCATATTATCATTCGCAATAAAAACTCGAAGGAGAAGTATTTTAATGAAATTTTGCCTGAATGGGAAACTTTTTACGGTATACTTTTGTAAAAATTAAAAATGTTCGGTCATATGCGTTGTATAATGACACAGGGAAAATATCTGACAGTAAATAAACAAGATCACAGGTGCTTTTAACATAAGTTTAATCTTTAATGTAGTATAGATAAGCAAATAAATTACCAAGAAGAAGGAGACAGAGAGAAATGGTTATGATCCACCATGCTGGCCAAGCGTATTGCATACTCGTGCTAGTGAATTTTGTAGTCTTGTTTTGCTGATTTTCTGATAGACAGTTAAAAATG
Organism: Ennomos quercinarius; assembly: GCA_910589525.2. Classification (NCBI taxonomy): domain Eukaryota; kingdom Metazoa; phylum Arthropoda; class Insecta; order Lepidoptera; family Geometridae; genus Ennomos; species Ennomos quercinarius. The sequence goes on along the minus strand of OU342501.1, from coordinate 14,463,779 downwards.
GACTTACCTTAAAGGTTTAAGTTTTCTTTTGTTCATGCAATGTTTTACATTCAGGTATTGTGCATTTTAACGTTAACCTTTTATTTACGCAGTACTTAACTATTTTATCTCATTTGGGCTGGTACTTTTAGAATGTAGTACCTACCTAAAAATTATGGTTGACGACTAACCCAGTTTAGGTGAATTACATAATCATAACCCTGCATAAGCAACCAGAGTGCAAATCAAAAACTACATGAAAGTCGGTCTAGCCATTTTGGCGTGAATCAAATAAAGAAACAGATAAAAAATTATAGATAAAAGATTCGTTTGCTTGGACCTACCACACTGTTAGCTTTTCTGCTATCTCGGCTAGCTTAATGACTCTCTGGTGGATGGTTTATAGAAATAATTTCCGAGCTTCATTATAATAATATGTCTGCGGGGAATGATTGTTTTTTCTACTCTATGATGTTTTTTTTAAAATTAAATCTTCATTATTTTAGGAGCACTTGTTTCACTGCCCTGCTGTTAGTGTTATTATGTACCTAATTTGCAAAAATGTATTTGAACTTTTGAATATACCATATAGCATGTAGCGTATATTAATAAAAATAAAATTACTGGGAAAATGAGACTTAAGAACTGATCTGTGTGATGTCTCAGGATGACGTGCGCCAGTGCGCAGTGTCACGCGAAACTTTAATTTAGAGTTCCGAGTGACACTGCAATCTGTTATGAGCAGTCGTCATGCTTAACACCAGGCAAACGAATAGCTTGTCACGTCATTCTTTTATATAAAAAAGATAGTAAAAAAATTACAATCTCTAAGAGTAGATCTACATGTGTGTTTGTAGATCTCTATGCTTGAGATTCGGATGAAAATAGACATCATCATTCTGTTCAAAGTTTTTGAATAGTGTGTCATGCCTGTGCTTACTTACGGGACAGAAACCATGGCACTTACGAAGAAGTCCGCTAAGAAGTTCAGAGTCGCGCAGAGAGGGACGGTGAAAGCAATGCTAGGTATTATTTTGCGTTACCGAAAGCGGAATGAATGGATAAGGGAAAATACCAAAGTAAGGGACGTAATGGTGGCGATTGCAAAGAAAACGTGGGCATGGGCAGGGCACATTGCAAGAATGGACACAAGCCGTTGGATGAGAAAGGTTTTTGAATGTAGACCCAGGGCCGATACAAGAGATGGGTGGATGACATCAGACGACACGGAGGCCATGACTGGCTACAACGGGCTTAAGACCGCCGGGAATTGAGGAGGGAAGAGACCTACATCGAAGATTGGATCACAAATAGGCCTCCATGATGATGATGATGATTACAATGCTACATCATAGTGTGATTATACACATAAAAGAAGCGCTGTTGTCTATAGCCATAAATTTAAACCGATAGGATAGATTTTAACACTCCTTTTCCCTTTCTACTATGACGGCATGTCACGCTCATCATCTCCGTCCGTTATCAACTATTCTCGCTCAAGACCCAAACCCTTAAATACAAAAGCTATAAATCATAAATTTGCATTACAATGCGCTGGAGATCTCAGGTTGTAGACGGCTACTTACCGCAGAATTACGGCCGCCAGTCCTGAGGGGATTGCTGCTGCCTGCTGTCATAGATTAGGTAAAGACTAGAGGGTATTATTAAGATAGTCAACGATTTACCTATTATTTTTATTTTTATTGTATGTATACGGATTTTATAACATCAAATGATTGCAGATTTAAGATTTTAAACTTCCATGGTCACTAACATTACTCAAATGTTGTTTATTAAGGGGATATTAACCATATAATTTATTTGTTTCGAGTTGCCGATAATACATGGTAAATATCCCGTTAATAAACAATATTTGAGTAATGATTGGAGATTTGTCCCTAAAATATTATGAAATTTTTTTGCTACTGTTTTAGCTTAGACGAATAATACGTCTATGGTTTTTTGGTACTTAAATAAAATGTATTAAGTAAAAGAATAATAAAAAGCATCACGTAAAACTTATATTATATACTTAAAGTTCCAATACAATTATATAAATACCTTCTGACAAACCTGGTATATCTTTGCGTATGACGGATTCTTTTTTTAAATAGAATGTTGTCCCTCTGCTGTCTGGCAGATCTATAAGTTTGTCGGATAGTTGACACTCTTTGTAGGTATTATGAAATGCGTAAGCAACTCTTTATTTCATACTTATAACTTCTGTTTATTTATCTTATCTAGCTATTATACCGTTATAATTATTATGTTTCCACTTGCAGCGGATCTTCCTAATTAAGTGTGTGCAGTTAATGTCCGCCAGATTTATAGCATTGTGAGCCTTGAGGGATAAGTGACCACTGGGGAGATTAATAGAGTTGTTATTGCTTTGGGGAAAATAATGGGTACGATTTAACTTTACAAAGTAAGTTGACTGCGAGTGTTTTATTTCGGGTAGTTATAGTGTAAATTCCAACATGAGATTTATCGTTATAACAATGTTGTGATAAAACATTAATTACAGTGTTACATAAGCCTTACGTATAAACGCCTGTTTATGTTAAATAACATTATTAAAAATGTGCAGTATATTTTTGTCGCTGAACTTTACTGAATAATTGAATATACAATGAAAATAATTTTAATACCTGCTTAGTGTATCGTTTGATATAATATGTAATTATAATAATTATTGTAATTTAGTATTCAGTAGTTATACAATTTAATTTTAGTCTATCTTAGTCTATCTCACATTAAGGTCTTATTGTTCTTTTAAAAACTACCGCCTTTAATTCAAAAGTAAGGCCGTTATGTTTGCCCGCCCGGCTATAAAGTAAAGGATCGGTAGAGAAAAACAACTAGGTATATATAGCCCATTAAAAAAAGCATTTAATGTTCGGTGGCTTTTTCACCAGTTTTGAATGAAATATTATCTTATACATACATTTATTTCAGACCCAAACAAATATACAAAGAATAAATCTATAATAAGCTGCATAATATAAAAACGAAACCTAATCCAACAAACCACTACCAGTAGGCAACGTGCCCAATATGCTGGTACATTATCACGTTGAATGGCAAGTGGCAATGCTCAACCTTCGGCCGAAGTAGAGGCCAGCATTTTACTCACGTGTTGACTCGACCAGACGTTTGGAAAGATCCTTGAAAATTTTAATGAAATAAATTTTATTGAGCTGTGTTTCGGTTTAATAGTCAATCAAATAGATTTTATCCTTGGATGAACATCACAATATCATTTTTTTTTAGTTATCACACTATCACACTAATATTATAAAGGCGAAAGTTTGTTTGTGTGTATGTGTGTATGTTTGTTACTCCTTCACGCTCAAACGGCTGGACAGATTTGGATGAAATTCGAAATAGAGATAGCTTATACACTGGATTAACACATAGTCTACTTTTTATCCGCAGGTGAAACTGCGGGGCGCAGCTAGTTGTTGAATAATTATTATTTTAGAACTGTGATTTGGTACTCTAGCGGTATCTTAAAACCACATTAATATCAGTAGAGGATTAAGTTGTATAACTATACTAATAAATCCACATTGTTTTGAAAGGTAGCCAACTGAAGATTTATTAATTAATTATTAATTAATCTCCTGAGTGGTTAAGGCCAGCCCTAAAGGCTGCACTATAAATCTGGATGACAATAACTGCGTTATTGGTACCTACTCAACCAGACGGTGACTGCTTAATTTATGTTAGACGCGATTTTGTTTACCGTAAAATGTAAAGTAACATTCTAATTTCCTAGCTTTAACCGGTCGAATGATTAAATTTAAATAACAATATGTAGATAAACAATTTAAAAAGCAAGTTAGTGTAGTTAAAATTCTTTGTATTTTTCAATATACCTATTTTTCCACGTTTTGTAGATGAGTAATTAATAAAAAACTTATAATAATAAAATAAACAAATAATAAATAAATATGTGTGGACATTTCACACAGCGCAGGATTGACAGCATAGCTTGTGCTACGGCAGCCAGATAGCTGATAGAATACTTACACTCTCATATCAACGTGATCGCGGGTTTTACTTGTGTGAATATTTTATATACATTTTCTGTAAAATTAACGTAAAGGTTACAAACTTGGAGTCACAAACGTTCAAGCAGAAATGCTACTGGGCTTCATCCTTTGTATTTTTAATCTGAATTCAAACATTTTTTATGTAATAGGTTATACATTGTTGCATTATTTTTTTACATGAGTATTTTAAGCGTTGGTTAACTCAAAGTCCAGCGTCAAGTATTTTTCAGAGGTCACGTGAAGGCGAACACATAAAACGGCAGTAAAATAGCACTCCACACAAATCGCTGCGTGGATACACTAACATTTTATCGAATGTGCACTTTCAATACTATTGTTCCCCCTGAATAGTGATTCAGTAGAGATATTTTCTAAAAAACACACATGCTTACGAAATCAATATTGAACTGTATTGTGAGCCTTAGTATTTGTTACCGATTCTTCAGTCGTTTTAGAAAAGACCACCAGACAAACAGACAGAGATCCTACAAGGGTTATATATTTTTTTTTAGAATTCTATGCAGCCTCCTTGAGCTGCAAGTAGATTTGTAATGATTACAAATAAAAGCTGTTGTAAATAGGATACCTAAATAAATAAATAAATAGGATATCATTACGCGTAGGTGATAAATAACGACATACACTCGACTTGATCTAGAGTATCTATCTATACTTAGGTATAATTAAACTACATCAGGTCCATTTCTGTACATTGAAGATATTTTGAAAATTTTTTTCGAGGTTTTCCTATTGGCTATGCTAAAGCCAAAACTATTTTTTTTTTCATTTTTTCTGTCTGGCTGTATCTTGGTTGTGCATCACGTCAAAACTAGATAACTAGATGGATTCAAATGAATCCTGGCATGATCTGAGTTTATTTTATCATATTACGAGGAAGGCTATGGAATACTATTAATCCCTTCATTCGCCGTTTCATCCATTCATCCCTTCCCTTATTTTTTCCCTCTTCCTTCTCTCTGCCTTTAGACTGAGTTAAGGCGTAAATTAGTACGGGTTAATTAGTTAATTAACCCGTGCGTAGCCAGGGCGGGTCCGCTAGTTCTTAAATATTATTCAGGCAAATTTGTTGAGCCCTTTGAAGATCACCACTCAGTTCCTTCCTGTTAGTTGATGAAAGAACTGTAGGGGTATTGTATTGTACTTATTTGCTCATAGATCGCCTACCTACCTGCACTCTTAATGATCTAATGCCGTCAATAGACGAAGCTATATTTTACCTACTCATCTTGTTGGTGTAGTATAACTATGATCTATTTTTAATAAATTATTCTAAGGAGTGATTGTTCAATGGCTGGATAAAGGTTATTTGACTAATAAATAAACAAAATAACATTATATTTCAATGTTCCTTGAACAAAACTAACTTTTTTATTTTCACTGTATTGTGTTGTATCCAATGACTAACTTTTATGCGGTTACTGATAAACCGAGCCGTGTATTTTACAACATAACACAAACAATAAAATACAAAAATGTCCAAGACAAAACTTATCCTTATACCTATTTACCCTGCTTTCCTACTCTCTATTGTTGGTATCGAATAATTATAGGAAGGGTAATTGACCTTTAGTCAATAGTGTTAGTGTTTATGTAAAGTAACAGACACATAAAAGTACGCTTCCATATTCATAAGAAATACTCCAATCGCTTAGGGGTCCGCAATTCTAGTAACGCTTGTTATCGTTTATTCTCATTAGAAAACCAAGTTTGATATCTGATTATCTGGAGAGAAAAAATTACATTACTAAGTTAAATAACTTTCAGACATAGGTTTAACAGTTTTATCAGTGAACTTGAAAATAAATAATTAAAATAAATATGTGTGGATATGTGCCACACAGCGCCATCTAGTCTCAAACTAAACATAGCTTGTAATATAAACCAGATAACTGATAGTATATTTATATACTTACTGCATAAAAATTAACACCCACACACAGGAAAAACATAAATGTTTGTCCTGGGTGGAAATTGTACCCACAACCTACAGTTCAGATATGTAAGATTTTAGGGTGACATTTATTTCGTTGTTTTGTTATGTGTATTAGGTACCCCTGAATAAGTACTCTTTTTAGCGAAATTCACTTTTAAGTTATTCATACAATTATTATTCTAACATAAGGCTAACCAAAAAATGTGTAAAACCTCACACACTAACAATATTATATGCAAAAAGCTTCGCCTGCCTCCCTAATTTTGTCGTCCATCCATTCATCCTTTTCCTTTATCATTTTCCCTTTCCCTTCTCTCTTCCCTTTGACAAGATGAGTACCTGTAGTGGCTTCATCTTCGTTGGCGGCTATGTTTTATTGCAGCGAATGGATTTATATCTACTCAGGAGTGCAGTGTAGCGGCCGACCGTATCATCACCATGAAAAAGAATTTGTTTGAATACTTCGGCATTTTTCAAGACAATAATTATATTTTACCCTCATTATTTGTGTTTTACTGTCTATTAAATAAATTCATCATCATCAGCAGCGTAAAGCCGTCCACTACTGAACATAAGCCTCCGTTACTTTGAGCGACTGCTCGCCTCCTGCATCCATCGGGTGCCCACGGTTTTCACCAGATCGGTGGTCCACCTAGTGGGGGTCCCACTCTTATTGTTGAGTACACTTATATACACAGGCCAACTTTTTCAGGAAAGTAAAAATAAAATAAATAATCTACAGAACCAAAATGCTCATACTTAAGGCTAGTTAACATAAATATAAAATACATTACTAATGATTTCCTTCCATATAAATAGAAAGCGCTCTATAACAGTCATAGAAGTTCTATTTTTTCACTCAAAAAGGTACAATAGTTGAAGACAAGATGGTTCCAACTCCTCAAGAGACAATGGTTTCTGGGAAGACCGTGCCGAGTCCTCTGAAAAGACCGCCGCCTGGTGAAGAGGTGGTCATCAGCGGGATGTCCGGCATTTTTCCAAGTTCCGATAGTGTGGAAGAGTTTATGGAGAATCTTTATAATAAAGTAAGTTAATCTTCTATTATACATATCATAATAATAATAATCTAAGGTCCGGAATAATCTATGCTTACCTCGCATCGCATGCTGCACCCGCGCTCGTCTGTTATGAGACTGTACATTCCGCGGGTCGAGGCTTTTTAAATGCTAAAACCCTCCATAACCGTGAAGTGTGCAGTCTCCGGGAGTATTTCCTCAACAACGAGCGCGGGATGCATTGCGATGTGGTAGCAGTTGACAAGGACCTGACGCCGCTCTCCTTGGCAAATGAGAACTGGCGTAAACCGGTGGTACTTAGCACCGAGGACCGCAGGGACGCATGGAAAGGCAAGCAGCTGCACGGGTGGTTCTATCGGGCCTTGACAGGGCCCGATGTGGATCTGCATGCGTCGGTGAACTGGCTGCGATTCGGTGACCTATTTGGGGAAACCGAGGGTTTTGTCTGTGCAATTGCGGACTAAGTTATCAAGACGAACAACTACCGGAAATATATCACGAAGGACGGTACGGTCGACATCTGTCGGGCATGCTGCCATCCCGGAGAATCTCTCCGACATATCATTTCCGGTTGTTCTCATCTTGCTAACGGAGAGTACTTGTACAGACACAACCTAGTGGCCAGGATCATCCATCAGCAACTTGCCCTTCAATACGGCCTTGTCGAATTTGAGGTGCCGTACTACAAGTACACACCGGGGCCGGTTCTCGAAAATGGCAGTGCATTGCTGTATTGGGATCGCTCTATCATCACGGACAGGACTATTGTAGCCAATAAGCCTGATATCGTGCTGATAGACCGATCCCAACGCCAGGCAGTGCTCGTTGACATCACCATTCCGCATGACGAGAACCTCGTGAAGCCTGAGAAGGACAAACTCAGCAAGTACCTTGACTTGGCTCACGAGGTAACCGCCATGTGGAATGTTGACTCAACAAGCATTGTCCCGATAGTCGTTTCGGCGAACGGCCTTATAGCGAAGAGCCTCGACCAACACCTCGAGAGGCTCTCGCTAGACGGTTGGGTCAAGGGTCAGATTCAGAAGGCAGTACTCTTTGACACGGCACGTATTGTCAGGAGGTTCCTCACTCTGCAGCCCTGACCACTGGTAGCTTGGGACCTGCCCGCTGCCGGCGGCATTCTAGGTTTAGGATTTTTGATAGTATTTTTGTAATATATTTTTATAACAATATTGTAAAAAAACCTAAACCTAAGAAAAATGAATAAATGAGTGATAATCTTCCATCATATAAAAAAAAGCTTTGTTTTGACTCGGTGACAGACAACGTACATCCCAAACCACTAGAGGTGGAGACATGAAATTTGGAGGCAGGCTGTCTTTTATGACGTAATCACGTGCTAAGAAAGGATTTTTGAAAATTCAACCGCTAAGTGAGTGAAAAGGTTTAAAAACGTGTGTAGGAAAAACCTACATTTACATGACGTATCGTTTTGAAATTTGGCACATAATAAGTAGTAGTATAAGAAGTATAAAAATAAAAAAAATATATTTTTTAGTTTTTCGAAATTTAACCCCTAAGTTAGTTTGGAAATTTTAAAAAATTACCATACCTTTTTGTCATTTGAAATGTATAAAGAAACATACAAAACAAATAAATACGGGTCTAAGCAATTTTCAAATTTCATCCCTTAAAGGGGTGGAAAATGCAGAGCAAGTCTTCGTAAGACATGTGCATAGCCAAAACTACTAAAGCTAAATTCTTGAAATTTCTTAGATAAAAAAAGGAGGGTTATGGTAATTGTTTTATCCCAGAAAAATAAACGGTTCCTGCATGATGGATAGTCCACGCGGGCAAGGCCGCAGGCATAAGCTAGTAGTGAGATAAACGTTATAATTTTTTGGTAAATAGGTTTAAAAAGTTCAGCATTCAATGCTTCCAGACACTACGATAGGACTGTTTAGTCAATTTATGATAATGAGGTTAATAAAAAGTTTATTGACTTTAACTAAAGAATTTTAAAACGTTAATAATATCATTTTGTGGTGTACAAATTATTTATGTAAAACTATTTTTTTAATTAGGGTTATTGTGAGGTATTAATTATAGAAATTAACTTAGATGAGCTTATGATTTATTTAATCATTTTGAAGATCATGCAAAATAAGTTGTCTCGGGCGTTAATGAAGTCGTTTGAAGTCTCGTCGTACGTTTCCTCTTTAGGATATAACCTGACTAGTCACAAAAACAAAAACAAACACAATAAAATTAAACTTCGTAAAAGTGTAACACAGAAATTGAATTGCAGCCTTAATTTAAATCAAACTTTACATTTAACTGACTGGACAGATAGCTTAGTTGGTAGTAGCTCTGCATTTTGAACTATAGGTTGTGGGCTAGATGGCGCTGTATGAAATGTCCACACATATTTATTTATTTTTATTTACAGTACCTAAATTCAAATATTTTTTTATAAATCACTTTAGGATATTTTACATTTTAGTGCGATCAATGTGCTTTTCTACTAATATGACTGATAAATTTATCTATATAAAACTTTTTGGAGGTAATCGGAACGAACGTGTATTTAAGTATCATTAATCATGTAAAATAATAAAGGTTTATAATTCATCCAGGTAGACATGGTAACATCAGACAACCCTCGCTGGATTTTCAACCACCCTGAGGTGCCAAAACACCTCGGAAAAGTCAATGGTATGAGCAAGTTTGATGCTCAGTTCTTCAGGGTTCACTTCAAGCAGGCCTGTACCATGGAACCAATGAGTCGGAAGCTCTTAGAACATGCTTACAGCGCCATCTATGATTCTGGTAAGTGAACATAGAACTATCTTTTTTTTACACATAGAAATATCTAAGTTAACTCTTCTTATTCTTTCTTATTATTCATTATTATATACTATCGCTATTTAGCGATAATTCTGCCAATGTCAAGGGAGTAAAAATTGTACGGTTATGTCATGCCTATTTTGTCAGTCAAAATGCCAAAGTAAAATAGTGTATATTTTACTGCCCGACATTAACAAGCCTTTGAAGAGAAAACGAAAAGGCGCTGTTTTATAAGTTTGGAACCATTCGCCAACACTCGTGCATGTTCACGAACACTTAAGATAATAATCCACCCCTATTATACATTAAAATTCAAAAATAAAAATCAGGTTTCAGATGAAAGTTCAAAATTCACAACCGCCATTGTCGTATTATTGTCAAAAGCCTTCTCATCTAAGTTAACTCATTAACTATAAAAAGCGAGATAATTATGTTAATGGCAGATAATGATATCTGTTTTTATGCCACTGTAGTGCCCAAATGTATGACTTGGCGATGTGTGACTTTCTATCAAATTTTTCATTTTAGATAATGGATGTATCGTGAATCCGAATGATTTGTTAGTCATGATCATCGTATTCATAGTTATAGGCTTATCCTCATCATCATTTAGTGTTTTACTCTACTAAAATTATTTTTAGATACCTAAACTTACACATGACTAATATTTCCTCTATATAACTCAGAAACAAAGAGCATGCGCTCTCTTTCAGTGGTTAAATAGATTAACATCATCGAAATTTTTAGGCATTAACCCTCTCCAACTTCGCGGGAAAAAAGTGGGAGTATTCATTGGATCAACTTTTTCCGAATCTGAAAAGATTGTAATTTACGAGAATGTGCAGCGCAATGGTTTTGCCATCACTGGGTAAGTTGCATTTCTATTATAAGGTAAGTAAAAAGAGAAACAATGATCACCGTTGCTGAAACTGGCGAGAAACCATTGGGTAGGTATGAGCTTAATAATTAAGCTCTTGTAGAATACCTTAAATTAATGAAAAGTGAAGCATATTTTTGTAAGCCTCAGAGACTACACAAAATCGATACTCTTCAAATAAAAAAAAGTATCTCACTATTTTAATTAGGGGCATACCCAATTAAAACAAATTGATAATAATGTATACTGTTTTAAAACGTTTATGGGGTTTGAATTAAATGTAGCGCTAATTACAGAATGCTTACATTATGCATACGGGAGTTTTAAGAATAATGTGAACCGGTATCTTCTAGACGAGCATTCACCATCGTCGACCGCATTGTCACTTACCATTAGATGAGACTGTCGTCAAATGTTGATCTATACGTATCAATGGTAAAAAATTGCATTAGTAAAGTGACTATCTTTAGGCGTAATTATGAAAGTATCTGGCGTACAACCCGGAGAACAGGTATTTTAAGTTATCTGAACAAATTACTGAATAAAATATTTCATTTTTTTTAAACCCCTAAGTAAAACCCGTTTGAGAGCCTTACTTAAGCTTTTGTTTGTATATGACATTTTTAAAGTAAAATTTTGGGTCTTATTAAGTATCATCTGCAAAATCACATCTATGGCATATACAGCGTGAAATGAAATTGAATCTTTAAACAAAATGGTACAAGTAATTTTGCAAACTAAATATAAATTATAGTATCCTGATGCAGTTATGTTATGTTGTGCCCTAACAGGGGCTTGGAATTAAAACTTATGGAAAAAACAAAATAGTGGTCAAAACAGGACAAATGATCAGAACCGTTAAAGTTAATGAAACTGAAGCTACTATTAAAGCTGTGACTGGTGTAGTTAAAAAACACAGACCTAAAGTAAAGCAAAACAATAGACCCATTAAACTTAAGAATACAAATAAATATACTATTGCCAAAAAACTACAAACAGACTTACGACAATTTTTAATAGGTACATTATTTTTGGCTGGCAACAGGAGTACCTACGTTCAGCACTGTGCTGGATAAAAAAAGTCTACGCAGGGCTGGTTTTCAGCATACCCCAGTTCTCGAACAAAGGTGTTAGTCGAATTATGGCGAGAGTGCGGGTCAAGAATTTACTTCAACGCATAATTGCACAGCTTACACAAAAAAACGGTATTCAAATTAAAAACAACACTTAGAGTTGGTATACCCATAACACTTTTATTATGATAATAAATAAACTTCCCAAATGAATATTATATCGGCACCATATCAATTAGTATAAAATTTGATAACAATTTATTGATGTTATTTTTAGAAAGCCAGTAATTGTTTGTTCTGTTTTCGTGACAAAAATTAAAAATTAGACATGAAATGGCCCAGTGGACAATACCCACAAGTCAGACCCAGGGGTCTTTTACGATCCACAAATCACAAGTAGACGTGGGTAAGATTTACGGACTTACCTGTGATCCTACTTTATTGAAGATATTTAGGGGACTAATTTGTATGGATCCTTGTAAAATACTGTGAATTACGTAAATAAATTGATCGAACTCGATCAAACTCCCTTCGAACGAATGTATCGAGACGACTACCTAGAAAACTAATCAGATTACCATGTCAGCAGTGAGCGACACTCAGAAAACAATTTCTTACCTTTATTCTATAGTGTCTCATTTTTAAATTTCAAATCCATGTAGGTACATACCTATATGAAAGTTAGTTCGGGAGCACTATTATAATAATCCTTCCAAACTGGTTTAATCATTTCTCACTGTTTAATTAAATATTATTGTGTGTATAATATTTTATGTATCTTTCTCTGAAGTAGGTAGGTATACCAGTTCGGTATATAAACGTATTTGTATATTTATGTTATAATATAATAGTTATATATCTCTAGTAGTGTAGTATTTATTTATAATCATTTATTATTTAAGCATTTCAAAAATAATATTGTTTTTATCTCTTTTTCTTGCTTACAAGTTTTTCTTACAAATTTTGATGCACGCCTACATCCCTCTTTCTCAAACTATGTGTGGAATGACTGGTAGAAAATGCTTTAGCATTAAGTCCTCCTTTTGTACTCTTTTAGTGCAATAAAGAATTTAATAATAATATATCGTGATTGATTATAAATGAGATATGATGATTTATTTTTGTACCAACAGATTATTTTTAATGTAAAAGGAAAAAGGTTCATAAACAGGATTTGAACCCGCATCTCTTCGTCCCTAATGCCAGGATATGCTTTTCTGTCACTAAGCAAGTGATGCTGCTATAAATCATAAATATTTTTGACCACAATCTCTACTTCGTTACTAATACTCTTCTACCGAATAACAATAGGGTATCAGATGTATTCGCCTAAATACATTCGATCAAGTGAATTTCAGCCTAGAGGAATAATTCGGCCGAGATGACCAAACCTATAAAGTGACCCCCGTAAAGCAACTACATACTATGACGTACAGACATGAGTTGTTTTTCAGACTATAATATTACATTACATCCATATAAACCTATATCAAAGTCCTCAGACGAAATTAATATAACCCATAATAACATTACGACCGTCTAAGCCTGGAGCGTATTGTGATGACCCTAAATTGTATTTGGCTAAATTCATTACAGAGTGCCAACCCTATTTGTAATTTCGGAGTGACAAGAGGTGTGAAATTTAAACTGAAATTTAATTATTACGGTTTCGTTACTGAGTGTATTTTAAACACAACATAAACTCGATTTACGAGACCAGTATAATAATATGTACCTATGTGGCAGTTGGACTTAAAGAATGCAGCTTTATTGTTTTTTTAAATGTAGTGTGAAACGTTCAAACATATAACATATTATCAACTATATTTATTTCAAAAAAATAGCAAGCTCAAAATTACTTAAATATCTCAGACCAATAGTATTACAGAAAGGTATACAAAGTCTACGTAGGTACAGATTTCATTTTTGCTACTAATCCAAACATTTTACTTAAAAAGACACCTCTAATTCTAATTTCTAATTTAACGTGGGGGTGATAAGTCCTGCACTGGCGTCCCGCTCGGGGTGTATTGTGCATTTTTCCCTGTCAGCATCTACCCGAGCCATCCCAACTCCTTAAATTAGCGGAGTGTGGCTCTAGGTTGCTGGCACAGCTGCTCCAGTGGCACTGATATTGGGTGATGGAGTGACGATGATGAGGCATTCGAGATTTCTTGGGCAGAATGTTGAGCGAAAAAAATGTTGAGCGAAAAACTCAACGCTCAACATTCTGCCCAAGCGCTCAAAAGACACCTCATTCATTAATTAAAAATAAGAGCTCTAAATCGCATCGTTGCTCATAAATTAAAAGTGTTTAACTTTATTGAACATAATATAAATAGAATGCGTTTTAGTAATGTTCCTATTACACAAAATAGAAAACTTTATCGGTGACATATTGAATTATTATAAATTATGCAAATTTACTTATAGATTACTATCAGCTATAAGTGATCATACATTATTACATCACAAAAACCTCTTTTACCTAACTTCTACAAAACATCGTAAGTAGTAAAAAACGGAAACGTGCGGAAGCAAAACCATTTCCTAAAACAGTCCAATTTCAATCCAACATTACCAAAAACGACCAAGACAAACGTCAACAAAAAATATATCGTCGAACGTAAAGAGAAACTATCAGGAACGTTCGCCATCGTCTCACATAACAGAGATTTATCGTTAAACATCAAAAATAAAAAGTTTCGTCTCTAAGTTACGCTCTGGGATGCCGTGGGACAAATGACAGTATATATCAATATAATGATGGCCACTGGAAGGTTAAGGATACTGTGATATCGGGGATAATGACTGGTACACAGTCAATTTTGAAGCAGATGGGGAGGTCCCAAAAATAATTTATCAATGGAAACGGAGAAATATTCAGCTGTGCACGTTTCCCGGCTGATAATGGCCGTTTTTTCTTAAAATAAATAACATAGAGTATTAACTTTTTTGGAGCCGATTTCTCTGTTATAAATAGTTATGGAGAGCTCCATAATGTCATTTTCATAGCGAGACTTTTAATATAGGCGTGTTACATCTTCACCCACAATATCGGCAACAACAAAGGCGATCCTTCACCGCCAGCTAAACTAAGTTAGTTTAGATAGTTGAGCCAGTTTTTCATACATGTGCGTCCACCGCAAACTATGCCAGATGTATGAAAAACTGGCTCAGCTATCTAAGCTAACTTAGTTTAGCTGGCGGTGGACGATTGGCTTAAGGCGCGTTGGTGGAAAAATAGTTCAGCGAAGGACCAGAGAAAAAAAAAGTATAAAACGCGTCTTTCCATTCTTATACAACCATTACAAAATTAAATTATTATTCCATTTATATAGTAAAACACTAATCAATTAAAAAAATGTTATACCTACTAGATACTGTTATAATTTTATAGCTATAAAACATGAATGGATTAAAAAGAGTCATTGTTTCCGGATATTTTCCTTTTCGTCAGTATTAAAATGATGTGCAACTTATCTTTCTCCAAATTTTCTAGGTCAGCAATATGAAATCCTCATAATAAGATATATTTGTCATTTTTTGAAACGTCCATGTATGTGTGAGCTAACGGAATAGTGAGCTAAATGCCTTTATTGTTGATTAAATACTTGGGCACAGACTTGGGGTGTTTTACTGGTATTCAGGGCACCCTTGGGTCGACTAAGTTTTTTGAACAAAGATTTCCTAGAAGATTCTAAGCTTCACATTTTACGTAAAACAAAACATGAATCGAATAATTAATTTAATTATCTGATAGTTTTTTGGGCACGTTGCTGATTGGTGGCAGTGATGCTATACATAATAAAGTTTTAGCGTAATCACGTGGTAATCACTTTGACTTTGTTTTACACAAACTTCACTTCACTAAACACACTCATTCACTCACACTCTCACTCTCACTCTCTCTCTTCACTATTTTCACTTTACTCAACGTACCAAATGTCTTTTAAGTCCAAATATGACATCTTTGTGCAACTTCAGAACTCTGTTTTAAATCTGCCAGCTATTTTGCGCAGGCAATCTGGTCACCAAGCCAAGACTATCCATAAGAGTAATAATAGTTATAACACCTACCATCATTGGGCATGTTTGTTTCAAGTTTATGTAGTCTTCATATATAATTTCATTTGCTTAACAACGGATACTTATGGAAAGGAAATAAAACCAACTACATTGTTAACTTTACATTATACGCATACCATGAATAATTACGAGGAAACATACGTCAAGATTATTATCCGTTATAATCCTGAATTTTAACACGCGGCTTCCAACCTTCCCTGATTTACATTGATCTGTATTCATGAATGTATCGCGTTGTGTGATCGAATCACAGTGTGGATGGATGGGTTTTAAATTCATAGGAATCGTCCTAGCAGTTTGATTTTAGCCATTGGATGGGGCGTGACACGCGCACTCTTACCTTCTTACTCTAGTCTTTTTATCACTGTTTATTCTTATTCTAAATGGGGGCGATAAAGGCCTACACTGAGGTCCCGCGTGGGGTGTTTTGTGCATTTACTGCCACCAGCCTATTTACCCTAGCCTCCCTAACTCCCTGAAATAGCGGAGAACGGCCTTGGGGCACTGGCATAGCTTGTCCAGTAGTGATGGTGATGGTGACGAGATAGCTAAAGCAGGTGATGCAACCAAGGCAAGGTGATGATATCACTACAGTTAACTATCTGAACTACTTCACCAGTATAGAAAACAAATGATTGAAACTAAAAAAAAAACAGCTTTACATTATAATCATACCTACTTATTTATTTGTGTCTCTCTTCATACCAACGTACACACTACTTACAATTGTATCCTCCACAATAACTATTGTAGACAAATCTTGCAAATATGGTGGCCTAGAATTTAGATAATTATCATAGACTAGACCGCCCTAGGGCTTTACCTGGACTTTACCCGTTTTCCCGTAGAGTAAAAATTATCTTAAGGGCTTGTGCAAGGCCAGCGCGAATTCAAGCCAAAGCCACAGAATAGATGTATAGTACTAGGCCAAAGCGGGGATGAGCCAGGGGCCGAACGGCAGGGGCGGCCTAAGTTAAACTGGTTCCAACGCGCAATAGTTTAGGTAATTTATTATTACACTGAATATAATGAATATTTTATTTGTGTATTTACTTGTGTTTGTTACCTAGCTGTTAGTTTTCCAAAAATTGAAACATAAAATAAATAAAATAAATAAAATAAATAAAACAAATAAAACAAATAAAATAAATAAAATAAATAAAATAAATAAAATAAATAAAATAAATAAAATAAATAAAATAAATAAGATAAATAAAATAAATAAAATAAATAAAATAAATAAAATAAAATAAAATAAAATAAATAAAATAAATAAAATAAATAAAATAAATAAAATAAATAAAATAAATAAAATAAATAAAATAAATAAATAAAATAAATAAAATAAATAAAATAAATAAAATAAATAAAATAAATAAAATAAATAAAATAAATAAAATAAATAAAATAAATAAAATAAACAAAATAAATAAAATAAATAAAATAAATAAAATAAATAAAATAAATAAAATAAATAAAATAAATAAAATAAATAAAATAAATAAAATAAATAAAATAAATAAAATAAATAAAATAAATAAAATAAATAAAATAAATAAAATAAATAAAATAAATAAAATAAATAAAATAAATAAAATAAATAAAATAAATAAAATAAATAAAATAAATAAAATAAATAAAATAAATAAAATAAATAAAATAAATAAAATAAATAAAATAAAATAAAATAAAGGGTATTTTAAAAATTCGCTATACAAAAGCCCTTCATTATATTTAGTTCAACTACTACACAAAGTTTCATGATCTTATTTAAAGTATTCATTGAATAATCGCTGTTTACTTGTACGGTTTGGAGGTAACTTTGTAATTTTTTTCTATCGAGAAAATTTTATTATTTCGTGTTTTCACTATACATTTGCAGTAGCATTAGTCCTGAACTCTACCATATATTAATTTCAAAGTCATTGTTGCAATATTGTTGACAGGACACTGCCTCAAGCTAAGCCGTTTTAAGCAATTTGGCGTTGTATTGGCTCTTAAGTTGAGTTTGGTAATAAACAAACAAATTTTCACTTTTACATATTAACTAGTATGGAATTTATGACCAGTTCTGATCATAGGCTCATTATCATAATTTATTTTGGTTTATTAATATTTTCTCCATAAAACACCACTTTGTGTTGCACAAAGTGGCGTTTTGCCATGATCGACACGCTTGGCAGGCGGCTTGGTGATCATAGAAGATTATAATGTAGACCAAGGAAAATGGTACTGCCCGTTTTCTAGATATTAGCCAACTCTTACTCTGGAACTAGACGGCCAATCGTACATAAATTATGTAATTGGAGTCTAATTATATTGCGCACGAATTTCTCTTTTTTTAATCTGACAGTCGTGGTATTTCATTTTAAATCACTACTTTAAACTATTAATGGGTTCTGAATGAAAGGTTAAAATATTGATGTCGCCATGCATTTAACGGAACAGCTACCGTGCAACTGTTGAATATTAATGAATTGTTCCGACAGCAAACGAGTCAGAGGTTTAATACATGATAATAAAATGAAATATACAGGTAAAACCGTATTTAAATCCTTGTATACAAAACTTCACGACAGAGCTAATTATAATAAACTAACCCATTACAGCACTTTATTTGTTTCTATATTGGATAATCGGAGCATTATTACCATCAGGTGGAAGACTTCCAATGCTGAATAAAGAACTTAATAACATCCAGCGGTCTAACTGATTGGCTGCAATAACTTCCAACAAGTGTTCTTCTTTTATTCCAAGTGCATTTTTTCTTTAACAGATGTAACAAAGCCATGTACGCCAACCGCATCTCATACTGGATCGATGGCAAAGGTCCATCCTACTCCTTGGATCTCGCATGTTCCAGTTCCATGGCATGCCTGGAACATGCCTACAGGAGTATTAGCTCTGGGCAATGTGATGCTGCTATTGTCGGCGGGTGTAATCTGTGCATGCATCCGAATGTGTCTTTGCACTGCCGGAGGTTAGTTGCAAATAAACTACCAATGCCATCTTAATACCTATGGGTATCCTGGTAAGACTCGGGCGTTCTATCAAATCTGTCGATATTATGAGTCATAATCTCCTACGTCTCTCTCATAATTCTATTGAATCTTGTTAAGTTGCGACTGATCTGTCAACTTGCAACATCCTCAGCTGAAAGACAGCTGAACATAGGCCTCCCCATAGAGTGTCACCTTGATCGACTACTTGCTTTGCATCCAACGACTTCCAGCAACCATTTTATAAATATTATATTAATTTGACAGAGCTGGTTTCTTGTGCCTTGATGGAAAGACCAAGTGCTTCGATAAGAACGGTGATGGTTACGTACGATCGGATGCGATCAGTGTCATGTTTCTGCAAAAGGCCAAAGATGCCAAAAGGTTAGTGATACTTATTCTTCCCATTTTTTATTAAATTTTAATTTGGGGACACCAAAGTTTGAACATAAAACTTCTTTATGTCTCTGGCTGAATCTAACATGTACATGCAATATGTTAAATTCAGGCATACATCATCATCAACAGCAGCTGGGCTGGGCTTCTTCCAGAGAGTGTAACTTTGAGCGGCTGCTCTCTTCCTGCTTCCATCGGCTCCCTGCCATACAGATTGTATAATAATAATATATGTATTTTCAGAATTTATTCCGAAGTCTACCATGCAAAAATGAGTTATAGTCCTGCATCCGAACAACTGCTGCCAGTGAGAGAGCCTAAAGAACTTCAACAGTTCCTTGAAGCGTTTTACTCTGAAATCGGTATATCTCCAGATGATGTGGAATATGTTGAAGCTAATGGCGCTGGTAAGATCATTTTATCAAGTAAAATATTATTTATCGTAGATAGGCTTTCATAAGAACTCTTGATGGTAAAAAATAGTAGTTAATCGAGAAGCACAACGCTTTTACTAAGGTACTCGGAAAATAAGTAAGTAATAAAAACATCAAATTACATTTTAGCTTTCCCCGAAGCTGATATAAACGAGTTGAAAGCCATAGGAGAGGTTTTCGCTAAGACGAAACCAATAAAAATTGGCTGCGTAAAGTCCAATATGGGGTCCAGTGAGCCTGCTTCAGGAGTTTGTGGACTTACAAAGGTGAGGGTACCAAAGTCGCCGAATCTTATAATCTAGTCAGAATTCATAAAAATTCTTCAAATTAGAATTTGAAACCACTTGTCATGGTAGCTTAAGATAAGCATGTCCTGTTAGAGACTGGAAAATTTTTAATCTCGATCAGGATTTAAACCCAGATTTAAATCCTGATCGAGATTAAAATTTTTCCTTTACATTAAAATGAATTTGTTGATAACGCTAAGCAGTCAATACTCCTATAAATTATAAATAATTAATGGCCCAGTATTTGCAAATCAATATGACTGTGGATATATATGGAGTATGATCCAATGATTCCATAAATAAAAAATGTTATTTTTTTTGCATAGGTTTGTCTAGCTTACCATAATGGCAAATTGCCTGGCAACTTACACTACAGTGGCCCTCTAAACCTGCCTGAAGTTCGTGAAAACAAGATCAAGGTGCTGACTGATAATATCAGCTTTGGCAGAGGTTTTGCAGCTCTTAACTCGTTATCATACAGTGGAGCTAATGTTCATGTTCTGTTGAAAGGACATCACAAACAGAAGGTACTTGTAATGATTTTTGCTAAACAACTTTTCATATCTGTTGGTTTTATTGAATTTATCAAATAAGGAAATGGACGCTAGTGTGTTGACAGAGTGTCAATTTTTTGTAGGATATTGAAAGATACAAAAGCAGCATTCCACACTTGGTTCTGGTTTCTGGAAGACAAGACAATTGCGTGAAAAAGATTCTAGACAACATACAGAAGAAGCCCATTGACCCAGAGCAGATTGGACTTTTACACAATATACATAAGTTTGATATACCTGGTCATATTAGTCGTGGTTACAGTATTCTTGGTGAGCCCATGAACGTATTTCTACCGATTCTAAAAATATAAAGCTTGAGTGATGAAGGAATCCACACGCTGGAAAAAACACAATAATCAATATTTTTTTTTATCTTACAAAGCCTTTAAATTAATTCAATTTATTCGAATTTTCTACAACTGCAATAATTGGACAGTAAATAATTATGATAGCAGTTTTAAAAACCTTAAAATATTGCTACATAATGCTCTAACCGGAATCGCCTTATCTTAGACAAGTGCGGAAACATGAGAAGCAAATATGGTTAATAAATTCAATAAAATGTTCTTTTTTGAAGAATCCGTAACAGTAGGGTTGTAAATACAGATCTTTCTATCCAGAATTAAATTATTATATGCATGAATCGTCGTCAAAATATTTTAAACAAACATAAATGTAGCTTAACAAACTGCAGTTTATCAACACAATTATATCTATTAAGTAAATTCTTAATAAGTTGATGACAATTCATTAAAAATGCTTAGCTCAGTGATTATGATTAACTATATGTACATTTTGTGTTATGTACATTTAAATAAGCTTTAAACATCCACGAAATAAACGTTAGAATGACATATAAAAATACACCAGGTTAATCATTATAGCAAAGCATAACAATAATAACAAAATAAATTTAATGTAATGGGACTAACTAAGCTTTTCTTTTAGGTACTGAACATAAAAAGACCATTTGCTTATCGCAAAGCATGGATTACTGCCCTGGGAACACCAGACCTGTATGGTTTGTATACAGTGGCATGGGCTCACAATGGGCAACGATGGGAGCTGAGCTGATGAGGATTCCAATCTTTGCTGCAGCTATTCAGAAGTAAGTTAAGCTATTTTTTTAAAACTTAGCAAGCAAGTAACTGGTAGGATGTTACTCTTTTGTCGTCGACAATATCTTCAACCTCAAAAAATAGCGTTCAAACAGTCTGACAGCGTTTATTTATTATGTTTTACGTCCAACTCTTTGATCGGGATCAGATGGGAGCTCAAAATATTTTTTTTGTGGTATCAGTTGCAAAAAATATTAGGTGGAATCCGTTGGAACCCACCTGCATATTGGCCTGATGTTCAGCGTCAAGCCACCCATTATAGTTGCAGTGCCGCTATAGTAACTCTATTTCAGACAAATTATTTTAACTGAAATAAGATTAAATAAAAAATAAAAATACGTACGTACGTCTTTCATGACGCATAATAATTATCTAAATTTTTAGTGTTCTTTGTTATAATTGCATGTTTTTTTATAGATGTCACAATGTCCTTGAGCCTAAGGGAGTAGACATAGTAAGAATTCTTACTGATCCTGACAAGACAATCTACGACAATATTCTGCATTCCTTCGTCGGCATTGCAGCAGTTCAAATAGGCCTAACTGATATCTTAAAAGAAATTGGGATTGTACCAGATAACATCATTGGTAAGTTTGTATGAATAAATAAAAAATGTAAAGTGAAACAAACAGCGGACTGTTAAATATCTACATTTTGAAATCTGGAGTTTGGTAAATAGAAGTATGTTCTATGGCAGGTCACAGCGTCGGTGAGCTAGGATGTGCGTACGCTGACGGATGTTTCACTGCTGAAGAAATGATTCTCTCTGCATACAGTCGTGGACTTGTGTCAGTGCAGACTCCTTTCATACGAGGGTCTATGGCTGCAGTAGGGTTGGGGCATAAAGATGTAAGTACTAAGAAAATGTTACTATCTTAATTCTGTGGAATTTGTTATATGGATTAACTCCATAATTGGATATTACAGTAAGCTAACAATAGTCTTACTGCTGGTCAGTAGTGGCCAGTATTATATCATTCGTTAACATTAAAAAAGATGGCAAAATTACTAAATTGTTATCTATTACCATAACAAAATTTTATTAAATAATAATACTATGATTGCTGGTAAAATTTTTAGATACTTAATTGACAACTCTTTAAAATAAAATTCTTACTTCAGTTATTCTTTCTTAGGTTCTCCCATTATGTCCTCCCGAAATTGAAGTTGCCTGCCACAATAGTCCTGAGTCTTCGACAATATCAGGGCCGGCAGATATCATGAAACAGTTTGTATCGGAGCTGACGAGCCAAGGTATCTTTGCAAAAGAGGTTCCATGCTCAAATATTGCATACCATTCAAGATACATCGCTGAGGCCGGTAAACAGAATATATTCATAATATATTATATTTAATGCTCTTTTTATAATTAGTACCTACCACAGAGCTGAAAACAAATTGCCCTCGTGCAGCATAACTTTATTTTTATTTACTGTTCGGTGCTACCTATTATATACTTGCTACAACGTATGAAAATGTTTCAGGTCCTGGGCTTCTTAAATATCTTAGTGAAGTCATCAAAACTCCTAAGCCCCGTAGTAAAAAATGGGTGTCAACATCTGTACCACAAGACAACTGGGACAAACCTATTGCTAAATATTCTTCAGCTGAATACCACACCAACAATTTACTGGTAAAAACTTGTTTTCTTCAGTTTACTGTTTAAGTCAAAATAATCTAAAATATATAAATGGTACTTATTAAGTTATACTACCGTTTTAAATTAATTCCGACGTCATCAACGTTATGTTCAACATTTATTTTACTCCTTACAGAATTCAGTCCTCTTTGAAGAAACATCAAAATTGATTCCGTCAGATGCATTGGTCGTTGAAGTTGCTCCACATGGTTTACTTCAAGCTATTTTAAAGCGATCTATGGCTGAATGCGTCCATGTCCCGTTGACGAGGCGTGGTGTTGCTGATCCCGTGAAGTTCATTTTGGAAGCTATTGGGAAGTGAGTATCGGAAAATTGTAATAATTCATTAAAATAAAACTTGACTATAACTTGATAAAGACAAATAAAGAAAACATTCATTATCTGCCTATTGTTTTCACTGCAACTGTTATGGGCGGCCGTGTCACTTAACATCAGGTGAACGACTAGCTCGTCACGTCATTCAATCACATAAAAAAAAAAAAAAAAAAAAAAAAAAAAAAAAAAAAAAACCTAGTATCAACTAATATAAAAAACAGTAATCTGAATAAAAAATATTTTAGATTATACCAAGCTGGACTGAATCCTAATATTGATATTCTGTATCCAAAAATCGAGTATCCCGTATCTACTGAAACGCCATTCCTTTCTCAATACGTTGAATGGGAGCATAGTGAAGATTGGTAAGAATTTGTTTTTCTTGTTTACAATTTTGTTTCCATATATTATTAGGTAAATTATGATGTCCTTGTTTTATTTTTAGGCCTGAAGCAAAGTACAACAATAAAGAAAGAGTTGTCGCTACGGTCAGAAACTTTGTGATGTCAATTTACGATGACGATTACAAATACTTCAAGGGTCATGTCAGAAATGGTATAAGACAATATTTTAACTAAGTATTAGTATCTAGACTATAATTATGTATAGTTCCTGCAAGTGTGGGCTCTAGAACGTACAATAGGAGAACCGTATGTCTAGCAATGGATGGCTGATGATGATTATAATGCTGATTATGATGATGATGATCATGATACATTTCCTAGGTATTCCAAACCCAGACCTCAAAAACACCGAAATAAAAATGGCTCATACTGTTTTGAGAAGAAAAGGAACATTTTAATCCATTCTCAAAGGGAAATCACCTTTCATATTTTGATAGTACCTATATTATAGGGATATTACTTTAAACATTCTTAATAATTTATGTAAGTCATATCAAAGTCATAAATTGTGGTATAGTCATACAAATCTAGATTCCAGATTAATTTTGACATATTTGTATTTTTTTGGGGATAAACTAATTCTAATTTATTACTTTTTAACAATTCAATTTAACAATTTTTCAGGTAACTATGTATTCCCCGAATCTGCGTTTCTTGTTCTTATCTGGGAAACATTTGCGATGTACAAAGAAGTTAACTATAGAGATATGTCCATCGTATTTGAAAATGTCCATTTCCATGAAGAAGTAATCATCAAGGCGGAACTGCCTGTAAGGCTTCAAATTATGATCTTGAAAGGGAACAACAAGTTTGAGGTAAGCTTGAGCTTATTTGGCATACAAAATTGAGGATATGAAAAATAAAATATCTCAAACTAAATATTAAGTATGTGACTAGATTTATTATTGGTACAATAAGTATAGTAGTAGTCTGTCTAAAGGAAATAAATACTTTATATGTACCCCTCTCTCACTTGTTGAACGGAAAAACCACGGGGAGCCTTTTTATGGTATGAGCGATAAACAAGCATACGGCCCGCCTGATGGAAAGTGGTAGGTGTAGCCTATGAATATCTGCAACACTAGCTAGGGGCGTTTTCAATGAGTTGCCAGCTTTGAAAGCTTTTTTTGATACCCATTTTATCAACTGCACATTGAAGCATCGCGGAAATACTTCTAGGAGAACATTATTGCACATCCATAGCCTTTGGATGCAAGAGGCAAACAGCCGCTCAACAGCAGCACTGCTGAACATAGGCTGGAGGCCTATGTTAAGCAGTGGACGTCTTCAGGCTAATGATGATACGTAAACTCGTACATACCTACTAGCAATTTTATGGCCAATACAACAGCACATAGGCATTCGATGCGACTTCAAAACCAGTTTAAATTAATACGCAATTTATTTTGAAATTTTAGATTACATATGAAGACTCTACAATTGCTAGTGGATTTATATCTGAACTAAAAACTACCGAAAATGTAGTGCGTGATGTGCATCAAAACGAGATCAATACAAATAACATTTTTTTGAGTTGTAAGGACATCTACACAATTATGCAATTGAAGGGATATGGTTACAGGTAAAGTCATTTTAATAACAGACAGAACTCTAATACCACTAATAGTACTAATAGCGTTAAGTGAAAGTACTAATAACATAATATTAACTACAGTTACGTACGTAGAGTGTACAGTGACTCAATATTAGAGTCTTCTTGACACTGAATCATTACAATTAGTTGGTGCTTCATATTTAATGTATTTCAAAACGGAACTACGTAAAATTGATAATTAAGACACATTTCATTTTCAGGAATGAATTCCAATTACTTCACTCATCAACATCTGATAGAAATAAAGCACAAATAAAATGGACTGAGAACTGGATAACCTATCTCGACTCGCTATTACAATTAAATGCCTTTGCTAGAGATTTTGACGGAGTGACTAAGCCATCACTAATAAAAAAACTTTGCATAAATGTTAATAACCATAAATGTGCTGAACGGATAACAATAGGTGATTTCACCTGTCTGAATGCTAATCTATTTGGTATTTGTGATCACACCAGGTGAGTAACTTGTTTAGATAAATAAAAAAAAAATTAATGTCTTAAACAATTATGTACATTAACAAAATAATGACTACCTACAACCTACCTACCTACCAACCAACTAACGTCAAACGTCAACGTCAATCTCTCTTCAACAACGTGGTCAAAGTCGACAGTGTGTCGGCCCGGGTATAATAAAACGGGAATAACCAAACGGTATTCGTTGAAGGTCAAATAGGTATGCACGCCAACGTCGGCATACTCAGACGATGAAGTAGAAGCTGTGTATGAGGGAGGACATATCCGAAGCCATGCATACTTCCGAAACATACTTCACCGTTGTGATGGGAGACTTCAATGTGAAGTCGGGCACAAGGAATAGCGATGAGCTGAGAGTGGGGCCATTTGGATACGGGCAGCGGAACCCTCGAGGACAGAGGCTGGCTGACTTCATGGAGAAGGAGGAACTCCTTCTACGAGAAGCGGCCATCCAGGAAGTGGACGTGGATAAGTCCTGATGGTTCCACTAAAAATGAGATAGACTTCATCATGACGACCAAGAAGAACATATTCGATGATGTCTCTGTGATCAGCAAGGTGAAAACCGGTAGCGATCACCGTATTGTTAGAGGCACATTGAATATCAATGTTAAGCTCGAAAGGTCACCTCTGGTGAAGTCTACGCCCCGTCCAACTCCTGTCCAAATCCAAAACCCCCGAAAGCTTTCAGCTGGAACTCCAAAATCACTTCCAGTGCCTAGCTGACTGTAAAACAGTGGACGAGCTAAACGACGGGTTGGTGGAAACTGTCCAAGATGTTGGATCGAAATTCTTTAAGACCCAACGCCGAAAGAAGACTCAAAAGCTCTCAGAAAAAACTCTTGAACTAATGGCAGACCGGAGCGAAATGAAGCTGCAGTCTTTAGTTGATATGCTAGCCTACAGTGAACTCAATAGACGAATCTGGAGTTCCTTGCGACACGACTTACGTGCTCTTAGTACTTCACATATTGAGACCGCGATTGAGCGGAACCAAAGCTCTAAAGTGTTCGCAAAGGATTCGTCTATTGAGCAACACCAAATGACAAAACTGAAGACCGAAAATGGTAGCGTCATTTCATCCAAGCCTGAGATTCTGAGAGAGATCGAGAACTTCTATGGACAGTTTACACCTCGACACGTAAGCCTGCTACTAATACAGCTCAGGACATCAGAGCCAAGTTAGTCCGACACTATTATACCGAAGATATCCCGTACGTCAGCCTGTACGAGATTAAATTGGCCCTCAAACAGCTGGCCATGAACAATGGCCCAAAAACAACAAGGCACCAGGTGAAGATGGAATCACGACCGAACTTCTGAGAGCGGGTGGTAGACCGGTACTTTTAGTCCTCCAGAAGTTATTTAATTCTGTCATCCTTGAAAATACAACGTCAGAGGCATGGCACAACAGCATGGTGGCGCTCTTCTTCAAAAAAGGCGATAACACCTTATTGAAGAACTATAGGCCCATCTCGCTCTTGAGTCATGTGTATAAGCTTTTTTCGAAAGTCATTACGAATCGTCTCGCACGCAGGTTTGATGAATTCCAGCCTGCCGAACAAGCCGGTTTCCGAAAAGGCTTTAGCACCATAGACCACATCCATACGCTGCGCCAGATTATACAGAACACCGAAGAGTATAATTGGCCGTTATGCCTAGCGTTTGTGGACTATGAGAAAGCCTTCGATTCAATCGAGACTTGGGCGGTGCTACAGTCCTTGCAGCGATGCCAAATTGATTATAGGTATATCGAAGTTTTGTACAGTAAGGCCACTATGTCAGTCCGACTACAAGATCAGAGTACGGAATAAATTCCATTGACGTTATTTCTCCGAAACTGTTCACAAACGCATTGGAAGCGTGTTTACCGCTAAAAAGTCCCAGTTTACTGTAGTTCCGCTATTCCAGAGTATTCCACTTACCTTGTCAAAGAGTGTAGGGATCCTAGGCGTAGACATTACTAACGAGGTCCAGTTTCGGAGTCATTTGGAACGCAAGGCCACTCTTACTGCCAAAAAACTTGACTCCCTACAGCGAAGAGCCGTTAGAATTGTGAACGATCCCAAGCTCACCGACAAGCTAGAGCCTTTAAGTCTACGACGAGATATCGGTTCTTTGAGTCTCTTCTACCGCTATTATCATGGGGAATGCTCTGAAGAAATCTTTAACCTCATCCCATCTTCTCGATTTTATTATCGAACTTCTCGGCAACGTGAAAAAGCGCATCCACATATTGTAGACACGTGGAAATCTCATACGACGCGATTCTTGCGCTCGTTTCTTCCACGAACCTGCAAGATGTGGAACGATCTTCCCCCTGAGGTTTTTCCGCATTAATACAGTATGGGGAGCTTCAAGAAAAGTGTTAAAAGAGTCCTCTCTAAGGGTAGGCAACGCACCGGCAATGCCTTCGGTGTTGCAGATGTCCATAGGCAGCGGTGACCACTTACCAGCAGGTGGGCCGCCTGCTTGTTTGGCACTCATCTCATAAAAAAAAAAAAAGATGTTTTCAAGCTCTTGGAGTGGAAAAGATCTGGCATCAACATAAATGGCGAGTACATCACTAACCTTCGTTTTGCCGATGTAGTCATAATGGCGGAATCGCTCGAAACCTTAGCACCATGCTCAACGACCTCAGTAGAGTCTCCCAGCAGGTTGGTCTTAAGATGAATATGGACAAGACAAAGATCATATCTAATGCTCATGTTCCACCTATACCCGTAATTGTTGGGAACGATACTCTCGAAGTTGTCGACAAGTATGTCTACCTAGGACAGACTGTCCAATTAGGTAGGTCCAACTTCGACAAAGAGGTGGCACGAAGAATCCAACTCGGCTGGGCAGCGGGAAGCTTCGTCCTATCATTTCGTCCAAAATACCGCAGAGCCTGAAAACGAAAGTTTTCAATCAGTGTGTGTTGCCAGTGACTTATGGAACTGAGATATAGTCTCTTACTGCTGGCCTCATTAGTAAGCTCAAAGTCGTGCGACGAGCTATGGAGCGAGCTATGCTCGGTGTTTCCCTGCGAGATAAGCTCCGGAACGAGGAGATCTGCAGGTGAACTAAAGTGACTGATATAGCTCTTAGAGTTAGTAAATTGAAGTGGCAATGGGCAGGCCACATCGCTCGTAGGACTGACCATCGATGCGGATGAAAGGTTCTCGAGTGGCGACCACGAACCGGAAGACGCCCCCCCCCCCACTCGGTGGACCAACGACCTTGTGAAAGCCGCGGGGAGCCGATGGATGCAGGAGGCGAGCAGCCACTCAAGATGGCGTGCTCTGGGGGAGGCCTATGTTCAGCAGTGGACGTCTTCATGCTGTTAATGATGATGATGATGATGACTACCTACAGGTTGAATCAAACAAGATTGCTAAATTATCAACTGCTTTAGTTTAAAATAGCTTACAGATTAATTAATATCCTAATAGTATAATATTATAATAACTATAAAATAATAAAATTACTATGTGACAATTTATTTTGTAGGAGTGGTGGTGTTGAAATTGATGGTATTGTTTTCAAAGATACGCCAACTGTTGAAAGAAAGCCGGGTATAATACTAACCCAAGACTTCGTGCCTAGCTTTTTAACTGGAATCATACCTGTAAGTGTTTAATACCATAACAACCAAAAAAGAAAAAAAACATTGTATCTTAATATTTTTCACTACTTGTAGATGCAAGCGGCTTATCAAGTCAATTTGCAAATAGTTGCCGAAAATGTCACTAAAAGTAATGTTCATGTGGTAGATAAAGTTTCTAAACAGTCAAATGAAGTAATGAAAACAGTTGCAGAAGTTGCAGCTGAAATACAAACACATGAATTCACTTTTGGCACTACCAATCATGTCAGTATTGCCTCACTTGAGAACACTGACTTACTTATAGTTGATAACATTCTAGCTGATGAAAAGGTAAGAAAATTATTTTTCTTGAAATATATTGTTGATCTTAGGGGTAATTCCGCTAATTTTAATACAAAACAAATCTACTGACCTACAAAAAAAAATTGTAAGTAAGTGTGCAAAAGGATTGAGTTTACATGAACGCCTTAAACAGCGTTTTAATTAGTTGTGAAATGAAAATGAATTTTAGTTTTAAACAGTTTTAATCAAAATTGTAATTGTTATTATTTTTCAGAAAATGAATGACATTTACAAGGCTCTGCCAAATCATTCATTTATTCTGGCTTTAGAACAAGACACTACTCAAATTCTTCCCCAATACAAACTATTCAGTGTTATCACAGCAATGACTGTTCAGAAGCAAATATTGCTTTTACTTAGAAAAGTAATCTCAAATGTAAATGAAAACATTACTTACATGAAAATTGTTCACGATAGAAAGTTTTCATGGATTCCAAAACTACAAGCTGAGTTGCAAAAGTCAAGAAAAGTGGTTCTGGTTTCCGAAAGACAAGCATACTGTGGCCTTATTGGTAATGTTAATAATTTACCTATGTGGAACAGATCAATAATTATAATTGTGGTTTAGTTCACTACAATGTTAACTTTACAGGGATGGTGAAGGCGTTAAGGAAAGAGTATGGTGACAAAATTAGACTTGTAACTGTTGATGATTACCATGTGACATCTTTTAATCCAGAAAAAGACGTTTTCAAGGGCCAACTGGGAAAACAGTTGGCGTTTAATGCTCTTAAAAAGGTATTTTTTATGGAATAACAGTCCCATATTCAAATCAAATTTTCAATATTTAACTCTATTTTCTCTTCAGTATTTCTGAATAATGAAATAAATAATAACCCACTATTTTATTTAAGGGACAATGGGGCGGTTACTATTGCATAACAGGTGAAACAACGAAACAATACAAAAATATGTATCTGTCCAGCACAGAACCTGGAGATCTTGATGCACTGTCATGGATAGAAAAGCCCTCGTTGCCTTCTGGTAACAATGTTATACAGGTAAAAATAATATTTATAGCAGATCGCTGACTGCGAAAGTCTTTAGCGACTAAGCAGTCGTTTATAGTAGATAATAATTATATTATTATGCATTCTCATTATAAGCACCAATGGCAGAAGCGCTTCGACCGCCTACGAAACCGGAGCTTAGTATAGCAATGATGACAAAAATAAATGACATGCAGAAGCCTTTAAGTGCACATAAAACCATTCTTAGTTTCATTAAAGTAAACGGAATGAATTACTTTCAGATGTAAATGATGATTGATTAGATAATAAAGTGTCTCTGAAAAATTAGCTACAGCAACCATTGTAGGTTTAATTAATTGTAATCTGGGTATCAATTTTCATTGTTTAGGTGTGCTATGCTGGAGCTTCAACTATTGACGCTAGAATTGCTGCAGGAGAATCAAAAGTGAATAAACAAGGTTTTGGCATGGACTACAGTGGAATCAACAAAAGGTAGATGATAAATAATTGTATCTAGCAAGGTGATAAATTCTTCCAACTCTAGTCATAGAAGCTTTAGATTAGAAACTTAAGAACTAGAAATATCTTCCAAGATAATATATTTCTTTATTACGCATTTCAAAGCGTAAACCACAATTTAGCACTATAAGGCCCGATTTCACCAACGTTTATTCCAAGTATAAGGCTATTCCTTACTCCTGGATACAGCTAATTGACAAATGAAATTACACAAAGAAGACGCCATTTTAATTGTATCCAAGGAATAAGTCTTATTCCTTCACAAAATTGGTGTTATAAGGGCTATATTCGCGTAACTCGGTTGTTCTCGGAAAGTTATACCTGGAATAAAATTTATTCTAGTTTGGTGAAATCGGGCCTAAATCTCTTGTAATATATAATTGTTACTAAAATTTAAGTACCTAATTCGTATTGTTTGAAAGCTTACTTTGCGAAAATTGTTTTTCTAAATTCTCATAGTCATAAATAAATAGTTATATTTTTATTACGTCACGCATATTTACATGTAGATAAAACATTACATAAAATTAACTTTTGGAACAGGGGTGAGAAAGTCATGGGACTTGTATCTGGAGGAGCCATTGCAAGCATGATTGAAGCCGATCCTGATTTATTATGGCCTGTACCGGATCACTGGACTCTTGAAGATGCTGCAACAGTTCCGCTTGCATACGCTCATGCTTATTACTGCTTGGTGAGACTAATATAACTTAATTAACATTTTGATATATTTTTTACTTAACTGTAGTAGTAAAATATGTACAGCAGCACAACACGTAACTGATTCAAGTGCTCACTAAAACAAGTAATTCTTGCCTACACGAGAAGAAGAAGAATTACTTCACATCCTACTTGCTACTTACTTACGTTTTACTTTTTACGTCAGATATGGTATCAGAATGTTTAGGCCACACAAAAGCTTCTGTCTTGGCTTAACGACTATTGTTTTGTAACAGCATCTGGGAAATAATTGATTACCTTGGTTACTTTGAGTCTTGGTACGAATTCCTAACATTTTTTTCTTTTACATTGCAGTCAATAAAATGCGGGCTTCGCAGGGGGGCCACGGTTTTGATCAACTGTGACGCAGGAGCTTTATGTCAAGCTGCCATAGCTATTTGTTTGTCTCTGGACTGCAAGCTGTTTGTCACTGTTACTGATGAAAAGCAAAAAGAATTTTTGTTAAAAATGTACCCCAATTTAAAAGGTACATAATTACTCAACGTATTGAATTCACTAGGCTTTTCTGAATTCACTAATGGCTTATATGTACCTGTTGAATGCTATGCATAACAATAGATTGACAATCAAAACGCTTACGAATATCATACTTTTATCATTCCTTGAATTAATAACAACTTGATTTAGAAGAAAAAAACGGTTGGAATAATGGTTTTTCATCTGTTATTATTTTATTTTAGAGAAAAACATAAGCCGCAGTTTAGATAAGTTAACCCAAGAAATTAGCGTTGATACCAACAAAGACATCAATAATAATTGTGCTGTGAAAAAAAAATGTGACGTCGTCATAAATGGCCTGAGCGGATCATTTAGAAAGGTAAGTTCTTATTCTTATTCTAAATGGGGGCAACAAAAACCTGCTGTGATGTCCCGCATGGGGTGTTTTGTGCATTTACCTCTGCCAGCCTAACCACACACACACCACAACTCTTTGAAGTACTCTAAGTACGGCCTCGGGTCGCTGGCACAGCTGTTCAGTAGAGATGGTGATGATGATGTTAAAGCAGGTGATGCAATAATGGATGTGCTAGAGCATGACAATGATGGTGGTGATGGGTTTAAAGGTAAGTTCTATTATGAACACTTATTTGATTTGATGATGCAATAGTAATATTATGTCTTTAAAAACACAATACTAATACTAATACAGAATTCTACTCTATATCTATACATATAATAAAATTCGAGATCGTATGCGCCACGGAACAAATTCTTTATGAAGTCCATGTAGATTTTTGGTGTATAGGGCTCAGCGTGCGGAAAACGTCGTTTGCGTGATTCAGACTGTCATTCCAACTACCTGTGCTTATCTGTCGAAAAATTCCATAGAAACTATGCATTATCGGTTGAACCACCAATCACTTCAATAATGCTATCTGCGTTATTTAAGTTAGACACGAATGAGAAATGAGGTTTATTCATTCAACCTTCTTGCACAAATCGGTATTGTTTTGTGGTTTAGCTTACTATGCTACTAAACGCTTGGTGTCGCGGTCAAAGATGTGCACCTCACAGGGTTGTTTGTGATTGGATTTAAAAAATCAATATCTTCTAAAATTACAAAGTTTTTCTATTTAATCCTTGCGTAATTTTCATTATAAGATAATACGGCTGACCTCCAGAGTACACAATACACAGAATACACTGTGATAAAACATAGCTTTGGCAATGAAGTGACGTTGCTATAGGTACTTATCTTGTCGAAGGACTCGGTGATGATAAAGGGGTAAAAGGTGTAAAAAAGTAGGTACTAAGTGCTGATTATGACAAAGCTTATTAAAACACTATAATTTTTTATTTTATTTAGAATTCATACGTACCTATACCATGACAAAACTAAAAAAATTAAATACTACAACTAATAAAATTATATTTTACAAAATTTACAATAGGTATGAATACACCATCTATCCAACTCACCACCGTGTGGTAAGGTTTTCAGAATACTGACAGCATTACCTCGCTGAATAAGAAGGCTTAGCTTCTGAGCGAAGTATGTGCCAGCTCTGGGATCCCCCATACTTTTGACTATTGTCTATCTTTTACTTCGATTATTTTCAGGCGGCGCTAAAATACATAGGATTTTTAGGAATCTTCATTGACTCGAGCGATCATGATATGGTTAAGAACGATGACTTTGGTATGTCGTTCCTATTCCTAGCTACAAACTATATAGCTGCAAATTTAAGTGCCATATTCAAACCGGAGTTTGCTAATGAAAAGAAGGTATTATTTATAGTTTCAATGAAGCTAAAAACAGATTCTGTCCCTGTAGAAATATGCCTGTTTTTAATGTCAATATAATTACTTTACAGCTAATCCAGCTACGAATTTCAGAAGGGATTGCCAAAGGTATTGTGCGACCACTTAGCAGAGTTGTGTATTTACAAGTAGACGTCACTAGAGCTTTGAGGCTTTTGTCTTCTAACAAGCATAGAGGTAGAGTCTTGATTGGTATGAAAAGCCTTGAATCTATGGACCAGATGTTGGATGTTACTTCTAGGTACAAAATCTTTGTTCTTTGTTTTGCCTTTTTCTCTCTTGATCAATTTTTCTCTAGATTTCAGTCTTAGAGTTCCCAAGATCCATTCAAAAGGAATCAGGAGGAGAGACGGAGGACCGGACCAGCCCAGTCCGGTCGGGAGGATTGGATTCCATTTTCAAAGACTACAAGTTCCAGTCTTCAAAACTAAATAATATATTAATTTACAAGTAAAAGTAAAAGTAGTAGGGGTAACAAAACGTAATATGGAAGTACTTACTATAAAGAAGTCTGGCAACTCTTGACCCGACCCTCTAAAACATGAACAAGTGCTCTTCATGAATGCAATAAGTATTTTTATAAATAGATAATTTCCCATTTGATTTCTAAATATCTAGTATATTTTTAGACGCAAGGAATCAAAATATCTCTTTAACTATTTACTAGAACTGTAATTATATCACTTGAGTATGGACTCTTATGCAGTTGACTTTGAATCCATTCTTTTCTATCTATCAAAGTCAATATCATGATTATTTCTTCATTTCCCTATTCCAACCGAAACTGAATTGAATCAGCTAAGTAGCTAAGTAGTAGTAGTTTGTGGTGATTTACCGACGAATTTAAAATGTGACCACAATAAATAATATAACTCCATACTGTGGCCATATTTCGTACTTTAAGTCCTACCAACAAGATAATACAAGAAGAGTTATGATAAGTATCTATAGTTTCATCATCGTCATCAACAGCCCAAAGACGTCCACTGCTGAACATAGGCCTCCCCCACAGAGCGCCACTTTGAGCAGCTGCTTGCCTCCTGCATTCATCGGCTCCCCGCCCACCTACTAGGGACCTATAGTTTATGCAGTAACAAACTAACGTAGCCAAAATTTTTTTTTCCCACTTTTGCAACCTACATTCAATTTGCTTTTTTGGTACTATTAGGATGTAACTGTTTAACCGTATAGCAAAAATATCTGTACTGTACTTCGTAAAAAAGGCTGGGTCTCAAAATACATAGAAGTCACAATCCTTCTTTAATTTCACCCATCTATTTTACTGAAGGCAAATTTCTTTTTTAAGGTTAATCAATCTAAAAAAATAAATTCCAGAATGACGTACTCACCCAAAGGAAGTTACGTAGTAATATGCGATGGAACTGCTCTGGGAATAGAACTTGCTGACCGCCTCGTCAAACATGGAGCTAGAAACGTGGTCATGCACATGAAACCTAACTCAATAGCTGGATATTGCTACACTAAGTTTTCGTATGTACAACAATATACCTAATTTTATACGTACAGGTGAAAATAGTGATTGAAAATTAAACTTTAAATTCAATTTCTAAGACTTCAAAGTAAATACACTGCTCATTTCATTTAAAAATTCATTCAGCCATCATATACAAAAGTTATCTAAAATATTAGAATACTTAAAGAAATAAATAAACCTTTTCAGATTATGGAACAAATTAAATGTCACTCTTAAAATTTCTTCCGAGAACCTCCTGACTGAGAAAGGTTGTGTAAATTTACTCAAAGAAGGCGCAAAATTAGGTCCTATTCGAGGGATTTTCATAGTTCACAACTTCAGTATTACGACCAAAACTTTGACGCTAGAAGACGTTGGTGTAAAATTCAATAATACAGTTAGCGTAGCTGCCAATTTGGACCTGATGTCTAGAAATGTTTGCAAGGAGCTAGAGTAAGTATTTTACGTTTATAAACATTATATATAAACATTACATTATAACATTATATATGAGAGTATAACTGTATAGTTGTAATAATATTATAACAGTAA
The DNA here is from genome assembly GCA_910589525.2 of Ennomos quercinarius. Lineage (NCBI taxonomy): Eukaryota > Metazoa > Arthropoda > Insecta > Lepidoptera > Geometridae > Ennomos > Ennomos quercinarius. Next base: position 14,427,196 of record OU342501.1, on the reverse strand, counting down.
CTATATTATTTTTACTGTTTGTATTAGCAAGACTGCTGTCTAGTCATATTGAGAAGCTCCTAACCCGGCTATTCAATTCTGTTCATATTCCTAATTACGTAAGGAATCCAAAAATGTAAAGAGAATATATTAACCACTTACGCTGAAAAAAATATATAGCTTGGCTTTTATTCCTTAACAATTTTTTTACAGCCACTTCGTTATATTAAACTACTCGAGTCAGACGGAATCTGACGAATACGTGTCTTCAGTCACTGACAAGATCTGTCAATCGAGAAATGAAATCAATTTACCAGCTTTGGTGTTCCGCGCAGGGCATGTTATTGAGGTGAGTAAAATTAAAACAACCACACAACACACCATACCATCAGCTGGAAGACGTTAGCCTCCCCCATAAATCGCCACTTTATGCGCTTATCATAGGAAGAGTTTACTATAATTTGCCACGCAATTGGGGTAGTCTTATTCTTACGCCGGGACCACGCAGCAAAAAAACAATCACACTTATGTTATAAAATATTCAATAGTTGTGTGTTTTTTACCCTTTTCACACAGCAATGGCTGAATGGTATGATGAAATGCGTTGACAACACATTATAAGGCTTCTCTATCTATCATCATCATATCCTGAAGACGACCATTGCTGAACATTAAGCCTGCCGCAGAGAGCGCATTTTTGAGTGGCTGCTCGCCACCTGCATCCATCGGCACCCCGCGGTTTTCACCAGATCATCGGTCCACCTAGTGCGGCCGGCCTACGTTGCGTCTTCCCGTTCGTGCCACTCGAGAACCTTTCTTCCACATCGGTTGTCAGCATCTGGTGGTATCGAGTGTGTGATGCCAGTGATGAATGGTTTTTTGCTGTTGGATCATTAGTAAGCTCTAAGTCGCGCAACGAGCTATGGGGAGAGCTATGCTCGGTGTTTCCCTGCAGGATAAAATTCGTAGTGAGGAGATCCACAGGAGAACTAAAGTGACCAATATAGCTCTTAGAGTTAGCAAGTTGAAATGGCAGTGGGCAGGGCATATTAATCATAGAACTGATGAGGCTCCTGGTGGTGCATTATTGTGTCCATTATTATGGTGATGGTGGCCACTTACCACCAGGTCGATTCTTTTGCTACTCCTTATGACGTATTAAAATATCATGCTGGCTCGTAAAAATACATGTATATATTAATATGATTTCGTTTTTGGGTTAGTTCACTTAAACTGGTTTTATGGCAAATAACAGCCTTCAACAGTGAAAACTTATGAACTTGTAGTATTGAAATTTATTGTGATATTTTTTCTAAATCAGAGATATTCATGACGTCACGGTTTGTCTGCTCATAGCATGGCAGGGATCCCGTAAACGAGGTGCCAAGCGACGCGCCTGAGATTGACACTACCGTTTACTGCGTATTCACTCGAGGTTCCTCCTTGGAATTTCTGCATTGGAATAAGCTTATCGTTCTATATTCAATATAAACTGAGAGTGTCAATAACAGTTATGAAATAAGATTTTCCATTCCAATTCCATACAATTTCAATGCAAACTTAAATCGACTGAACTTAGCTTAATTGATTTGCTAGATCAAATGTGTTACAAAAATATCCGTCCACTGCTGAGCATAGGCCTTCCCACAGAATGCCACTTTGAGCGGTTGCTTGCCTCTTGCATCCATTGGCTCCCCGCGGTTTTCAGGTCGTCAGTCCACCGAGTGGCGCCGGCCTACACTGCATTTTTCGGTTCGTGGTCACCACTCGAGAATCTTTCTTCCCCAGCGGTCAGTTCTACGAGCGATGTGGCCTGCCTATTGCCATTTCAACTATACGACATACCTGAAGATATTTTCTAGAGAAGAGCCGATGGATGCAGGAAGCGAGCAGCCGCTCAAAGTGACGCTTTGTGGGGGAGGCCTATGCTCAGCAGCGGACGTGTCCAGGCTGTTGATGATCTTATAAAATCCCGAAAACAGGCTTTAATAAAAGTCTGCCCGAATTTAGTTTTTTTTTAATTTGCTATTATATTTGTATGAAATTATTTCTCATTAAAGAACCTGCTGAATTTTGGTTTTCAACTGAAGTCCTTTACTAAATTCAAATTTACCCTGGAATTCGAATGTTTTCCAGCGTTCACAACATAGCGCGCCTACTATTGCCTTGCGTCGAAATGCCTTGCCGTAAATTGCAAATAGTTAAGTGACGATTATTTTATTAGTTTGTGTTTAATTTATATTTTAGCTTGGTGATAGTGAAATTGAGCATTCCAAAATTCAACCCCAGCATTTATCAGCCATGTTCAGTGCTCTTGAAACCAGTTTGAAACTAAAGTACAACAACGTGATAACCTATGATATAAAGAAAGACATTACTGCTGGATTTATACAGAAGGTTTCTAGAATTATTGGTAAGCAGTACAGTTATATCAATAGTCTGTAAGACCCCATAAACAAGATGCAGCGCACTACATTTCCCGCATTTCTTTTTACTATATCAAGCATTCCACGCTAACAAGTTAAATCTAAAAAAAATATAGTACACCATTATGCGACAAAAGGAAGGCGCCTTCCAAATATCACGACTCTAGGTCCATTGGTTAGACTACGTTGTCTGTCAATCAATCAGCCAGCTGTTAGTCTCTTAGGACAAAGCCATTTTTAATATATATAGATAGATAAGAGCTCAACATTAAAATAGTTTAAAGAGTGACATAAACATGAAAAAAAATTAAGAATAGGTATAAGAACCAATAAGTAATTGAAAAACATTTTTAGGTGTACAAAATATATTTGAACTGGATGAAAATCTATGCTTAAAAGATTTGCTTCTTAGTGAAGTGAGCATTGAAGAAATCAACACGGCGATCAAGAACACTTACCAAATAAGCTATCCCACGGAAAAGCTTGCGACAATAACCATTGAAAAGTAAGATATGATTTTAATTGAGAATTCAACTGAAATGTTACAAAAGGCAGTATTCGACGTGGTAGCGTCTCACCTCATCCGTAATCTCACTATGTCAGTAGTGCCGATGATGTTTAGAAACTGTTTTATTTTTGAGAGGGACTTTTGGGTTACATTCAGTTAAATTATCAATTTCTTTTTATTGCAAGTATGATATTTTTAACAATTTTACAAGCCAAAATGAGATACTTAACATAAAATACTATATTCAAGCTGTTGTTCTAAAATGCTTCTGTCTTACTTTTTTTTTAATTTACAGCCTCAAAAACCTTGGAAAAGGTTTATCAAAAACAGCAATCGATAAGGATAGTGGTCTGGGAGCATTCTTTACTTTTATCGATCGCGATGAATGTACGGCCGCTGAACCTGTTGTCACCATGGTTACTTCGTTTAGCAGTGTTGAGGTAACGTTGTCATGAATCATCATCAGCCCATGACGTTTCGGCCAGAGATTTTAAGTCTATACACCACGCTGGGTTGTAAGATGTGACCGTTAAGCTAGAAATTTAATAGCTTGTATTTTCTCCGTAGGAAGAAGATGAGTTAGACCCTAAAGCGACATACCTGATGCTGGTGCCGGGTTTTGAAGGCCACCATCAGATTTTCACAACACTCAGCGAAAGGCTCAAAGTCCAGGCTTTGACCTTCCAGCTTACACCAGACATGACTAATGATAGCGTACCACAAATTGCTGCCAACATTGCCAAGGTAAAAATAACCAACTTCTCATATTTTTACTGCGACTTCACTAAAAGAGCCTGTTATTCCAAATAGATTTTTCTGGTATAAGATAATACGGCTGGCCTCCAAAGTGCAGATATGCAGATATATGTTGATAAAAGATAATTATTACATGACGTGTTTCATACAAAGTAAAATGAAGATGAAGTTGCTGTACTCATCCTGTCGAAGGGAAAAGAGAAGGGAGAGGAAAAAAGATAGGGGATGAATGGATGGGACGGCGAAGGAAGGCAGGCGCTCACTGCCTACCTCCTATTTATTGACGTCCAATCTTCTTCTGCTTGTGTAGGCAAGTGGTCAGCCCTGGTGTCAGAATTTTTAGGCCGCCCAAAGGCTTCTGACTTGGCTTAACGACTATTGTCTTTAGACAACAGCCGGGACCGACGGCTTAGCGTGCCCTCCGAAGCACGATAGCGCTCAGTTGTAAATACCACTTTACGCTGTAGCGGTCACCCATCAAGCGAATGCCCACCCGCCGCAGCGCGCCACGCGCTTCGTGGCCGCAGCGAATGTTGCTTATTCGACGTCCGATGAATTCATCCTTTTCCCCTTCGCTTCTCTCTTCCCATGAACAGGGATAGGGCGTAAAATTAATTAACCCGTGCGAAGCGCGGGCGGGTCAGCTAGTTCTAAATAGATTTGGTAGTAAGTTTTTTGTGTATCTTACAATGGGCCCAACAATATTGTGGACCGATTTAGAAGATTTATTTTTTATTCTGTAGAGTATGATCCCATATAAGGTAAGGATCTGATGATGAAATACGAGATAAACTAGAAACTCTTCAATGAATGACTCCTCAAGGAACCGCTATTTGGAAATCTAACATTAGTCAACTGAACTGATCATATGCGATATACTAATGGAATAGAACCGTTTAGTACGAAATTAACGTGATTTGAATTCTGTTGCCATAAAGGGATATATTCTTTATTTAGATTCATTTTATAATCTTTCCGTTACAAAAATTCACTTGTACATATGTACTCGTGATTCTTTTTTAATTTTGTAATACTGTTTGAATGTGCATTTTAACCACCTAATTAAAATGACAAAAGTGTATATTATTGGCACTTGCCACATAATGTTTATATTATATTCCATTTCATTTCCTACTATCATACTTATTTACTGGAATAGAGAGCTTGTTCAATAAGTTTGGAATCGAGATTCTTCTTATCTTCGATATTTGCCGTTTTTCCGTTTACTTTTATTATATTGAATACTTTTCGAAGAGGAAATGCAAAGTCTTTTTCGTTTTCTTTGCAAATAGGTAAAGTCATATTATTTTGTGATGGCTATAACTTCTTAAATTATTTTATTATGGTTAATCTACTTAGCCGGTTTGTAGATATCCAAGAATTCAATTTATTATAGCTGATATCGACCACGCGGTATTAAATTATTTAATAAGAGATGATGATTATATTGCATAAAATATTATAAATCTTAATGCTGTCAAGATTTTAACTAAAAAACTTGATGCGTGATGCGTGCTGGCAATCAAAACGTTAGGTGCATAGCATCTGAGCATTAGAACATTTGTCATCCTATTACATTCATTCATTTAAAAAAGCTGAACTCTTATTTTTTTCTTTTTTATGCTAAAATGGGCATACGATTGACAGCATCTTACCTGATGGTAAGTGACGAAGTTGTCTAATGTGGAGTACATTTGCCCATGAGATGCACATTCATTCTTGACTTGAAAAAAACCGAGGAAACCAGGAGGGGATTATTATCAATGTAGCTTAAATGAAAATTAATAGTACATTGTTTAGAATATTTCCTTCGCAAAAACATTAAAATAATTATCTTGGATTGATTTTTAAGTGTGAAACCACACTTCAGGCACATCTATAAAGATATTATAGTTTTAGTGTCAATTTTAAGAACTATAATATCTTTACTAAAATAATTAATGAAGCTTGGTATAATAACGCAATAAAGTGAAATACAAGTCGCACAGCGTAGCAAGCCTACACTCTTCTACCACTGGACGTACCTAGTCTTCTCAATCGACATCTCCCGGCAACGGCCCAAGCCCCAAAAGGCCATTACTTCTAAGTTGCCCTTAAGCTCGTTGCCTCCTAATAAAGTTATATACAAGTAATATAGTCGTCTTTCTAACGCATGTCTCGTGACGCAGCGAAGACAGACTAGCCCAGGCCGGCTGCGGCCTTCAGTGCCTTAGCAAAGTCTTAAAGGTTTTCGCTTCATAAATTCCCATTCACTATCCCCGTCCACATTTGTAAATCATTAGTCTAGTTAACAAGGGTATGAACATCTCCCACTAGATACCAGTCCTTATTTTCTACTAAACACAGTTGAATCCATAAAACATATTTGCAAACTCTTTTTAATATTTACTGCAATGTATCTCTGGAAACTGAAATAATAAATCCAGATAAAGTTCTCACGAAGTTGAGACTTGCTTGTTTATTTCAATAACCTTTCATTCAAACGTTCAAAACAATCAGAGTTATCAGTATCTGAAAATTACATACTTTGTAACTCTCTATCACCGATGTTAGAATAAATCAGATAGACTGTTTGATCTTAATTGACTATCGCACACTGAATCCTCATTTACTGTCCCCAAATTTTTTAAGAATCAGTTTACCCGTTTTATGTGAAACACAAATTATATACACTGTTATGCCATTTTACAGGTGAATTAAGGCCTTTTGAAAATTCAACTCGTTATAGGGGTAGGGTGATAATGATTGTATGAATAAAAATCAGGCATCAGTCTCTTCATCATCAATAGTCTGAAGACGTCCACTGCTGAGCATAGGCCTGTCCCAGAGAGCGCCACCTTGAGCGGCTCCCGCGGTCACCAGTCTCTTGCAATTGTATAATTATTTTATAACTAGTTACGCCCTGTGGTTTCACCCGCAGATAAAAAGTAGCCTATGTGTTAATCCAGTACATAAGCTATCTCTATTCCAAAATTCATCCAAATTTGTCCAGCTGTTTGAGCGTGAAGGAGTAACAAACGTACATAAAAACACACAGTCATACACACATTCAAAGTTTCGCCTTTTTGAAAGCCTCCGTGGTGTGGTGGTTGAGCACGTTGGCTCATAACCCGGATACTGCGGGTTCGATTCCCGTGGCAGGACAGGTACCTAGTTGTGGACAAAAAAAGCGCAAATAATTGTTTTCTGTCTGGGGTTCTGTGTTGTGGGACCCTGGTCCGCGTAGTTCCTGGGTCCCTAGATACAAGGAATCCTAGTTAGGGTCCAGGATCATGTATGTGATCGTTGGGCGCCATTTCTGTTTATTTATTATGTGATTAATTTCTCTGTTTCAGTCCATAAGAAAGCGCTTAGAACTAGACACAAAGTTCTATCTCCTGGGATACTCATTTGGCGTTAATGTGGCTTTGGAGCTGGCAAGATTGTTCGAAAAAGAAGGTAAATGTTTGTGTGTAAATATATTTTTTGCAACGTGGTTTAATTAGTTGCACGAAATGGTGCGGGTTTATATCTGATTGCGGAACAAATATTTATTTTGACTTTATTAAAAACGTTTCTTCTGTTTGGAGAACCTTAATGAACATAATTGCTGTATATTTTTCGCTGCTGAGTATGTCATGAAAATTTATTGAGTTTCACTGAATAACAATATAAAATTTTACTTTTAAAAGCTGATTTACCTAAGTAGCCCATAGATAATTATAATGCAATTTAAGAAGAGTAAACTTTAATTGAAAAATAGTTAACTGGTAAGTGGCGCCGCTGGAAAGGAAAAACTTCTTTATCAAAGATTTGTAGTACTCTGTAGAACTCGTACACCAAGATTCATCAAGAGTCGTTGAATAATAGTAGCTGCACGCGAGTACGTACATCCGGACAGGTGAAACTTTAGCGAGTAGAAGCAGAGCCTTCCGCTTACTTCTTTCGCTCAGTCAATTATCCATTTACCCTCCTTTCAGATGACTCCGTCCTTATTTGGTTACTTATTTCATGACGTTGCTGAGTGTAGGTTGATTGGTTGAACGTTAACTGAATTTGGGGAACTGATGTATTGATTTTGTTTTTCAGGTCACGTTGGAGTTGTATATTGTCTCGATAGCAGCCCCGACGCGCTGCGAGCTCAACTCGATGCCTACATCGGAAACCTTACTGATTCACAACTGCAGAACACCATCATCGAACACATGTACAAACTAATGAGCGGACAGCATTCTGAGGAACTGAAGCAAGAACTTAAAACAAAAGAAACCTGGAATGATAAAGTTGAACTGTGCGTTATTATGCTACGAGGAATGGTGAAGTATTCTCATCAGTACAAAAGATGTCTTCTTCACAGTGCTTACAAAAGAATCATTCTAGCTCGCGAATATGAGCCAGATTTCAAACTTGAATCGAAATTGGTTCTGATTAAAGGTATTTCTCATCCTAATATGAGAGAGCTTGCCGATGACTTTAGTTTGTCTAAGTACACAAACAAACCTGTCGAAGTGTTTAACATCGAATCGGATCATACTTCAGCCCACCAATACTGCAGAGTTCCTAATATTGTGAACAGATTTCTGGATCCGAAATCACTCGAAGAATTCAAGAACAAGAACTTGTGCTGGAGTTATTTAGCCGATCCTCTCAAAACGTTTTAAAAAACAATGAGTCACTAAGTTAGTTCCAGACGGCAATTCATTTAGTTCAAAATAAATTCGTTTTAGTAATTTACGTTTTTTATTTAACTCTAATGAAAGGACAAATTTTGAATTAAACTTTTGAAACTGGAATTTCAAAGAGTAATTATTTTTGAAAGCATTAATATGACAAGTGTTATTTTTTGGGCTTGACTTATTTTAGCAATTTGCTTAGAAGTCTACTTTGTTAAGTGGTGGCTTTTATTAAGAGCCATTATTTAAATAGTAATTACTTAATTAATATTTTGCGTAAAAATTAGTAAGATATTTTTTTACATCGACTGTCCAACGTAACTAAGTATAACTGTAAACTGTTACGTTGATAAGGGCTAGAGTATAGTTTTATGATAGTAGCAATTTACATGCTGGCTGTTATGTACATAGAGTAGGGTACCTACAGTTTTACTCACAGAGTATGAAAAAAATACGCTTCACCACCAGACCATGCGTCTTTTTTTTAATGTGGGTGCAAAGCGTCTCTGTGTTTTTACCTTCGACAAGCGAATAGTAGAAAATAAGAAACATGTCACGTGACTTGCGGCACTTAGGGAGCACAATATGGCCCACTACCTATACGCATACAAACCTCAACTTGATTACACTAAAACAACGAGAAATCTTATAGGTATACTCTTTGGTGCCCGCCATACATGCACAACATGGTGGTTGTGCCGCAAGACCTTAGAGTAGTCTATACTCTAAGCGCAAGACGGTCTTTGTATACATACCTGTGGGCATCCTTGATATTCCATTATGTAAGGATTTTACCCTTAAGGTTTGATGTGATAATTATACTTATGAGGATAAGGTAACAATTTTCTCTAGATGTTTATATCAAACGGTGACTCAAAAATATAGGCATTTAAATTTATTTGTAACATCAAAATAGAGGAAACCAAAACATCCGATGGTTCTTTCAGAGTACTCGATGATTATTTAAAATTATGTAACCAATAACTTCACAGGCGGAGTTTTCCTGATCCTCTTATCAAAATCAATAAACCAAAAACTTTAACATTAAAAACTCCCAAGTTCTAAATCTGTCCAGATTAGATGTGGCGATAACATCATAAAACACGGACATCCGGGAACTTCCGGCTTATCTTACAATTTAGGGCGCAAGATTTACTTTCTGGCGGGAAGTTTTGTCGTATTTTTCTTCATACCTGCTGTAAAAGTAGGTTATGACGGTAGCAGGGGTGCAAATAGATAGGTCAATGTCAATTTGGTTTCGTGTAACGTGAATGCTCGCGCGTGATCTAGAATACAGGGATGCCGTGACTGGTCTCAATATTTTACAAGGTTCATTTTTATTACAACTGACTTCCACCTGTCTGCTTACGCGGTTTATGGTTTTGTTGACTTAGTCATGATATACAGCGCTTTAACGTTTTTAAAATACGCCTAAATATTTTTAATGGACTTGAATTATTAATATCCAGGCCAATATTAAACCGTTGAGATATTTTTGAAGAAGTGACTGTGGGTCAACAAGGCAGGGGTCAACATTAACCCGTGTGACTTTCGATTTTTGAGGGGGGAGTCCACGCATTTCTCTGCCACCGCGGAGGTGGAGGTTGAGCCTACGAGCATTCTTCCGACATAGTGGGGCGAGATTGCACTCGGATTCAAGTCTTACTATTTAAAATTTAAATCTCCGCCACAAAATCACAGTATTAGTATTCATATATTGAACATTGAACATAGGTAGGTAATAAAGCTATGCTATGCTCGGTGTTTCCCTGCGAGATAAGCTCCGAAATGAGGAGATCCTCAGGAGAACTAAAGTGACCGATATAGCTCTTAGAACCAGCAAGTTGAATTGGCAATGGGCAGGCCACATCGCTCGTAGAACTGACAACCGGTGGGGAAGAAAGGTTCTCGAGTGGTGACCACGAACCGGAAGACACAGCGTAGGCCGGCCTCCCGCTCAGTGGACCGATGACCAGGTGAAAACAGCGGGGAGCCGATGGATGCAGGAGGCAAGCAGCTGCTCAAAGTGGCGCTCTGTAGGGGAGGCCTATGTTCAGCAGTAGACATCTTCAGCCTGTTAATAATGATGATGAGGTAATAAAATAGCACGAGAAGATTAGAGACCTGACGGTAAGCATAATATTATCATCTACTTCTGAGGCACTATATCGCAATTTATAAACATCGTGTAAACTTGTCTGTTTTCCCTTTACAAATCCTAAAATTAACAAAAGCCTATATCTGTAACATCAGTATTCAATAGGTATCAGAGACAACTACCTGATGTTATCCAAAACACACTTCGATACCTTCATAAAACCTCCACATTCATGGCCTACATCTCAAAAGCAAAATATGCAAGGGTTGTTTTCGTTAGTTTAAGGTGATGTTTATTATGCTAATGTGCTGTAACAGCAATTATCCGCTGCAGTGATATAAATTAAGGTAGTTCTGAACGAGTTTCGAATGAAACAGGCAAGTAATTTTTGGTTTTATGCATGCGGAAAACGAGTCTACTGAAACAGTTTTTCGGGAGAGAAATTGGTACATAACAGACGAGAATGATAAAGAAAGCGAGAGAATAAGTCAAAAAAGAGTACCGTAAAACCATATTAATATTTGGAAGTAACTCACCAGAGAGGTTCTGGCCCGGCTAGTTGGTAAGGCGGCTCGAGTAAAAGAAATATATATTCATATATATTTTTTTTATTATTTCGATGATCCTACAGCGTTATATTTTGTATACACAAGCTATGCACACATATAAAACAGAACGAGTTACTTACTATAGCTTAAAGTAATTGACCTAAAACTTAAAATATAACCTATAATTTAGTCATATAAATTACACTACATAATTATTAGGAAATAACGTCCTAAAAGTGTAGGTGTAAGAATACATAAAACAAAATACACACTACGACATTTTTGCCCTTAGAGCAAACAATATAACTATTTCTACTATTTAAACATTCTTTGGATTGAAAACTACGGGCGTGCCCGTGCGCGCACCTTTCGAGCCATTTACGTAACATAGTGATGTACGGTCAGGCACGTCTCTCGGTCTATGTGCAGGTTTTAAATGTGAAAATGAAACAATTTATACAATAATAATAGAGGTATTGTAATGGCCCATCTTAACCTAATTATAATACATTAATAATAAATTATTCATACTACACTAAAAAAGTTATCAAAGTTTGTTGACTATTTTAGACTACCTATTTTAATGTTTATGGCCTTGTGAATCGTCTCCTACAAATGGTAGAACCGTACTTTGTGATAATGTAGTAATCCAAATCCTTTTAAAGTAATGAGGCAATACCTAACTAACTTCCAACCTATTCAATAATAATTAAGTTATTTTAATCATCCTACAAATAACTGCAATTTAACCCCCTGATGAACACTATTCCTATACTCTGAGTAACCAAACTGAAATTTCCACATAAAATCATATTATGCATCAATCAATATATTTCCTACAATACTTTCGAAAGGTTTCAATTGTAGGAATGAATAATCTTTTCCTGCAAAAGTTGAACATTATAGTTCCTAGTCATAGACAAAACTGAAAGTAAATTAATTCATCACGATGACCGTAATATGAAATAAACATAAAACGTAAATAAAGCGTAGGTAAAACGTAAGTAAATGTATTGCTAACTGAGTTTGAGTTTGTTATATAGCAAAGTCATAGTAAACTCTATTTGTTTATCATAACTCTGGCATAGGAGCCCCACCTCTGCTCCAATGCTGTGGGTCTCGACTCCAAGCTGGGTAACCCTCCACTATTTAGTGCTTGAAATTTCCCACACGGAGGTACCGTGTGTGAAATTCCCCCACACTAGGGAAAATTTGATTTTACTAAATTTTGTTCTATTTATCCCAAGTCAGTACGTCAGGTACCCCATCTACCTATTCTTATCTACTTATCTAGTTTGGACTCCAAAAGGTGCAAGGGACAAGAGGACATTATTTTTTTCCAAATCCTAACAAAATAGACATCACCTTAGTTAATTGTGAGTCTATCTAATACGTACTACATTCGGTATATGACAGACTCTAAAAATAGCTCAACTTTCAAATCTCCTAGTTTTCGTCTAAAGATTATCAATATTATCGTAGATTCTATATCAACAGCATGCAGTGGACTAAACAATAGTATTAATTTTAACTGTAAATATTTATTTGAATTCAATGATCTGTTAGTGATATTCAGGTTGTCTCTATTTTCCAGAACTTGTATTGAAAAGTAATCTGAAACCCGTTTATATAATTTAGGCATTATATTTCACCATTATGAAATACGATAAAAAAATATGTTTGCTTCAAGTAATAAATTAGATTATTGTATTAATGTTATTTCCGTCTATCTATCTTTCCGAGTCTATCTAATACTTACTACATTCGGTATATGACAGACTCTAAAATTAGCTCAAACTTTTAAACTCTTCTAACTTCTGTCTAAAGATTATCAATATTATCGTAGATTCTATATCAACAGCATGCAGTGGAATAAACAGTAGTATTTATTTAACTATAAATATTTATTCGAATTCAATGATCTGCTTAGTGATATTCAGGTTGTCTCTATTTTCCAAAACTTGTATGGAACCCTAATCTAAAAACCGTTTATATAATTTAGGTATTATATTTCATTATTATGAAATATGATAAGAATATGTTTGCTGCAAGTAATATAATAGATTATTAATGCTATTTCCTAACAACAAGATATTCACATTCGAATCTTTAAATTAGCTACCCCTATCCGTTTGGTAAGGAGATCACTAACAGGTACTGCTGTGCTTGACCCGAGACACGAAGGACAATTTCTTATCACTAGTACATTGAATGTTTTTATAGAATAAAAGGTAAAATTCTTTTGAAAATTCAATGAAACGAACCCAAACCTGAATTCCACTAAATTGATCTATAAACAAACACGAACAACCCTAAACTATGAATAAATTCCCGGTAGTTATTTAAATATTGTACAAGCATTACCTATTTCGTATTAGAGTGAAACTCAATTACGATTTTATTTAAGTTACTCGCAAATGATTTTAAACAGAGAATAATTCCCAATAGTTATCTAAGTAAAAAGAATAAATTCCCAGTCGTTACTAATTCCCGGTAGTTTCCTAACTATCGTTGCAAGCCTATTTTGCAACTAGAATACAAAACGTTCGTTTCCTTGCAGGAATATGATCCTTCCAACTCTTTTAAGTAAAATTCCGCCTAGAATCCGTTAAGGAAATACTTATCTATTTATGCTGAATTTGTACATCAGTATTAGGCTCAGAATAATATTTTCTCAGTAGTATCATAACTTGTTCATGCGAACTTTGTATCAGCGTTTACTATCGCCGTGTAGGAATAGAACCTTCCCATATCCTCCGTAGAACATCGCAAAACCAGCTAAAGAAATACCTTCCTATACCACAGAATAGATAAATAGTACAACGTACTTTTACCACAAAATAGATTTATAGAATTATGTATTGTTCTCTGTACATTAAAACCTTCTGTGATCACCCAGCTTTCAGTCAAAAGCAAGGTCCACAACAAACTAGCCCTACAATAAACACCCACAGCTTCAACCTTCGAGAAAACTTGGATTATATTTTTATAATTTTGATATCTTACGTATTGTATTTATTTGCACTTTTATTCATTAGTATTTTATTATAATGAATTTATCTTTAAATGTATTTTTATATTTTATACCGCTTTAAATTTATTTATTTATTTATTGAATTTTATCTATTTCCCTAAAATTATTATTTTTCCGCGAATTTTAATATTTTATCCCTAACTTTCCCCTCCTACGTGTGTATTCCTCGACTTATAGCTTTTCCCTATACATTAGTGTGTACCCCCAAACACTGGAGATTGCTACAAATCTCACATTTACTTTTAAACGTGCATGTCTTTTCTCGGTGTGTGCAATGAGAACATACCTGATCTAACCCTATGAGAGAACGAGCTGTGACAAAAGCTCTCCAAAGCTAAAACCTATTGCCACCTAATTTTTATCTTGCATGCGGGACCGGGGTCCATGGGCAGCTTACAAGACAAAACCCTATCACTTGGGACAGTTCAGCTTAATTTGCATTTAGGATCGGGGTATCGTATACACGAAGACGGGACAGTTAATCTTTTCAGCCCTCCTTTCAGCCAGAATGCAAACCAAACCAAAAAGGTGGATCCAGATCCTATAACGGAGGCAAAATCTGGTGCAGGTCTCCACATAACACGCGAACTGCATGCCCTAAGCAAAATAAGGGAAGACAAGCTTCGTTGCACTGTTTCAACTTATCTCTTACTGAGTTCCTGGACCCGAGGCATACTTCCCCCCAGATCCAGAATTACTTGAGAGGGCGAAGCTAACTAAGAATTTAACCGTAAATTTCACGTGCATTTTTTTACCAGGTTTCGACTTGCGAATCCCGTGAATCATTTTATAACTGACCGCGTTTGACAGCTTGACAGATCTCAAAATCCTATTAATATCAAAAACACTTTTTTTTTTCTTATAGTTTGGCTCCACACATAGTGTATTTAGCCAGTGTCAAGTATTGTAGTTTTTCGTCGTATTATGAAATATTTCATGTAAAGTCAAGTCTTAGTCACAGTCAGTCAGGGTAGTCATAGTCCAGTTTAAGTCAGGTAGTCATAATCCAGTCTAAGTCATGCCCTAGTAAAGAAGTGGCAACTTTACTAGAGGCTTCTATGGAATTTTGGAAGCAACACGAAAAACCACGTTTCACTACATTATATCACTTGCCCACACTTATACTAATAATTCAGCACTTAATGCGTAAAATGCCACTAATTTTAAACATTAACACTAGGAAAAGCATAAGTTTTGTAAAATAATACAATGCAACGACGTGAACTTTTTCACGTTCCCGCCAAAACTCATCAAAAACACTTTAAAGGTAGAAAGGTAAAAAAGTAAAACTAAATATAAAGAAGGTTTGATTTCTTTTACTGTTACCTTATTTTACCACGGATGCGATGCCAACGACTATTTCCTTTATTTTTGGACTATTCTTTGTGCATAAAATGCTTCAATGAAATTATTTCAGTATTTTTATAATTTAGGTAAAATTTATAATATTTGTGACGTCACGAGACAGCCTGGATCGTTACAGTATTGTAAATGAAATCAGGAGCACTTCTTCAGCTTCTGTTTATTCTTCAGTCTTCAATATACCATTTTGCGTTTGGCAAAACAGTATGTTGAAAAAGGCGTGACTTTAAGCTTTTTGACTGCCTGGCTCTATTTGACACGCTCTCGTCCAATCACCGGCAAGAAAGTGTTGTCTACCAGAAAAGACAAGTCATCCAACGAGCATCCAACTAATAGGAACAAATTAATAAATTCATTACCGATGTCTTCGTAATCAGGACAACGCGTTATTTCTCGTATCTATACCCAAGTGTTAACCGAAAGTTAACCTTGGTGTCATAATTTAAACACTCAGAAAGCTACGTTAATACTATTACTTACGGGATCTTTACCGTGATTTGAAACATTTCTGAGTTCCCGATATTTCGGCACAGTTACATGCACCATGTTCACGGGTAGACTGAATGCGGGTGGATGATAAAAAAGTTCGAAATAAAATTTGGAGCAGACAAAACGGTCTACCCTCTTTCTCAGTCTTTTACTACGGGTACCATTGGCATTCGAACTCGATCGTAACTCGCGACAATACACACTCACTGTATCACTGCATATAGTGAAAAAAACTCAACAAACTCAGAAAGCTTCTTACTTTGTTTAACGACTTAGGGTAGGTTTTTTGATCCGTAGTTAGGGTAACCATTGGTTAAGAATTCTAACAAATTTTGACCATTGGTTAGAATTTGATAGCATTTTGAACCATTGGTTACAAACTCTAACAAGTTTTGACCATTGGTTAGAGTTTGTTAGAGTTTTTAACCATTAGTTACCTTAACTATGGATCGAAAAGCCTACCCTTAATGTCGTTGGCAACAATCGGGACCGATGTATTGATACCATTAGCCGGAAGACGTTGATTATTGAACATAATATTATAGGCCTCACCCATAAAACGACACTTAAGACGCTTATATGAAAGTTTTCCATAATCACCACGCTTGACAGGCATCTAGGAGATCGCAGATTTTGATAGATCAAGGATAATGCTGCTGCCCATTACCTATAGATATTCCCTCAGCCAGCTTTTTAGCACCCCAGTGAAGAGATGAGGCGGTACATTCTGAAGCCTATATGCTCTACCTCTACATGGCAACAGATGTGTCTGATGTGGACGCCGACAGATGCATCAGCAGATGGATCTGCACGAGCCGTCTCTCACGTCATCGTCTGTCATAGACCGGTATCACACGGCAGATGTTTTATGAACATGACATCCAAATCACGGTAATGCTCAGTTGTAAAGACCACTTTTTGCTAGAGGTCACTCATCTAAAGTGATGATTGCAGCTGACGTTGCTTACCAATAGTTTTTCAAATTTAAGATTAGTAATAATGTCTCTGTTTATCATTCTGCCTCTATGAGTTTTCTATCTTTTCTCGACTACACGGCTAAATATCTGGATAATAAGTTTCATCACATGTACATTACTGCAGCGGTTAGCAACAGAGGCATTTGAAGAACGTGTAAACGTGGGCCGGGGCGAAGCCGAGACACACAAGTAAGTCCATCAATGGCTAGTTGTGGTTGTGGCTTGTATAGTACTTTTCTCAAATAATGTGCGGAAATTAAAACTAAGTAGTACTAGGCAGAATATTTTATTTGAAAATATTTTTTCCTGGGATAAAGTGTTTATTTTTTTACCAATAAACAGTTTTCTATTTGCAGCCAGTTCAAAATTTAAACAAAACCTTTGTTAAGTTACCTCCTTGGTTGCCATGATTCAGAGTAAAAGACCGTTCCATTTTTAAACGACACGACAGATATGAGTTTACTATGTAATTTATTTGGCCGCTAAACCACGATATATATGGATTTTCATACAAATTTTGCCGGCCACTGCTCGCCAGTACAGCTTTTTCGATTTATCTTTAGAAAGTTGTCAAAATAATGGTCAAACTTGTAAGCATGTTTGAGAAAACTTATTGTCCAGTCCAGGTAGTTTGTCCTCTGGGGTAAGTTATAAAATAGCAGAAGCCAGTTTTAAGTTAATAGAGAACAAATTGGTATTATGTCAACTACTATTTATTATTATTTAACTCAAAATAATAATGTAATCCACAAGATAAATTTAATAATATTAAAACAAATTGCTTATTGTTCGTTTTCGTTTCGCAATAAATTCTCAGAAATGGTATTTTATGTTTCGTTAATGCAATTATTATCTGATAAATGTCTCAATAATAGCAATTTACTGTTTCCTCTGGTGCAGTTTTGTATTATACAATATGCCTAATAGTTTTGGAATAAATAAATATTATGTATATTTAATACTTTTAATTTTTTTTAACGGGCAAATTGCCTATTACTCAAGCTAACCACTACAATAATAAAAACTAAACTAAACTAAATTAAGCTAAACTAAACTAAACTAGCTACACTACCTACTACAAAGACGACGCGTGACCAAAATGCTGGCACTTATTTGGCCCAACGCATCAGCATTGCAATTCAACGTGGCAATGCGGCCAGCATGTTGGGTACGCTACCTACCGGTAGTGGGCTGGAGCACTTGGACTGTCTATAGGCCATTCGCGGCTATTATACAGTCCATATTTTTATTTTTTTATTTGAATTGATTTTGTAAATTACTAATAAGAAAGAAAGAAAGAAAAATAATTTATTTGTGACAAAAAAACAATAAATAGTACATATACGATTAACAGCCAATTAAACAGCAGTAAATTGCTATTTGCCACAAATCGGTCCCAACTCAGCTTAATGCTGGTCATGAGACCAGCGCTGGTCTTCCGTTGGGACCGGTTCAGTGTCATCACGGTGCAGTGACATTACAGCTACGGATTTAAAACATATACTTAAATGTAGCTAGGTACTAAAAACTATAGACCAGGTACAGTGAAATGACAATGAAATGAAAATTTAAAATGTCCTAACAATCTACCAAACTAAAAGGAAAAACACTATAGGTAAAGAGTTGCAAGAAAAGACTGCAGCATCTACTAAAACAAATATACAAAATTAAAATAAGGAACTAGGTAAGTTGGATTATGCTCTTACAAAGTTATAACTTTACACCAGGAAACAAAAAACAAAGAAGTGACATGAAAATATTAAACATAATACGCGTTTTTTAAAATCATACTACGCATAAAAATTGTATGCTTTACATAAGTGTGTTGGGGTGTGAGTGTGCTTCGTTATTATATTGGCAATGGTAGTGTAAGAATCACTAACACACTAACCCACATCACTAACCTTCGTTTTGCCGATGATATAGTCATAATGGCGGAATCGCTCGAGGACCTTAGCACCATGCTCAACGACCTCAGTAGAGTCTCCCAGCAGGTTGGTCTTAAGATGAATATGGACAAGACAAAGATCATGTCTAATGCTCATGTTCCACCTATACCGGTAATTGTTGGGAACGATACTCTCGAAGTTGTCGACAAGTATGTCTACCTAGGACAGATTGTCCAATTAGGTAGGTCCAACTTCGACAAAGAGGTGGCGCGAAGAATCCAACTCGGCTGGGCAGCGTTCGGGAAGCTTCGTCCTATCTTTTCGTCCAAAATACCGCAGAGCCTGAAAACGAAAGTTTTCAATCAGTGTGTGTTGCCAGTGATGACTTATGGAACTGAGACATGGTCTCTTACTGTTGGCCTCATTAGTAAGCTCAAAGTCGCGCAGCGAGCTATGGAGCGAGCTATGCTCGGTGTTTCCCTGCGAGATAAGCTCCGGAACGAGGAGATCCGCAGGAGAACTAAAGTGACCGATATAGCTCTTAGAGTTAGTAAGTTGAAGTGGCAATGGGCAGGCCACATCGCTCGTAGAACTGACAACCGATGGGGAAGAAAGGTTCTCGAGTGGCGACCACGAACCGGAAGACGCAGCGTAGGCCGGCCCCCACTCGGTGGACCGACGACCTGGTGAAAGCCGCGGGGAGCCGATGGATGCAGGAGGCGAGCAGCCGCTCAAGGTGGCGTGCTCTGGGGGAGGCCTATGTTCAGCAGTGGACGTCTTCAGGCTGTTGATGATGATGATGAGTGTAAGAATGGGTGTGTGCATGTGTTTGTGCTCAAGCGTTTTTGGAAACGCTTTGTGTTTTAGATGGCGCTTGTGTCATGCTTAAGAGTTTCCTCCGCTTTTTGGTGTTCCAGAAGAAATTTCTTTAATTTAAATCGAAAACTGTAAATACTTCCTTATGGGCGGTGGTATATTGTTCCAGCACTTCGAAGCTGAGTAGCGGAAACTCCCCCGAAATGCAACAGTTCTATGAGGCAGCGTCATGAGCTGCGCAGCGCACTGTCGAGATCCATATGATAGGGTAATAACACGAAAAGTCAGGAGGCAAAGTTAATTATAGTACATTACAAATGTGAAATAAATCAAAAACTTTAAGGAAAAGATAAAAAAATACCATCATAGTACTTTATCCTAGACACAATAAAGGAATGAGCAATTTAATAAATACCTAAATATTTGTATTTTCATGCATCAATATTTTTGGTTACGCATAATTGAAAATAATAATGATACCATAAGACTAGGTATTCTATAAAACAAAACTAAAACTATAAAATTAACCATAAGTACGATTAATAATAATCAACAGCTTAAAGACGTTCACTGCTGAACATAGACCTCCCTCACAGAGCGCCACTTTGAGCGGCTGCTCGCTTATCCATTGGCTCCCCGCGGTTTATCGTCGGTCGACTTAGTGGGGTGCCACCTACGCTGCGTCTTCCGGTGCGTAGTCACCACTTCAGAGCCTATATCCTTCATCAATTATCAACTTTTTTAAATTAAATTTGCTAATTCTCGGAGCTATATCGGTCTCTAAAGTGACCGATAAGCTCCTGCAGTTTAGACTATTAATTTAAACTAATAAATGACGGAATAATACCTACGTAAAAAGGAGCATATAAATAGAACTGATGGTTGAAGTCTGTATAAATGAATAATTATTATGTTAAAGAAGTACTGCGTGACTATATAAAGTCAAGTATACTTGACTCTATCAATAAAAATACATTGACTCAATAATTAAAATGTTGATGCATTGTTTTATATTAAGTACTTAACTATTTCAGGGTAAACAACGCATTAGTGACGCCTCCGGTGCTACCACAGAGCGTTAAAAATATGCCGCGTATTTTTTTTGTGCTCTGTGGGTGTTACTGATGACCATAAGCTATGGTTAGCACGCATTAAGTGGGCCGTATGCGTTTTTTTATGAGATGAGTGGCAAACAAGAAGGGGGCCCACCTGCTGGTAAGTGGTCACCGCCGCCTATGGCCATCTGCAACACCAAAGGCATTGTCGGTGCGTTGCCTACCCTTAGAGAGGACTATTTTAACACTTTTCTTAGCTCCCCATACTGTAGTTATGCGAAAAAACCTCAGGAGGAAGATCATTCCACATCTTGCAGGTTCGTGGAAGAAACGGAGTCAAGAATCACGTCGTATGGGATTTCCACGTGTCTACAATATATGGATGCGCTTTTTCACGTTGCCGCTTGCTTGCCTTTGCATCCTTTAACATCAAATTAACCAACAAGCGCATTTCAGTGGAACTTAAATTCCTGCAAGACACGTAAAATAACTTCTCATAACGCCAAAAGTTCAGCCAGCCAAATGATTATTGCATTTCAATCATCTACGTGGAAGGACAAGTCTAACTTTCTGCGATTAGTTTCATTCAGTACGATTGGATCAGAAAGTTGTTGGACAGCATGAATACAAAGTTAGATCCTTAATCCGACGGTTGGGAAGTCCAATTTAGTGCTACGATGCAGGTCTAGCAGTTTAGTTTTTAAACATTCATAGTCACTTTGGTTAATAGAAAATAACATAATTTATTTGTTATTAGGTGACCAGTAAATAATAAAACTGAAATAAAGTGAATTTAACTGAATTTCAAAGATGTTTAGCTGATCACGTTTATTTTTAAAAACTATATTATTTTATACAAGCTGACCCACCCCAGCTTTGCACGGATAAATTAGTTTTACGCCTTATCCCATGCATTCCAAAGGACGAGAGAATGAAGAGGGAAAAAGATAAGGGAACAAGATGAATGGTGAACGGTGCCAGCGACTGTCTCCTTTCACCTTTATCCTTCATCCTTCGTAGGCCAGCCAAAATTATCAAGAAATCAATGAACTGAGTAATTTTTCATTAATATCTGACTCCTTTGGAGTGCTCTGATTTTGACAGTAGGCCTTATTCATTAAGCCTATACAATAAAACGCACATGCCAGTTTAAGATGAGCCGTGCATTCAAAGTCTCCTGTACATTCCTGTAAGCAATGTGTACCTAACACTAAAGGTAGGATGTCTGTAATTTCTGAACTACAAAACCGACGACCTTTAAATGTTTACGGAATAATATCCCCCTTCCTGAAAAAAAGAATGAATAAAATCGGACCATGCAACAACATGAATTACAACTAAGTACACATTTTAACTTTCACCTCCTCTCCCGAGGGAACCGGGTTGAATTTCGGGATAAAAAGTATCCTAGCCTACCTCGTAATATAAACTCAAATCATGGCAAGTTTAATTTGAATCCATTCAGTAGTTTTGGCATAGTGCTCAGCCAAGGTACAGACTGACAGACAGACAAACAGAAGAACAGATAAAAATTTTTTTTGCTTTCTCAATGATTAGAGAGAGCCCTTCAAAAAAAAATCAAAATATCTTTAATGTATGAATTGGACCTGTTACAGTTTTATTATAAGTATAGATAAATACAAAAATTGGAACTTTGTAAAAATCAAAATCAAAATCAAATTTTTTTATTGCAAATAGGCTATTTTTAGCACTTTTACAAGTCAAAACTAGATAATGTATTTAAACATAATAAAACATAAATTATTGTACATTCTAAGCAAGCATAATTAAACAAACTTACACAGTGCTTAATGTCAAAAATGTCAAATGTTAAATAAATACATATTAATTATTACTATCATTTATACTATTGATATTATATACACACTTATAATATGTCTATGGAAGATAAATATTAAAAAACCATCTTAGTTTCTTGTCTAAAATATTATGCGAACAGAGGCATACATAATTGAATTGTTTCCAATTCTACAGATTTCCATTACAGATTCCAATTTCAACAGGTTCCATTCCTAAAGTTTCTCAGTTACAGATTGCTCATTCTACATTACTTGAAACTTTTCAAAACTGGCGTGTAAAGAGGCGTCATTTTTTTTTCATCCATGTAAAAAAAACCAAAAAAAAAAAGATTCTAAAGATTCTATAAAAAAACCAAATGCATTGATGAAAACTAATGTTTTGGTAAATCTCGCACAATGCAGATAATACAATACTAGTACACAATGTAAGAGATTGACACTTACTAAACATTTCGACAGATGTGTCGCGTCAGCGCGTAAAAGGTTTCCGCGTTCGATTCCTATCTAGATTTAAAGAGCTGACCGGTTAGGGGTTGCAAGCAAATGTTTACATCATTCATGTAAGAAACCTAGTTTGCTTCTTGATGCGGCTTTATTGCGTACCTATCTATGGCTTCTAATACATTGAACATATTTTTTAATAATTAAAACAATAGTAACTAAAATTTCGTGTATATAAATAACAATAATAAAGTAGTAGTAAATAACAGTGTAGTAAATAACTTAATCACATCAATAAAATAATTTCAAATATTACATGAGAATTTAAATTTAAAATAGTCATCCACGGGTTAAAAACATCTATCACGTAGTCATCACTAGTCAGATACAAATAAAGTATTTTAAAATCTATCAATAACATAATTAGTCAATTTTACATATACCTAGTACCTATAGTCTTAGTAAAAAACTGGTCCAGCGTAGCACGTTTATTATAAGCACGCTTATTATTGACTGGCCTGATAGCTCAGTTGGTAGTAGCTCTGCCTTCTGAACTGTAGGTTGTGGGTTCGATTCCTACCCAGGACAAACATAGTCTGGGTATTATATTGTATTCTATGTATGTATTTACAAACAAAAAGTATTTAAGTATTGTATCAGTTATCTGGTTCCCATAGTACAAGCTTTGCTTGCTTAGTTTGGGGCTAGATGGCGCTGTGTGTAACGTCCACACATATGTATTTATTTATTATTTATTATAAGCGTGCTACACCGGACCAGTTTTTGAACCAAATCCGGATTCGCGCCTGTATCTGGTACGATGTTAAAAATATCTAATTGTATTCAAAGCAAAAAAATTCTAAATGATTCGAGAATAAGCTCAACATAATATAACTCAATCTACTGTAAATATTTTTGTACGCTTAATTACAGTCAATTATTTTATTATGTTAATGTCTCAAGTGAGTAAGTGCAGTGTCACGCAAGACTTAATTTAATTTAATGCCAATAAATTGTAAAAAAAAAAAAAAATTTAGAGGCCTTACAAGCTGTTATGGGTGCAACACTAGAAAAAGGTTATTGCAATAATAAGTTATTGCACGAAAACCAGATCATTAACGGAGAAAAATGAATTTTATACCTATGGAGAATAAAGTGCTAAATAAAAGAACGGAGATATCATCCTATAATTTAATTCTTACATCAATGGCAGTACGTGCATATCACATTGAGCACACAAAGACCCTCTCGTCACAGAATATGTTTCAGTATTTATTATAGACTTGAACGAACACATGAATTTGATTACTGATACAATTTTGAGTAAAATTGCTGTGGAATTTTATCAATAATTCGATTTTCAGTTAACTTTATTACAATATTCCAGTTGTGACAGATTTCTACATTGATAATTTGAAACGGAGAAGCCATCAGGTTGTTTTATAATTAGTATATAGCAACAATTACTCACGAATAGTTTGTCAATTTATCATCAAGCATGATGAAGTCTGAAGCTTTTATTTTATTGAATTTTTAACAGATTTCTTATTAAATGTAGCATAGAAAATTGATTAATTAATTTAAAACCATGAAATTCTGCGCATAGAGCACTATATAAAAAAAAATTTAACGACTATGTATAAGTAATTAAGGTGGAACGTTTCACTCAGCGCGGTAAATTCAAATTTTCTTGCGTTTTTTGCCAATAATAGCTTAATTACAAAACGTGACTACATCAAACTGATTTAACGTAAATAAATAGAATGTAAAAATAAATTAAAATATCACCTAAACATCATTGGTTTAGCAACAAATGGCAATAAACCAATTTCGTGTTGGCTTTTCAGTGTATTGCCGTTTGTCGCATATCTATATGACACATTTAATTGTAATTTTTTGATACATTCTATTTATTTGCCCAAAATTAGTTTTCATGTAATCACGTTGAGTAATTAAGCTATTATTGAGAAAATTTGAATTTGCCGCGCGGAGTGAAATGTTCCACTATAACTGAAATCATATTTCTTTAATGGCATGAATATAAAAGACAAAAACTACGCCACACAAAATTTTTGGTTACAAATAAACTTTTCCGTATTTTTTTTTTTTGTTTTTTTTTTTTTATGTTATCGAATGACGTGACGAGCTAATCGTTCGCCTGGTGTTAAGCGACACGGCCACCCATAACAGATTGCAGTGTCGCTTGGAACTCTAAATTAAAGTTTCGCGTGACACTGCGCACTGCGCACGTCATCCTGAGACATCGCACAGTCTAAAAAAGTTTTCTAGACTATGAGATCAGTTCGTAAAGTCTCATTTGCCCAGTAATTTCACTAGCTACAGTGCCCTTCAAACCAGAACACAGTAGTGCTTGCACACTACTGCTTGGCAGCGGAATAACTGACAGAGCGGTGGTATCTACCTAGACGAACTTTGCAGAAAAGTCCTACCACCTCAAACTTACTTCTTTCAATATTTAACTTTACTCTTCAATATTTTAAGTAAATTTTTTCACGCGTAATTATCTCCTCCGGCAGCACCCAGCCTATAGTGTTAGGAATCTACTCGTTGTGACCTACTTTATAGTATTTCTCGTGCAATTGCACAGTTCAAACTCTTTGTATGTATCAAAAAGGCTTAACTTGAACCTTTTATAGTTTCTCATTGTTGTTCCGACTGCATTTACTGAGTGCATAAATATAATAAAAAAGATATCATAGTCATAAAAGAGTGTATATTTTTTTTTGTATTTTCTTTATTATTCTTACAAACTCAAGTCAAAATAATGTCAGTATTGCATTAGTATCAATTCAGGCATTTCCAACAATTGGTTGGTTCACACTATTAACATAAAGTGAATTGTAGATTTAGTTGGATACCTAAGTAATTTTGTTTAATTGAAAATATACCTGATTCTTTTTATCGACTAGTGAAAACATGATGATTTTTTAAACTTTTGCAGCGAATGACACGTTTCACTTCATTATGTTCTTTTCTACGAATGCCCTTTCCTTAAATTGCGCTTTTCTCTAAATGTCTTTGTCTCTAATGCACGTTAAACTTATACTACCCTTCTGTTTGATTGAGGGTTAAAAACAGAAAACTGTAAAGCATTCAAATCACTGCATTGTTTAGTCACTATATACGAGGTTTTTTGAAAATTATCCATTACTGCAGGCGTTATAATGAGCAATAGTTATTTGTTATACTAGGCTGCATAGTTGGTTTTTGGCGCGAGTACTTGAATTGAAACCTGAGCAAGTGAAGCTCGCAAGGAACTCGCTACGCTCGTGGTTCAATCCTAGAATCCTGAGCGTAGCAAAGGTTTCAAAGGTACGAGACGCAGAAAAACTTTGCTGCCGAGTGCAACACACAACTTTTCACCCCACTACAGCGAGGAAAATGCAAGAAAACCAGCTAAAAGGCTAAGAAAAGATTAGTTTTTAGCTTATTCATTTAGCTATGGGTGGTGGTAATGCTTAATATCAGGTATACGACTAGCTCGTCACGTGATTCATGGAAAATTAAAGAAAAAGTGTTTTTCATCCATTTTCCATGCAGTCGCCGTGCTGGATAGCGTATTGGTTATGAACTCTTTGGTGCTGGACAGTGCGATTATTCTAAAAATGAGGTTGGTGAACGAGAAAAAGATGGTATCTTTTAGGAGGTAGTCTGTGGTATTAATGGTTTTTAGTGGACTGGCGATATCAAGAAGGTTAAATTCGGGCAGATTTGTGATTAAATCCTCAATTCTTGACGAGAAAATTATTGAATAGAAACGTTCGAATTTTAAAAACACTTTCCACGCTACACTGAGAAAAATGACTTCGGTACTTCATTAAATGTTAACATGAAGAATAATATTTTATTCGGACGCCTACAATATTATCATGCGCATGATGAAATATAAGTCTGTCAAATCAATTTACGGTTCATCACTACTAGTTTAAGGGAATTTAATGATTGGTTATCATTATTGTTTATCATTTAAAACTTAAGTTACATAGTATTGAATTGTCGGTTCTAACTTGGTGTTTTATCGAGAAGATCACGACAATTTGAAAGTTTGTCCTGATAGAGATGTAAGCACGACAATTTATAAATAAAATACCTTAAATGGATCCGTAAGTTATTAGAAAATATCACATTTCATGATAAACTATCGTGACAGTGTGATTTCATGATAAATTTTCGTGACAGGCACAATAGAATACATTTTAACGGGTTTTTACGTGAAAAGGAATGTGTTAAGTATATAATAGTCATTATCAACAGCATGAAGTCGTCCACTGCTGAACATAGGCCTCCCCCACGCCACTTTGAGTGGCTGCTTGCTTCGTGCATCCATCGACTCCCCAGGGTTTTAACCAGATCGCCGGTCCACCTAGCACAGGCTGGCCTACGCTGCGTCTTCCGGTTCATGGTCGCCACTCGAGAACCTTTCTTCCCCATCAGTTGTCAGTTTTACGAGCGATGTGGCCTGCCCATTGCCATTTCAACTTGCTAATTCTAAGGGCTATTTTAGTAATATAGAACAATATCGAAGTATTTACATGAGGCTGTGTAAACTAGATGGCGTTAGTAGAAAAGTTAGCACGCGGTGGTGTTTTGTTCGTAGCAATTAAGTAGCTTTTGTTAAACGCAAAGTTTTATTTGAGTTTTCGGTATCTTTCAATTGACAGTTATCATTACGATACCAACAAACTATTATAGATGGTCATTGCATCATATGAGTTTACCATGAGTAAAATATGAGGAAGCTCGTTAAACCGCAATGACCGTAATGAAAAATATTTTTAAGTTTCCTTTAACGTTATTAGGAAATATCTTCATACTATTGTGATGTACAGACCAATTTAACATCGAAATAATGACTCCGTACCATTACTTCTACAATTTCTATCATTCCCATCATGATGTCTCGTCATTACCGTTTAAAGTGTACAAAGAGTTCGTCATGATAATTTGTCATGACGCGTAACGATAAAACTTGAGTATACAGCACTTAGCAATATCGTGCTGTTTTCTGATGTTTAATGGTGACGTCTGTTCATGAGAGTTTTTTATGATTTACGTACAAATTGTTACTAAGAACTCTTGGTCCCTTTTTGTCGGGAATACGGATAAAAGTGCCGGAATTCCTTTCAAATTGTTCGTAATTCATGAAAATATTTTTCTCAGTGTAGCGATCAAAATGCGTTTTTGCGCCCAGATTTTGAATGACAAAGAAAACCTTTCCGAGCTAGTGAGGTGAAAATTAAATTTGATACCGTATTATTATGAGTAGAATATACCGCTGACAAAAGCCTAAAGTATACACGATACGATATGTACGAGATAAAACGGTTGATACGAGGAAATCCATTCCTTTCAGTAGAAATCTTGTAACAGCAAAAATGTGGTAATCCTAAAGAAATACATAATAATATGATACGCTACGTCAGAGGGAAATATTTCAGACATACGCGACCCGTGGTTTCACTCGCAGCTTACCTATCCGTTTTTCATTGGCAGGTAATTCTTAATTTCGGAAGATGAAAAAAATGAAAATAACGCCCAACGAAACGCCCAAAGATTACATACATAGATTCTGGAGACCCTAACTAAGATATCTATCTATCTACATTCAAAGTACCTACTTACTGCTTGTATTAAACTACCTGGGTGTATATTTTTATCCAAATTAGCCATTTAGGCGTGAAAGCTAAGGTATTGAATACAAACTGAAACAACCGTATATGTTTTACTTTAATAAATCAGGGGTTTGATATAAGTAGTAACAGTGTTTTAAAAACATTGTAAGTATAGAAGTTTTATTTACCTCAATTTATTAAAGTACTTTATTGTTAAATGTTCATTCTTTTTCTTCTCTTAAGCGATAACTCTACTAATGTCTTCTTTTTTTTTTCGTTAATGACTTTTGTATCGCTTTTAGCAATAATAAATGAAGAGAAATGTGTTCGGTTATGTCATGTTAAAGTCATATTTTGTCCAAGTCCAAAAAATTACCACAGTAAAATCATGGATGTATAATCTAGAAAGCCTGAAAAGAACACGAAAAGTTATGATTTTGGAACTTAGAACCTTGTTCATTTTCCAAAACTCGTGCACAATCATGAACAATTAATGGTACCTAATAATCCAGCAAGTAATAAAACTCCGAAGTACAAAATCTCGATTATACACTTGAAATACCAACGCTTGATCGAACGTCTTTTAGTATACCATACAAAACAAATAATACTCATTTTACCGAAACACCACAGACATAACAACACAAGAATGCTATTCACTAGATATACAAGACAAGCGAGTACTCCTTAAATGACGTAACATACAAAAGCCGTATAATACACTGCACATACTAATATTGTGATGGAATCTCACAAGCAATACGCAGTATTAGACCGAAAACAATTATTAAAATACCACATTACAATAATAATAATAATAATAGTGGTGATGATGATGATAATAATGATGGTGATGATGATGTGTTAATACTGTAAACAAATGAAGCTGAAACACTTTAAAATATATATTTTTTTTATATGCACAAGACATGATTTCTGGCCCGTGGTGGTCTGGCTTCTGGATCGTGTGGTCACTGTTCACCTAACGCTCCTTCTCGCTTCGCTCATCGTCGCACTTACTTATGACTTGGCCAAAAGTATTTAATACCTAATGAAAAGTATATGAAATATAATTATGTTCTCTGACCCTTATATCATAAAATCACTATGTCAACTGATATTATTTCTACAGATCAATTATATCAAATAATTGTATAGCCTCTGACTTTTAGTTCTACTATAACTTATATCAACAGTAAATATATCCCTCGATCATTATATCACAAGTCGTTTCGATCAAATGAGTTGTATTGCAGTAACATTATGCCAAAAATGCTTCGATGAAAAGTTACGCACCCATTATCCACCCTTATTACACATTAACATTCAAAGCTAAACCAGATATGACAAAAAACAAAAACCGCTATTTTCGGTTTCTTTTCAAAAATAGCGGTTGTTGTTTGACCCTCGACCAGAAAGGTTGAATCCTCAATAAGTTTCTTGCTAATGCTAATTAATAAATCAATGACATCAGGAATGACATTGACTAAATAATGTCACATTGACTTTAAATAAACAAATAATATAATAGAGAAGGTTTAGCCTGTTATTAGGTATTTAGCTATATATATCATTCTATGGATATATCCATAGATTAGTATCCGTAAATAGGGCGAATTCTGTGGGTATGTCACCATTCATCAACAGCCTGAAGATGTCCACTGCTTAACATAGACCTACCCCAGAAAGCACCACTTCGAGCGGCTGCTCGCCTCCTGCATCCATCGGCTCCCCACGGTTTTCACCAGATCGTCGGTCCACCTAGTGGGGGCTGGCCTACTCCCACCTGTGGTAGTACCATAAGTGGTACCATATGTGGTGGCACGGCTAACTATACATATAATAAAATACCGTATCAGTCTTTCTGACTCGCTTATATAATACAATTACAATAAAAAATAAATATAACAACTAATAGACAACATACTGCGAGAAATTTAATATTTGGAGATTCTTTTTTTTGCACCATAGGAAAAAGTTTTTTGAAAACTCCCCCGCTAAAGGGGGTTATAATTATGAAGGAATGTTACCGGAACCGCGGTTGATTTAGGTCATTAGGTAGACTTTTATGCAAAGTTCATCTATGTAGGTATCACAGCTTTGTCATGTATTCCACCGCCAACCAGTAGTGTGCAAGCACTACTGTGTTTCGTTTTGAAGGGCATTGTAGCTTGTTAAATTACTGGGCTAATAAAACTTTATGATCTGATCATCATGATCTGACTGTGCTGATGTCTCAGGATGGCATGCACAGTGCCGTAACCCGCAATCTTTATATTTTGGAGTTCCTAGCAATACAGGTGAAATTAAACTTCTTCTTGCATCTTCCATTATGTATATTTGTTGCTTCCTATACAAACTTCAAATACTGCACTAATCACTAATCAAAGTGTAAATCGGCCTATATGTCTTGACGCTGCTGATGCTCAACGAGAATTAACTGCTTTTTCGGGTCAGGTAACAGGTTAACACTTTTTCTAATTGGCGACATTTTCGTATTGCTTGGACTCCCGCCCAGCAAACTCAATATTTGTCAAGCGGAACCATCCATGGTTGGCTGATGGTACCAATAATACCAACCTATCAATCAATCATGGCTCTTCTGACCGTTTGCCAACCAAAAAGTCAAAACCACGTCTTAAGGTGGAACGTTTCACTAGCGCGGCAAATTCAAATTTTCTTGCGTTCTTTTGCCAATAATAGCTTAATTACTAAACGTGATTACATTAAAACTGTTTTAACGTAAAGAAATTGAATGTATCAACAAATTACGATTAAAAGTATCTCCTAGATATCATTGGTTTAGCGACAAATGACAATAAACAAATTTGGTCTTAGTTTTTCAGTCTATTGTTGCCATTTGTCGCTAAACCAATGATATGTAGGTGATATTTTTAATTGTAATTTATTGATACATTCTATTTATTTGCGCAAAATTACTTTTCATGTAATCACATTGAGTAATTAAGCTATTATTGGCAAAAGAATGCAAGAAAATTTGAATTTGCTGCGCTAGTGAAACGTTCCGTCTTAATTTTGAAAAGTATGAATCAATTAATAAATTTCACGACACAGGTAATACTGCACCAGTTATGAGTGGCCGTCTCGCTTAAAATAAGGCGAACGACCAGCTTGACCCTATTTCTTCCCATGAGTACTGTAAGAGCCGACTAAGGCTGGGTTTTTTCACCGTTAGTTAAGGTAACCAATGGTTAAAACTCTAACAAATTTTGACCATTGGTTAAAATGTGTTAGAGTTTTTAACCATTGGTTACCTTAACTATTGGTGAAAAAAGCCAGCCTTAGTCGGTGGTGAAAGCCGTGGAGAGCCGATGGATGCAAGAGGCAAGCAGCCACTCAAAGTTGCGCTCTCTGGGGGAGGCCTATGTTCAGCAGTGGACGTCTTCAGGCTGTTGATGATGATGATGGGTAATGGGGCGTTTCACACCGCGCTTGACAGCTGAGATCAATTCTGTCAGTCAATAGGTATCTATCTATCCTATCTATATGAGTGGGTTTTTAACTTTATATAAGTAAAAAAAAAACAAATATTATAAAAATAGCATTTAATAGGAGACCGAGGCCTTAAGCATTACTACGCGTCAGTACAAGCGTCCAAAATGTACAATATTTTGTTTTCTTTCGATAGCGGTGTGAATCGCCTAAGTACTCTAAATGAATAGGCTCTTTCGCACCGCGGTGTGAATCGCTCAAGTGTTCTAATAGCAGAGGGCGATTTACACCGCGGTGCGAAAGAGACTTTTCATTTAGAGTACTATTGCAATCTGTTATGGGTGCCGTGTCGCTTAACACCAGGCAAACGATTAGCTCGTCACGTCATTCGATAACATAAAAAAAAACCTGGGCAATTCACACCGCGGTACGAACCAAACGCGGTGTGAAACGCCCCATTACCCATGATGATGATGTGTGACCAGCTCGTCACGTTAATTCATTTACATAAAAAAACTGATTCAACGTTTTAGGGAATGGAGCTTCATTTCTCAATAAACAATGAAACATAATTCTTTTTATTTTCCCACAGAGCATTGAAAAATATGACGCTTCGGCGTATTTTTTTTTCTTGCTCTGTGTATTTTCCAGTAGAACCCTAAAATAGAGGTCATGTTCTTTCATTATGAGGTAATTTACATACAATTAGGTCAAATTAATTCAGACGTTAAATCACTTTACACGTCTATTACGCTAGCGTGGTTGCAATTTTGAACAATTAAAAAACAATCATGGAAAAAGAAAATATTGGTTTGGATAATGCCGAAACCATGATCGGTCATGATGAAATTGTTATAAGTGGAATATCGGGGGCTTTCCCTCAATCCGATAGTGTTTTGGAGTTTAGTGAAAATCTTTATAACAAGGTAATATAATTATGTACTATTTTGTGCTTTTACAATTATAAAATCTTTCAAAAAGAAAATAATAAAATTGTACAGTTGAGAAAAGCATTGGTAATTTCAGGTTTTTTCAAATTAAAATTTCAAAACATTACGTACGTCTGTTTTTTTTTCGTGCTTTTTTTTAACATTTCAGTACGCTAGAAATTGAGTAAGCATTAATCTAAACGATGTTAATAAGAAAGAAAGCCCAAAAATTTGCATTAATGCCTGCTTTTTTTTAGGTGAACATGGTCACTGACAAGCCAAGATGGCATTCCGTTAACCCTGAGATTCCAGAGCACGTGGGAAAGATATCAGATATCGATAAATTTGACGCCCAATTCTTTAAGGTTGGGTACCAGCAGGCAAAAGTTTTAGAACCATTATCAAAAAAGATATTAGAGCATGCTTATGGAGCCGTATTTGATTCTGGTAGGTCTTATTAGGTAGCTATCAAATCTACAAAAAACAAATGACGTGCACGTACGCGTGCACGTCATTTGTTTTTTGTGCACGCGTACGTGCACGTCATAAGAAGGTACATTGTAGTAAAGCCTAGTATATTTAATCTGAAAATGTTTTACGTAGGTAATGGATTAATATTGAGGTACACAATATCTGACATCGTCTGGTAGCTATTTTACTCTTTTTTTAAATAAGTATCTATGATACTTAAGAGTAATATGTATCTATGTTTTATATCGGTATCGTGTGCTTAGCGTAATCTACAGATTAATTAGCAAAGGAAAATTTTGAATCATGAACGGGATTTGAACCCGCATCCATTCGTCCCTTTAGCCGGGACATGCTTTACTTAAGCTACGGTGACAAGTGATTTCAAAAAAATTGAAAAATAATAAAAAGTGTCCTAATTTATCCCTCGCCTTTTACAACCAACTTACAGAGCTGGTAGCGCCATCTATTGAGAAATTCTGATCGAGATTTTTTTCATATTTATTAGGTAACAAAATAATCGTACCCAGTTTAATCATTACGTATATTCATTTAAACCCTAAAGATACTAAGATACTAGTCTAGGGCAAAGTCAAATAGGAGCGACGACGAGCGAAGCGAGGAAGAGCGTTAAGTCAAAAGTTACCACATGACGCACGAGCCGAGCGAGCGAGGCGAAGCGTGCCGTGGCAGCGGCCGGCAAGTGCTAGAAGTCAGTTATGCTTATATAAGAAATACTTTTAACTGAATGAAGTACCCGTTTATTATGAAGAGCAAATTGGCTCGTACTACGAACAAAAAGATGGTTATTTGAAACTTATCTTAATAAAATATAATGAAACCTAATATAACTAAGTATAGTTTTGTCATAAGTATACAGAGTCAAACATGCTTTCTTATTTAGTACCTATGTGTGAAATTAGTACTCTTCTTTCTTCTATGAAAGTGCTTATTACTGATTTTATAGGCAACACCCCCGCCACGCTAAAAGGAGTGAAAATAGGTGTATTTATTGGAGCATCGTTCGCAGATTACAGTGCTTGCAGCTCATTTCATATTAAACCTCCCAGTGATTTTATAATAGGCGGGTAAGTTAACAAACAAAAGTTTATGGACTACATTTTCTTCTAAAAAGATACAACCTTTTACTACTTTTAACCTTTTTCTAGGTTGATTACTTTGTTGGGTTACCATACAACCACAAAGTATCATAAAGTGCCAAAGATTGCACCACACTGTGGCTATAATATAAATGGAAAACTTATTTAAAACTCAAACTGTTAAAACACACTTTTCGAGACGACAGATTATTTTCTTGAATTGCTTACCAAAGACTAAAGTAATCTGTATAAGTATCTGTGACTACCCCAGATTTTAGTAGTATTAAAAGCTGAGGTCATTGCCAATGCGTCGCCCTTGCATTTCGCTGCAGTGGCATTTCTTTGTTTTAGCAGGTCAATATCTACTTCCACATAAATTACTTAATTGCATTCACCATCATCATTTTCAATTAATACATTTCCGAATGAGTCATGAATAGCGTTGTGTGTTGAATTCTAAACCAGGTTTCGAGCATATCCGATGCTCTTCCTCAGGAGGTGAGCTCACGCAGCGAGATCGTGGTGGTCATCATCATCAGCCTGAAGATACCCACTGCTGATCGTAAGCCTATCACAAAGAGTGCTACTTTGAGCAGCTGCTTGCATCTTGCATCCAATGGATCTCCGCGGTTTTCACTAGATCGTCGATCTACCTAGTTGTATTAATATTATCTACCTATTATATTCCAGGACCAGTAAAGCAATGTTTGCCAACCGTATTTCTTACTGGATTGATGGAACGGGACCATCATATTATCTTGACTTCTCTTGCGCTAGTTCTGCTGCTGCTATAGAGAAAGCTTACAGCGGTATTAGAGATGGTGACTGTGATGCGGCTGTTGTTGGAAGCGGTAATATCTGCTCGCTTCCCTCTTTGTCTCTGAACTTGAGGAAGTAAGTAGTTTTTGACATTGGCAGTGACATTGTTACGCCAAGTTTGAACTCCTTCGTACCACACGGTAAATTATATATAATTAATATTATCTAGGAAAGTTGCAGTAAAGTTCAATAATTATGTACATTTGAAGGTAAAGGCAATTTCATATTGTAATCTTGATTTCAGAGCAGGTCTTTTATGTTTCGATGGCAAAACGAAGTGCTTTGATAAAAACGCGGATGGCTATGTGAGAGCTGAAGCTGTTAGTCTTCTATTCCTGCAGAAATCTAAAGACGCTAAAAGGTACCTACGGTTATTTTACCATATTATCTGGAAAAAATAGGTTGGCGGTAGTCTAGGTTAATATGGAGTCTAATTTTAAGAAAATAAATACTAATCTTGCATAATTGGTCCAATAATTTTATGTACATGGATTTTGGTGTTCAGATTTGACGATGAGGACAATCAAAGGGGAAAAGGGATGGAAACGGTTTGGTTTCAAAATAATGATAGAATGCGTTAGCTGTCAAGCTACAAAAACATTGTGAAACATAAATATTACAAACATTAATAATAACAGCGTAATAGGCTACCACCTAATCTTGGGCATAAGAAAATAGCAAATGTCAAAGTATTATGGTTAAATTCAGCTTTTGTCAATTTTCATTTGAAACCACACTAAAATTGTCTGCCTCTCTCGTGAGACTTTACAAACAATAGGTATAAATTTCCAGAATATACGCAGAGATCTATCATGCTAAAGGGATATATAAATTGAATCCCGACGCTCAGTTCTTACCTATTCGAAAATCTCATGACATGCAGAAGTTCCTAAAGGATTTCTATTCAGAAACTGATATTGAACCAGAAAACGTAGAGTATGTTGAAGCAAATGGTGCAGGTATGTGAAAATAAAATTATAATGTCTAAGTGTTAGTTAGTTTTGCTCCTCAACCTAAATTAAAGTAATGTTATAGAAACTAACGTAATTCAAGTTATTTGACTGAATTTTTGTGAGTGCTAGCCGTGTAGTAATTTAATGTGTCAGAAGAAAATAAATACATTTTATTTTATTTTGACTTTTGAAGTCTCTTGTACATACGTCAGCAATTCTATGTTATCTTTTCAATGGATATATCAGATAATAATCACCAAGATTTATTTTTATTGCCATTAGTTAACATTATTTTTGTTTCAGCAATCGCGAAAGCTGATGAGAATGAGTTAGATGCTATTGGAAAAGTTTTTGGAAATAATAAAACAGTGAAAGTTGGTTGTGTCAAATCAAATATGGGACACAGCGATGCCGCGTCAGGAGTTACGGCTGTTATTAAGGTTTGTAGTTTCTGTGACAATATTATGTACCTACTCATACGCTAGTACAAAAACTGTGTGTATGGTTGGAAATTTTGGGAGTAGAAAATAGAAATAGAAT
Source organism: Ennomos quercinarius (assembly GCA_910589525.2). Lineage (NCBI taxonomy): Eukaryota > Metazoa > Arthropoda > Insecta > Lepidoptera > Geometridae > Ennomos > Ennomos quercinarius. The sequence goes on along the minus strand of OU342501.1, from coordinate 14,390,451 downwards.
CAAAATATTTAAGATGATTTTGGCACATGTATTATATCTTCTGGTAAGCCGCACAGAATACTATTATACTATATTCTAGTTATATCACTTCGGTTGTTAAAATAAAATGCATGGAATTCAAAATTAAATTTAGCATTGTAACTCCACTTAAAAAATAGGAAGGGGGAAATGTATGTTTAAGAATGGAAAACATAAATGGTTAGAATATCTTAAAGTTGAAGTTGACACTTTTTTGTTTTATATATGCTTTGATGGACCCGATTGGCACAGGACCGAGCCGGATGGCGTGTGCAAAGGGAGGCCTATGCCCAGCAGTGGGATGACAAAGGTTGTGGATGATGATGAATGATGCTTTGATGCCAAACGTGTAGGATGCCCTAATGCGGAGCGACGACAACAGGGAACGAACAGTAACTATATTATATTATGGAGATGAGACCGATCTATATAGTGTAACCTGATATTGATGATTTACTGTGTTATTTTCTGATTTTAGATGTGTATAGCTTATCACAAAGGCGAGATTCCTGCTAACCTACACTACAAAACACCTCTAGAAATATCAGCGGTTGAAGAAAGAAAAGTCCAAGTTCTGACTGAGCATACAAAATTTAGTAGAAACTTTGTAGCTTTGAACAACTGTTCCTTCACAGGTGCTAATTATCATGTTGTTCTAAAGGGACATTACAAAGAAAAGGTACTTTTCCATTTTCGTTAACATGTTACGGCTAAAATCCGAAGTGCGGATACACCTAGTTTTAGCCAGCTAGAATTAGGTGCAGCCGCTCACAGGTGGTTAAACTCAAATATATCCTACTTATATCTAGGTGTTATATTGCAGCTTCTAAAAATATGAGCTTTATTCTTTCCCACAGAACCTTGATAAATACAAGTGCCAAATCCCCCGCATTTTATTAGCATCTGGCCGGAAAGAGTCTTGTGTTAACAAAATCTTTGACTCTTTGAAAAGAAAACCTATTGATGCGGAAGAAATTGCTTTGCTACATAATATCTTTGAAAAGGATATTATGGGACATACTGGACGTGGATATACTATATTGGGTGAGTGGATATATTAATAAGTTGAATAATTTGATTAGTTGTTGCACATAATTTTTTTCACTGCATCATCATCATCATTAACAGCCTAAAGACGTCCACTGCTGAACATTGGCCTCCCCCAGAGCACGCCACCTTGAGCGGCTGCTCGCCTCCTACATCCATTGGCTCCCCGCGGCTTTCACCATGCCGTCGGTCCACCGAGTGGGGCAACAACTGCAACAGCTGTTAATTCCAAATTTTTTTAACGCCTTTTGTTAGAATTTTACAATTAATTTTACAAAAAATAATAAACAAAAATCATTTATTGGAATCAATTCTTCAATGTATGAATCATAATATATCTTTCAGATACTAATGATCTAGGAGAGACAAAAAGTATATCCGAGAGCATAGACTACTACTCCGGAGTACGACGTCCGCTGTGGTTCGTGTTTAGTGGTATGGGATCACAATGGCCAGGCATGGGAGCCGATCTGATGCGTATACCCACTTTCGCAAAGGCTATTGAGAGGTGAGGATTAGGTAATAGGATTGAGTCAATGATACGGTAGTAATTCCATAGGTATGAAATTTTCAGTAACGTTGCTCTTCAGAGTGGCAAAATTGTCGACGATAGAGACTTATACAATCATGAAGTCTATAAGCGATCTCTTGCTCGTTTATTATATGAAAGTTGTATGGAGTTTATGCAAAATGTCGTTGGAATACATTCAATGTCTTAGTAAAATTACTTAGGTAACTACCATCATCTCAGACACAGAACAAGTTTTTGTGAAACGGTACTTGTTTCATTAATCCTCATGACGGTTGAACTGAATCCAAGTAGTATTTAGTAAGTATTTGTGTACAGAAAAAAAGCACAAAAACTTGTTCTGAGTCTGAATGTGGTGTGGTGGGACCACGGTCTTCGTATAGTTTCGGTCTCTAGATACAGGAGATCTTAGTAAGGGTCCAGAATCCATGTTTGTGATCGTTGGGCCTTATTTTTTTTAATGGTTGTGTTAAGTATTTTAATTATTTTTCTAAAACATCCATATTGTCAGGCTTTTATCATAGGTAACGGCAGGGAGGGGCAGAATTGTTACTAAGCTAAAATCAAAATAAGTGCTTTTTCTCGGGTGAATTCTAACAAGCAAAAGAGAAACTACAATAATTTTAATAGATCTACGTCAATGAAGACAATATAACCCTAAACGGTAATACCATTTGCCTATCACCAAAAAACACTTTCCTCACAAGTTTCATCCGAAACATTTTTGATATCAATAAAAATTGTTTTACAGATGCCATAAAGTTCTTGAGCCGAAAGGCGTCGACATCGTAAAAATAATATCTGAACCAGACAAAACAATATTTGATAACATTTTGAACGCGTTTGTCGGTATAGGCGCCGTCCAAATTGGATTGACCGATATTCTGAAAGAAATGGGACTGGAGCCTGATTATATTATTGGTGAGTTATTTACTGCAGCTGCTCTGTTTGATCCAATTTACTTGATACCTATCTCTGTTTTGAAGGTAACACCGTCCGTTTCACCATCAATTTTAGGTACCTGTATAAATTGGTTGTGAAATACTTACAGTTGTGCTTAAACGTTAGTTTTAAATCCTAAAATTTTAATAGCATGGCACTTACTAGCTGAATCGAAATTTTACGGGAATGAAAGAGACGGAGTATTTTACATATTTAAATTGATCTTTGGATAAAAAGCGTACCTACATACCTGTTTTTAGTCCATGAAACATGTACCTAGGTAATTTAATTTGAAAAATTAATATGTGACTGCAGACCTTTTATTCAATTTAATAAATGGATTGTAGAGATTTTTAATTATTCTTTCACCAACAAATAAGATAAAAATGCTTGTTATAACGCACATAACTAAAATTATATTTTTTAACATTCTGTTTGTTTTTCGCAGGGCACAGTTTAGGAGAAATGGCGTGTGCGTATCAAGACAATACTTTTACAGTCGAAGAGCTGGTATTGGCCACTTACAATCGAGGCACTGCTGTTCTTGACTCCATCCACGTAAAAGGATCAATGGCTGCTGTTGGCTTGGGCTACAAAACCGTAAGTTTGATTATGTCATAAGATGTTTGATGGAAAGTGAACAGCTACCAAAAGAAAAGACACGCAAAACATTTTTTCAGCTGGTCAACCAATGTCCACCTGAAATCGATATAAGCTGCCACAATAGTTCAGAATCTTCCACTCTATCAGGACCTGTTGACATCGTGAAAGATTTTGTCGCGGAGCTGACTAAGCGAGGAATTTTTGCGAAAGAAGTACCCTCATCTGGTGTCGCATACCACTCTAGATACGTTGCCGACGCTGGTAAGTTTAGTTGATCAGTGCGACAGAATTTAAAAACCAACAGAAAAGGTTAAGGATAAATTGGACCTACTTCTGCAATATGGAACCAACCCGCACAATGTTAGTTTCGAGAAAAAGCTGTTTTTGTCAAAACGGTGTATTATGAAAAATTGTGCAGACTTTTTAACAAAGTAAATTTGCGGTATTATACAAAGTACTGCTCTCTATCTATGCCAATATAATAATAGAGATAAACATGATTATTTACTGTGTAATATTTTTTTTAAGTCTGTGGTTCCTTGTTGCAAAACTACTTTCAGTGGGTTGGTTCCTTGTTGATTTAATCTTTTTTTTAAATTAGTAATAAAATTAAAAACAATTACATTTTAATGGCATAGGTGATGCTATAGGATTGCTTTAGAGGAGGGACACATCTTAACTGACAAGAAAAATTGCGCGAGCACAAATTGGGCTTCGGATGCAATAGAATAAGTTTTTCTTTTTTCCTTTCAGGAAAATAGATATATATAGTGTCAAGGTTCCTAAATTGTTGGTAAGAGCGGAGTGAGCGTAAAAATTTACTAAACTGGCGATTCAGTGACATAAAATACCAATAACAACAAGCATTACGGCAATATCACTCGACATTGGTCCAATATGTGCGAGCGAAGCAAGTGCTAGTATTTTCGTATTTATATACATTTTAACGCAATGCCGCGCCATTCCGTTTATCCCCGTTACACGTGCTTGGCACTACCGGCAGTGCTATAGAAGTTTTCTCACTTTTACCTGCTAAAATTTAGGTAACACTAAAAGGAGCAAGTGCAGCGATTGCGAAAATTTACTTAATTGGCAGTTATACACAAAACACCCACAATTAATGGGACTGCAACACCATAAATACTAATTCAAAATTGGCGAGCAAAGCGAGCGCGCAAATTTTCCTAACTACCCAGTCTTTAGGAAAATAAGTTGAAAATGGTTTGTATTTGAATTCTGATAAGTGAAAAATCAGCTGTAATAACTATTTAGCTCAACATAACCTTAGCTCTAGACTTTCTGGCTGACTTTGGTACCCACAAAACCCTATAAAACTCTACAACAACAACCATCTAATGCATCACAAAGCAACCACTGTGTGCTGTTGGAGATCGCAAGCCAATCTGCTAAATCATAATTTTTGAAGGTAGACTCGAAAATAAACTGTTTGTTAAGTAGCTACCTACAAAAGGATAGTCAGTTTTAATACCCAAGTAAAAAATCGACCAATTCGGCCTGTTGTAATACTGTACCTAATCAGTGTTTGAATTCAAGGGTTCGAGCGAAGCGAGCGAAAATTTATTCTTTTGTACCTATTACTACAGATCATCTAATTAAATATTTTTTGAAGAAATTAATCTATTTAATCTGTAGGTAGTATGAACGATTCAATAAAAAAAACTGAAATGAGCAGATTGTAGTCTCACTCCTACTGCACTTAGCCTTAATGGTAAGAAGTGGAAAAACAATATTTTTACTTTCATCAGAATTGTTTTTAATTGAATTATTTCTTCTTCTTGGTATAAACATGGTTCTTTTTGTAAGTACATTGAATATTTTTATCATAGAACCAAGTGGTTTGGATCTATGTGAAAATAAAGGATCAAGCTTTGGCTTCGCGATTTATGTTATGCATACCAGAACCAAACCACATGGTTCTACATGAATAATAAAAACTGTGAACCATGTGAATTGGATCCTTTTAACAAAAAACAAACATTCTTATTTTGTAGATTTTCGTGTAACCACAGAGCATGGATATTTTTTGCTAATTGTAATTTGTCAATTGAAATTTAATCGTAAGTACTATTAAAAATGTAGTGAACAACCATGAAAGTTTAAAACATGGCATTACTTGGCACATGGCGTTAAAGTCGTACGCCCCAGATATAGGGACAGATAATATATGTGGGTTCAAATCCCGTTCATGATTAAAATTTTTATTTAACATTAAAATCAATAAGGTTCTTATGCCACATTTAATCCTCAAGGCCCAACCGCATTACAAAGGCTCCGCGATGTGATCAAACATCCGAAGCTACGGAGCAAGAAATGGCTATCAACATCGGTGCCAAAAGAACATTGGGACGACCAAATGGCCAAATATTCCTCTCCCGAATACCATGCAAACAATTTGCTGGTAAGTATGCCCTTGACCATGATATTGTACAACGTTACAGATAGTATATCAACTTCACACATGCATAGAAGTAAAATCTTAACTCTACTAATCTAGATTCAAAATTTCTCAATAAAAATATTTGTAAAGAACTGAGGCAGGTAGGGGAAGTCAAAAACATTCTATACTTAGCAGGTAGGATAAAGTTTTGCCTCTGATAGATTATGAAGTGGAAAATTCCTAAGTAAGAGACTGAATAGGTATATAAACTCCACATTAATTTAATATTCTATCAAAATAGCAAGGCGTTGCAAAACCAAAAATATAATGATATTATTAGGTATGTTTATTTAATGAACATTTATATATACAACCATATTCATAGTTCATAATAAATAAAACTTTAATTATGAATGACTGTTGTGCTAAAAGTTTGTAACTTCTAGAGCATCCAATGTCAGGGTTACGTTACTGTTCATTTGATGTAGTGTTGCTGTTATTTATATTCATGTACATGCAAATGGCAGTACGGTAGCTTACATAATGTTTGTGAGACTCAAAATTCACTTATCCTTTCCAAAATCAATTGTATCATAAACACCAGAAAATATAGCTACACTTCCTTGCTTCTTGACGGTTTTGTCTTGGGGAAGGTTCAGTTAAATAGTATAACATTTCCTAACTGAATTCAATTTTTGTACGTAGTGAGCTTAGAGCATAATTACAGAGTTGTAACCAAAAACCTCCTTCGACATATCTAGAAATCACCAAAATATGACATAATTATAATGAAAAGTCAAGTGATAGAATAATTTTTTATTTGGGTTTTTTTGGCGGGAACGCGGAAAAGTTCACGTCGGTGCATTGTATTATTTTACAAAACTTATGCTTTTTCCAGTGTTAATGTTTAAAATTGGTGGTGTTTTACGCAATAAGTGCTGAATTACGAGCATGAGTGTGGGCAAGTGATATAATGTTGTGAAACGTGGTTTTTCGTGTTGCTTCCAAAATTCCATAGAAGCCTCTAGTAAAGTTGCCACCACTTTACTAGGGCATGACTTAGACTGGATTATGACTACCTGACTTAGACTAGGCTATGACTACCCTGACTGTGACTAAAACTTGACTTTACGTGAAATATTCTATAATACGATGAAAATTTACAAAACTTGGCAATGGCTAAATACACTATGTGTGGAGCCAAAATATAAGAGAAAAAAAAATTGTAGTTTGTTCACGACTTGTTTACGACATAACGTCATAATAAGAAGTATGACATTTTGTATGACATTTTGCAATGCCATTCTATACAAACACTTTGATATCGGCCTAACTACATGCAAAACACTGTAATAGGGCTGAAACACTGACCTCTATAATACAAGTACGCTGGACTAAATATTCTCTAGGAAATGACAGTTCTTTTTTGTGCCGATTCAAAGCGCCCCTCTTGAGGGTCTCGGGTACTAAAATTGACATTTTTCATAGTGGATGTTGGTAAGTTTGCTGCGTCTCTGATGAAAAATCGTAAAATAAGATGATAAAAGGCTACTTTTTGTGTTTGGTGTTTGATTACGGTACATGTATGTGATGAAGTTATGCGTATTTTGTACAAATCGCTACCGAAAAGGCAGCGGAATAACCTTCGACAAGTAAGTGAACCTCACGATAAAAAAATGCTACATTATTATGTTTATTGTATGTCTGAAGGTTTTTAATACTATTTTATACTTAGTTTATTTAGTTTCATCACATTTAAATGTAAGTAGGATTTAGTTATTCAATGAATTCATACTATTGAAATAGGTACATAGGTTGTGAATGTTTCATATCGATAATGTGTCGATAATGTTCTTCGATAGTGAGTAACTAGCAGAATTTCGGCAATGCTCAATAATGTACGTAGGTACAGAATAATCTACGATGAATGTCTGGCTCCAGATTTTTTCTCATTAATATAAACTAAATATTTAACTCGCTAGTACTAATAATGTTGTTTTGTATATTTTATTAAGTTTTACTTTGTGCTTTTAGGTTTCCCACTGACACAAGAGTGTCCTTTTCATATAATAGCTGCTTAGTAAGAACTAAGCAGCTATTATGGGTGGAAAATATGAAAAAGGATTGCTGTGTTCACTGGGCCGCAAGCGGCCCGCGACTGTGTAGTGAAGGTGACATGTGGTAGAAGTTGGCGTTTTTATTTCGAGGTCCCTGTGTTTGCTGGGTCGCAAGCGGCCCGCAACTGTATAGCGAAGGTGACCTGTGGTAGAAATTAACGAATTTTTTTTCGAGGTTGCTTTGTTCGCTGGGTTGCAAGCGGTGACTGTGTAGCGAAAGTGACCTGTGGGACCTCCATAATTAGATCTATTCACACACGCTTTGAGTTCTGCAAAAACCATACTACTCTCATCCCAGAGGTTTTTTACGGAAAATTTCATATTATTGCATTATTTGGGATATTGTCAGTTTGTATAATATATCGAGAGAGAGTGAGAGCATTTATAATGTTTGTTTCTGCAGAAAAATATGCCATTCATTTCCTATTGGCCACACGGGCGAAGCCGCGGGCAGAAGCTAGTGTAAAATATAAATGTTATTTATTATCTGCGTTTTTTATTTTATTACCCAATACCCTACCCCTACTAGTACTGAATCAACAGGAACAAGGAAAACTGGCTTTATGAAATCAGACTATCAATCTAATATTTTAAAGAAGTTGTGTGCACATCACGTACTTCTTCACGCTTAAACGGCTGGACTGATTATGATGGAATTCGGAAATTGAGAATACCTAAAACCCTAGACACATAGGCACATAGACACATATTATGCTGGATTAACGCGGAGTGCAGCTAGTTAACAATAATTAAGTAGATTTCTTAAACGCAAATATATTAAAAAACGCTTATTTATTTTACTGGGTATGTATAGTATGTTTTTTTTTTGTCTCAGTACCCGTATATGCAAATGGAATTAAATAACTGCCTGAATCTGTAGTGATATCGATATCGAATTTTCATCGAAAGTTATGCCTCATCCCTAATATAGTTCCATGGACCCTCACACTGCTATCAGCGCCAAAATGGCGAAAATCAAATGGCTTCTCATAACATCCGAGAGTATGAAGTTCAGCGTACTTGTATTATAGAGGTCAGTGGGCTGAAACAATACAAAAGTAAACATATTAAAAATCCGGTACCTATTTGAAAAAGAGTTCGAATGATATATAGTTTTGTTTTTTAAATGTTACTTTTTGAACCTAAACGAAAACAAAACGGTTGTGCTGTTTTTATTATTAAGAAGTTTTTTGAAACTTTTTATGAAATGCATAACCTACGATCTCATGTATATAATGAACCATTTAGCAATAGTATAGAAAATCTCTTCTCTCTTTAATTTTTCTCTAGAGTCCTGTGCTATTTGAAGAAGTGATCAGCATGATGCCGTCCAATGCTGTGGTGGTGGAAATAGCCCCACACGGCCTGCTCCAAGCGATACTGAAACGGTCACACCCTGAGTGTACCCACATTCCTCTGACAAGGCGAGGATGCCCTGATGCTGTAAAGTTCTTACTTGATGGCATTGGAAAGTAAGTACTAAATAACTTTAACATTATTGTTTTTATAATTTACTAGCTGCGCCCCTCGGTTTCACCTGCGGATAAAAAGTAGCTTATGTGTTAATCCAGTACATTAGCTATCTCTATTCCGAATTTCTTCCAAATCCGTTCAGCCGTTTGAGCGTGAAGGAGTAACAAACAAACACACACACATACAAACTTTCGCCTTTATAATATTAGAGTGATAGTGTGATTTTTATTACTAAATTGTGAAATTATTTAATTGCTTGTGTACTTCTTTTTTATGTTTTACATTAATGAGTTTATAAATAATCATCGATGATCTTTTTTAATTACTTAGGTTATCTAATTTTAACAAAACGAAATACGTTACACCTGAAGGTACAAAATGCATTTCAGGAATCTACTAATAGTACTTAACTTTTATAATGCCTCTCCGCTTTGCAGCTAATAATATGTAATTCATTGACTTTGTTTTGAAGAGTTATTTAAGGAACCCTTGTTATTTCATTTCAGATTGTACAAATCTGGGTATAATCCCAAAGTGAACATCTTATATCCAAAAGTGGAATTCCCTGTGTCTACAGTGACACCATTTCTATCACATTTAGTACAATGGGAGAATAGTGAAACTTGGTAAGTCATCAAAATGTATACACTAATCATTAAATTGCTGGCCGTGGCTTTGAAATAGTGGTTAACAGTGGTTCGTGGTTAAAAACTACGTATCCTATAACCTTATTTTTTTATTATTTCCCAAATTACATCGCTCAAACTATTAACTTAACTTATAACTTTTCTTAAATAAAATTCATTCAATTCATGAAATTTAATTTTGTTCTTTACTTTAAGGCCAAATTTGAACAACCACAGCGGTGACCGGATAACGTCATCATCACGTGATGTCATCATATCTATTCACGATGACGACTACAGCTATATTGCTGATCGTGTTGTTAACGGTAAGGAATGCACTTTACATAAATAACTCCTTGCCAAATGAACCAACCAACGCCAAAAGAACCAATCTGAGTTTTATTTGGTACTATTTGTGTCATTTTTAGATAGTACTTTTAATATCAGCATGTTTATTGTTACGTTAAAAAATTTGATATCGGTTATAAATCAGCATCAGTCAGAAAACATCTTCTACTAAACTTAAGCCAATTCCATTAAGAAAGGTTTTGCCATAATAAGCACCCGCTTGAGTCAATGAATTATTACAATAATCACACCTGGTTCCTTAGCTGGTCTGAACCTTGGTGATTACAAGGATTCATTGATTTGACACGCAATACTTTACGTAAATAAAAAAGTACTAGTGTTGCATGTGCAGATTTGAGAAAGATAAAGGGTTTATTAAACATGGATCATCTTTATCCAAAATCACTTTTGAATCAATAACTGTATGAAAAGAAAATAACTATAATAAAGCATACAATTTATCAGGGACCACAACAATTCCTGAAGCTGCGCTTTTGGTTTACGTTTGGGAGACTCTAGCGATGCACGCTGGGTGTAGAGACATCGAAGACATTTCAGTCATTTTCAGTGATATAAAGTTTAACTGTGAAGTGGTTGTAAAACCCGAAGCGGTAGTAAAGCTTTCTATTATGATAAGCAAAGGCAATGACAAATTTGAGGTGAGTTTTCAGTTTTACATCTACAAAAAGCATGGCATGTAGGCCTAGCCTATTCGAGTACCCAAACTAGAATAAACGGCGTTTGCATTCACTCAGCCGGATATATAAAAATGGCTATGCTGTGTGACTTATTTTGTCTTCTGATAATCACTACATAGCCTCACGTATTTAGTTTATACTTGAACATGGTGATAACATTAATGCCGAAGGTCTTGAATGACATAATGGTGTCATCCGTCAAACCTTCACTTGGGCTACATGGTAAATTAAAGCTTACATTACACTCTCTTCTTGTAAGAAAAGATCCACGTTCCAGCAGCTGCAATGAGCCGATAATCTATAATCTTAGTTTATTATTATAATTAATTGATTATATGAGAGCTACGCTTGGTGTTTCCCTGCGAGATAAACTCCGGAACGAGGAGGATATCCGCAGAAGAACTAAAGTGACCGATAAAGCTCTTAGAATTAGTAAGTTACAATGGCAATGGGCAGGCCACATCGCTCGTAGAACTGACAACCGATGGAGAAGAAAGGTTCTCGAGTGGCGACCACGAACCGGAAGACGCGGCGTAGGCCAGGATTTGGTGAAAGCCGCGGGAAGCCGATGGATGCAGGAGGCGAGCAGCTGCTCAAGGTAGCGCGCTCTGAGGGAGGCCTATGTTCAGCAGTCTTCAGGCTGTTGATGATGATGATGAATTAATTATCTGTTTCTCTCTGTCAAATAAGAAGGTAACCCCGTATCACTCAACGGCAGCTGTGAAGTGCGCTGCAAACCCCCAAACGCTGCACTTACCGATCTCTGCCCACGCACATCTTACTTTTGCTACAGCGCAGCGTCACGCACTGACCTCATAGTTTGGTATTATATACTCTTTGCTCACAGTCGTCATTGGGTTTTAATCGCACTTGACCAGATTCCTCAGGTGCTAGGTTTACTCACTTAATAATCCTTTTATTCTTTTGCATTACTATAATATTTCAGATAAGTCAGGATGACACCTTGGTAGTAAGTGGCATGGCAAGTTGTGAAAAAGATATCCAACTAAAACATACCATTGACTCTCCATGTGATGATTTTGAAGATATCCGCCTTAATTCTGACGATATTTACAAAATACTAAGAAATCGTGGATATTTTTATGAGTAAGTCGATCATCATAAGATATTTGGCTTAATTGATTTTATTGCTATTTAACTTTTTGGTCTTATTTTCAATTAAAGCCTGCCTGTCTATCAATATCAAGACTAATGCTATTGTCTCGTAATCAACGCTAGTCTGGTCTTGCGGTTCCAAGTTATATCCCATTGGTAGATGCTAATAAATCGTAGGTGGAATTATTTTAAGAATAAATTCTTTCTTAATTTTAAAAGAGTACCTGTTAACAATTCATCGGTGCTCTTAAGTTGTACATTGTGAGAATACCTCGACAAAAATATAAATTTGGTCATCAACTTCAACATGCTTTTTATTACCTTAATTTTAGTTATTATTTACTACTAAAATAAGTCACTAAATAAATCGCAATGTTTTGATAAATTTGAATACTGAAATACGTAAATAACTAAAAACAATAAAATTAACCTAAAATTAATCTCAAAATTAAAAACTGAAGTTATATTGTTTGTTTTATTTATATTTTAGCGCAGTAGAAGTGTGTCTACCGACTGGTAAGTTTTTGTGTCAACATTCCTATTATATTCATAAAAAAAGCGGTTTATTTTTCAGGGGAGCGTTGAAATCAATTTGTTCCTTCAACCTTAATCGGAGCAACGCCTTTGTAACATGGACAAAAGATTGGTGTAATGGGCCCATGTCAAACTGATAGGCATACTATTGTTTTTGAAATAGGTACCTAGAGATAGTAGTTTCGTGAGAAACGACTCAGAACATCTGCAAGCAGTTAAGATTGTAAAACGGGCTCGAATCAAATAACACGAATTCTTTGAAAGTTAAAACATGTGCTAGCAATAACAGATACCAAAGAGAAATCGACCAAGCACTTAGAAACAAAAGACTTTGACAAATTTATTGACTTTTTGCTATCGTTTCTGCAAAACCTTTTCAATAGCGAACGAAACCCTTGTGTTTTTATCAACTATCGTCTTTGGGTTTTACGCCTGCACGTGCATGGATACCACAGAGAAGCTGGGTGGTAAAAGTATTTCATAGCATCATATGTAGTTATAAATGCATGTAGATCACTATACCTATCTATAATAATTAAACTTTCCAGCAGACGTGTAGGCCACGCGTATGTTTGAAAGAATTATTACTTAGGACTTTGCAATGTTCACGAAACGTGATTGCTTATCATGGATGTTCGCGATAATAATGTTTTTGTCCCATTTACTAGCAAGAGTAAGGCATCTATAATCATATTAATGGTAATCTATCCTTATTCAAATCAGGATAGAAGGTTACTATAAACTGAGAGTATTTACCAAACAAATATGATTATCTAATAAATCATACATGCCCATACATATAATGTTATGTACATCAAACTTTCAGACGTTAACTAAATCTACAAAGAACAAAGCGTCACAAGTAACTATCTATTATGTATATTACGTGAGTTATATACACCTATTTTAATTCTTTCAAAGGTCGGATGGAAACTACTAGCGCCATCTGTTTGGGGAAGAAGCGTATGCGTTTGCGCGGACGCACATTTGAAATCCCACCCTAGCCAATCAACAAATCGAGGTTTTTTCTAAGGAAACGCCTACCAACGACGTTGGGGTTGGAGAGATGACAGCCAGGGGCAGTCAGTCTTGTTTTACCTCGGAAAGAGGAATATCTTTGTGAAGATTTACCCGGGAACCTAACCGGAAGTCTTAAGTTTAACAAGATCGATTTGCGATCTAAGTATTATGATGTGAAAGTGATAGTACCGATACTTGAGGGGGCAATGGTGCCCATAATATCAGCGGCTTCCATATAAAAGTTAAGTTATAGGAGAATACTTACGCTAGATCCTGAACTATTTATTAAAACTAAAACGCTCTAATACCTTTGGAATATCTGTCCATCATTATTTTGATTATTATATAATTGGACAAACATCAACTTTATTCAACAAATCTATTCATATTCATTCTGGATCTAGCCTAATACTGATAGTTTTATTGTTCATTTATTTCTCCTTGTGTACCTGATATATAAATACGTATATATATATAAATGAATATATATTTCCGCTTCAAAGAAGCCAGTCTTTTGCAGTCTTCTTTCGAAGGCTCTATAGCCACCGAGCTATCTCATAAACTTTCCCTTTTCTCTGGTGTGTAAGGAAGGTCGAAATTCATCTGATTTCATCAACCTTTCTGAGGCGTTTTATAAGGGAAGCGATTGATAATTGACAGTTCAATTTAAGTATCTACTTGAACTGAAAAGTCAAATATTGCGCGACAGTGGAGGCATTACACCAAAACCTTTATAATATATTGTTACCTATTGTGTCTGTGTTATTTTGCTGTTTTTGTGATTTCTCTCTTTTGTGTTTTTCTGTTTTAATGTGTGTGTATTTTGTATTAAATGCTAACTGAATTTCCATTTTAATCTAGTTTTTCACTTCACGAAATTCCTAAGTTACCTAGCAAGCCAGGACTCATGTATTAATAGCATCTAGCTGAATTGCAGGGTTGGATAGAAGCAAAAGGTTGATGCATTAACATATAATGACATTATTTTATATCTTTATTTGATTATCTGGCTATAATTTACTTAAAGTAATTTCTAGGATTTCCGTCTCTTGGTACATGCAATCAATATAGCGACGGCTATAAAAGTGATCTAGAGGCCTCTATAATCTAAACACAAAACAAAACATCTCTATATCTTCATAAAAGTGCACAAAACTACACGACAAAGATCACTAGCATCGGATCTTAAATCCGCTTGCCCAAATACCAAAGTATCAAGCTGACAAAAGGAGATCACGCAGTGTCAACTTTTAACTCCTATCATTTCCAGAAGGAACGAGGGCCGACTGGTTCTGGATGGATCAATCCATTTGATATTTTAGTTAGATTCCAAGTCTTTCCCAAAGGCATGAACAGGTTATGTGTCTGTACTAATTCTAGTCAATTCACGTGTGATTGCTCTAGGTCAGACCCCCAAGAACTGGGTTTGTCTGGAGGGAGTAGACTTTATGACACCATGAAATGCAATTATTAACTTATCAATTGTATAATACAATTGAAATACAATTATTTACTCGTAGATTCAAGGAAATAAATTCATTAAAATTAAATAAGGATAGGTATTTACACCATATCCTATATTCCGCCAGGTGTTACGGAGGCCACAACACTCCGGCGTTACAACTACAGTTCTCTATACATTAGATTATCAAATCGTATCTATTAATAGTCTTTAGTATAAGAAGCAGTGAGTCGGCTGGAGGAAGCTGACAGAGAGGGGGGGCGAGTCAGGTCCATCTCATATGTTACCGTGGACAAGGATCTAGAAAAAGAGTATTGCCAAAAGTGCTTTACCTCTAGATAAAACAATTTGGGTTAAATAAATAAAAAAATACACAACGTAGAAACAACAATAAATTTTAAATTAAAATTACTATTTTATGACGATCACAAAACTAATCCATTTTAAAAAAAAATTACGCATTTTGTGACGATTGCAAAACTAATAAATTTAAATTTGCAATTAAATTATTTTATTTCGATCACAAAAATAATAGATACGACTAAAGTCTTGTTGTGAAAACTGTTTGAAAACCTGGTACTTGCTTGGTAAAATAGTGAATATAATTAAATAACTTTCATTTATTCTATTTTGAGTATTACTCAATTATGGAAATTCAGTGTTTGTATTTCAGTGCTTGTATTGTAATGCTTTATTTCAGGGATTATGATAATTTCAGTTATGTCTGCTAGAAGCATGAAAAGAGGTTACACTAGATATAAGGATGGCGACAGTTGATACAGAACAAGGTAGTAATTCAAATCAATAAAGTAGTGTAAATAAATACGTAACAACAAATACAGGATATCAGACGATAGACGTGCTAATTTAGAAGAAAACATAATTAAACGACTATACGCGACATGAAATGATAACGTTAGTATATAATATATCGATCATTCAGTTATTTCAGGAATACAATTTCATGACTTAATACTTCATAATAGAAGTATCGTGAAATAATAGATCAGGTAGTACAATGAGTGAATATTCTGCGGAATAAACAGACACCGTTATTTTAACAATTCTGTTTAGAGGTCCGGACATTATAAACTGTTTTATGCGGCATTTTACAGATAGATAACTAGATACACAAAGGATATAGTCTATAGTTTACTAGAAAGGAATCGATAACAATACAATTATTGTAGCTGCAGAGTTTCTTAGATATATAGAGCAGAACGTCGTAGTGAGAACTGATGAGCGTTTGACTAATAGTTCGATTAACAGAAACAGTGAACGAGGTAGGAGTCAGTTTAGGCATGTTAATTCAATTAATGCTTTATTAATAGGCAAAATGCAGAGTGCTTATCATCGACAAAAGGAATTATTACAGCAGTAATCAAAGACGTCAGTTACCGGCGTTTAGATGGCATAGTGATACAGAAAAGGATCGTTCGGGACGGTTACTGTCACTCAGGTAGTCGGCTCGAAACATTCGGACCAAACAAGAGATAAGAAATTTATACAGTTCCGAGAAACAAAATAGGTTGCTCGAACGCAGTCTCGGTACTTAAGCAATAGAAAATAATAATTATTATGTAAGATGCGATAACGGATAGGATAGGGAGATTTTGTTATTGAAGGTAATAATAGCTTAAGAAAAATCCATAATGACAATTATGATTTTAGCAATAACTTAATTAAACTTTATCAAAGGAATTAGATCAACATGATGATGGGTTGATTATTATAATTGATTTTTTTTAAAAAAGAGCGAAATTTATGGCTTATAGAAACTATGATAATGTTTATATTGGCAATTTAAATACATTTGGAACCTACAGTATTTATGATTATGATTTTAATGAAGATATTGATAGTTTAAATAAACTCTAGTAATGTGAAAACTACAGCTAATTGTGATGATGATTTGGAAAGCTATGGAACCTTATGGCTATGGTTATGGAATCCTATGGTTTATGACGATGATGATATTTACGATTATGTATAACAATAGTTTAACTAAACTGTAGTTAAGGAGTGGGCTAACAGCCAATATATATATTGTAATAATAATAATAAAATAAACAAGGTTGTTGCGGATGCAGCAATTAATAAAATAATAACACTATGATTATTTTGTAAGATGGGAATTTAATTTTATTTTAATATGAAAAAAGGTAAAATCCAAGGTCTATGAGGACGGATGATGGTACCTACAGGTTATTATGATGGTAATCATTAAGGATATAAATATCTTATAATGTTGATACTAAAAGTGAAATTCTAGAAAAGGAGTAAAGCCTTTTTACGATGATGACTATTGTGATAGTTTAAGTAGGTACATTTTGAGTAAAGAGAAGAACCTACAGCTTTTTATGACGTTGATGGTGATTTAAAAAAAAAAATGCGTGGACATTTTATACAGCGCCCTCTAGCCCGAGACTAAGCAAAGCTTATACAATGGGAACCTGATAACTGCAATACTTAGATACTTTTTGTTTGTAAATAAATATATACCTACATAGAATACAATATGACACTCAGACACAGAACAAGCGTCGGTTTTCATCGCACAAATGTTTGATCTGAGTAGGAATTGAACCCACAACCTACAGTTCAGAAGGCAGAGTTACTACCAACAGTTATGAAACCAGTCGAAATTCGGTTGTTTGGTAAAACCTCATTAATGTGGTCGGTTATGGTGATGATTATTATATTTAGGATGATGTTTATTCATAATTAAGATGATGACTATTCTGGTTATGATGATGTTTATTCATAGTTAAGATGATGACTATTCTGGTTGAGAAGATGTTTATGGATAGTTAAGATGATGACTATTCTGGTTATGATGATGTTTATTCATAGTTAAGATGATGACTATTCTGGTTATGATGATGTTTATTCATAGTTAAGATGATGATTATTATGGTTATGATGATGTTTATTCATAGTTAAGATGATGATTATTATGGTTATGATGATGTTTATTCATAGTTAAGATGATGATTATTATGGTTATGATGATGTTTATTCATAGTTAAGATGATGATTATTATGGTAATGATGATGTTTATGGATACTTAGTTATGATGATGATTATTCTGGTCATGATGATGGTTATGGACAGTTATGAGGATGATAAATGGATAAAACTATCTATTACAACACTACATCACAGGAACAGTTGATAAGTAGAAACTTAAAACTTAAGCGTCACAATGGACGGTCTTTTCACTTATAGTGATGTCTTCCAGACAGCCCAGAAATATAGTGAAAGTTGCTATAAAGGTAAAGAAGGTGGATATATAAATATAGATGTAGATATTCATTAAGTAAAATAATATGAAGTATACTTACCTTCATAAAGGTGGGCAACTAGACGCAAACTAAACTTAATACTTACTATAACAATAAAATTAGTAAATAAATAAAAATGCATCAATAAAGGCATTGATACATACATAAATGTAACATAATCAATTATGTATAAACGATTAAGTAACTAAATTCTAAGTGAGGGAGAACGACTGATGATGATTACGATAAAAAAGCCTGAGGTGACAATGTGAACCCGATAAGACTAATTATGTAGAATATTAATTTTACAGTTAAGATGTCTTTAGTACTAGCAGAAAACAGATAATATATATATAACAGATGTTTATATTTAATAAAGACCTGAAGTTCGAGACTTCTGCATAAATTAACCATTATGAAGGCTTTATATTTTTTATATATACAAGCATGATTTTAAATCGGAATTGAAGCATCTACGCTACTAGGTTGATTAAGATGCGTTACCATTTTCTAGCGAAGTGTAGTTTCATTTAGGCAGAAACTAGTTGTTATGCTTCACTGTATAACGCATAGGCTCAACACGGACAAAACAAAACAAAGGTTATCATAGAGAGCTACTACTTACCTAAAGAATGTATGACAAATATTATAAAAGTCTTACATTCAGGAAAGGCACCATGTGAAAAAAAATTTATAGACGTATGTACTTTAAATATAGACAGTTTAATCAGTTATGGTTTTATATTTTCATAACTTTCAGTTAATCATTTTGCTGTTATATACTTTAGAGAACATTCAATTAAAGATTCTCATACGCACGCACGCGTTACGCGTTCACTGATTGTTCATTATTAACTATAGTTATAAGAATGATCTAAGACGCCTCGATAACACCAGGGTACCTACAAAGCTAGACCAAGTGAGAAACTAACTTGTTCTTAAATCAAAGATAGATTATTGACTTTCTGTTTTATCTATCAATTATCCAAGGTGTTACTGAGGTCGTAAAGTTTTGAATAGAAAACAAAAATGTAATACGAATTTTATGTAAAAATAAAACTACATATTTACTAAACAAATCTAAAAAGAGTCACAAATAATTATCTAACAAGAACCACAGATATTTTCAAGTAATAGCCACAGTTATCCAATAGAAAACCTATAAAGGTCTGAGGGTGGCTAGTGAACACTGTTTACATAGAGGCTTAATGATTAATAGAACGTATACCTAGTGTGAGGGTGGACGGAATTTTTAACTACATAAAAATACATTCGTAAAGTATTAAAACAAATAAATACATAGGTACAACATGAAATAGAATAAATTCAGTTTGACTTATTTGAGTACCATATTATAGTTAGTGAAACTTAATCTCTTGAGCAACTTCGTGTCTTCGTGCTGAATTTTCAGAGGGTGGAATGTAATGGGCCCATGTCAAACTGATAGGCATACTATTGTTTTTGAAATAGGTACCTAGAGATAGTAGTTTCGTGAGAAACGACTCAGAACATCTGCAAGCAGTTAAGATTGTAAAACGGGCTCGAATCAAATAACACGAATTCTTTGAAAGTTAAAACATGTGCTAGCAATAACAGATACCAAAGAGAAATCGACCAAGCACTTAGAAACAAAAGACTTTGACAAATTTATTGACTTTTTGCTATCGTTTCTGCAAAACCTTTTCAATAGCGAACGAAACCCTTGTGTTTTTATCAACTATCGTCTTTGGGTTTTACGCCTGCACGTGCATGGATACCACAGAGAAGCTGGGTGGTAAAAGTATTTCATAGCATCATATGTAGTTATAAATGCATGTAGATCACTATACCTATCTATAATAATTAAACTTTCCAGCAGACGTGTAGGCCACGCGTATGTTTGAAAGAATTATTACTTAGGACTTTGCAATGTTCACGAAACGTGATTGCTTATCATGGATGTTCGCGATAATAATGTTTTTGTCCCATTTACTAGCAAGAGTAAGGCATCTATAATCATATTAATGGTAATCTATCCTTATTCAAATCAGGATAGAAGGTTACTATAAACTGAGAGTATTTACCAAACAAATATGATTATCTAATAAATCATACATGCCCATACATATAATGTTATGTACATCAAACTTTCAGACGTTAACTAAATCTACAAAGAACAAAGCGTCACAAGTAACTATCTATTATGTATATTACGTGAGTTATATACACCTATTTTAATTGTTTCAAAGGTCGGATGGAAACTACTAGCGCCATCTGTTTGGGGAAGAAGCGTATGCGTTTGCGCGGACGCACATTTGAAATCCCACCCTAGCCAATCAACAAATCGAGGTTTTTTCTAAGGAAACGCCTACCAACGACGTTGGGGTTGGAGAGATGACAGCCAGGGGCAGTCAGTCTTGTTTTACCTCGGAAAGAGGAATATCTTTGTGAAGATTTACCCGGGAACCTAACCGGAAGTCTTAAGTTTAACAAGATCGATTTGCGATCTAAGTATTATGATGTGAAAGTGATAGTACCGATACTTGAGGGGGCAATGGTGCCCATAATATCAGCGGCTTCCATATAAAAGTTAAGTTATAGGAGAATACTTACGCTAGATCCTGAACTATTTATTAAAACTAAAACGCTCTAATACCTTTGGAATATCTGTCCATCATTATTTTGATTATTATATAATTGGACAAACATCAACTTTATTCAACAAATCTATTCATATTCATTCTGGATCTAGCCTAATACTGATAGTTTTATTGTTCATTTATTTCTCCTTGTGTACCTGATATATAAATACGTATATATATATAAATGAATATATATTTCCGCTTCAAAGAAGCCAGTCTTTTGCAGTCTTCTTTCGAAGGCTCTATAGCCACCGAGCTATCTCATAAACTTTCCCTTTTCTCTGGTGTGTAAGGAAGGTCGAAATTCATCTGATTTCATCAACCTTTCTGAGGCGTTTTATAAGGGAAGCGATTGATAATTGACAGTTCAATTTAAGTATCTACTTGAACTGAAAAGTCAAATATTGCGCGACAGTGGAGGCATTACACCAAAACCTTTATAATATATTGTTACCTATTGTGTCTGTGTTATTTTGCTGTTTTTGTGATTTCTCTCTTTTGTGTTTTTCTGTTTTAATGTGTGTGTATTTTGTATTAAATGCTAACTGAATTTCCATTTTAATCTAGTTTTTCACTTCACGAAATTCCTAAGTTACCTAGCAAGCCAGGACTCATGTATTAATAGCATCTAGCTGAATTGCAGGGTTGGATAGAAGCAAAAGGTTGATGCATTAACATATAATGACATTATTTTATATCTTTATTTGATTATCTGGCTATAATTTACTTAAAGTAATTTCTAGGATTTCCGTCTCTTGGTACATGCAATCAATATAGCGACGGCTATAAAAGTGATCTAGAGGCCTCTATAATCTAAACACAAAACAAAACATCTCTATATCTTCATAAAAGTGCACAAAACTACACGACAAAGATCACTAGCATCGGATCTTAAATCCGCTTGCCCAAATACCAAAGTATCAAGCTGACAAAAGGAGATCACGCAGTGTCAACTTTTAACTCCTATCATTTCCAGAAGGAACGAGGGCCGACTGGTTCTGGATGGATCAATCCATTTGATATTTTAATTAGATTCCAAGTCTTTCCCAAAGGCATGAACAGGTTATGTGTCTGTACTAATTCTAGTCAATTCACGTGTGATTGCTCTAGGTCAGACCCCCAAGAACTGGGTTTGTCTGGAGGGAGTAGACTTTATGACACCATGAAATGCAATTATTAACTTATCAATTGTATAATACAATTGAAATACAATTATTTACTCGTAGATTCAAGGAAATAAATTCATTAAAATTAAATAAGGATAGGTATTTACACCATATCCTATATTCCGCCAGGTGTTACGGAGGCCACAACACTCCGGCGTTACAACTACAGTTCTCTATACATTAGATTATCAAATCGTATCTATTAATAGTCTTTAGTATAAGAAGCAGTGAGTCGGCTGGAGGAAGCTGACAGAGAGGGGGGGCGAGTCAGGTCCATCTCATTGGGTGCCATTTTTGGATTCTTTAATTCAATTGAACACGCTCATGAGAAACTACAGCGGTATATCCCAACCGAAATTTATAAGAAAGTTGAAAATAAGTGTTTTGGAACAGAAAAATACTAAGCTCTTTACATTCAACGGTATGGATTGTCATACAGTACAGTTAAACCAAACTCTCGGTATAACAAGGTACAAGGTATTCGGCCATAATTAAGTATAACAAAATAAATATTATGGATCTAAAAATTAAAATATTGTTATTTTTACAGGAGTGCAGGTGTCGAAATCGATGACATTACATATATTGATAAGTTTTCTGTAAATAAAGAACCTGATTTTTTAATAGAAAGGTCGTTTTTCCCATACTTTGCAATGGAAGAAGTTAATGTAAGTAATAGGTACCAAAAACTATTAAAGTACCAAGAACTTGGTAATGACTACTTGTTTTTACTACTAGATCTAAAAAATAATAATTCAATTTACTTTAGATGCCAACAGCTCTTCAAGTAAACTTACAAATTGTAGCTGAAAATGCAAATTCAAGACATATCAATTTAATAATCTCAGAATCGTCAATACAAATGGACGTATTCAAAAATGTAGAAGAGATAACTGGTTGCTTACTGAATGTTATCATAAACGTCAAGCCTGTAGTGAACGATGACAATGAACCAGAAATGGATCTAGACAGAAATATAACAAATGTTTTATTACGATCAAATTTGCTCGAAGATAAAAATGTAAGTAAGCTCTACAAAAAGAAGGAAAAATTACACCAGTAATTTTATACATTTTTATACATGTAGTAGGTAGTGCAAGGGTAAGTATAAATTATTATTTTGCAGAAACTTAAAATGCTACGAAACCTTATCAGCAAGGACGATTTCATTTTAACTTTGGAACAACAGATTCCTCAGAAACAGACTGAAATTAAAGATCACTTCAGCGTACTGACTTGCATGTCAGATAGAAAACAAACGTTAATATTGTTAAGGAAACTAAATAGACGGAATGACACTTCCTACATACGAGTTAATAAAGAAAATGAGTTTCTGTGGATCTCACGTATGCATGATGAACTGGCAACAACAAAAAAAGTGGTTCTAATTTCAGAAAAACAATCAAACTACGGTCTTTTAGGTCAGTATTTACAAAAATTAATTTTATTTTTATATAAGTCGATACAAATATAATTATTCATGCTTTGAATGCTATTATTTCAGGATTGGTTCAAAAACTAAAAAGAGATAGATATAAAAACATAGCTTTAATGGCAAATCTCGATTTTCATATACAACCATTTAACCCCAACGACGATGTTTACAAAGACCAGCTTGAAAAAAATTTGTGCGTCAACGTATTTAAAAAGGTGTTTTTTAACTTCAATAGTTGAATTAAATTTTTATAGTTATTTATAACTAATTTTACATTTTAAATAAATATGTATCCGACTGTTACTCACGAATAGTGTGTCAATTTCGTGTTTTTGTGTGTGTTTTTAATACTAATTTTACATATTTCTAACAGGGCCAATGGGGAGGTTACTACTATAAATCGTGTTTAAAATCCAAAAATCTTCGAACCTTTGCATTGGAAAATGTTGTACCAGGCCATATAGATGAGCTGTCGTGGATAGAACCACCCCGTTGTTCGGCTAAAAATAATGTGGTGCAAGTAAGTCATTTTGTAATTAGTCTAAGGAGCATTAATTATATTAATAATTGGTTGGAACAGAAAATAATTATCAAATGTTTTATACATTATATATGTATTTTTGTGCTAAGATTGGTCAAAGAAAATAATAATAATAATAATATGTAATAATAACAATTAGACCGATCTAATTGCTATTATTACATATTATTATTTTCTTTTATTTGAAATGTGAGTGTAAATGTATCACTGCTAAATTTAGCTGCACGCTGTAAACCCAAATTAATTGTTAATTTCCTCTCCATCCTAAGGTTTTCTGGAAGAGATCGCTTTAAGCGATGAGACCGCCCATTGTACTATATTTATAAGTCAATTAAGTTTCATCATCATCATCATCAGGCCGAAGACGTCCACTGCTAAACATAGGCCTCCCCCATAGAGTACCACTATGAACGGCTGCTTGCAGAAGGCATCCATCGGCTCCCCGCGGTTCTGACTAGGTCATCTATCAGCTAATCGTTTTTCTTATTCCTTATTTCAGATATTTTTTTTTAAATAAAGTAATATTTTTACTTTTTATCAGTTTTATTTATAAAAAGATAAAAATGGATTAGTAACGGCATCTTTTTATTATTTTAAGGTTTGTTACTCAGGCCTGTCCTTGAACGATTGTTATAAAGCTAATAACAATTTTGAAAATACCAACAATTCCTTTGGAATGGACTTCAGTGGAATTGATAAAGAGTAAGATTAGTGTTAATGGATATTTTATTGGTATTTGAAAATGAGTCCAAATAATAATTTAATGACATTTTTAGTTGTGATAAAGTCATGGGAATAATTCAAGGAGGCGCTGTTTCTAGTACAGTTGAAGTAGATCCTGAATTGTTATGGCCAGTGCCTGATCACTGGAGTTTGGAAGACGCCGCTACTGTTCCTTTGCCTTATTTGCAAGCTTATTACTGTTTGGTATGTTACTTCATATTGCATAGTTTGTGATATAACTTCCATATTATTTTGTATAGTCTAACATGCACTCACTTAAAAGTTTTTTTTGGTAAATAACGATACTGCTGTGAAACAGCAATTATGTATTATTTACAGAATGTATTAGAATTTTATTTTTATTATAGGTAATGGCTTAGTTGTGCCAGTAGATAGAGTTTGATGTGCCCATTTGCAATGGAATGTCATTGTACGAAGGGATCCTTTTTTTAAAGGGACTTTGTGCAACAAAATGAAATGCGTTTTTTTTCTGTATTTTTAATACATTTATAGAATGCATATTTATAGGTTCTGAAAGTACAACTAAAGAAATCTCAACGAGTTTTGGTAACTGGCGGTGCAGGTGCATTAGGCCAAGCTGTGATATCTTTATGCCTACATTTAAACTGCACAGTTTTCACGACAGTAAGTGAAATGGCAAAAAAGAAGATGTTGCTGTCATTATTTCCACAACTAAATGGTTTGTATGATTTTTACATACCCAGATACAAAAAAGGATGATAATGGTATCCCAAAAGTATTTACACATCAGATGCACTTTAATACGTATAAAAAGATAAATACGCGTCGAATCTTATTGTCGACATTGTTTTTTTATATTATGTATACACCTTCGACATTGAAAGATACTGTGGTGTGGTGGTTGACCAAGTTGGCTCATAATCCGGAGATTTTGGGTTCAATTCCCGCGACATGAGAAGTATTTTGTCTTCAGTAAAAAGCATAAATACTTGTTCTGTTTGAGAGTTATGGTCCTCGTAGTTCCTGGGTTCCCAGATACTGGGAAGGCAAGATCTATGCAGGTGTGATCATTGGGTGTTATTTATCATTGTTGTTATCTAACATTCTTCTACTGGGTGGCGCAAAAGTAAAGACCCTATTTGGTTCAGCTATAACATTTTTTCTAAATTAGAAAACTAGATTTAGGTTTTTTTAAATGTATATTTGTGCCATTAAATTTCGTACCATTAGGATTTAAAGATGATGTCTTTTAAATGGTGACCTCCAGAGTTGATACACATTTGAGCCCTATTTATGACATTTTGCATAACTTGCCGTAACACTTCCTGCGATATGTTCGTTATTTCTTGACGAATGTTTTCTTTTAGAGCTGCGAGAGTCTGTGGCTTGTTCACATACACCCGAGATTTCAAAAAACCCCAAAGAAAGAAGTCTGGACTGGTCAGATCGGGTGATCTTGCAGGCCAAGGCAAATCGCCAAAACGAGAGATAACTCGGCTTGGAAAAGCGTCCCTCACTAAGTCCATAGTGTCGCGCGCTGTGTGTGCCGTAGCGCCGTCTTGTTGAAACCAGATGTGCTCCAGCCCCAATTCGTCCAAACTGGGTATCAAAAACTCACGTAACATGGTTCTGTAGCGTTCTCCAGTGACAGTTATCGCATTGCCTCCAGCGTCTTCGAAAAAATAGGGTCCGATCACTCTGTCAACACAGATGCCACACCATACAGTAACTTTTAGTGGGTGTAGAGGTGTTTCTTGAATAATGCGCGGATTATCAGTGCCCCAGAACCGAGTATTCTGCTTATTGACATGCCCTGAGAAGTGTTACGGCAAGTTATGCAAAATGTCATAAATAGGGCTCAAATGTGTATCAACTCTGGAGGTCACCATTTAAAAGACATCATCTTTAAATCCTAATGGTACGAAATTTAATGGCACAAATATACATTTAAAAAAACCTAAATCTAGTTTTCTAATTTAGAAAAAATGTTATAGCTGAACCAAATAGGGTCTTTACTTTTGCGCCACCCAGTATATATATTCCTTCGTCCTTTTTATATTTAGCAATTATATTTCCAGAAAAGAATATCTGCTACTCAGATTGTGACAATCTGCATAGCGTGGTAATGACCAATACTCACAATCAAGGTTGTCATTTAGTAATAAGTTGTGTAACTGGAATTCTTCGAGAGGTATGAATAATTAAATTAAATTACTCTTTGAGTTAGCTGTATAACTGTTTAATATACACTGCTTGGAATACATAAATATATTTAGATTATGAAATAATAAAAGATAAAGATAACGCTTTATATATAAACATTCATTATTCATTAGCTGGGACATTTTCAGCGCTTGTATTGCCTCTTTTATGTTTTAAATGATCTTTTTTTAATAACATTAACGTTGTTACTTTTAATATTTTTTCTGTTTCAGGCAGCAATGAAATGTGTCAGATTTTCAGGCTTCTTTTTAGACTTGAGCAAACATGATATGCTAGAAAATAACAATATCGGCATGTCTTACCTTATAAAACAAAGATCATACAGAGCAGTTGATATATCAAACATTTTTAAATCGGAGTATGCTGTTGATAAAAAAGTACGTACTTATTTTAGGATTGAATCATAAGAAAAAATTTAACATATTATTTTACGGTAATAATAATTTTTACTGCTGTTATTCACATTTTAAGTGAACTTACGTAAGTAAATGCAACTAGATCATTATACAAAATACGTCTTGATATTTCTTTTATAAGTACTACTCATATTTTTAAATCACTTTCAACTACACCTTTTACACTACGTTTCCTCCCAGTTTTTACACCGTTGCCTAAGTGAAGGAATAGCAAGCGGTGTCGTCACTCCGTTAACTCGAGTAGTTTACTCTCCACCGATGGTGTCTAGAGCGTTTAGACTGTTATCAACAAGAAGACATAGGGGAAGAGTGCTATTGAGACTCCGAGACCCCGTGATAATGAACCAAGGATTGAATGTTTTACCAAGGTAAAAACCAATAGCTCTAATCTTTTACATCCTTATAGACCGTTCACCGTAAGTGCCACCCTGATGTACCTACTTATATTATTTAAAAGTAATCATCATCATCATCTTCATCAGCCTGAAGACGTCCACTGCTGAACATAGGCCTCCCCCAAAGAGCGCCACTTTGAGCGGCTGCTTGCCTCCTGCATCCATCGGCTCCCCGTGGTTCTGACCAGGTCGTCGGTCCACCTAGTGGGGGGCCGGTCTACGCTGCGTCTTCCGGTTCGTGGTCGCCACTCGAGAACCTTTCTTCCCCATCGGTTGTCAGTTCTAAAAGCGATGTAGCCCGCCCGCTGCCACTTCAACTTGCTGATTCTCAAAGCTATATTGGTGACTTTAGTTCTCTTGCGGATCTCCTCATTTCGGATCTTATCTCGCAAGGAAACCCCCAGCATAGCTCTCTCCATAGCTCGCTGCGCGACTTTGAGCTTGCTCATAAGGCCAATAGTAAGAGACCACGTCTCAGTTCCATAAGTCATCACTGGCAACACACACTGGTTGAAAAATTTCGTTTTCAGGCTTTGCGGTATTTTAGACGAAAAAGATGGGTTGAAGCTTCCCGAACGCTGCCCACCCGAGTTGGATTCTTCGTGCGACCTCTTTGTCGAAGTTGGATCTACCTAACTGGATAATCTGCCCTAGGTAGACATATTTGTCTACAACTTCGAGAGTATCGTTCCCAACAATTACCGGTATAGGTGGTACATATTAAAAATAATAGTAAAACATATTAATCTGTGGTGGGTACATACAAGTTTAGGTAATGCCTACATATTACTTTACATTTACGATAATACTTGCATATCTTTAAATAATATAAATAGATCAGGGGACAACTTACGGTGAACGATCTGTAGTATTAAACGCGTTGTTAGCTACACCATCTTTTGTCTTTTTCGATCGCTTTCAATATTCAGATGTCAAAAAAGGACAAAAGCTGAAGTAACTAATCTAAAACTACTACACGTTTATTAATAAGGCCGTTAGTGTCTGTCACATCATATAAACTATTGAAGTCACTGTCAGATATTGATAATTAAAACATCAAGACTACTTTACATTGATTACCGAATAAGATTCTTATAATGAATACTATAGAATACAGTCAAACAAATCTGAGTTTGAAAAATTTAAATAAGTGGATGTTTGTCCGTATTTTTTTTAGATTGGGATACCATTTTCAAGATGTAGTTATAATAATATGTGATGAAAAAGGCTTGGGAGTAGAATTAGCTGATAAAATAATCGAACAAGGAGCAAAGAAAATAGTCTTGCACATGAAACCAAACTATATGACAAGTTATCTAAATGCAAAACTTATGTAAGTATATCGAATATAATTTACCCAAGTCTTGCATTCTATGATAATAATTATACTTCACTACAAATCTGAAATATTTAAAAAAAAAATGAGTAGGTACAACATTTGAATATCGACGTGTTGTCGATTCCTTAAGCCACAATTTTGATGATGCGTAAATTGTTTGCTGGCTATTCTGACCATGACCAATTGACCATAGCTGTACATCCAATGTATGGTAGATATTTTTTTATTATCATACTGAAAATACTAACTGAATACACTAATGAAACTTTCGTTGTACGTAAAACACGGACAGTCAGCAAACCTTCAACTTTGCTTATCTCGTATACAGTTTTCTTCCGATGTTCTGGTTCAGAGGTGTATTTTTAACAAGAATACATTTCCAACTTTAAACAAGTTATTTCTCAGATCATGGAGCAAACACGAAGTTTCAGTAAAACTTTCTTCGGAAAATCTTCATATCGAAGCAGGGTGTGCGAGCCTTATGAAGAACGCAATGAAATTTGGTAAAGTTACTGAAGTTTATATCATTCAAGATGGAAAAAGAAACGGTAATGGAGGAAAAGATGACTATATTAGCACCTATAATAAGAAATGTTTGGCTGTGTTGAATTTAGATACGGCGTCAAGAAGTTGCACTGATTTAAGGTTAGATATTTTATACTGTTATTAGTTGTAACAACTGGATTACGAATAACGTTGATAGTTATACCCAACTTTATTATATTTCTTTTTATTACTGGAAACAATATTTGAAAATGTTTACTTCTGAAATTGAATAATTATTTAATGATTCCTAATGTAAAACTTAACACTGTAAACTGATAACATTATTAGATCTACTATTATTTCATTCATTACCACATAATTAAAATTACGATAATAAGATAATAATTATTTATCATTGGCAATTCAACGAGAGAATGTCGCCAGCTTTTTGGGCACGCTACCCGCAGATGGTGACCTAAATTCTGTTTTCTATTTATAACTTTTTATTACTCACTTATTTTGTTTTCTTAGGCTTAGTGTACATAGATATACAGGTAATATAGAAAAAAAAATTAGTAGATTTGAAAAAAATTGAAAAAAATTAGTAGGAATTTAGTGAAGTTACTACTTATGTATAATTATGATATAGACTAAAATATGTGTCATGTGCCTGCAACATAATAAATATTTATCATTGAAAATTCACATCATACTTCTTTATTGATTCAAAGAATATTCTCAAGCAAAAAGGAAATATATTGTATCTAAAAAATCATTTGTATCAATAATTATTGACTATAAAATGTGTAAATATAAATAAAATGAAGTGTACTTATTATATTTTCAGACATTTTACAATAATAGCTAGTTTATCGCAAAGTTTAAGTGACGAATATGCTATTTCACTATCAGAGAGAGTTTGCGAGCTGCGGAATGAAATGGGTCTTCCAGCTCTTGTCATACGCTACGAGTCGTTAGCTGAGGTGGTTAAAACAATTTATTTAACTTTTCTGTATAAACTAATACAAATAAATAAATATTTATGGACATTTAACATAGTGACATTTGGCCCCAAACTAAGCTAAGCTTGTACTATGGGAACCAGATAGGCTGATGGAATACTTATATACTTTTTGTTAGTAAATACATAGAATACAACAAAACAACCCCAGATACAGAACAAATCATTGAGAATCGAACCCACAACCTACAGATCAGAAGGCAGGGTTACTACCAACCAAGCTATCAGGCCAGTATATTAAAATAATGTGGAAGTGTAAAGAATTGTGAAAATTATGATTATTGCAACTATGATTACTTGGTAGACAATTAAGAATAACGATAATGTACTTTAATTAATTTAGATAAAATAAAAATTTGCCCTTCATAATAAAAATTGTAAAAACAAAATTTGTGAAATATACTGAAATATCGTATTTGTAATAAACTAAGGCCACAATGTGTAAACAAAGGCTGCTTTCAAGCAAAAACTTGAAAATAATTTGATTTTGTTCCAGATAAACGAATTCCAGTTTCTATCAAGCAAAGTGGAGCCACAGTCGCTATCAACGTTCTTTAATTCCCTAGAAACAAGCTTGAAAATGAAATATAACAACGTTCTAACATTCAACATGAAAGGAAAATACAATTTTAATTTTAAAAAGCTAAACAATATATTAGGTAAGTAACTCCAGTTACTCACAATTTTATTAGAGTTTTACCATGATATAAGAAATACTACCTGATGCTTAACCGTGTGAGAGAATTACTGTAGATGTTACAATAAATTAGGCTATGCTAACGACCTACGACTACCTAACGTGCCGGGGGGGGGGGGGGGGGGGGGGGGGGGCTACATCAACCGCCCCCTTTTTAAAATTACAAAAATAAAATCAAAAACGAAAGAGTAGAAACGGTCTTAGCAGTTCAACTTAAAAAAACTTAAATAATGTGAAATTGCACAGAAAGTGCAAGCAGTGCTACGTATTGCTGCTACGTGAACTTAGTAATTATTATGTGCAATAATTGTACAGGTGACTATTAACTACTGCAATCGCACAGTAATTCGCAGCACACAATGTCGAACTATAGTCAGTAAAGTAGAGAACTAAAGTCACCAATATAGCTTTTAGAATAAACAAGTTAAAGTAGCAGTGGGTAAGCCACATAAGCTTGTAGAACTGACAACCGATGAGGAAGAAAGGTTCTCGAGCGGTGACCACGAACCGGAAGACGCAGCGTAGGCCAGCCCTCCCCCACTAGGTGGAACAGGTCAGAACCGCGGGGTGCTCTTTGGGGGAGGCCTATGTTCAGTGATAATGATGATGAATGATGTAAGTATTGATATCTGGCAAAGCGCCGATACATCGACCTATCTGTATCACGCTATAAATGCCAGCAAGCTGAAGTAGTAATTGGCACTTGGGCAGGCGATAACAGCTCGCAGAACTTCTAGACGATTACGGATTGATCGTAACCGATTAGGTATAAGCGCAATGTACGTATTTGTATACTGGTTTTCACAGTATCACGCAGCTTATGTTCAAACTTACCAAGGAAATAATGAAGTTTAATAGTTAATAATGATAATAACGCCCAATGATCTCAGACATAGATCCTGAACCATAACTAGGATTCATAAGGATTCCCTCGTAATTAGGAGCGAGGTTTGATTAAATAATGACGAAGGGTAATTTTGGACATGAGATCACTTGTCACGCTAGCTTAAATAAGACATGTTTGCTTTAGGGACGGTTAGATATGGGTTCAAATCCCACTTGTGATTAAAATTTTTCGTTTACAATAAAAAATAATCTATTGATATGCTAAGGAGGCTATACTGCTATTTAAGTAATAAATATTTATAATTTAGCCGGCTACATCTCTGTCAAATTCACGTGATCATGTCGATGAAATCAGGATTCTCGAGCAGTAACCATGGAATTCAAGACAGATTATTGATCTGATTCACGGGAAGCTGTTGGATACAAACGGATAGTAACCGTTCGTTATGAGGAATTGAGGCTCGAAATAGAAAATTCAAGGATAAGAAAATTATCATACAAAATAGGCTCGACGTGCAAAAATTCGATGTAAAATGACTTGACGTTTTGAGACTCGACGTAGACTGAATTCGATATGCCGGGAATATATTCAATTAATGAGGGAGGCCAAATCTCGGCCGTGGATGTTTTCCAGCCGATGATGATGGTAATGTTGTCAACAGCTATCCTCAACTGAAAGAGTTGATGGACATTATCTTGCTCCATCAGTAGATTTGATGGTACATATATATCCTAGCCTTGTAACAGTTTTTTAGCTGCAAATAATTTCCTTCCAAATGATAAAACATATATGTGTTTTTATTTCTTACATCGCAGGAGTCACAGATTTTCGTGATCTGGATAATGAAAAAACTTTACAAGATTTGAATCTGAAAGAAAATACTTTGAAGGAGCTGAGTTTTATCCTAAAGAACTCTTATCAAATTAACTATACGATTCAGAAAATTCGGTGCATGACCATTGAAAGGTAAAACAGTATTTAAGCTTTATAATCGAGGTAGTAAGGTAGTAATAAGCCCTACTTCTCTAAAGTGGAATAATGTGTTTGTTTGTACGACCTTTATACCTTTAAGTGCTCGAACCGATTAAGATAAATACCTATTTGATGTCAGATTGCTTAATAATTAATAGGTATACTCTAAGACTCAGAACATGTATTATGTCTTTGATACTTTTTATCAAAGACATGATATATACAGATAATCATTGTATGAAATTATATATCACTAAACAAAATTGGTATAATCATGTAAGTACAATTTTATTGTGTTTCGTCATTCGAAAAACATTACATTTTTATGAATAAATTGATTATGATTAGTAAAATTGCAAGATACTCAATAACAACAAAAAGTATGTTGTGTAATTCATATTATGACGTACGTTTAACTATTTTGTACAATAACACAACGGTCCTTATAATGAAAATCAATTAATCGATTCAAATGTTGTCAAAGAAATAATGTTGATAGGTATTTTGGTTTGACTGCATCAGCTCATTCCCGATATTATTTGCAGCTTGAAACTAATAACTTACAAAAAGCATAATAATATGGGCTTTGAAAGTGGAATGGCAGCATTTTATAAAGAAGTAGATAACGAAGAAGATTACATAACACAACAACCACTTGTTGTCATGCCCACTTTACTCAATCACAGCAACGAGGTAGGTACCTATCTAAATAAAATTTTCATCATCCTCTTTGCCTTTTCCCATTTGTTATTGGGGTCGGCTCCCAATCTAATCTGTAGCGGCGAGCTACCAGAATTACACGAGCGACTGCCATCTGACCTCGCAACCCATAAGGAACCAGTAGCAGGGGTGGTTAGATCTGGTGTCAGATTCTATCAGGCGTCTGTCTACCCGTAACGATTGCCATAGATGTTCTTATCTTGACAACCGGGACCAACGGCTTAACGTGCTCTCCGAGGCACGGAGCGATGGCATCGAAAACTGCACATGACTTACTAGATAAATCATTGGTTCAGGGCCGAGGATCGAACCCGGTACACACCGGAACACATGCTACCACCAACGCTTTTAATGTTCAATATTTAAAGAGACTGCATGTAGCAAAATTATTCTAGGTCTGTGGAAGAGACGATAGGTAGGTTCGGCTGAAAATAATTATTCGCAACCATCATAACATTTCTTTATTTCCTACATTTTCTATTATAATCAAAAACTTATTTTAAGAAGGATTATACTATAGAAATCGTAATATTTGTTAAGATAGACCGAACATTTGTAAGTAGCGGTCATTACAGATTCATTTCCCTTTATCAGGTCTATGCATTTCCTAAATTGATTTAGTTACGACGAAGTTGCTGTTACGGATGTTTGCTAACATACTGTAGTACACTATTAGTAATACAGTAATGATCTTTCTTCACAATATCTTTATCATTATCATTTTTTAAGTTTAAATATATAAATATGGGTTTGTATTTATTTTCTTCCAGGATAACATAGATCCTACCAGCTCATACTTAATAATGATACCAGGGTTCGAAGGTCGCATTCAAGTTCTTAAAGCTATAGCAGAACGGCTCAAAATACAAGCTATTGGGGTGCAATTTGGTTCAAATATAGAAGGCGACAGCTTTCATGAAATAGCCGAAAATTTTAGAAAGGTAAGAGACAAAAATGATGATCGTAGCAAAAACCTAAGGTTCCAAATGGTCCTGAAATTTCACTCTACTTATTCTTATTCCATACAAAATATTAGGCGAGTTTTACTTCGGGTAATGATAAAAATGGTATCGGATGATTACACCAAAAGATTTTCAAGTAGGTACATAACTATAATGTTCCACACCTTAAAGGTATTCTTTAAACTTCAAAATTCAAAAATATTTTAGCGGCTATTTTGAGCACTTTTTCAAATAAAAATTAGTACCTGAAATTATTAAAATGTTTTTTTTTTTTTTTTTTTTTTTTTTTTTTTTTTTAAATATTTTAAATAAAAAAATTAGCGATTAAAAAAAAAAAAAAAAAAAAAAAAAAAAAAAAAAAAAAAAAATGAAATTATATATATTTTAAAAGTATTATATTATATTATATTTAGTATAATATAATCAAAAATTGTCAAAAAGACCCTTGGTGGAGGGGAATAAAATGAAATTATTGTACATACTAAGCATAATAATAGGCAACATTACCTTTTTTTCTTTTTTTTAATGTGTCTAAAATATTTATTATTTATTACAATAATAATTGAGACAGCATAATGAAACATACTGCAAAGTAACTACCAAAAATTTCACACCAGTGTAAGAAGATCTTGGAAATGATCTTGCTAAAAAAAAGTACAAAAAGAAAATAAAAATGATATAGCAAAGCAACGTGCAATAAACAAGGTACCTGGGATTTCATAACATTGAGCTTCGGACATTCAGACCAAGCTTTTTGGTCTGACACGATCATTTGTTAGGCTTTATTTTCTGTAATCATTGTTACTCAGCTATATTTTTGACTATTATAGATGTTTTTAACTATCAGGAATTTATTTTTGTTATCATTTACTTATTTAATAGGTATACATCAACTTGTTTTATGGTCAGAATAAAATTTTCTGAAATTTCTAATTTTCAAATAATTGGTTATTACTGAAAACATGATGTAAATAGTTATTTAATATACATTTTCAACTAAATTCGAGTAATTTATATTACAAATAAGCAAGTAAACAATAAACTGGCAAAGTTTAAACTGAAAGTGATGGATCTCAACAAAGTAATTTTGGTGATTGCTCGTACCAAAAATAGATTACTGCTATTTCTGTCTGAAGATTGTGTTCTACAAAGAGAGACTTATTTAAATTGGCTGAACTCCCGCAAATATTATGCAGTGTATCTAAGAAATTATAATTTAAGTTTTGTATACGACCACTGTGATAATAAAATATTTAAATAGATACAAAAGCAAAACATTTTTCGTAGTAAATTAAAAACATGAAAGGTACAACTTATCAAAACAAAACTTTCAGTTTTTATTAATTGGTCCCTAGATTAATTGTTATTCATTTTTCAGTTATTGAAAATAAAGTTCAAGACGAAATCTACATTCTACATTCTGGGATACTCTTTTGGTGTTAACATAGCTTTGGAACTTGCCGCTATATTTGAAAGAGAAGGTGACTTCACAATTTCGTTTCTGTATTTTATGTGCATTTCAAATTAAATTGAGCCTATTTTAGCTCGAAATATTACAATCTTCGACGTTATTATTTAATTTGATTAAAACTTTTTTGAAGAATAATTTAGTATTTACACGTATCGCAACTTAATACTGCAATGGGTACGCCACAAAGCTCACTGAACCAACAACCGTAACAGGTTCTCAAATGGCAACCATAAACCGGAAGACGCAACGTAGCGTAAGCTGGCCCTCAACGATCTGATCGAAACCGCAAGGAGCCAGTGGATGCATGAGACAAGTAGCCAGTCAGTCATAGTGGCTCTCTATGGAGAAGGCCTGTATTTAGCAGTGGATGTCTTCCAGCTGATGATGACGATGATGCTGTCGTATTCTTATTTTATTTCATCTTACAGGGCACGTTGGCGTTGTTTACTGCATAGACAGTAGTCCAGATGCACTACGGGTTCATTTAGATGCTTATTTGGGCTGTTTAACTGAAGATGAACTGCAAAATACAATTTTAAATCACATGTGTTGTATCATGACTGGAGGAAAAAATAAGAGTATAATACAAGATTTAAAAACCAATAACTCTTTTTCTGATAAAGTTAATTGTACTTTAAACAAACTAAAAGAATTGGTGACTTATTCAAGACAGTATCAGAAGCAGATACTAGAGGTAGCATATAAACGAATCAAGCTATCAAGAGAATATAAGCCAGATATCAAATTAGCATCAGAACTGATACTTATGAAAAGCACTCCTCATCCCAATGCAGGAAATCTTGCTACGGACTATAATCTATCTAAATATACGAAGAAGCCAATTAAAGTTTTTAGCCTAGAGTCGGGTCATGGACTCGCCTATCAAGATACTCGAGTATCCAATATTGTGAATAAATTCTTAGCTAAGAAAATATTGGAAGAGTTTAGAAGTGCTAATCTTTGCAATGTATATATAACTGATTCTATTATGTAAATTATAAGGTAGTTTAAAATACGGCCGTACTAAATGAAAAAATATTATACATTAAAAAATCTCTAATTAGAAGTGACTTGTTTTAATGTTTCCATGTTACTAAGGTATAACAGTGTAAATCACCAATGGCATGACGTTATGTTAGAAGAAGAGGACTATAGTTTCTTTAATTAAATTCTTGCATAGGTATTTATTTTATTTTAATAAAAACTAATAAACCAAAAATCTACTCAAATATTTCACTTTTAAATATGAAGTTACGCGTATAAAAAGGTTTAATTTTAAAAATTGGTGTACAAAATAACCGCGGAACGGGAATAGGTCATTCCTTGTGCTCTATTTATCCTTACCCAAGAACAAGAACGAGAACATAAAAGACTTTTATTTCTTGTTATTTTCTTCACAGATATAATATGAAACGTAATCCATAAGCAGGCAGGCACTATCACAAATCAATATGGCCGAAGTCACGGTGAGGCTCACTTGATGTATTGCCGCCCTCTGCAGCTGTGAATCTGACAAATAGTCTTTGTAACCATCGGTTCCTGCTGCTCGCTGATAGAATATCAACTGTTTATTGATTTGTTAACATTATAATTTAAGGGTCTTTGCTGTTCTATCTCGCTTGCACATTGCAACACATTTTTAGGGCATATTAAATCACTGATTTCTTTCTAATTCTGACTTACGAAAAAAGCTGACTAAGTTAGACTCTCAAGAATAACAATCATAAACGTTCAACAAACATCATTATCTTCATTAACAGCCTGAAGACGTCCACTGCTGAACATATGCCTCCCCCCGAGCACGCCACTTTGAGCGGCTGCTCGCCTCCTGCATCCATCGGCTGCCCGCGGCTTTCACCAGGTAGTCGGTCCACCGAGTTAGTGGGCCGGCCTACGCTGCGTCTTCCGGTTCGTGGTCGCCACTCGAGAACCTTTCTTCCCCATCGGTCGTCAGTTCTATGAGCAATGTGGCCTGCCCATTGCTACTTCAACTTACTAACTCTAAGAGCTATATCGGTCACTTTAGTTCTCCTGCGGATCTCCTCGTTCCGGAGCTTATCTCGTAGGGAAACACCGAGCATAGCTCGCTCCATAGCTCGCTGCGTGACTTTGAGCTTACTAATGAGCAACAAACATCATATTAATCCAAATAAGTCGCAATACGCGAGAAAGATAAGTAGAGGGTCCATGTAATAAAAGTACCGTTATAAAAAAATGATAAAAAATATTAAGCCTTCTAAGCTAAGTTTGCTATACCTATAACTACAAATTAAAAATATATTATGCTTTTAAAGTATATCACAAAAACCAATGTGCATTTCTAAAAAACAAAACTCATAAAATTATTGTCCAAAATTTACACTATATATCAAGATCATTCCCTATAATTATATCAAGTTCATGACGTTAAATACTTTAGTTTCTCAAGTCACGGGCGTTATAGGTTATGTTAGTTATGCTATGACACGACTAACAAACCTCGTAAGCTCCCTTAACTTTTTATAACATCAAAAGAACGGAATCAAATTCCAAGTTCAAATGCTTATTCACCCTGTTTTAGTGTGGGAGATGGTTACGTTTTTATTTACTACAGATTTTTTCAATTTGATACGGTTGTTGACCATAAGCTGATTTTACCCTCGAGAAGTGGACTGTTTTTCTTACAGGTGCGGGGCAAGGACGTAGTCCAAAATAAATAGACTGGCGATGGTGGAACGGAGCTTATTATTTTTAGATATATCACTTACATCGGAGCACTTGGTTGGATTCGAATTTTAATCGCACACACACTCACAGTGACAGTGACAGCTAGTGTCAAAACGTCAAAATAGAAATAATAAAAAGTTGCCAGACATTAAAATATTAACAAAATACTTTATGTTGCCAACATAAGCTGCGGCCTCAAAAGTGAAAGAAAGAAACAACTTTTGCAACAAAAGCTATGCTTACAAATGAGACACAAAATCATGTACTAACCAGTGTAGATTGTACATTTATCCTTTTTTATTATCTAGGTGGTTATGTAAAGCAAGGTAAGTACTACACTCACTAGTTAATACATGAGTTACATTACACAGAGTACAACGTTACATGGATATTACTTTAATCTTTAGAAATATTTTAGTAGGTAATTATTTTTGAAGAACACCTATAGCACAATCTAAGATTTACATAGTTTTAGTTATTTAGTTATAGTATCTGTAGTTTATCAGAAAATATAGTTTTATTTTACAAATTGAAAACCTAGTTTTATTTATCTAGTATCTTATCAGATAAGAGCTCCGCCCATACAGAATTTATTAGAGAATAACATTGCAACTGAACAGGAATCTAAATTTTAACCAATGTGTTGGTACTTATTACAGTTTAGGTTTATAAATGAAGGAGCAATCACGTTACCTACATACAGATCCTACATTAATTATAATATAATTAGTTAGATACATTTTTTGCAATGTTTAGCACTTAATAGATAGTAAGTATAGAAAAACGTAATCAAAATGTGCATAATATTATTTTATGCTTGTGCATTTTGTTTATACCTATTCATTAGTACAATTAACGATTATACGTTTATTTTCGAGGCATTCTGCTGAGGGCAGATATCAAATTTAACCTTACAGTTTTATCAATGGTATAATAAGTTACTGTTACAGTTTATTACATAAGATTTGTCTAACCTAGTGATGTATGAAAACTTAAAAATACTTATTAATTTTAGGAAACTTTGCTAAATATACCTATTGTGTTACAAGCTACTTATATATAGTTGTTTTACTAATAAAAGATATACTATTCTACATCTACGGGTAATACACAGATTTTAGAAACGCACCTATTGTGAGTATGCCCATTAGGCAATTTTACCTCAACCGTTCTCACACGATTATCTTTTCCAGGGAATAGTTTGGTTATTCGGGCCATAGGCCAGTACAATGGAGCAGTGTTATCGCTACATAAAATTACAAGACTACCTATCTGAAGATTAGGCCTAGCATCACGCCATTTAGGCCTACTTTGCAAGAGACACAGATATTGCTTACTCCAGTACCTCCAAAAGTTTTGCTTCATATTGACAGTTACAGACCAAAATTTAAGCAAGTTTGTAGGTCTGTCCTTTACATCATGCTCAGGATAAGTATTAAGCGGCGCACCAGTAAGAAAGTGACCAGGTGATAGGTAAGTAAAATCATTCGGGTCTGCGGATACCGCAGTGATAGGTCGCGAATTAAGTACACCTTCAATTTCGGTCAAAACAGTGTTGAGCTGTTCGTAAGTTAGCAATGCATAAGCTACAACACGTTTTAGATGGTGTTTTGCACTTTTCACAGAACTTTCCCAGAGGGATCCAAATATCGGACTATAGCTAGGAATGAAATGAAAATTTATCCCTCGCGATGATGCAAAAGACTGTACCTGATGTTGATGACTTTGAGAAGACATAAGGCGATACAGCTCATCTAATTGATTCCTTGCCCCTTTGAACGTGGACGCATTGTCGCAGTGGACGTCGCTGGGCAGGTTTCTTC
Source organism: Ennomos quercinarius (assembly GCA_910589525.2). Lineage (NCBI taxonomy): Eukaryota > Metazoa > Arthropoda > Insecta > Lepidoptera > Geometridae > Ennomos > Ennomos quercinarius. Next base: position 14,349,689 of record OU342501.1, on the reverse strand, counting down.
GCGCAATAAATCTTCTGAAGCAGGCGAGAAACGTCTCAGTCGTCATGTCTGAGGCAAGCTCTAGATGAATCGCTTTTGTAACGAAACAAACAAAAACTACTATGTAACCTTTTCCTATTACTGGTTTTCTGATACGGCTGTTTTTTACTGATACCGGCCCAGCAAAGTCCACACCCAGCTTCTGGAACGGGCGGCATGCATTAACACGTGGAGCAGGCAAGGAACCCATCAGCTGAGTTGTAGCAACGGCCTTCAATCTGAAACAGATTACACATTTGTAGATTACCTTTTTAATAGCGCGTAATCCATCTACAATCCAAAATCTTTGCCTAAGGGAAGTTAATAATAATTTTTGCCCTGAATGCAATAATTTTATGTGTTCATCTCTTATTATCAGTGCAGTAATGTTTGAATCTTTAGGCAATATTGCAGGATGCTGGCTAGCATAGGGGATAGTTGCGTTTTGTAAACGACCACCTACTCTCATAATACCATTTGCATCGAGAAAAGGCGTCAAAGGCTTCAAGTTGCCACTGACCCGACCATGATCTTTTAGAGATTTAATTTCATTTGGATAAAATTGCTCTTGTTCATGCTTTACTATTACCATCAATGCTTTATTTAATTCGCTAGACGTCAAAAATCCCTTTTGTCTAACAGCATTGGGTTGACAAAATCTGAGTATGTATGCAAGAACACGAGTCATTTTATTTATACTTGAGAACTTTTTCAACTTTTCGAATATATCGGAATCATTTGTGGTAGTTGCAGCGCACATAAGTACCTTAAGTACCTCTTTTGATTTTAATTCAGGTAAGTGGGCTGGTACCTCAATTTGGGACACAATTCTGAAATTATTATCATGCAAGAAGGATGGGCCGTGCCACCACATCTTGTTATTTTCAAGCTCTTGAGGTTGAAGACCTCTGCTGAGACAATCTGCAGGATTACTCTCAGTATTGACGTACTGCCAATGACAGCCATGCAAAAGTTCTCCTATCGCTCGAACCCTATTCGCGACGTAAGTCTGTAATTTTGCAGCATCGGTTTTAAGCCATGCTAAAACGATTTGAGAGTCTGAAAAGAGGTATGTGTCATTGACTTGTAATGTGTTACCTAGTATGGCAAGTACCTTGCTAGTTAGCTTGGCGAGCAGTAGTGCAGCATTTAGCTCTACTCTGGGAATGGTGAGTTCCTTTTTTAGTGGATTTATCCTTGATTTAGAACAAAGAAGATGTACATGTACCTTACCTTGCGTGTCGATAGATCGCAAATATAGGCAGCAGCCGTAAGCCACTGAAGACCCATCGGCGTAGCCAATCAGCTGACAGGCAACTGCATCGACTGGTTTTACACAACGTGACACGCTAAGCGGCTTCATCTGAGACAAATCCCTACTGAACTCTAACCATTGCTGACGGATGTCATCTGGAGGTGTCGAATCCCAATCAGTATTCGTAGCCCACAAGCTTTGCATTATGACCTTTGCCCGTACAAAAATTGGTCCAATTATGCCAATTGGATCATGAAATTTGGATATGAAGCTGAGTATGTCGCGCTTTGTATCATTTTGACTTGTGTAGGGCTCAGGACATGTACTTTTGAACACGTCACTTTGAATATCAAAGTTAACACCTAGTGTCTTGAGAGATGTACTGTGTTTTTGCAAGTTTACTTCACCTAAACTATTATGATTATCATTTTGTAAATTTTCTAGGACTGAGTTGCAGTTGGAAGCCCACTTGTGCAATTGAAATCCTCCCAGAGCTAGCAATTGCACTAATTGAGTCTGCATCTCGACTAATTTTTCTTCCGAACTACTGTTTGTCAGGACATCGTCTACGTATGTGTTATTTTCTATGATTTGGGATGCTAATGGGAACTGATCTTTGTGGCGCTTGGCTAGTTCAATTAAGCATCGCGTGGCCAAGTAGGAAGATGACTTCAGACCATATGTGACAGTGTTTAGTTGTATGCACATAATATCATGGTCTGGAGACTCACGCCAAAGTATATTTTGCAATGACCTCTGTTTGGGATCTAGTTCAATACATCTGAACATCATACGTATGTCACAGATAAAGAAACATTTCTCTAGTCTGAATGCAATAAGTACTTCAAACAAATCCTTTTGTACTACTGGACCATTTAACAATAGGTCATTCAATGAAATCTTTTTATTTGTGGGCATAGACCCATCAAAGACTGCTCTTAGTTTAGTGGTGCGAGCATTTTCTTTGATAACTGCATGGTGAGGCAAAAAGTAAACAGGGTCTTTAGACATATCATAGCTGTTTATATCGCAAACTTTACCATGATTTAATTTAATATATTCATCAATGAATTTTTTGTATTCTTGGAAAAGAGTTGTGTTTTTGTGTAGTCTCTTTTCTAAGTTAAGAAATCTTTTATATGCTAAGTGAAAGGATTCCCCGAGTTCAGAGTTTACTTGATCTAATGGGACTTTAAGAGGCATTGAAACTTGGAACCTTTTGTTCTCAAGCTTAGTAGTCTCATCAAACAATTTTTCACAATACTGGTGCTCTGGCAATTGTTCTGGGAAAACTTCAGGCACTTGTTCTGATTTCCAAAATGCACTCAATGACTCATTCAAATTACTATCACATTCCTGACAAAATAAAGATACAACCTTGTTATTTTTGTTTGCTGCACTGCTGCTGCGGCCAGCTGCGATGTACCCGAATGATGTGTGAATGAAGGATGGTTGCTTGTGCTGAAGTGCTGCCGATGTTGTTGGGCTCAGGCTACTCTGGGTGACCTCGACCTCAGGCTGTGGCAGGAGGACCTGGAAAAATATGTCAGCTCCAAGTAGCAAGTGCACATCACCAGGTGTGTGAAAGGTATCATCAGCCAACTTGCAGTGAGATGGGAAGGTGATTTCAGAAATATTAATTGGAGTTTGAGGCAATTTAGTTGTTATTTTTGGCACAATATGGCAGTTGACATCGATCTTAAAGGGATAGACAGTAGAGTGCACTTCAAGATTTATGCGATTTTCAACATGTTGCTTTGTATTGCTAATGCCTGTAATGGTTGTGCTAGTTTTGTTTGGTGTCACACCTAGCAAATCCACAACTTTCTGTGTGACAAATGAGGCTTGTGAAGCGCTGTCAAGCAACAACAACAACGACAACGCAACAACGTTTGTTGTTGTTGCAAGCTTATGTTGGCAACATAAAGTATTTTGTTAATATTTTAATGTCTGGCAACTTTTTATTATTTCTATTTTGACGTTTTGACACTAGCTGTCACTGTCACTGTCAGTGTGTGTGCGATTTAAATTCGAATCCAACCAAGTGCTCCGATGTAAGTGATATATCTAAAAATAATAAGCTCCGTTCCACCATCGCCAGTCTATTTATTTTGGACTACGTCCTTGCCCCGCACCTGTAAGAAAAACAGTCCACTTCTCGAGGGTAAAATCAGCTTATGGTCAACATAAATTGGTCCTGTCTTCGCAACACTAGCGGGCGTGGCAAGCAAAACGACGTCGAGAAGACCTGCGAATATTGGCAAAAGGCTAAACAAAAGGTCGAAGAAGTCCAATAACATCATTCGTCGGCATCGATTTGGTGAGAAATTCAATAAGTTGTGTGATGTGGCACTTGACAAGGTCAACAAACCCGCTAAGGTCACCTTGATGACCTTCCATCTTGCAATATTTTGGCGTCAATTTATCATTGGTGCGTTTAAATTTACGCGCCTACACTCAAGACGTACGGCAACTACAGCGAGCCAATCACAGCAGCACATTTTTCACGGAACGACGAAACAAACCGATGGATCAATTGGAACAAGCGTGAGGATTCATTTTCTTCAAGTTGGTACTAAAACGCAGGAACAAAATCGTCATTTTTCAGTTTCTCAAGTTGGCAATACGGGTGAAATCAACACGACCTATCAAGCAAAGCAAGCATTTCCCCGGTTGGTAACACGGTTTTTTCACGGTGCGCGTGAGCCAATTCCGCCATTTTGTTGTTTACTCCAAAACTTGTGGAAGTGTTCGTCGCTAATCTGCAAAAAGTGAATTTTAGAGACTTTCGTTACCTTATTTTCGTGTTCGTAGTATTGTTTTAGTTTAAATAAATAGTCATGTCAGAGTTAAAGGCAGCAATAGCCGCTCGCGGCTATGCGAAAGGTTCAGTAACGAAGTTGAAGAAAGCCATGGACGCCGAAGATTTTCGAGCGTCCAGGTCGTTGGAAAAACTCAAAGCAACAAAGAGCAGGCTAGAAAACGTGTTTGCCGAATACAATAAATACTGTATGCTGGTTCAAGCCCTAGATCCGCAGGATTCTGAGGATCCAGGCATCATCGAGGATATGTATTTAGACCTAGTCGCCGACATAAGCAAAATTATAAATGAGGTTTCGGCCACAGATATTGCTTCAACTCCATGCACCTCCTCTAAAATTAAGCTTCCCAACGTAGTAATACCTACTTTTACTGGTAAGTACACTGATTATTATGAATTCATAAACATTTTTAATGCAATGATTCACAACGACAATTCTCTGTCGCCAGTCCAAAAACTTTATTACCTAAAGGGATTTTTAAGTGGGGAGCCCCAAGCGCTTATCAATAATCTGTCATTACAAGATGACAGCTATGCAGAAGCTCTCAAACTCTTACGCGAAAGATACGACAATAAAACAAAAATTATCACCGAACATATATACACGCTGTTAGATCTACCTAACATAACTCGGTCAACAACTACAACCTTGCGCAATATAATTTCAGAGGTCAAGCAGCACCTAGCAGCCTTACGGAACCTAGATGAGCCAGTGGACTCGTGGGATAGCATCATCGTATGTATTCTATCCAGAAAGTTAGATGTGTTTACTGGCCGTGCCTTTCAAATGGAGCGTGACAATAAAACTACCCCAACCATTAAGCAGTTCTTAGACTACTTGGAACGTCGAGCACTAGCACTGGAAAGTGTAGACTTTGCACCCCAGAAGCAGCAGCCACAGCGCTTGACCAGCCACACTGTAGCCGTGCAATCTGCTCCTGCATCATGCATCTATTGTAAGTCTGCACATAAATTATTTCAATGCCCTAACTTTAAAATGGCAGCACCTAACAAACGCTTAGAGTTCGCATTAGCAAACAAATTATGCAAAATTTGTTTGTCGGCTCACAAGCGCAAATGTAAATTTCATTTTAGGTGCGCCGAATGCAAACAGGAGCACAATACTTTGCTTCATCATAATGAACCACAGCATGCAAGCCCTTCTGTCACCTTGTTATCAAGCGCCGCACAAAGCCAGGTGTTGTTGCCCACTGCACGCATTAAGCTTATATCTCAGTCAGGCAGCACAATATACGCCCGGGCACTGCTTGACAGCGCTTCACAAGCCTCATTTGTCACACAGAAAGTTGTGGATTTGCTAGGTGTGACACCAAACAAAACTAGCACAACCATTACAGGCATTAGCAATACAAAGCAACATGTTGAAAATCGCATAAATCTTGAAGTGCACTCTACTGTCTATCCCTTTAAGATCGATGTCAACTGCCATATTGTGCCAAAAATAACAACTAAATTGCCTCAAACTCCAATTAATATTTCTGAAATCACCTTCCCATCTCACTGCAAGTTGGCTGATGATACCTTTCACACACCTGGTGATGTGCACTTGCTACTTGGAGCTGACATATTTTTCCAGGTCCTCCTGCCACAGCCTGAGGTCGAGGTCACCCAGAGTAGCCTGAGCCCAGCAACATCGGCAGCACTTCAGCACAAGCAACCATCCTTCATTCACACATCATTCGGGTACATCGCAGCTGGCCGCAGCAGCAGTGCAGCAAACAAAAATAACAAGGTTGTATCTTTATTTTGTCAGGAATGTGATAGTAATTTGAATGAGTCATTGAGTGCATTTTGGAAATCAGAACAAGTGCCTGAAGTTTTCCCAGAACAATTGCCAGAGCACCAGTATTGTGAAAAATTGTTTGATGAGACTACTAAGCTTGAGAACAAAAGGTTCCAAGTTTCAATGCCTCTTAAAGTCCCATTAGATCAAGTAAACTCTGAACTCGGGGAATCCTTTCACTTAGCATATAAAAGATTTCTTAACTTAGAAAAGAGACTACACAAAAACACAACTCTTTTCCAAGAATACAAAAAATTCATTGATGAATATATTAAATTAAATCATGGTAAAGTTTGCGATATAAACAGCTATGATATGTCTAAAGACCCTGTTTACTTTTTGCCTCACCATGCAGTTATCAAAGAAAATGCTCGCACCACTAAACTAAGAGCAGTCTTTGATGGGTCTATGCCCACAAATAAAAAGATTTCATTGAATGACCTATTGTTAAATGGTCCAGTAGTACAAAAGGATTTGTTTGAAGTACTTATTGCATTCAGACTAGAGAAATGTTTCTTTATCTGTGACATACGTATGATGTTCAGATGTATTGAACTAGATCCCAAACAGAGGTCATTGCAAAATATACTTTGGCGTGAGTCTCCAGACCATGATATTATGTGCATACAACTAAACACTGTCACATATGGTCTGAAGTCATCTTCCTACTTGGCCACGCGATGCTTAATTGAACTAGCCAAGCGCCACAAAGATCAGTTCCCATTAGCATCCCAAATCATAGAAAATAACACATACGTAGACGATGTCCTGACAAACAGTAGTTCGGAAGAAAAATTAGTCGAGATGCAGACTCAATTAGTGCAATTGCTAGCTCTGGGAGGATTTCAATTGCACAAGTGGGCTTCCAACTGCAACTCAGTCCTAGAAAATTTACAAAATGATAATCATAATAGTTTAGGTGAAGTAAACTTGCAAAAACACAGTACATCTCTCAAGACACTAGGTGTTAACTTTGATATTCAAAGTGACGTGTTCAAAAGTACATGTCCTGAGCCCTACACAAGTCAAAATGATACAAAGCGCGACATACTCAGCTTCATATCCAAATTTCATGATCCAATTGGCATAATTGGACCAATTTTTGTACGGGCAAAGGTCATAATGCAAAGCTTGTGGGCTACGAATACTGATTGGGATTCGACACCTCCAGATGACATCCGTCAGCAATGGTTAGAGTTCAGTAGGGATTTGTCTCAGATGAAGCCGCTTAGCGTGTCACGTTGTGTAAAACCAGTCGATGCAGTTGCCTGTCAGCTGATTGGCTACGCCGATGGGTCTTCAGTGGCTTACGGCTGCTGCCTATATTTGCGATCTATCGACACGCAAGGTAAGGTACATGTACATCTTCTTTGTTCTAAATCAAGGATAAATCCACTAAAAAAGGAACTCACCATTCCCAGAGTAGAGCTAAATGCTGCACTACTGCTCGCCAAGCTAACTAGCAAGGTACTTGCCATACTAGGTAACACATTACAAGTCAATGACACATACCTCTTTTCAGACTCTCAAATCGTTTTAGCATGGCTTAAAACCGATGCTGCAAAATTACAGACTTACGTCGCGAATAGGGTTCGAGCGATAGGAGAACTTTTGCATGGCTGTCATTGGCAGTACGTCAATACTGAGAGTAATCCTGCAGATTGTCTCAGCAGAGGTCTTCAACCTCAAGAGCTTGAAAATAACAAGATGTGGTGGCACGGCCCATCCTTCTTGCATGATAATAATTTCAGAATTGTGTCCCAAATTGAGGTACCAGCCCACTTACCTGAATTAAAATCAAAAGAGGTACTTATGTGCGCTGCAACTACCACAAATGATTCCGATATATTCGAAAAGTTGAAAAAGTTCTCAAGTATAAATAAAATGACTCGTGTTCTTGCATACATACTCAGATTTTGTCAACCCAATGCTGTTAGACAAAAGGGATTTTTGACGTCTAGCGAATTAAATAAAGCATTGATGGTAATAGTAAAGCATGAACAAGAGCAATTTTATCCAAATGAAATTAAATCTCTAAAAGATCATGGTCGGGTCAGTGGCAACTTGAAGCCTTTGACGCCTTTTCTCGATGCAAATGGTATTATGAGAGTAGGTGGTCGTTTACAAAACGCAACTATCCCCTATGCTAGCCAGCATCCTGCAATATTGCCTAAAGATTCAAACATTACTGCACTGATAATAAGAGATGAACACATAAAATTATTGCATTCAGGGCAAAAATTATTATTAACTTCCCTTAGGCAAAGATTTTGGATTGTAGATGGATTACGCGCTATTAAAAAGGTAATCTACAAATGTGTAATCTGTTTCAGATTGAAGGCCGTTGCTACAACTCAGCTGATGGGTTCCTTGCCTGCTCCACGTGTTAATGCATGGCGCCCGTTCCAGAAGCTGGGTGTGGACTTTGCTGGGCCGGTATCAGTAAAAAACAGCCGTATCAGAAAACCAGTAATAGGAAAAGGTTACATAGTAGTTTTTGTTTGTTTCGTTACAAAAGCGATTCATCTAGAGCTTGCCTCAGACATGACGACTGAGACGTTTCTCGCCTGCTTCAGAAGATTTATTGCGCGAAGAAACCTGCCCAGCGACGTCCACTGCGACAATGCGTCCACGTTCAAAGGGGCAAGGAATCAATTAGATGAGCTGTATCGCCTTATGTCTTCTCAAAGTCATCAACATCAGGTACAGTCTTTTGCATCATCGCGAGGGATAAATTTTCATTTCATTCCTAGCTATAGTCCGATATTTGGATCCCTCTGGGAAAGTTCTGTGAAAAGTGCAAAACACCATCTAAAACGTGTTGTAGCTTATGCATTGCTAACTTACGAACAGCTCAACACTGTTTTGACCGAAATTGAAGGTGTACTTAATTCGCGACCTATCACTGCGGTATCCGCAGACCCGAATGATTTTACTTACCTATCACCTGGTCACTTTCTTACTGGTGCGCCGCTTAATACTTATCCTGAGCATGATGTAAAGGACAGACCTACAAACTTGCTTAAATTTTGGTCTGTAACTGTCAATATGAAGCAAAACTTTTGGAGGTACTGGAGTAAGCAATATCTGTGTCTCTTGCAAAGTAGGCCTAAATGGCGTGATGCTAGGCCTAATCTTCAGATAGGTAGTCTTGTAATTTTATGTAGCGATAACACTGCTCCATTGTACTGGCCTATGGCCCGAATAACCAAACTATTCCCTGGAAAAGATAATCGTGTGAGAACGGTTGAGGTAAAATTGCCTAATGGGCATACTCACAATAGGTGCGTTTCTAAAATCTGTGTATTACCCGTAGATGTAGAATAGTATATCTTTTATTAGTAAAACAACTATATATAAGTAGCTTGTAACACAATAGGTATATTTAGCAAAGTTTCCTAAAATTAATAAGTATTTTTAAGTTTTCATACATCACTAGGTTAGACAAATCTTATGTAATAAACTGTAACAGTAACTTATTATACCATTGATAAAACTGTAAGGTTAAATTTGATATCTGCCCTCAGCAGAATGCCTCGAAAATAAACGTATAATCGTTAATTGTACTAATGAATAGGTATAAACAAAATGCACAAGCATAAAATAATATTATGCACATTTTGATTACGTTTTTCTATACTTACTATCTATTAAGTGCTAAACATTGCAAAAAATGTATCTAACTAATTATATTATAATTAATGTAGGATCTGTATGTAGGTAACGTGATTGCTCCTTCATTTATAAACCTAAACTGTAATAAGTACCAACACATTGGTTAAAATTTAGATTCCTGTTCAGTTGCAATGTTATTCTCTAATAAATTCTGTATGGGCGGAGCTCTTATCTGATAAGATACTAGATAAATAAAACTAGGTTTTCAATTTGTAAAATAAAACTATATTTTCTGATAAACTACAGATACTATAACTAAATAACTAAAACTATGTAAATCTTAGATTGTGCTATAGGTGTTCTTCAAAAATAATTACCTACTAAAATATTTCTAAAGATTAAAGTAATATCCATGTAACGTTGTACTCTGTGTAATGTAACTCATGTATTAACTAGTGAGTGTAGTACTTACCTTGCTTTACATAACCACCTAGATAATAAAAAAGGATAAATGTACAATCTACACTGGTTAGTACATGATTTTGTGTCTCATTTGTAAGCATAGCTTGCTTGTGCAACGGTGATGCCATTCTGTACTAAAGTCTCATTTTGTTGTGTTTTAGGATTTTTTCAAGTTCTAATTATGAAGTTAATCAAATCTCAAAAGAAACAGCACAACAAAATTTCAGTTATTTACTAAGAAGATTTTTATACATTTTGCAACACAAAACTAAACTAAGATACAAACAAAGACCATAAAAAGATGACTTCAATTAAGAATGGTTTGAGAGCATCTGGACTTTTAATATTATGTCATCATCATCATCTTTTTTGCCTTTTGCCATTTGTCATCGGGGCGGCTCCTAATCTAACCTGTAGTGGCGACCTACCAGAATAACACGAGCGACTGCTATCTGACCTCGCAACCTATAAGGAACCAGTAACGGGGATGGTTAGACCAGGTGAGATTCTATCGGGCGTCTGACTATCCGTAACGATTGCCGTAGATGTTCTTATGATAATAGGGACCGACGGCTTAGCGTGCTCTCCGAGGCAAGGAACAATGACATCAAAAACTGCACATAACTTACTAGATATGTCATTGGTGCAGGGTGGAACCTGGAGGATCGAACCTGGTGCCGTAAGATTGCGAAGCGTACATACTACCGCTCGGCCACCATTGCTCTAATATTAGTTGTAATATTATGCCTGAATAAAATATTTACACATCCCAGTTAAAGTTACATTATAGTTTATTGATAATTGGTTAATCCATGATTTAAGTTTAAAAATAACGCTAAATGAGATTAAATCTGCCCACACCACTTTCACTAACGAAGGAATCTCGCCTCACTCGAGTCACGTACCCTATTGATCTCGGTGCAAATCACATGCATGGTTTTGCGAAAAAAAAGTGTTTATTTTGTTAGGTAAAATATTGCCACCAATTCTATGGAAACACCCTAAGGGTAGAATTATGGAACCAGGAGGAGAGGAATGCCAATACACCAAGAAATCAGCGCAGATCAGAAACCGTTTTAAACCTAGATGGCGCTGCAAAATTAGCGGGCTACACGGCTAGCTACGGCGGGCTAGGTTTAAAATGTTTTTTTGGCATATTTATGATCTACGCTCAACATATAGCCCGCTCATTTTGCAGCGCCATCTAACCGCTATTTTTTTGGTGTGTTGGCATTCCTCTCTTCCTTATTCCATGGTAGAATTAACCGGCACATTGCTACTGGAGGCATGAGAATAATTTGCTTAAGGGAATTCCTTTGACGTGGTTGTAGACATTGTGCTAATATACCGTGTGGTGTAAATATTAAGCTTAACCAGGTGAGTTGTGAGCAGCACTAACAGTTCGGACTTATTTCAATTCGGGTATTAATAACTACCTAACTTGTACTTGCTTAGATCACTAGGAAAAATAACAAAACGAATGGTAGATACGAATTTGTAATATTTATTACGATGATCAGTTACAAGCATATGACTAGGCGGTATATAGGACTCTTCCGCAACTGTTTTGTGAGTTATTCTATCGCGAAGCAGTAGTGTGCAAGCACTACTGTGTTCCGGTTTAAAGGGCATTGTAGCTAGTTAAATTACTGGGCAAATGAGACTTTATAATCTGATTTTAAGTTCCGAGTGAGCTGCAATCTGCTATGTGCTATAATGGGTGGCCATGACGCTTAACACCAGGCAAACGACAAACTAGTAACGTCATTCGTTTACATAAAAAAACTAGCACAGCGAAAGCTTATTATACCTTTTTATGAGAATGTGGGCCTGGACACGGTATTTTATGTTGTAATGACTGGCTAGATGGTGGTGGTTGGTACGGTGATGTATTAGGTTACTGACCAATGCATAGTTCAAAAACTCCAGCCTACTATAAGTTTGTTGCGTCGTCAGCATTCTCACAACATTGCCTTGTTGAATCTTAATGCTCAACTTACCTATATTGATGCTCATTCAAAGATTTTTATAATCCCTACAAAAGGTAAAAATGCATACCTACCAAATTACAGAGCACTCAAAAAATGGCACTTCGCAAGGGGTAAAGCAGGGTGAAGCGTATTTTTTCTTGTTCTATGTACCAAATTAAATTGTAATAACTCTAAGTGCATGGGTGGTATGCCTGAGTCTTTAAATTATACAATACCTACTAGTCTATAGCTGTTTGTCTGACTTTGACAGTTCGTTTATTCCATTTGATTTTAAATGAGTTTTTTTTATTATTTTATCTTTATTTCAAAACTTAAATAAGATATAATAATAATTATTCAAAACTAGACCTAAAAACTAAACTATACCTAAAAACTTTAAAACTAAGTTAGAAAACTAAAAATAACAATCTAAAGGAATCTTGAACTATCTATAGACCGGCAAAGGTCTATAGATAGTTCAAGCAATCCGTGGAATGAGTTTTAATGTTTTATTGTGTTACAATAATTTATTTGTAGATTTTCGAATACATACTGAATTTTAATAAGAAAACTTACTGAATGAGTGTGGGCGTTATAGTAAGGTAATCGCAATATTAAAATTTAATGGTGTTTTATTAAAAACAGTTTCTTTGTTAAACTTTTTAATATAAGTAGCTAAACTTATTACATATTAATAATAGCGTTTGTGAGTCGCTCGTGATTCAAATTTTATGTTAACAGTAAAGTAATCTGTTGAGTAGGTACAAACCTACTGCTACATATCATAAACCTTTTTAATAATATTAATATGTGCCTGTTTCTTAAATATATATTATTTTGTAGAGTTTTATCTTGTTTTTTAAGAATTTTCATCATAGAGACTTGTAGCCAGGGAAAAGTATGACCATGTTGTGCTCATCACCTGAAAACATATTTTTTTAAATCATTTTACTTTTCTTAATAGACACTGTTATTTTTGGTTGTACATACACAAGCCTGTAAAGTTCTTACTTTCTCAATATCACTATGTAATATTTTAACAGCATAACATTCAGATTTTGATTTGCAAACTAAATGAACTTTAGGTAGGTACATGTTGAAATATCTCCTTTTATTGCAAACCCTGTACCATCCCCTATGCTGCAGTATGCGATAAGTATTAGACACTATTTTACATTATTAACAAGCCTTTCGGTGTTTTGATGATTTGCTAGTCGATACAGGCTGATGCATCTGCTTATGTATATTTTTTGCATATGATCGATAAACTTTACAATAATATTAATGTTAGCGTTATGAAAAATAAATCTCAGGTGGTGCGTGGAAGGCATAGAGGGCGCTGCAAGATAAAGTGGACGAAGCAAGATTTGACAGTCTATAGGCACGACTCGAAAAAAAAACAGGAAGAAAAGTGGTAGAATTTAAAACTGGGTGAAAAATCAATATATTGGAAAAAGTAGGGCTTTGCTTGTAGCAGAAGTTATATATCGTACCTACAGCTACAGATGCCGTTGTATAATGTATTGTCATGTCTGAGGAAGGAGTAATAAAAGATGTTCAGCTATTAATGATGTGTTCTGATGTTCGCTAACATTAGGCTGCGCCCCCACATTGAGCGGTTGTGGTGCCGCCGCGATATCGCCGCGATACTGCGATATCACGGCGACACATGCCGCACTACGGTAAAATGTCGCAGTGGTGACGCGGCGATATCGCGGCGACACCGCAACCACCCAATGTGGTGGCAGCCTTAATAAGAATAATTATAAATCAAGCAATATCTAGACAAGCAGGAACCTCATCCCGTAAATCAGGTGGAGATTGCGATCGTGTGCTCTCTTGCTCGCACTCACGAACTTGTAAATTGGCGCGAGCAGGATGGCAGGCGAAGTTCATGTCCAGAACGATTACGCGATAGGGGCTGCTGGTTCCATAAACGTGGTCACTTACGTAGTCAAATGCAAGCCCTTTTGCGTATAGCTTTAAAAAAAAGCGGAATAAAATAAAAAATGTAATAGAAATAAACTTACAGTGGTAAAAGTATTCAAAGTTATCGGATTGTATTTCAGTGATGTTAAACTGCAAGGGTTCTGAGACCTGAAAACAAATCGTGACTTTTACAAAAGGTTTGATTAGTCTGTGGTATAGTAGCTCTCCTCAAACCTTACGAGTAATTGTACTAAAGCAAAGAGAGAACTTGGATCTATTGCATGCTGCATGCGTACCATTTCTCCTGCCAATTGGTGGTTTATCCTACCAATTTAAATTGTTCTATATCAGGCGGGATGGGTAGGCCAAAACCGTGAACCGTTTTTTTAAGAGGTGACTTGATCGAGATTGTCTAGTTATGGTGCAAAAAAAAGGTTTGAAAATCGTCAGCTTTTTTTTCTACATGAGAATGTCCGGGGTTTTATTTAAATAAAATTACTTTTAGTTGCGCTATTTACTTGTAGCACTTTCCAAATATCATGAAATGGGTTTTAATGTTTTGATACCATCGCTCCGTGTCTTGGGGATTATGCTCCCGGTCGTCATAAGAACATCTAAAGCAATCGTTACGGGTAGTCAGCAGCGTGATAGAATCTGACTCCTTTTTTTTTTTTTTTTTTGAGGGGGGGAAATGCCTTCGCACTTCCCTGCCACCACGGGGGTGATGGCAGGGGGTATGTGGGACTTGAACCCACTAAAACCCCCCCGTGATCCGTCCGCCGCCGGAATGGGGCGAGATAGGGTCGCGCTAGCATTCACTATCTCGCCCCGGCGGTAGGCCCTTTCGGGCCCCTGCGCCAGTGGGTGGGTAACCTTACACCTCGGTTACCCACCAGACGTGTAGGGTCGTGTAAGCACGGCGGAGAGTCCCCCGACTCTCCGCCGCCGACCCCACTACGGAGGATGGAGAAGGCGCGCGAAACGCCTCCTCCGTCCCCCGGTCCGTCTGCGCCGGAGGGGGTCAGAGTTGGGATTATCCTCCCTGACCCGCTCCGCAGCCTCCTTCTGCGTCATCACCGCCTCGCAGAAGGAGACCGTGGCCTGCCACGCTCTCTCGCTGCCAAGCATGGCGTTTACCACGCTCGGCAACGAGAGGTCCCGGCCAACGACCGCTGAAAGTGTGCGCCGCTCAGAATCCCAAGCAGCGCACACCTCCAGCGTGTGGGGCGCCGTATCCTCCGGCGCGCCACATTCGTGGCAGGCCGGGGTCGCCTCCCGTCTTGCGATTTGGTGCAGGTACTTTCCAAAGCATCCGTGCCCGGAAAGCACCTGCACCAAACGGAAGGTCAGCGACCCAAATGGCCGCCGCACCCACTCCCGGAGGACCGGGCGGATGGCCTCCACCGTCCTCTGCCCAGGCACCGGTGGAGCCAGGTCCTCCGTCCACCGCCGCAACATGGCGGCCCGCGCCTGCCTCCGCAGGCGCATGACCTCCTCCCATGCTGGGGGCTCTCCACGGGACCTTCTCGCCGCCACGAAGTGGTAGACTTCGGCGAGGGTCTCCGCTTCGAGCTCCCAGGGGGGATCACCGGCCAGCACGCATGCCGCCGTCCAAGACACCGTCCGGTATCCGCGGATAGCCCTCGTCGCAATGACCCGCTGCGGACGTCGCAGCAGGGCCTTATTATTGCGACTGAGGGCGTCCACCCAGACCGGTGCCCCGTACATGGCCATACTCCGGATCACTCCGGAGTATAGCCGGCGGCACGTAGTGTTCGGACCATCCACGTTGGGCAGCAGCCTCCCTAGGGCGGCGGCCGCTCCCAGGACTCTTGGGGCCAGGTGGGAAAAATGAGCCCCAAAAGTCCACCTCCCGTCCAGGATGAGACCCAGATATTTCATCTGGGTCCCAACCGGGACCGGGACCCCATCCAGAAGCACCCGCGTTCCTGGAGGGGGTCCCCCCCGAGGCCCGTGGAACAACAGGGCCTCGGTCTTGGAGAGGGCAACCTCCAGTCCCAGGGAACGAATGCGGTCGACCACGAGGGTTGTTCCCACCGTGGCTAGCCGCACCGTCTCCCTGAGGTCCCTCCCCTTGACTACGACTAAGGTGTCGTCCGCGTAGCACGCAACCTGCATATTTGCAGGAAGCGTGCCACGCAGAACCCAGTCGTAGCCAATGTTCCACAGGAGCGGTCCCAGGACCGATCCCTGTGGAACCCCGCAGGAGACGCGACGGTGCCTCAAGCCGTCGCGCCCTTCCACCAGGACCTCGCGGTCCCGGAGGTAATCGGCCAACAGCCTCCGCAGATACAGGGGCACTCCGTGATAACGGAGCGCCTCCTGTATCGTTCCATGCGGGAGGCTGTTGAAGGCGTTGGCTATGTCAAGGGAGACAGCCAACGCCTTTTCCCCCTGACCGACCGCATGCTGCGTCCACCTCTTGAGCCAGAGCAAGGCGTCTATAGTAGACCGCCCTGCTCTGAACCCGTACTGGGCCTCTGACAGACCAGGCCCAGTACCCTCCAGGTGCCGGATGACACGGGATGCTACTACACGCTCTAGCAGCTTCCCCGTGTCATCCAGCAAGATGATGGGCCTGTATGCGGAAGGCGAGTCGACAGGACGACCCTCCTTCCGCAACAGGCACAATCGGCCATCCTTCCACGGCTTCGGGAATCGTCCGGACGTGAGGCACGCGTCGAACAGTTCCCGAAGCCGATCGCCCATCTCCCTCAGGGCGATTGTGAGGACCCTCCCCGGAATCCCGTCGGGGCCCGGAGCAGTCCTCTTGCCCCGTAAGCGTGCGACCGCGACATCCATCTCCGCCTCCGTCAGAGGCGGGATGGAGCCCGCTAAGTCCACCTCGGGGAAGGACGGCACCATCGTCGGGGGGGTGTGGAGGGGGTTCGTGTTGGGGAAAAGCCCCTCCAACACCCTGCTCAGGAGCTCCGGCTCTAGGGACTCCGCAACTGGGGACGTCTGGCCCCGGAATTTATTCCGGGCAGCCCTATACGGACGTCCCCATGGGTCCCTGTCGAGGCCTTCCAGGGTCACGCCCCAGGCCTCCGACTTCGCCCGGCCGATGGCCAGCTGTAAGTCCCACCGCGCATCGCGGTAGGCACTATACAGCTGCCTCTCAGCTGCCAGCTCCTCAGCTGACAGCTGCTCATCCGTGCGGCCCCTACGCCGCCTCCTACAGCGCGTGTAGGGTCGCCGCGCCACCGAGCAGGCGGCTTGGAGATCCGCTATCTCCGAGCTCCACCAATACACCTCTCGGTGCTCGGGGCGACGCCGGGCCCTCGGCATGGCCATGTCGCACACGGCCGTTACCGCCTCGCGGAAGTGACCCGCCGCGATGTCCACTTCCGGGTGCGCGGGCCCTGCCTGCCAAGCTTGGACTATAGCCGCCTCCTTCGCCAACTCGGCGTCGAGGCGACTAATAGTCCAGCGAGGGAAAACTGGGCGAAGCACCTGCATGGACCCCCCTTGGTTGTCGGTGGTGGAAATCTCGAACCTTATGTATTTGTGGTCCGAGAGAGTCTCCACCTCCGACAACACCCTCCAGGCCCGGACACGTGCTGCAACAGCTGGGGTGGCAAACGATACGTCCACCACGGACCCCCCACGCTGCCGCACGCACGTGTGGACCGACCCTCTGTTAAGCAGAGTCAGTCCTGAGGCAACCGCCCACTCCCTGACGATCTCGCCACGAGAGTTAGTGGAGGGGTTGCCCCAATCCCGGGCCTTGGCATTCAGGTCCCCCATAAGGAGGACCTGATGTGGCGCCTGTCTTCTCACCGCCGCGGCTAGGAGGTCCACGAAGACCTCTAGCTCTGCAGCGGTTCTGTTGGGGGAGAAGTATGCGCCGACAATCGCATACTCCCCCCACCTGGCAACCACGTATCCCGCGCCCCTCTCCTCAACCGAGAGGGGGAGAGAGCCACCGGACCGTCTCACAATGGCCACGGAGTCGTCAAGGTCCCCAGCCCAACAGGGATGTTGGGGGGGAACGTAGTACGGCTCCGCGGCGACCGCCACGTCTATCTGCCACTGCGCCAGGGACTGCATAAGCAGATCTTGGGCCCGGGCGCAGTGGTTCAGATTCGTCTGAAGGAGGTTGTGATGTCTGACTTGATCCATTAATCAGACATCACTACCTCCTCGCATGCCGCTGGGCATGTTCCGTCAGTGGCAGCCTGGGTGACCACAGGGGCGGCCTGGGTCCGGGTGGCCTTGCCCTTCGTCTTCGGGGGAACGCAACTGCGCCCCCCCATTATGTGCCCGGAGGGCTTTCCCGACTCGGCGCATATAGCACAGCGTGGGATCGCCTTCCCGCAGCTAGCCGCCCGGTGACCTGCGTCTCCACACCGGAAGCACAGATCACCCCTGTCCACCACAGCGGGACACTTGGGGCGAGTGTGCCCTAACCCCAAGCACCTGTAGCAGCGCATGGGGCGCTCCCCCAGTGCCACCACCTGCACTGAGCTCCACCCAATCAACAGCTTGCCCTTTTGCAGCAGCACTTTGGCTGCCGCAACCGGGAGGGAAACGAGGGTGGAGCCAGTCCCGCGTACACCGGGGCGGATCTCCCCGGCCTTGACGGACTGTGGGTCACATGCCCCCGCATTAGCAACCGCCGCCACCACCTTCTCTTTTGTGGCTGCGTCATCCAGGCCCGTGATCCTTAGATCAGCAGACTTAACGGGCCTGGTGACGCTGGCCACCTCCGTCACTACTTCGCGGAGCTTTTCTGCGAAGCGGTCCGCCTTCTCCGCATTTTGGGAGCCAGGTATCTCTAGCAACCTAGCTCCTGTGGCCGTTTGGCGACAGCGGATCCGCTCGATCCCCAGCTCCTTGAGATCCACCTTCTCCTGTGCCGTCTGGAGGACGGCGCTGTAGGTGATCCCCTTTTCTGCGGCGTCGGGGCGCAACGAAAGCACCACGGCCACAGAGTTTGGAGAATTCCTCAGCACCGGCTTAGCCTTACCGGTAGGGTGGGCTGCCAGTCTGGCTGCAGGCACACGGGCCGCAGGGGTACGGACTGCAGAAGCACGGGCTGTGGAGGCATGGGCCGTAGGGGCACGGGCCGTGGGAGTACAGGTCAGAGGAGCAGGGGCCGTGGGGGCATGGGCCGTGGGGGCACGTGCTCCAGGGGCACGGGCTGCGGGGGCAGAGGAAGGAACAGAGGACTTCCCTTTTCCCTTCCTCTTGCCCTTTCCTACCACATTGGCCCAGGTTTCCTTTTGTAAAGAAACCTGGGCACTTGGGTTCCCTCTTGAGGTAGAAGGACCCGCAACATCAGCTTGCTGGCGAGCCGGCTCAGCTCTCTCTGAGATTCCGGCCTCAGCCACTGCCCTCTTGGCATCCGCTTTCAGGGACGGACGGACCATCTTGGCAGGCAAAAGGCGGTCCTCGATCACCGCGAGTCGGGCATTAAGCATTTGCCCGAACGTGGTGGTCAAGGATCCCTTGAGCTCCTCTATGAGGTCAGCTCCCAGCACAGCAGGAGCTGCCGGCCTCTCCATAGCAGCCGCGGTGGCGGTGGCGGTGGCTGCGGCAGCAGTGGCGGCGGCAGCTTCCGTCTTTGCTTCGGTGAAGCCCAGACGTAGCGCCTTCACCTCCGCCTTCGTCGACTCCACCTCCAGCCGCAAGCGGGTGTTATCTGCCCGTAGCCGCCGCGTCTCTTCGGCCTCGCTTCGCCCTGTTAGGGTGTCGACCACCTCCCCCAGGGTCGACGCTGACTTCTTGAGGCGACCGACGTATTCGCCCTTAAGGTTGCCAGATTTCCTGGCAACCTCGAGAATGCGAGCGAGCTCCTCCCCTGCCCGTGCCCTCAGCTCCTGGGCATTGAGAATGCTGAAGTCACTGACCATTAGGCGAGCATCGGAATCAGTTCCGGTGCTCGGCCCGACGTCACCAACTACAGCAGCCGGCCCCTTCCTGTACTTCCTGCCTTGCAGGACTGCCTCCAGCTCTCCGTCAACCGGAGCTGGCTTGAGGAAGGTCTGCCTGGACGGGCCCGCCTGGGCGGCCTTCCTCCTGCCTCTCCTCGCCGTGCTGACCTTGGCGGCCGCCGTCTCTTCAGTCTCCGTGTCCGAGTCTAAATACCCGGGCACGAAGAATGATGAGTACGGCCTCTTCCGGACAGCGCCACTTTCGTCAGCGGTCTCCATCCCTGACCTCTCCGATGCCACGGAGAAGGAGTCATCAGACTCTAACGTCCTCTCCTCCACAGGAGGAACTTGGGAATGGCCCTGAAAAGGGCCGTTTGGTTGGCCCTGAGAAGGGCCTTTTAAAAACTTCCCGAAGGAGTCTCGCGCCTGTTTAGGAGGCATGTCGGCTTTGTCAGATGACGGCAGCGTAGACATTGACAGTACAGCGCACTTTAGCCGAGCCCAGTCTGCCACTCCGTTACGGTGGTCAGAGCTGGGTCGTTACCAGGGGACACGACGTGGACGTATGCGCTGTGGGGGGTCCCCCATAGAATCTGACTCCTGATCTAACCATATCTGTTCCTTATGGTCCCTTATGGGTTGCGAAGTCAGATGGCAGTCGCTCGTGTAATGCTGGTAGTACGCCGCTACAGGTTAGGTTGGGAGCCGACCCCAATAACAAATGGGGAAGAGCAAAGAGGATGATAATGATGGGATGGATTTTAAAGTATAAACCACACTTATGGTATAACTGCAAAGAATATTATTGTGCCTAAAAATGTCGCCACTTAGTCGGTGCAAAAGTAATCGTCATCGTCATCATCATCATCAGCCTGAAGGCATCCACTACTGAACATAGGCCTCCCCCAAAGAGCGCCACTTTGAGCGGCTGCTTGCCTTCACACACATCGCTCGTAGAACTGACAACCGATCGCGAAGAAAGGTTCTCGAGTAGCAACCACGAACCAGAAGACGCAGCGTGAGCGCCCCACTAGGTGGACCGACGACTTGGGCAGAACAGCGGGGAGACGATGAATGTAAAAGTAATGTAGCCCAGAAAATGTTCAAAGCCACTGGGAAATTCGAGCAGCTCAGTTGGGAGACCATCTAATTCGGTGGATGGCGTGGGTTCAAATCTCACTGGTTATTAAGAGTTTCCGAAACGATAATTGTTGAATTTAGCCAAGCTATGGCCTGCGGAGAGAGAATGCAGGAGGCAAGCAGCCGCTCAAAGTGGCGCTCGTGGGAGGTTTCTGTTCAGCAATAGACGTTTTTAAGCTGCAGCTGATGATAAGATGATACAAAAACTAAAAATTAACCTTTTTAGTATGAAACATATAGCTGTTTTATAGCTTTTGTTGCCATTATACCATAAGTTCTTGTAAGCAGCAACAGATATCCCTCCACTCTGTAAACATAATAAAACAAGAACTTCTCGCTGGGCACATGCTTGAAAAGAATGACAAAACTAACCAGAAACAGCGTGCGTATCAAACGGATGCAATGAAACCTTTCATCTGGAAGTATGGGCACACTGTTACTTGTAATATTATTTACTCTGAGGCACTGTATAATAATTAAAACGAAAATATAATCACCGATATAGTTCCTCGAACCGATACACCGATATAAACCGAATTAGTAAGTTGAAATAGCAAATGAGTAAGCCAGCATCACTAGCGGAACCGACACATGATGGGGAAGAAAGGTTCTTGAGTGACGACTACGAACTAGAAGACGCAGACTAAAAAATTAACAATACATTTTCACGGCTAAATGGCTGAACAAGTCTTGATGTAACTTGACCTTAAAAAAAATCTCTAGTTCAATTTTATAAAAATAGAGACAGAAAAAAATACTGGAGAATTAATAATAAATATTAAGTATAAGTATGGGTCAATGTAATTATCTATAAAATTATTCATTAATTATTATTATCATCACACCAGGTGGGCGGCGCTGCTACGGCTGCGGAATCCGTCAAGCAGCGCAAGTATTCTAGACCTGGCAGAGGCTTCATATTTGTGCTGTTCCGTAGAGACGCTGGGGCCGTGGGGACCGGGCGCCTTCGAAATTTATAAAGATTTGGGACGTTTGGTTGAATCGGCACGTGACCATAATGCTGGCATCTATTTGGTCAAAGGATCAGCCTCGCCATAAGGGGCTATGCTACCAGCATTATTGGGCACGATACCAGATTCTAAGGATCATTGAACTATTTATAGACCTTTTTGCAGTTTATAGATAGTTTAAGTTCTTTAATGTGTATTCTTTGGTAATAAACATAATTTTCATTTTCATTTCATTTCAGTTCTCTTTAGACTATTATTTATTATTGACGATACATGTATGGGTATGTATTATGTAGATTAATCAGGATGATTTTAAACAGAGCATCACCAACAAGTTTGACTTTAATAACATTAGGATGAAATAGATATAGAAATAGAAATATTTATTGGCCTTACAACATGTTGTTATACTGGGCAAGTCATTTTACAAAATATAATAAAATCATACAAGTAAATCATATTACAAATCAAATAGAAAATAAAACAATAGGTAGGTTAAGAAAATTAAAATAGAATAAAATTAAGATCAAAAGCTACGACAGCTAAAACTTTGTAACATACCATTTAAATTAAAATAAAATCAAACAATCGGAATAAAATAAAAAAGAACAATTAAAATAAAATGAAATTGAATGATTAGGATAAAATAGAACAGTTGAAATAGAATACAAAAAATAAAATATAATAATTGGAATGAAAAATTGGATTCAATTTAAATAATTAAGAAACAATACAAATAAACGTTAATATTAATTAAAAAAAAAAAAAAAACAGATCAAATAATTTTCTATGTACAACGTTAGACCATGCTATAAAATTTATAATGCTTCTAAGTATCTATTTTTGGTATTACTCTCAACATTATAACATTCCATTTCATGCAAGAATGAAGATTCCGTCAAGCGCAGTTTCATATACTCATTCAATAAGTAAAATGGATTGAACTCGAAAAATTGCTTTATCTTCCTTTTGAATTCTGTTGCATGAAGGTTTGTTAAGCTACTTGGCAGTTTGTTTAACATGCAGATCTTATTGTAGATCCCTTGTTTTTGTACCTTAGTTCACAGGTCTACGTAATTCGTTATAGTTTCGACATTTACGTGTGTACTTATATATGTTTTTGGTCAAATTAGATTTCTCGTCGTAATATAAATTATTCTTAATACGAACAATCTACTTGCTTGTGCAAGATTTGCCTAGACAATTATAGTGCTAGCTGGAAATTACTTACAGCCTCTTTGAGCAGTTCTCCGTAGTAACATAAATTGAATATAGGTAGCATAGAAGCTATCACTCCTACAAAATTATTCAATAGTGTAATTGTGTCTCGTGATACCTGTAATGTAATAATTAATTTAGTATTTTTTTTTATCAATGGTAGGCTAACCACGGTCTCACCTGATGGTAAGTGACGACGCGGTCGACGATGGAGCATGCTTGCCTAGAAGATACCGGTTCACTCTAGCCTTAAAAACTCCCAGATTATATTTTTCAGGAAACAATGACGCTGGCAAGGTGTTCCATTCCTTTGCTGTCCGAATTATAAACGAGGAATCAAAACGCTTTGTACGTATTCTAGGAATTTGTACCATATACGGATGCCGTGTTTCCGTGCGTCTAGATGTATTTAGTATGTTATTTAAGTTTTTACATCCAATAAACCATGAATGGTTGTTTTCCTCTGAGGACTAACGTATTTACTCATATAATATTATTTCATGTTTGTTATTTGGCAGAATGAGAAATCTTTGTGAATATTAAATAGATAATAAGTTATGGTCAATAAATACATACATGAGTTTAAGTGAAAAAAAATAATTACAGGATTAGATACAAAATAAATGATCATCTTATAACTAAAAACACTGTTAACGAAGTCGCATTAAAAAAGGCAGTTTCTTTGAATTATAAAATGGTTGTGACTCTTGAACTGTAGTGTGAAATTTTCACGTAATATTTACTATTACGGCGGTCCTATAAAAAAGGCCAACTGCGAGTCGGACTCGCGTACGAAGTGTTCCGTACCATTATCTATATAAACGAGTAAAAAAATTTTTTATTGTATGGAAACCCCTTAAAAATTTATTTTTCTCTTTTTTTTAGTATTTGATGTTATAGCGGCAACAGACATAATTTCAACTATCTAACTATCACGGTGCATGAGATACAGCCTGGTGACAGATGGACAGACAGGTAGACAGATAGACATACAGACAGACATACAGACATAATATACAGACAGACAGACAGACCGACAGACAGACAGACGGACGGACAGCGGAGCCTTAGTAATAGGTTCCGTTTTACCCTTTAGGTATGGAATCCTAAAAATTAAGGCGGTTCGTCTCCATACAAGAAACAGGGTTGTATAATGTTTCTAATAGTTTCTTGGTGATTTCATATCTCAAAAACGATAATGCATAAAAACTTAAATCTTGGTATGATTATAACACTTGCATACTCTGTAGTATATGAGCAAAATATACTAAGAACCGGCCAAGTGCGAGTTAGACTTGCGATAAAAGTTTTGAAACCACTGTTTAATTTAGGGAGCTATTTTATTTAAGAAAGAAAGAAAAAAAAGAAAGAAAAGACATTTACTCAGGACATCACATGACATTAGATTACAATAGATATGTAAAAAATATATTATACATATTTATAGTAGGGGAAAAAGTACCAATGTAACGTTGTGTGATGTCACGACCAGGCCCCGACTCAGAATTCCATTTGTTCTTATCAGAAATATAAATACAGTTAGTTGTGTCATGGAACCCTCAGTGCATAGCTCCAACTTGCATTAGGTCGGTTTTATGAAATTATATTCATTTTACTTACTTTAGCAGAGAATCCGAAGAAGCAGATCGAGATTGTTGCTGATGAGAGGTTAATGAAAATCATTTTGTTGAAAATAGCGTCGAGCTCTTGGGATAATCTAAAAAGTATAAATAGAAACAACGTTTAATAACGTTTTAGTGAATTAATTTTCTGATTCTATTTAACTCATCAGCTCGTGCATCGTTTCTGGATATTTGAAAGAGTTCAAGATAGTCTCTCACGTATAGTTTTTGAAAAAAAAAATGTTACTTTGTTTTATTGCTATCTTTAATAATAAGTATCTGCTAATATTAGAAGCAGAGTAGGCCAGCCCGCCACCAGGTGGAACAACGATGTGGTCAAAACCGCGGAGAGCAGTTGGATGCAGGAGGCGAGCTGCCTCTCAAAGTAGCGCTGAGTGGGGGGGACCTATGTTCAGCAGTGGACGTCTTCAGGCTATTAATGATGATGATGAAGAATATTAGAAGAATATTGTGAATACAAAAAAAATGAAAATGGTGAACCTTGACTGTGAACTCTGTATCTACGATCTTCAGGCCAATACACTGAGCATTCTGAGCAAGTCAGTTTAATCTAAGATAGAATTTCTGAAACAATTTCTCTTTAACAATGAACTAACTCGATTAGAAATCTAAAACATCGTAAGACTAAGTTTTCCTTTGAACAACAACTTTGTCTGATATACTAAAAAGATACAATCTAAACAGAGTGCGCGAATCTATCAATTTCAAGAGATAAAGGTCGTTTCCTTTATTGTCTTGGTTGTTATAAATCACCTACTTAGTTTGATTTTTACGTAGATAAGTTCTTAAACGCAGTTTTATTGATTGTGTTGGTTACACTATCTACTGTTTTAACTCGATTAAGTTACTCAAACGTTTTTTTTGTATTCCGATATCATTGAACTTCTTCGTCACTGTTCTTATTTACACTTCAAATATTATCAACAAAATA
The DNA here is from genome assembly GCA_910589525.2 of Ennomos quercinarius. Classification (NCBI taxonomy): domain Eukaryota; kingdom Metazoa; phylum Arthropoda; class Insecta; order Lepidoptera; family Geometridae; genus Ennomos; species Ennomos quercinarius. The sequence continues at coordinate 14,324,015 of OU342501.1, read as the reverse complement.
TAATCAAAATCATACCCAATCAAAGTTTGATGTCTTCTAATCAAATCCCTCAGACCCGCCTTTTCATAGATGCTATCAAAATTGGCGCATTCATCCATCTCATTAAAATGAGTGATGTCGCCGTGTTTACTGCTTGGCTTTAGATGCAGTAAATCTTCTTGTAGCAGAGTAAATTCCGTTCCGAGATGTGAGCATAGGATTATCATTAGGAACTCTGTGCCCAAATAGCAGTAGATTATGCGGAACACTGCAAGATAAATATTTCATACCTACTTTAAAGTTGCGGTTAGGTTAGGTTGTTTCCAGACAAATATAATCTGGGAGTTTTTAAGGCTAGAGTGAACCGGTATCTTCTAGGCAAGCATGCTCCATCGTCGACCGCGTCGTCACTTACCATCAGGTGAGACCGTGGTCAAATGTAAGCCTACCATTGATTAAAAAAAATATCATTATGACTGATGGTGTAATACCATTTTTATATTATGTACTTTTATTTTAGGCTGAACCCTGCGTTGTTCACGTGGACTATTTTGTCAAATAGTAGGAAAAAAAACGTGAAAAAGAAGGAAAAGAAAAAAACCACGTGAAAGAAGAACGTAGGTAATCTATGAACTTTAGTCAACAACTAAGTCTGATTAAGATGAATACTTACTACTATAAACTTCAAAGGAATATACCAATAAGTAGACAAGTAAGTTACTTTTCGGGTCGAAAGGGAAAGAACATCCAAACGGAAAGAGTAAATCGCACTCCTGTTGTAGAATGTACCGCCGCACGACAGTTTCCAGTATAGGAGCTAGTATGTATTGCCAGGAACCGATTATATTAAGCCCGTAGAACGCTGAAAAAATTTTGGATAAGTTAACCGCCCATTTTTATCGCCGGACACTTTTTCGTATTTATATCGTCAACCAGAAGGTTTTCACTGCTGAACATTTTACTCTCATAACTATGGGAGTTAATGACTGGAATGATTGAATGGGGAACACCAGTGGTGTTCCCCTTTGCATTCATTACCTGCATACTTGCACTTCCAAAAAAAGAGTATCTCTTTTTTTGGAAGTGCCCGCGGCATTTGAGAAATGAATTATTGAAATTAAGAAATAGAGAAAGAGAGATCTAGTAAACTACACATAACGTAGCGTCCTGGTATTTGAAAATGTTATTGCCGAGGCAATGCTCTCTGCACGTACGAAAGCTAGTGGTTAATCGTGACGTGCTGCCAGCTTCAGCTATAATAAATCATTATCACTTTTCATCAGTGCTCAAAACATCTCATCGAATGTATTCTCGAGTTTGACAAATAATTAGAAGTTAGAAGATTTAATATAATAAGAGATATAATAAATAGGGCGCGGACTGTCTGCAGTGACTAAAAAGAGGGACGGAGGTTTAGTACGTAGGTTACCATAGCGGAATTGGTGGAGACAAACATACCCGCGGGACCCGTGCCCTGCGGGATCCACGAGGATTACCTCACCCCACCCTCGGTAGAACAAAAAAACATCAGAGGTATGTTTTTGTAAAATATTAGAGCTAGAAGACTCTATTGCTATATAAATTACTTTCCATACTTTGAATAGTCATTTTTACATACAAAATATAAACAAAACTAAAAACATACCTGCATAGCAAAACTTCAGACGTTTCAACAACACATTCTTCTTACTAATCTGTGCTTCTGAAAGCTCTGTGGTTCTCCAGAGGGTTCCCAAGCGAAGAATTACAGACCTTATTCCCTCCTTGTTAAAAAGCACAATCGATGTCTTGATGAAAGCTAGACAAGGTTGAGGTGGGCTAAGTTTTAAATCATGGTGAGATTATACAAAAACATCTTTTGTTTTTGGGATTTTTGAGATTGTTTTGGAGAGGCAGTGCAAATAAAACAAAAAAGAAAAAATAACATACGCAAAATTGTTAACATGCGTCATACCATATAATATTTTTTATATATAGAACTTTTTAAAATTATACCATAATTTTTACATTGTTAATAAATCAGGCATGTGTTTCATGAAATATGTTTAAGGATAATTTATAATTTTAAAAAGTAATACTTGCTAAGAATATAATCAAGTAATTAGTATTAATGTAAAGAAAACAAATCACGAAAGGGATTTGAACCCGCATCCATCCGTCTCTAAAGCAGGGATACGCTTTTCTTCAGCTACCATGAAATGATCTCATGCCCGACTTTTTCCTTTAATTCACCTTTTACAATGAACGTGTGTTTACATCCTATTGTTATTACATCTACTTTAATTTACTCTAGGTTGTTGAAGTACTTACTTTGCGTACAAACCACGTAAACTGGTAGTACGAAGATTAATTCATCTAAGTCCATGCCGTTCTTAGAGCCCTCAATGAAGTAAACGGTAAGCGCTGTATAATAAGCTATTACAAATGACAGTATGTAGAAATAAGGAAATACCCTCTGAAGAAAGGGGCGATCATCGAATAATATAATGTTACAGTTCTTCAATAAACCAAAACATTTGATTAGAGGTCTGATGAATTCTTCAGGTAGAGAGTTAAACTTCTCCATTTTTTAAACTTTGGATGTTTGCTGATTTTTAGTTTTGTGTTATTTATCTACCATTCATATTTTTAATTACAAATTTTTAGAAAGCTATTTACTACGAACTGTTCGATTAAAATCATATTTTTAAGAGTAATATTATTTTAAAATTTTAAGACTTTCAAACCATTTGTTGTTAGTAGTTGGAACCGAAATTGTTAAAAGCAAAGTTACGAAAATGATTTGTGAATAAAATGGCTGTTGCTGCGAGTTTTATATCCAAAAGCTCGGGTTATGGGAGATTCAAAACTATACAAATTTTTTTTTCCAATTTTACAGCAATCTTACCTGATGGAAAGTGACGACGCGGTCTACGATGGTACACGCTTGCCTAGAAGATACCTATTCACTCGCGACTTGAAGAGCTCCAGATTGTACTTATCGGGAAACAAAGATAAAATTTATATAGTGTTCAAGTGCAACAATAATACATTTAGCATTTTTTTGAATAAATCAGGACAAATCAATTGTTACATTTCTGATACGTCCATGATTGTTTCTGTTTTAAATAGCCTTACACAGGTCACATTACTGATAAAAAAAAATTCTTCGTAAATATTTTGAAGCACACTCCAAACAAGAACTGTTTACTTAACGTTACTGAATAACCCAGAGTTATTTCAACCCTTTTGATATACACGTTGTTTTTGTACATCAAAGCGAAACAAATAAATAAATGAATAATAAAACAATCAAAACACAGGGTTTGTTCAAAGTGGACTTATACTTACACCGTAACAAACATTTTGCTGATTGAATAGTTTCAGGTTATTTTTTGATATAACATGCAGGAAATTATAGATAGGTACTATCAATTGCAAATGAATGTTAGTTTTATATACCACTGCAGAAGTTGGCTTATTATTATATACATGTTATTCTTTTATGATTTCCTAGATATTATCAATACATAATGGAATACTTTAAGTGCTATTTAAAATGTTCATCAGCAGCCTGAAGACGTCCACTGCTGAACATAGGCCTCTACCCACAGAGCGCCACTTTGCGTGGCTGCTAGCTACATCCGTCCTTTTTTTAATGTTAATTAATTAGAAAGTAATAATAACTGGTCGTGTGATCCCGGTTTGCAAATAAGGCCACCCCATCTCTTCCCATGGGTGCCGTAAAAGCCGGCAAAGGGAATATCCATGGAATGGGCAGCAGCATTCTCCTCGGTCCATTAAAATCATCTGCGATCACCAAGTCACCTGCCAAGCGTGGTAATTATGGTAAATGCCCCCCCTATGACAAGCGTCCAAAGTGACGTTTTATGGGGGAGGCGTGTGATCAGCAGTGGATGTCTTCCGGCTGATGAAGAGTAATAATAATTATGAATACTTTTCTGTTTCTTTATTAAAAATTCTATACTTGAAACTGCCTACCTAGTTTAATTTATAACGAGCTGTTGAAAGAACCTATCATTATAATGGAAGCTTCCAACAATAGCGATGGAAACCAAACCTTAAAACCTAACAATGACTGAAAGAAATAATTTGACTCCATCAGAATAAAGACAATGACGCCACAAGCTGCATTTTTCGCCACACAATAACCTGCCATATGAATAGTTAAAAACATCCGCAATCGGGATGTGTACCAATTTGAATGTGGGGACCAGTAAAAGTAGACACCTTTTTACAGAAAGATATAAATAAACTCCTCCTTGATATTTGCAGCGTGTAGTGGCAATCAGAGGGGTTAAGTTACACTGGATGTCATGGCAATATTGCAGCAAGGAAACAAAACAAAAGAACAATAGTTTGGTGCAAGTAAGAAGAATTATTCAGGCTTTCAAATACTAATCATCACTTGACCCAAAGGTGGGTTGATTATTTCCAAGTAGAACTTACGGTCATTCGTATGACTTTGTTATTTTTAGGGTTCCATACCCAAAGGGTAAAACGGACCCTATTACTAAGGCTCCGCTGTCTTTCTGTCTGTCTGTCACCAGACTGTATCTCATGTACCGTGATAGTTAGACAGTTGAAATTTTCACAGATGATGATGATGATATTTCTGTTGCCACTATAACAACAAATACTAAAAAACAGAATAAAATAAATATTTAAGGGAGCTCCCATACAACAAACGTGATTTTTTTTGCTCGTTTTTATAGATAATGCTACGGAACCCTTCGTGCGCGAGTCCGACTCGCACTTAGCCGGTTTTTTTGTGGATAAGGGCCACCTTTGTCTTTTATTTTACAGCCAACATTTCAACTTGGATCAAATGGGCAATTAACATAATATCAATTGCAAAATATATTAGATGGGATCGATATGGTGGGATTCGTTGGGAACTACCCAAGATTATAACCCCACCACCATTTCACCATGCCAGTGGTGAAGTGGCCTATGGTGCCTGCTTGCCTAGAAGATACCTGTTCTTTCTGGATTTGAAAACGTAATACTTAGCTGGAAATATATTGCCATATAATATCTCAGGAAGTTTCTATCCTATGAAAAGTTGCCAAAACAGCACTAACGTGACAGTATTAAAGTCAAAACGAAGCATAAAATGAAGAGATTACTTCTACACGCTATAAGCTTACCACATCCGTCTTCCACCATTGTTCAGATGTATTCAAATGAAATCCGCAACTCTCAGCGCACAGTATACACAGTAGCCATTAGTTTCATTCTGTACTGGGGAGCTTTGGCAACTCACTCATAATCGGTGATTATACTTTCATCTGTCGCAAAATAGAACCAATGCAACTTAGAACAATGAAAAAATATTGTCGTATATAATTTAAAAAAAAGGGATAAACCGACTTCAATCGAAATATGATTGTGCACAAAATGATATCGAGGCTTTACTCGATACTTTTCCACCGCCTTTATTTACACCTAAGCCAGTAGTATCACGGGAGAGAGAAATTACCTATAGGACTATAAAATATGGACTACTGGTAATGCCAAGCAGTATAGTGTCATAAACGTACAAAACACTTCTTTCATAGACAACCGTAGATTTAAAAAAAAAAACTGGTTTTGATAAATACACCACAGATATATAATGAGTAGGGTTACTGGTACGGGTGACCGAGATGCTTAACATCAGGCGAATGAACAAAAAAACTTGGTAACATTTTATAGCTATGCTCGGTGTTTCCCTGTGAGATAAGATCTGAAACGAGGAGATCCGCAAGAGAAATAAGGTGACCGATATAACTCTTAGAATTAGCAAGTTGAAATGGCAATGGGTAGGCCACATTGCTCGTAGAACTGACAACCGATGTGGAAGAAAGGTTGTCGAGTAGTAACCACGAACTGGAAAACGCAACGGAGGCCGGCCCTCACTGGGTGAACCGACTATTAGTATAATAGTCAAAACCAAGGGGAGCCGATGGATGCAGAAGGCAAGCAGCTGGTCAAAGTATGCTACTGTGACGGAGGCCTATGTACAGCAGTGAACGTCTTCAGGCCATTGATGATCATGATGTTAGTAGGTACTAAAAAAACACTTCCAACTAAATTATGAGGTCTACTGTTCGCAGAACTACTAGTTATTTAGTAAAATAAAGTAACTAATACCAGCCATGTGCACATTGGAGAAGCAACCCAAATAATTTGATGTATGGTGGATTAGTGTTTCCATTTTAGCCCGTTGTTTACAGTGAAGAATTTTATTTAAATGGTTTAGAAACGTATATTAAAGTGTCAGTATTTTTAGGCTGCCTAACAGGTTTTGATTTGGCTTACGATATCGTTTGGCAACAATCATTGGGAAAGTAGCGAACTAATGAAAGTAGCCAAGTAGAGAAAGTGTCGACCTGTTACCGGACCGCCAGGAATGACGGCCTAGCGTCCCCTCCATTGCACGGTTGCTTTCGGTTGTATACATCACTTGTAGCAATTGCAATCAAGTAGTGACTACAGCAAACGTGGCTTAACTTTACCGATCAGATAAAAATGCATAGCACTATGAGCGGTACTATCTTAAGCTTAATTTATAATAGGCGATGTTTTTCGCAAAAAGATTAATATTTTGACCGTTTTTTACAGCTTGGTAATCCGGAACGCATAATAAAAACAAGGAAGAAATAAAAAGAAACAGAATTGTTTGTCTTACACTCAGTAAACGCCCAGTAGTGAATAATAAATGAGGGGTGACCTCGTTGTGATTACCGCGAAAATGGTGTATTTTTAGTGCTTCATCCGTAATTAAGGAGAACCCACTTGGCATGAAAGAGTATACTTTTACAAGTTGGGGCTGGTATATAAAAACTTGTTGTTGCGGGGCAAGAACCCCATTACCTTACCTGACCCTTATTACAAGCTAGCTGACCCGTTCCGGCTTCACACGGGCTAATTGGTTTCACGCCCTAACCTAGGTAAAACAGAATCGAGAAGGAAAAAGATAACAAATATTATATCAAAAAATTTGCTTTATCCATATCAAGTTTCTTCGAAATCCGTCCAGTAGTTTCAGCGCTGCGCGTGCTCAGAGAGAAACAGACAATTTTTTTTAACGTTGGCATTTATGAAATTTAACTTACAACTGAATTTAGAACAACTTAACTTGAGAGCTATGCTCGGTGTTTCCCTGCAAGATAAGATCCGAAACGAGGAGATCCGCAGAAATAAAGTGACCGATACATCTCTTTGAATTCATCATCATCCTCTTTTGTCTTTTCCCATTTGTTATTAGGGTTGGCTCCCAATCTAACCTGTATTGGCGAGCTATCAGAATTACACGAGTGACTGCCATCTGACCTCGCAACCCATAAGGGACCAGTAACAGGGATGGTTAGACCAGGCGTCAGATTCTATCAGGCGTCTGAATACCCGTAACGATTGCCATAGATGTTCTTATGACAACCGGGACCAACAGCTTAACGTGATCTCCTAGGGCTCTTAGAATTAGCAAGTTGAAATGGTAATGGGCATTGGGTAGGCCACATCGCTCGTAGAACCGACAACCGATGGAGAAGAAAGGTTCTCTAGTGGAGACCGCGAACCGGAAGACGCAGCGTAGGCCAGCCCCCACTTGGTGGACCGACGTCCTGGTGAAAACCACGGGGAGCCGATGGATGCAGGAGGCCAGCAGCCGCTCAAAGTGGCGCTCTGTGGAGGAGGCCTATGTTCAGCAGTAGACGTCTTCGGCTGTTGATGATGATGATGATGATGAACTTACGTTTCTATTGTAAGGCCCGTAGTATACTTAAGGTTTGTCAACCCATATCCCTACTTACAAAAGATAAAGATAGGGAGTATTTCCGATGATCTATCAAAACATTCAAGCAATGTACAGTCAGCAATAAAAGCGTACAAGTTTTCCCCAAATGTTTATAAGTCAGGAAGATAGTGAAGAACTATAAAAAATATTTTTATTTGGCAACATCCGGGGCGTATGCGGTTGGTGCAAAAAGTGTAGTTACCGCTAAGAGTTTCTTTCAAAACTCCTTTTACAAGGAAAATGTAACACTCGAACATGCCGTAAAATAATGATGTGGTTCGCGATGTATATATTATTCTCTGATTTCTCTTTGCTCATACATTTACATTTACATATATTTGACGACTGCTACATTTATTACATGAACTCTGAGTTTTATCACTGGATCATCCCTGCAAATTATTCGTGAATCTGAGTATTGCGTCAAGTTGGGAGTCTTTCGCTGTTATTTTAAAGCCTGTTGAGTTGGAATTGTGAAACTCTGAAATATTTACTCATCATCATCATCATTAACAGCCTGAAATATTTACTATCAATGAGTAAATTTGACACTTCAAAACATTCTGCCTGCACTACGATCATTGGATTCCATCATTAGCAAACGACAGCAAAAACTACTGCGCTCCATAGTACATACCTATCTATCAAGACGACAAGTCTCAAATAATGCCTCTTTATTTTTGCCGTGTAATATCGGAGGACAAGGACATTGCAGAATGATGTTATTAAAATTGTGAACGAATATTTGGTATATTTTGCTGGTTAGTTTTTATATATATCCCATTCAATTGTTTGGCAGAATCTGTGATCCAATTGTTCTTCTCTCTTCCATCAAAATCTTTTCCAATAGCACAACAACATTCTTAAAATGTACTGCATTCCAGAAAACGGCTTTTTACTGATTTAAAAACTTTAGATACACAAAGACCACTTCCTAAAATAACATTCTCGCCATGCAGTTACTTTTGGGTAGTAACTTCATGGTTCTGCCACAATGCGCACCACAGAGAGATCTAGAATATTTTTGTCTATGCTTCAGCCAAAATAAAATTACAAAGTTATAAGCGTTAGGTTTTTGAAGAACTGTCCTGCCCGGCTAGCATGTGCACCGCGACAAAATTTTCTTGATACTTTATCTCGTGAGAGACCGTGACAAGACTATGGTAGCGCTTAAGTGTGTCTCACTCTAACAGCGACGACAAGTTTTCTCGCGGTGCGTATGCTAGATGGTCTGGTTTTTGAAAATGTTATTGTCGTCGATCTGTTCTCCACACGTGTGATAGAGACAATGGAGCCCATGAGTGAATCTACCTACATTTTAGCGTTTCGGGAGTCAACGGTTTTCACCCTCTAAAACATAACAAAAACTTTTGATTTTGGTATCAATCGTTTGGATAGATTATAATGTATGCTTGTACGTCTTGATTTTTTTGAATATATGTTTCACGTTCTTGTTACAACCACTTTTATTCTTCATAATTTTGTCGCCAAAATTGGTTAGTTTAGGTGGCTATAAATACGAAATAATTGTATAAATTTAAAAAAGGAAGACGTAAAAGCATAGTTTTTTTTACGGGGTAGACAACATATAAAAAAAACTTCAAAATCGGATTACATTTATAGGTGGAAAAGCGTTGACACTTTTTGTATGGACAAGAGCAGGGTATACGCGTTCTCTTAACTCATCCAATAGTTTTGTTTATCTAAGATTTGACCACAATCATGTTGGCATCAGATGGCACCAGTTTGTTCCGTGTCTGGGTGTTATATAGTGGCTGCGACTCAGGATTGGCACTCCAGTCCATTACATAGGACGTGGTTTAAATACCACGCTCCTATTACTTAATAGCAGGCCACAACATTTAAATTAATTAGGTATATTGTACATTTTTATTTTTATTTTGTTTGTGCCCAATTTATGTTATTTTGTTCTATTTTATTTGATTGTGTTTGTAAATTGTGTGTGTTGTGTGTTTTGTGTTTCTTGTGTTTGTGTTTGATTTCTATCTGGAAAATAAATAATTTCGTTTCATTTCATGGTATTCTGTATGTACTTACAAAATATAAATAACCTAATGATTCTATCCAGTTATCTGGTTCCCTAAGTACAAAATTTGCTTAGTGTGGGGCTAGATGGCGCTGCGTGAAATGGCCACAAATATTTATTTATTTTATTTAATTATGCCAGGAGCATAAATGACATCAACACTTGAAATTCCAAGCATTAATAAGCTAGGTCACAGATAACGGAACCCTGTAACAGAAACAAGTGACGGTGGCACGTTTTTAAAAGCGCCGCTCCATGAATTAAACCATCTGCCTCCGTTTCCAACAACGGACGAGATTAGTATTCTTCCGCCGTCCGCCCGCAGATTATCTCCTATTCTTAGGACAATGGAAACAAAGCCGAGAAGTAAATGGGGGTGCGATTTTTGAGTTAATGAGAACTGAAACTATGGGGACTATCTATGATGAACTGTTAACTTTAGTAGTGTGTTATGACTCTCAATGAGCTTCGTCTTCATAGGACTAGCATTGTTTTTAGTGTTAGTGATAATGATGCTAGTAGTGTAACCACGTGCATACTGGCTTGAGTTCTTTCTTTAATCGAACTTTAATAATCTACACCATTCACTATTATAAAGAGGAAAGATTTGTATTTTTGTGTACGTATGTTTGTAATGGATAAGCTCAAAAACTACCATACCAATTTCAAAAATTATTTCACCATTGGAAAGCTACATTCACCGTGAGTAACATAGCCTACACCACTACACGTGCAAAGCCGGGGCGAGCCGCTAGCTCTTAATAATTTTTTTTATTAAAATAATAACTAACTAGGATTCCCTCTAGGGACCCCAGAACTACAAGGACCACGGTCCCACGCAACACCCAGACCCGGAACAACTATTTGCGCTTTTTTCCCTGTCTACAAATACTTTTTAGCATGTACTACCGTAGGCCGCGTCATCACTTATCATCAGGTGAGACAGTGGTCAAATGCTATGCCTATAAATTGTAAAAAAAACTTGTCCTATCACGGGAATCAAACCCGCCGCCTCCGGGCTATGAGCCAACCTGCTCAACCACCACACCACAGAGGCTGTTCCTTAGAATTTCGTTACTAGTAGGTGTTATTAATTTTGTTTCCGTTCTTTCGAGGAAAATATGTGATATTATTGCCGACAATTCAAATGGAGCGTAGGGAATTGTAAAGTGAATCACTCATGTTAGTGGTCAGTCTGTGGTCACCTCCGTATTTCAGGCTGACTGGTAACGGTTACATTTACCACATGATGTGGCAGGATTGTGGTGAAAGTGATTCATTACTGAGGACATACTTTTAAGAGCTGGTGTAAAATATCCCTTTGGGCAACTAGAACCAATTGGTTTGTCACTATCTAAAGCTAGTCTATTTGATGCTTTACCCAATTAGATTGCTTTCTAAATTCCTAATTTTCCGAGTTGAAATGATCCACTGAAGATTTTAGTACAGTGAGTTATCAGTGTGAAAATTTCATCTAAATCAGTTGGGCCGTTTAAGCTTAAAAGACACAACGTTTCACTGGGGATTATTTAGATACAAAGAAAACTCTTGTTAAAGGTGAAATGTGCTATTTTTTACTGTGTGTTATTAAGGTGGTAGGACTTTTCTGCAAAGTTTGTCTATTTAGGTACCACCGCTTCGGCAGTTATTCTGCCGCCAAGCAGTAGTGTGCAAGCACTACTGTATTCCGGTTTGAAGGACACTGTAGCTAGTGAAATTACTGGGCAAATGAGACTTAACGGACTGATCTCACAGTCTAGAAAACTATTTTAGACTATGATGTCTCAGGATGATGTGCGCAATGCGCGGTGTCACGTAAAATTTAATTTAGAGTTCCGAGTGACACTGCAATCTGTTATGGGTGGCCATGTCGCTTAACAAAAGGTGAACAATTGGCTCAGCACGTCATTTGTTTACATACAAAAATAAGGTTACAACACGCTGATCAGACCTAGCGTACGGCCTGCGACGCATCTTGTAACTTTTGTTGCCAAGCGCTCTGTTTAGTAGCGACGCGGTCCTTTGGCAAAGTAATAGTGAGGAAGAATTTATAGCGTTTCGGAAACAGGCATAACAATAAATAAGGCATGTGGTGTATTAGCGCACCTATACTTATAATGATGCCCTAAGATCAGACAAAGTAGGTACTATAGTTTCTAAGAATGAATTTACCAATATTAAATTATTGCCCTCAGCAATCTTTTCCCTAAAGAACTTACGTGGTGAAAGCATGAATATATAAAACCTATGGAATCCGCATGGCCATAGACCCCATTGAAGCATGAAAATGGTGGCAGTATATTTTATATTATGTATGTGTGGATGGCTTTCTAAATTTTAATTTTCTACATGTGGTAAATTCGTTACTTACCGGTGAAATATGATTCCATGTGAAAGGTAATTTTTTTATGAACTTTAAAAGTAATGAGCGTGATGCTTTTTTTGCTCCAATGACAATGACAACTGTACATGGATGTCAATGTGTGTGTACTTACACACGCATTGACATGTACTGTGTGTAGTGTGTACTATAAAATTGGCATACATGATGTGCTTCAATGTGAGTTTTGCGTGCGATTTCCCGAAGATTTTAAACATTCATGAGTAAGAGTAAACCTACTTCAACTTGCAGTTAAAAGGTATGCACGAATTTGCTTACCTTGTCACGATAAATGCTACCATGATATGTAGGCAGTATCTGGAAGTTATTGTTCCGAAGCGGTTGCTTGCGGCACTATAAATTGTGCTTGTGGACTTTAGCACTTGACAACGCAAAGATAGCAGTATGGGCGAAACTGCTTTGATGCAAAGAATCGTAGGGTATTGGAAATACAAACTATTTCATCTAAACGTTTTACATATTTCTAAGCGTTAGAAATTACCATGTAACCCATTTTTTGAGTTTTATGCGTATATACATACACCGGACATCAAGGCGCACAAAAACACGGCACCCATATATGGTTGAAATTCCATCAGGCATCAACCCGCACTAAGCGTTTTGCTATGCACTTTATAGTGCGAACAGCCAATGAGTGGAACACCTTGCCGGCGTCCTTGTTTCCAGCTAACTATGATCTGGGTGTCTTCAAGACGAGAGTGAACAGGTATCTTCTAGGCAGGCATGTTCCATCGTAGACTGCGCCATCGCTTTCCACCAGGTGAGACAGTGGTCAAATGCTTTGCCTATAAACAATAAAAAAAAAATATATACCCTTTATCTCCTGGAAACGTTTAATTTTATGTATATGTTGTAATTGGAAGTGAAAGCGACCTAAGTGCAAAATTCCATCCAAATGTAGACAATAAAGATACAAACAAACAAATAGACAAGGGTACAAAACTTTTGACTATATATTATTAATAAGTAAAGAGCTTAAGTATATACTTAAAATTGGCTTAAGTATATGCATCATAAATTAAATAAAGCCTTCAAATAAACTATTATTACTCTTAAATAAAGCAATTTTGTTTGAATTATTTATGAGCTGTATTTGTTTTATTTTATTTTTATTAGATAATGCCCCATAATTTCCTAAACTTATTTATATGTCACTGATTTAATGATTGGTTTATTTAAAAAAAAACAATACCAGAATATAAAAAAATTCAAGCTTACTTTAATTAAGTTTAGTTTCATTAAATTTATTGCATCAGTCATTTTGTTTTTCCCATACTAAGTTTATAGTTTGCTGAAGGCCCGAGCAAGGATTACTATTTGACCGTTCTCAGTTTTAAGCCTTAATTTGATCCTTAATAACATTAGCGGTGAATGATATATGGATAATTACGAGTGTGTCCCAGTAGTTCTATAGAACTTTACTTGTTTATTATATTTAGAGACCACCCACCCCGATAAGTTTACCCATTATCCCACTGGAACTATACGTTTTAGAGTTAAAAATAATCATCACTAGGTGATGGAACTTTTCTGCAAAGTTCTTGCAGGTAGGTACCACCGCTTTGCCAGTTATTCTGCCGCCCAAGGAGTAGTGTGCAAGCACTACAGTGTTCCAGTTTGAAGGGCATTGTAGCTAGTAAAATTACTGGGCAAATAAGCCTTTATGACCTGATTAAACTTCTCTCGTGATCTTATTACTAGACTGTGTGATGTCTCAGGATGACGTGCAACTGTTATAGGCGGCCGTGTCGCTTAACATCAGGTGAACGACTAGCTCATCACATCATTCATTCTCATAAAAAAAGAAAAAAATCGTGGTAGTATTAGTAATCTATTCAACAGCTAATATTATACATATGACAGACAGCCTCTGTGCTGTGGTGGTTAAGCAGTTTGGTTCATAACCCGGAGGTGGCGGGTTCGATTCCCACATAGGACAAGTGTTTGTGCACTGAAAAAAACATGTGCCGTGTGGTCCCGATTGCGTACTACCCCATCTCTTTCCGTGGATGCCGTAGAAAGTGGCTAACAGGATATCCAGGGAATGGGCAGCAGGAGTCTCCTCAGCCATCAATATAATCAACTACGACCCCCTAATGTCAAGCACAGAACAGGAGCCGATTAAAGTGGCGCTCTTTGGGGGCTTATGTTCAGCAGTGGACATTTTGAGGCTGTCGATGATGATGAAACACTTAATGTAATCTAAATATGCTTTGACTTGAAAATCATACAAACAAGTAAATACGCGATTCACTTTTTATTGGATATCAACATAGCGATATCAAATAAAAACATTTAAATAAGGGTTATACTGACTTTAATCACCTTAATTCATAATAATTCTTGGATGACATTATTTACTCCAGTTATTTTAAATTTAATAATTGAGGAGTTTCGTTGTCTATCTCCAAAGATCTATAAAAAAAAGATCTCAGAAAACATACATAAAAAAATACTTGCAGCTGAACATAACACCTCCTCCTGTTTTTTAGGTGGTTAAAGATGTTGAGTTTAATTTAACTTTGGTTTTGTAATACAACAGAGTAACGGATTATAATCGTTGCTCGTTATTATCATAATTATCTAACGGCGTTATCTCAGCTCGAATAAACGAATGACCCCGTTTAACGGCAAACGGCACCTTTATAATAACGGACATTCCGTCTAATGCCTTAAATGCGATTAAGCCCCATCTACGTTCATTATGTAAAAATATAGAAGCCATGATGGCCCATTGGTTGAATCGAGATTTATTATGGTGGTTGGATCGATAAGGATGAAATAGCGGAGTCGACGTGAAGGACAATCGCCTATTTCATTTTATGAATGAATCCCTACTAATCGTTATTTCTATTTAATATAAATAAAAGTGAAACATATTCCGTTTGTTTGTTTTTTTTGTGACATTTACGGCATTTTTCAAATCAAATCAAATCATTTATTTTGTTATACACAGGTCATAAAACAGATGTTACAACAAAAGTATATAGTTCATACTGCGATCAGCCGCAACAGCATTCAAAATTACAAATAAGCCGAAGCTTTTAATATAAAAGTGTCACTTATAGCATTATGAAATAATTCAATTAATCAAATTACATCACAGATAAAAGTCAATAATTAATAAATAGGTCCATGTCATTGTATTATATTATAGTCAATTACTTAGCAAAAAAATCATTAAGGGAATAAAAGGTATGGTCGATTAAATATTGAAATAATTTATGCTTGAAAACATGAAGATCACTGCACCCTTTTATATGGCTTGGAATTTTGTCATAGATTCTTGGCCCCATTGTAAATACACTTTTCTCGTATAAAGCAGTTTTTTAGGGGGCATTTCACATAGCGCCATCTAGCCCCATACTAAGCATAAATTGTACTATGGGAACCAGATAACTGATACAATATTTAGATATTTTTTTTTGTTTGTAAATACATAGGTACAATATAACACCCAGACACAGAACAAACATCGATGTTCATCACACAAATGTTTGTTCTGGGAATTGAACCCACAACTTGTAGTACAGAAGGCAGAGCTACTACCAACTGAGCTATCAGGCCAGTCAACTCTACCAAATGAGATATCAGGAAAGGCATATAGCTTTCGGTTACGATGTGGTTGGCCATGTGGTCACGGCTTAAGTACAAGACCACCCCATTTGTTCCCGTGGGTGCCGTATGACCCGGCTAGGGCAAGCAACATTCTACTAAGTTTTCATAATAATCTACTGCGATTACTAAGGCGCCTGTTAAGCGTGGTGATTATGGAAAATGGAAAATTCCCCTCCAGTATGGGAGGCCTATGTTTCGCAGAGGATGCACAAAAGCTAACAAAGTGTATGGAACCCTTGGTGCACAAGTCTGACTATCACTTGACTGGTTTTTAGGGTTACGTACCCAAAGGGTAAAACGGACCCTATTACTAAGGCTCCGCTGTCTGTCTGTCTGTCAGTCTCTGTCTGTCTGTCTGTCCGTCTATCACCAGGCTGTATCTTATCAACCGTGATAGTTAGACAGTTGAAACTTTCACAGATGATGTATTTCTGTTCCTACTATAACAATAAATACTAAAAAATAGAATAATACAAATATTTAAAGGGGCTTCCATACAACAAACGTGAAACGTGATTTTTTTGCTCGTTTACCAGATGATTCATAGATGGCGCTGCTTTAAATAGTACTGCTACTCAACATTAGATGGTAGGGATAGATAATAGTACGGAATCCTTCGTTCGCGAGTCTGACTCGCACTTGGCTAGTTATTTCATTATCGCTTGATAGATAAATAAATTGTCATTTTTTTAAGCATTGAATTGGTATGCACAGATAAACTTAACTTACGTGATAAATCTACACTAATAACATAAACTCTAAAATAACTCTATCTGTTTCTATGTCTGTTTATTACCTTATCATAGCTACAGACTAGAGTTTATTAGAGTATCTGTAAGTTAGCATTTGAAGCCACAGGCAGCGGCTAGTACATTTCCTCTTTACCAATACGATAACAAATAACCTATAAATAGTTTAACAAAAGCCCTCATCAAATAAACATTGCTTCTAAAATCTAATAAAAATCTACTCAAGCGTACAAGATCAAATCAAAAACATTATCAACTCAATCATACAAATTTATTCCTAAAAAAGTCGTGCCAATTGCATAATGAATGAAGATGTTATTATAATTGTATTCTGACTCGTAGTTGAAGCTACGCGCTTCGTAGACATCTCGTAGCTACAACGCTACGTAGCTACGGAGCTAAATTGTAGGGACTTAGTTCCACAGATAACCCCCAATAGATACCGCATGAAAGACGATGACCGCGCACCACGCATTGGCGTAAATGGTTCTATATAAATCGCCGCTTCGCAGCACGGCCTTAGTTTCGACCAAGTAGTAGAGTTCATTATTATGGCGTCACTCGAAACAGCCAATAATAGCGCATTGGCTCCAGACCCCGCAACCCGCGCCTTCCACCAGCTTTGGTGAGCTAGGATCCGAACAAAAATCCCGTAATGCGGTATCTATTGGGGGTTATCTGTGCTTAGTTCACAATATTTTGTTGCAGACTGTACATAAGTGAAATGTTAAAATGGTACGAATATCACACGAATGCCGTATTAATCACTGGAGTTATGTATTTATTAATCTTTACACCGATAATGTTAAACATTCAAACTGAATATAGTCATAAAATTTTTCTCTAATAAAGCGCATTTTTGTAAAAGTGTAAGTTGCAGCTGTGTGCTCTTACGTGTTCAGACACAGTTGTTTTGTCATCAAGAGCCCTGATTTTCTACCGTCCTTTTCATTAACTTTTAAAAATACATGTGCACGAAAGACATCTCGTAGCTACAACGCTACGGAGCTACGGAGCTACGGAGCTACGGTTCTACAATCCACGGACTCTACGGTAGTCATTTGGGAAAACGCTACGGTATGATTCGGAGACTGCGCGTCTCAGTTCTACGCGGGAGTCTAACCAGTTTGGACGCACCGATTGCGTAACGAGTACAGTCGCGCGATAAACTCCGTTAGCCATTTAACTTACCGAGTGTCAAAACTCGAACAGCTTGTTCTGCAAATGTGATTGATTGTTATAACGGTGAGTGACGTGTATTTCTCATTAAGTGTACTAAAGTGGATCGTCAACTTTTCCTGTTACTGTTTATAGAAATGCTTTAATTTCACGGAAGATGAATTATTGAAGACTTTTCTGTGTCGATTATTCGAATTGGTAAGATTTTACGTATTGAATTGCTTTTAGTTTCACATGTGATTTTCTTTGCAACGGTTTACTATGCTTTTAAGTTATTTGTTTTTAATTGTTTCTAAAAATATTTTTGAAAGGATTTTGGTATGTGATATTAATACTGTGTTCCATAATATGCGTACTGTTCGTAGTTTCATTATTTATTTGACTTTAATGTAGAATACAAGCTATTGTACAAAATCGTGGAGAGGCTTATTTGTTCAGGATTTCGGGATCCTTTGAACATTGTAAACAACCTAGTTTCTCAAACGTAATGTAATATCCTTGCGCCTAATTGTGGTAAATTGCTTTCGCGCAAGACAACACAAATAAACAAAATTACAATATTGTAATTAATATATCTACCAGGCTTACAAAAATGTAACAACAGTAGTAAAGCGCAAGGTTATAGCAAAGAGGTCTTATCGTTAAAAAGACCTCTCCCAGTTAATCTTTACACAAAGAAAATTACTCATTAATAAACTTTTATTATAATTATAATCTTACTCTGCAATTTTAATGTAATAATAGGATTCCTTGTACAACAATTTATATCTTTTCCCCCTCTTGTTTTCTCTCCTTTCCTCTTTCTCTTTCTTTTTCTTACTATCCAACATGGTGGGAAAGTCAGCACTTCTACTATTTTTATTCCGTGCTATCGTCGATGTCACTTTGTAGAAATTTATAATACCGTACCGTATACCGTGGGAGCTAGTAACTCACAACTTGTTACCATGTCTTTGAACAAATAAATACCTTTTTTCTTTTCTTCTTTTTCTTTTTCTTTTTCTTTATAATACTCATTATAGGTAATCGGAAAAGAAAAGCGAGTCTTAGCCCCCTGAAGGACTGCTAAGGGATTTAACTGGAAGTAGCGTTTCTATCTTCTTTTGGATTATATATCGGGGTTCTTCAAGTCAAAAGTGAATAGATTTTTACTAGACAAGTTCTACATCTACACGCCTTCGACCACATGGTCGCGTCCCGTGTTAGATTGTGGTCAAACGCTAGCCTAGTCGTTAATAAAAAAAACTGGAAATTAAAAAGAATGTCTTCCTATCATCGAATATATGGAACTGAGTCGTGAACGCTCGCAGTACGACCAGTCCACCAATTTAAAACAGCTATAAGAGCTGAACTTACGGAATAAAAATTAAAGAAAGGCTAAAGCTTACCTGTTAGTTCAGTTGATAGTAGCTCTGCTTTCTGAACTAGATTGTGGGTTCAATTTCCATCCAGAACAAACATTTGTGTGATGAACATCGATGTTTGTTCTGTGTCTGTGATTATATTGTATTCTATGTATGTATTTACAAACAAAAAATATCTAAGTATTGTATCAGTTATCTGGTTCCCATAGTACAAACTATGCTTAGTTTGGGGCTAGGTGGCGCTGTGTGAAATGTCCACACATGCATATATGCATTATTATAGATGCATTAAATAATGAGTTGGAACCTATATTATGACGTCTTTGTCCACATGGATGTAAGGATGATAGGTCCGGTCCATGTTTGTCCATTATGCTTTATATTTCATGTTGTATTTCAAAATGTCCACAAACCGGAAGACGCAGCGTAAGCCGGCCCCCACTAGGTGGACCGAACACCTGGTCCGAACCGCGGGGAGCCGATGGATGCAGGAGGCAAGCAGCTGCTTGAAGTGGCGCTCTTTGGGGAAGGCCTATGTTCAGCAGTGGATGTCTTCAGGATGATGGTGATGATGTCAAATGTAATGTTATGTGATGTCTTTATCTTATCTTGTTGATGGCTATGAAAATGACAAATATTTGTGGCTCAGAAACCGACCATGTTGCGTTATTTGTAGCGTCGTGAGATCTAGTTTCACGCAGGATCTTTCATTCTATACTAACGACTTAATCAGGGATGAATCACCTCATCCCCGAGAGAGAGAGCCACCAATATTATATACATAAATAAAATAAATAAATAAATATGTGCGGACATTTCACACAGCGCCATCTAGCCCCAAACTAAGCATAGCTTGTACTATGAGAACCAGATAACTGATACAATATTTAGATACTTTTTGTTTGTAAATACATACATAGAATACAATAAAAACATAGAAACAGAACAAACATCGATCTTCATCACACACATGTTTGTCCCGGATAGGAATCGAACCCACAACCTACAAGTTCAGAAGGCACTATTATCAACTGAGCTATCAGGCTAGTATTCCATGTAGTTTACTAAAAACTGTAGTGTCAGTGGGCTGATCAAATTAGCCCTATGGCTAACACATTTACCCCAACAGTTGTTTGTTCTAAAACAGACCACTGGTTGGGGTAAACGTGTTCTTAGTGTTCTTAGACAAGGAGTGACAATATAATATTATAAGAACAGCTGGGTGAGGTTAGCAGAAGCTTCGAGCTTAGTAGAGTGCACTTGGAAACGCATATTTCCAGCAGTGGACAAATAGAGGATAATGACAGCCTTTGTGGTGTGGTAGTTGAGCAGGTCGGCTCATAACCTGAAGGCGGCGGGTTTGATTCCCGTGACATTACAAGTATTTTTGCACAGAAAAAAGCGCAAATACTTGTTCTAGGTCTGGGTGTTGTGGGACCATGGTCCTCATATTTTCTGGGTCCCTAGATACAGGGAATCCTAGTTAGGGTCCAGATTTTATATATGTGATCGTTGGGCATTCATATTCATATTCATTTATTCTGTTTCCACATGTGCATATTCATCTTACATTAGACGTAAATCCTAATTATATTATTAGGTAACAACATGGACCCTGCTGCGTTATATTATATTATTATTTATAAATGATTTTTTAAATGTTAACTAATGAATTAATAATTTAGTCACTCAGCTGATGTTATATAAGAGTCACGGCCGCCCACAGCAGTTGCGGTGCCTATCGGGAATCCAAAATATAATGTTTCACGTGACACTGCATTGCGCACGTCATACTGAGACAACAGCACAGTCTAGTAATATTACTATCAGGTAATGAAGTCTCATTTGCTCAGCAATTTCACTAGCTTAGTGTCCTTTAAATCAGAACACTGTAGTGCTTGCACACTACTTAGTGGCAGAAGAACTGGTAAATTAGTGGTGCTGATGATGAAGATGATGGTAATGATGATCGTTGAACAGTAGATGGAAATTGTAGTAACTACCAAGTTTCCGGATTAATCAGGTGGTCTGCTCTTGACAGGTATCTGATATTTGCAGTGCATTCTTCTATGTACTGTTAGCAAATTTTGTGTACACGTCGGTTTTTTCGGCGGAGGTGATATTTTTAACTATACGGCCCCTTGACGGTTATGTTTAAAGTTTGAAAAGAAATTGCGTGACAGAGTAGAGGCTTATACCTATCAATAAGTAGATAAATAAACAGACGTGCGCAGTTCAATGTCACGCGAAACTCTATTATTTATTTTAGAGTACCGAGTGGTACTACAACTGTTATGAGTGGCCGTGTCTTTCAACATTAGGCGAACAACTAGCCCGTCACGTCATTTATTAACATAAACAGAAAGATAGAAGTATTAATGTTAACAAATAAAAATTGCTAGTGCTATGAAAATGATATAGATGAATTAAAAAAAATTGTAATTTGGAATAAAAGCTTCCCAATAATCATCATATTTTTTTCTATATTTTTATGTATATCGATAATTTTGGCCTAATATTTGTATGTATATTTTTGTGAAACTAAGGAAGGTAGGTAGTTTATAATGGTTATTCATGATTTTAAAGGAAATAATATATACATAAAAGCTTTTTTCATTAATATATTCAAAAAGGAGTTCCCTTACAAAAATACACGCGTAATTTCAATGACTCTTCAATTTGAGGAACGAAACTTTATGTATACACAACGTTTTATTGTGTTCGATCTACATAAACATCGTTAAAAGAGTGTGAAATAAGCTTCGCAAAGTAGGTTTTATATTGGAAGCACTCTACCGGATCGAACAGTACTGACCCGTAAAATTTTCTTTCACCTTCTTATAAATTACCTTTTCCCAGCTAAAATAAACATTTTATCAGCTTAAATATTAACGGTATTAGTAAAACAGAGATGAAACAGGTTCAAAGTTTGTCTTAGCGTTGTTTTTGCAATAACATTTGTTGTTGTTTGTATACGGAGTAAAACAAATATAGACTTAACATAGTAACAAAAATATTCTAGGTCTGTGGATTAAATTATGTTTTTGGTTTTACTGCATGTTCTATGCACACGGTTTTTTTAGAAAATGGCTGAAAAATTCTTGAGAAAACTCTTGTGCCAAAAAAACAATCATGTTTTGATGTATGACTTTTCTGAAAACCGGATATCCGGACATATCTCAACAATAATTACTTTTTAGCTATGCATCTCGTACATAACAAAATGCTTCTTAATCTCAAGCTATTGAGTGATCGAGCAAATTAAACGAGTGAAGTCTATGCTTCAATGCTGTCATGCTACATAATGTATGTTTGTACTCGTATTGCGACTGAAAATCAGTTATTAAGATCTTATGGCCTTGATTATATGCTGAGCTGAGTCGGGACCTATATCATGACGTCACGCAACATTACTTTTTGTACGATCCCTTTTATTTTTGTTTTTTATTGTTTTATTTTCATGATGTATGTTAGGAATGTAATGTTGTGTGATGTCCTGAATAAATTTATTTTCTTTCTTTCTTTATTCAGATCATATTTTTCAACTAATCTACACAAAAGTTGGTATACCTACTACAGGTTTTACATTTTCAAATATTTTGACTGGAGGGGTACCTGATCCCCTAAAAGCTTCCCCCCAGGTTTGCTGCAACGCCATTTACTGGACTATTTCCCTAACATATTAATGCGTCTAAAAATAAAGCATAAGATTATTATTATATAATCTAGAGCAATAGAATGTAATTTCCTTTTTTGTTTAATGTAGTACGGCATAATTATTCATAACGAGGCTCAATTCACTCGAGACTACTGTAGGTGGTAAGGCTTTTCTGCAAAACTTTGTCTAGGTAGGTACCACCGCTTTGCCAGTTATTCTGCCGCCAAGCAGTAGTAAACCACTGAAGTGTAATTAATTTCATTTCAGTAGTGTGCAAGCACTAATGTGTTCCAGTTTTAAGGGCACTGTAGCTAGTGAAATTACTGGGCAAATGAGACTTTATGATCTGATCTAGCAGTCTAGAAATCTAATTACTAGACTGTTTGATGTCTCAGGATGACGAGCACAGTGCAGTGTCACGCGAAACTTTAATTTGGAGTTCCGAGTGACACTACATCTGTTATGGGCGGCCGTCATGTTCTGACACCTGCACATTTTAATATATGCTGACACATGTATATTGTAACTATGATACAATCAATCATTCGACATTTTGGCATGTGACCCTTAATCTAATTAACACCACGCGAACGGCTAGCTGCAGGATGGATGGATGTAGGAGGCAAGCAGCCGCTCAAAGTGAAGCTCGTTGGGGGAGGCATATGTTCAGCAGTGGACGTCTTCAGGCTGATGATGATGATGATGATGATGAACGACTAGCTCGTCACATCATTCGTTAACATAAAAAAATTAAGAAACATTGCTCAACGGGCCTTAATGGTTCTCTTTTGTTTCGAAACTGTTACATTCTCTTGTTGTTCTCACGCTGTGTTCTCACGTGTTAGAATTTTCGATTGTGTTTTGTCATATCATCTGTCATATTCACGGAAAATCACTGCCGCATGCGTCAGTTACACAGCCTCTACGTGCCGCGTCATATAAATGTGGATGAGGCATTTTTTCGAATGTCAGCTCACTGAAATCATTTTAGTTATTTTGTCGTGTCAGCCGGAGTGCCTGTCTGAAAATTAGATGGTTTGGGAACAGTTGACCGCATTTCAGGAAAATTAATAACTACAGTCATATCTGCTCCAGACATGTCAGGGAGTCTTTTGAAAAAACAACGATGTCATCAACATAGAAAATTTATGAGCTACGCCATTACATTAACGCTTGTCATGTCTTAAGTTCCCACTTAATCTTTTTAGGATGTATCTACCCAAATGCGTTGCATTAAGTACGTCATAGAGGAATAAAGGAGAACTTTGGAACTATCAGTTTAGTGCAGACGTGCATAAGTCAAGTTCGTGTCGTCCTACTTGTCACTCAAGATGGGTACCGTAAGCTATACCTTTCTTTCACATGCTAAATTGTGTGTATTGCGCCTACTTTAAAGGAACCACTTAGAGCAAGCTATAGTATCTTGCAGACCACCTCGTTTATTTTACATCTACGAATAAAAGATTTCATATTGAATCTGAATGTTAATATGTCCACTAATTTAATTTTTACCGGTATAGACAGCTAATGCAGCCAATCGTTTAATTGGGCATATCAATGATAAATTATGCCTAAGTATTTTATTGTAATGAATATATCGGCCAACTACATATTAATGTCAATCTAATAGCAAAATAAAGGCTATCATTACAGATATAAATTAAAATTTTAATAAATCTCGATATTATACATTATTATTGAGTTATACATTATTTGTATTGATTAACTCACTAATATAAACGGTGGGACCAATTATTGTTCATAGCACAATAATGATTTATACCTCTATATATGCTAAATTGCTACGGTTATATTAAACACATTATTTTAATATTTTATATTGTATGTAGATAAAAGTTATATAAAAGGTAGTGATCTAAATTCTGTTTTCTGTTTATAACTTTTTAATACTGACTTATTTTGTTTTCTTAGGCTTAGTGTACATAGATATAGGTAGTACAATTTAGACGTATGTTTATAAATAAAGTTACTGCACTTTATTAAAAAAATAGTTAAATGAAACAAAATATTTATTTTAATGCCATTTACAATGCTATGGGCTATAAAAAAGTGTTGGTTCAACGGATTCCAATTTTATCTTCTTTGTACAGTTTTATTGAATTTATTGAATGTAACAGCTACATTTTTAATTTAGTTTAGTAACATATTATTTTTATGTTTCGCAATGGTATGTTTGATAAAAATAAACTAAAATTTTCATGTTTTTTTTTTATAAATTGGATGTTTTTCCAGTTAGTTTTAGCATCAGTTTAAAAGCAAATTGAAATGTGTTTTGATGATTCAGAGTTTCACTCCGCGTCATGATTAAAATTAAAGGGGCGTTTGTTGGTGAAGAAAAAATAGGTGCGTACTTTACCCGCCATTGAAATAATCGTGATAATTATTATAATCAATTTAGCCTAAGCTTTCCCTGTTTTCACTTTCCATCCCAGACATGCATTTAGATTAGTATTTTTAGTTTCTATAAATTCTAATAAAGAAATTGGTATGAATGATAAAACTAGGCTTACAATTATGCTACACTTTAAAAGGCATAGAATGTTTCAAAAATGTATAATTCTAAAAATAGAGTATACACAACAACTGATGAATGATTTCGCGAATTTATTTTTAAAAAATTGTAAACGAAATAATTTAATCATGAATGGTAAATCATCAAACCAAATCATAAATAATTATTATTATTCACGTTTGTATGAATTAAACCTTTAATTATTTGACCTAGAATATTTTCGTTGCGTTGACACCACAGAGTAAATTGTTTTTTTCTCTAATCTGTGGTTGACATGGTTGACACACAAAACAGAGGGAAAAGGCGTAATTTTTGCCCCTGCTCTGTGGTTGACAGATAACCGTGGAAATAATGAGTAGTACTCTCAAAGACTTTAGACGAATAGAAGTTTTGGCGGGAACGCGGAAAAGTTCACGTCGTTGCATTTTACAAAACTTATGCTTTTTCCAGTGTTAATGTTTAAAATTGGTGGTGTTTTACGCATTAAGTGCTTAGTTACGAGCATGAGTGTGGGCAAGTGATATAATGTAGTGAAACGTGGTTTTTCGTGTTGCTTCCAAAATTCCATAGAAGCCTCTAGTAAAGTTGCCACTACTTTTCTAGGGCATGACTTAGACTGGATTATGACTACCTGACTTAGACTAGACTATGACTACCCTGACTGTGACTAAGACTTGACTTTACGTGAAATATTTCATAATACGATGAAAAATTACAAAACTTGACACTGGCTAAATACACTATGTGTGGAGCCAAAATATAAGAGAAAAAAAAAAGACTAGACCTATGTAAATAGGGTGAATTCTGTGAAGACTCTATTTTTTTTTGATGCACTACTAGATACTAAACACACTACACTACTAAATTTCTTCAGTAAGTTTCTAATTTGTGTCTATGATAAAAGATTTATGAACAAAAACTTTCCTCAAACCAAAACATGCCTCTAAACTTGATCCTGCCGAAGTCCGCTCATTTTTGCCCTCTACCCGACCGTCACTTCATCAAGTAGGCGGTTGAGAGTCCATTTGTCCAATAAACGCTTCTAAAAAGGCGGTAAGCTGTCACCCCAGGGACGTCAGTGTGGTCAGTATGGTCAGTCAATTACCGCGGGGGTTAGTTAGTGGATGTAGTGGCCGTTACAAAAATAGGTCAGTTGAGAATAGCGCTTTTAGTTATACTTTTAGTTTTATTTTGGAAAATCATTTGCTTTGTGCGTAGCTAAATGAAACGTCACTAAAACTTTAGTAAATTATGATTTACACTTTATTGAACTGCAATATTTTAAACATTTCTAATTTATTGTGCCACTGCGTTCATTACAGTCGTCATCAATGGCTTTTAACCGACTTTAAGGTAGGATCATCGTCATCATCTTCATCAACAACCTGAAGATGTCCCCTGCTAAACATAGGCGTCCCCCACCCCAAGGTAGAATAGATATATTCAAAATGAGACTGTTAATAATGATTTTTTTTTTTGCTTAATAAATACTAGCCTAAATGTCGCAGTTTCAGTCGGCGAAATTCAAGCTCTGTGGTGGCTGGTAACTAATATTTTCTTCTTTTTTGATTAGTGGCTTTAAAACGCTTCTTTTTATATATTTATTTATTTCATTCTGGAAGACCAACAGCCGATATAATAATATAAATATTAATATTTATATTAATAATTTCTTCTTCGTTTTATGGCTTTCTATCGTTTTAGCGACAAATCTGCCATGTCATGTGAGTAATTTGTACGATTATGTCATGTCAAACTCCTATTTTGTCAATCGAAATGCCAAAACAAAATGGAGCATATGGGTGAATATTTTACTGATGGCACCATAGACTAGTATTGTATGTATGATGGCACTAACAAGCCTTTGAAGAGAAACGAAACCACAGAGCATTGAAAAATATGACACTTCGCACCTAGATAGAGGCGAAATTAATAATAATATTCGTGCTGAACACCAGATCAGCGATCAAGCAACTGTCAATTTGATATTTAGTTTGAGTTCTGACGTGTCAAAAGAACATGCTCAAAAATAATTATTAAAATGCCTAATTGCGCTGTGATTTGGTGTAATAATCAGAGTAAAAACGTAAATAAACAAAACTCTGGTGTTACATACCACATGTGAGTAATTAAACACACTTTTTAGGTTTCTATAATATACCATTGAGGCAATTCCTACAAATAGGGTAGAAGAACTGATAGTGATGTAACGTGTTGGTTAGCCTTACTAAATATCGATACTTCGATAGTTACTGTTATGGCATCCGGGAATGTGTTGCAATACGTTTTCAATGTTTTTAATTTATTTTGTAGTTAAATTTATTTTCACTAATTAAAATAATAATACCTACTTCTGTTTTTTAGGTTTCCTAGAGATCCTAATATAAAAGATAAATGGATATTAGCAACAGGAAAGTGCAATTGGTTTCCTCAAAAACATGATGCGGTTTGCTCCCAGCATTTTGAAGCTGAATGTTTTATGAGAATGCCTAACTATACACGTTTATTTTTTGACGCCATTCCAACATTAAAACTCCATCCTATTTTCAACGAGGTACTATAATTTCTCTCATCATCATTTATTATTTGATGAGGACACACTAAGATACTTCTGATATTCAATATAATTGTTAAATAATAATATTGCATATCATTATTGTGTCCTTAAAAAAAAATTGTATTTTCAGATGATTTCTATCAAAATAAAACATGACACTCACAACACTACTTATGAATCATCAGCGAAACGTAGAAAGGTATTTATACAAATAACCCTTTCGTTTGTACAACAATCGGCTATCACTACTTCTATCTTCATCATCATCCTCTTTGCCTTTTCCCATTTGTTATTGGGGTCGGCTCCCAATCTAACCTGTAGCGGCGAACTATCAGAATTACATGACCTACTACCATAAGGAACCAGTAACAGGGATGGTTAGACCAGGCTTCAGATTCTATCAGGTATCTAACGACCCGTAACGATTGCCATAGATGTTCTTATGACAACCGAGACCGACTGTGATTAAACATATTCTTAACAGTGGTTACATAAAATCAAAACACACAAAACAATATATAGTTACGCATGCATTGCATTTTTGCCTCGGAGTTAGTTTATTTGAAAATTTACAGACTCACCAATTTGACCAAGAACCCATGAATAACCATTCAATTTAATTAATCAAAGCAATTATGGAAAAGTACGCGGACATAAGACTCCATTATCTTACGAAAAAACGCAACTTCATTGTATCCATTCGAAGTTATTCAAACAAAAATGTTCTATTTTTGGGGCAATAATTGTGATCTAAGAATTATTTTATTTTACACTACCTTTGTGTGGATAACAGAGGCAGATTTTCCTAAAATAATAATTTGATTTGAGTTGACTTAATGTTACAATGTACATACTATATTATTAATTGTTGTATAATTTAAGTAGGTATAAAAATAATAATGTATTGTTGAATACAATTTTGTACATAATAAGCACATAATTGATATTTTTATTTCAAACATTCACGCGTAAAGGTACTTATTTAATTTTATTTGAATTAATTGTTCATAATTATATATTCGGAATCAGTTTTAATTTATATTCTTTCATTTTGTTAATCTTGTTATATTTTTTCTATTTCAAACTCTAGTTTATACATATAATTATACACATCACATAATTATTATCCACCGGAAGACGACCGCTGCTAAACATAGGCCTCCCCCAAAAAACATCAATTTGGACGCGTATTATAAGGGGGGGGGGGGGGGGGGGGGTTTAGCCATAATCGCCACGCTTATAAACTTAATTATTATGACTATAAACTAACGCAAACTACCTATGTACTTGGTATAATAAAACGTATCCAAAATATGAACTGTCATTTGCCATAAAATAGGTAAGATTGTTTATACTGCATCTCAGCCGCGAACCTGTACCAATACATTCAATTTTATTTATTAAAGGAATATATATCGGCTGGCCATTTTCGACTCAGAATTAAAATATAATAAAATAAAATAATACTTTATTGTACACAAAAATACACACAAAAGATACTTACTAAAGTGTACCTAATGATTAGGTAAAAGATACCTTACCGGGTACCTACCTCATACTTTATCGATAAAAATATATCGACTCCACCCGCAGCACGTTTTGCTAACAGCAATGGCACTAATGACAAGACAATTGCAATATATGTCATCTGCGCAGGTAAACCATAGAGGTTTCATTGTAATACCTGACACGCTTGAATTGTATGAAAAGTGTTGGGCAAGGCGCCTCTATCTAGGTGCGAAGCATATTTTTTTTTCATGCTCTGTGAACGAAACGAAATAAAAAGCTTTATAAACTTTAAAGATTAATAAACTTGGAACCATTTGTCAACACTCGTGCATGTTTAGGAACACTTAACGGATAACATATTCCACCCTTATTACACATTTAATTTCAAAAATACACAGGTTTTTGAAAAAAGAATCTTAATTCACCACCGCCATTGTTGGATTAGTTAAAAAGCGCCTTTTAGCCCTGCGTTTGGTCTCACGATGACATTGGCAGAAAAACGCCAGGCAGGTTTTTCTGCCAACTTTTCATGCGTGTACTTCTGAGTCAAAAATTTTATGTTGATTCCATATAAGGTACATTCAAAGGCCTTTAATATGAATTAAAAATAAAATATTGACAATGTTCCCTTTTTTCTATTAATAATTTAAACAACAAAGGCACTATGCCCGCTGAAAATAATATAAAGTTAATTAAATATTTCGATTATTTCAAAGAAAATGACTTAGCAAGCCATACTAAAAATAAGCTTTCTTAATTAATTGGATATAATAATAAAAATAGAATATTTTAATTAACGTTCAATCTTTGTAAAATCTACCATGATTTTTGACCAGGATCACACAGAGCGTGTCCGGGCTACACAACTACGCAATGATCTTGTTTCCTTGAAAACTCAACAGTGAGTAATGTGTGATCATTGTCAGAAGCAGTTATTAACGTTTCAACTGCATCAAGGTCCATGCGGTAACTTTTACAGTCAACAAAAAAAGGAATAATAATCTGTTATTGTGCAGTTGATAATGTACGTAGTTCTTAGAACTAGCAAGTTGAAATGGCAATGGGCAGGCCACATCGCTCGTAGAACTGGCAACCAATGGGAAAGAAAGGTTCTCAAGACGCAGGTGACCACGAGCCGGAAGACGCAGTACAGGCTCTCCACTTAGGTGGACCGATAATCTGATCAAAACCGCGTGGAGCTGATGGATGCAGGAGGCAAGCAGCCACTCAAAGTGGCACTCTGTGGGAGAGGCCTATGTTCAGCAGTAGAAGTCTTCAGGTCTTTGATGATGACGATGATGATCATGCTATCAACTGTGATGTACTTTTATATAACTTACACGCATGGTCATGACAGGGAATAAAACTTAGATCATCGCACGTTTACTATTTTACAACTAAGCATTGTAACTTAGACCTTGATCTGTATGCAATAGAGTGTTTATTGTGTAAAATGTTAAAGCCCGTGAGCTAAGCGCTATTAGTATCTGTCTGCAAACTAATGTGTATCGTATAAAGAAACGTCAAAGAACTATTCCACGTTTTCTCTTCGCCCAGAAGCAATATGTAGCTTGACGCGGTTTTTTGAGCTTCTGAAAATCCTTATAATATAGAATTTTCTCAATGTTTTCCAACCAGCATTTAAATAATTTAGGTTTTTCATATAGACTGTTTCATGTTTAAACTGATGTTTTTTAAACATTTAATAAAAAAATCATTTCACTATTTTATATTTTATTTCATATTTATTTAGTAACTCGAGGCCCAGGCGTTTCACCGGAAATCTTAATTTTCTATATTCTATAAAAAATATTCTATTTAATTTCTATTCTTCTTTCGACCCGTGTGTTCACAATTTAATGCATGTCCGTTCAACGATATTAGTGTGAGAGCTGAACAAACAAAAAAACGTTTCACTTTTTATCAATTGGTAAGGATAGATATTATTTTAATACATTTTAAAAGCAATATTTTATAAAATGATTTTAAAATTGTGTATTTGAATTTGGTAACAGAAAGCTACCTCATCATCATCATCATCATCAGCCTGAAGACGTCCACTGCTGAACATAGGCCTCCCCCAAAGAGCACCACCTTGAGTGGCTGCTTGCCTCCTGCATCCATCGGCTCCCCGCGGTTCTGACCAGGTCGTCGGTCCACCTAGTGGGGGGCCGGCCTACGCTGCGTCTTGCGGTTCGTGGTCACCACTCGAGAACCTTTCTTCCCCATCGGTTGTCAGTTCTACGAGCGATGTGGCCTGCCCACTGCCACTTCAACTTGCTGATTCTCAAAGCTATATCGGTGACTTTAGTTCTCTTGCGGATCTCCTCATTTCGGATCTTATCTCGCAAGGAAACCCCGAGCATAGCTTTCTCCATAGCTCGCTGCGCGACTTTGAGATTGCTCATAAGGCCAACAGTAAGAGACCACGTCTCAGTTCCATAAGTCATCACTGGCAACACACACTGGTTGAAAAACTTTCGCTTTCAGGCTTTGCGGTATTTTAGACGAAAAGACGGGACGAAGCTTCCCGAACGCTGCCCACCCGAGTTGGATTCTTAGTGCGACCTCTTTGTCAAAGTTGGATCTACCTAATTGGACAGTCTGTCCTAGGAAGACATACTTGTCGACAACTTCGAGAGTATCGTTCCCAACAATTACCGGTATAGGTGGAACATGAGCATTAGACATGATCTTTGTCTTGTCCATATTCATCTTAAGACCAACCTGCTGGGAGACTCTACTGAGGTCGTTGAGCATAGTGCTAAGGTCCTCGAGCGATTCCGCCATTATCATCGGCAAAACGAAGGTTAGTGATGTACTCGCCATTTATGTTGATGCCAGATCTTTTCCACTCCAAGAGCTTGAAAATATCCTCCAATGTGTTTGTAAACAGTTTCGGAGAAATAACGTCTCCCTGTCTCACGCCTCTTTGCAATGGAATTTGTTCCGTACTCTGGTCCTGTAGTCGGACTGACATAGTGGCCTTACTGTACAAACACTTCAAAACTTCGATATACCTATAGTCAATTTGGCATCGCTGCAAGGACTGCAGCACCGCCCAAGTCTCAATTGAATCGAAGGCTTTCTCATAGTCCACAAACGCTAGGCATAACGGCCGATTATACTCTTCGGTTTTCTGTATAATCTGGCGTAGCGTATGGATGTGGTCTATGGTGCTAAAGCCTTTTCGGAAACCAGCTTGTTCGGGAGGCTGGAATTCATCAAACCTGCGCGCGAGACGATTCGTAATGACTCTCGAAAACAACTTATACACATGACTCAAGAGCGAGATGGGCCTATAATTCTTCAATAAGGTGTTATCGCCTTTTTTGAAGAAGAGCACCACCACGCTCTTGTGCCACGCTTCTGGCGTTGTACCTTCAAGGATGACAGAATTAAATAACTTCTAGAGGACTATAAGTACCGGTCTACCACCCGCTCTCAGAAGTTCAGTCGTAATTCCATCCTCGCCTAGCGCCTTGTTGTTTTTAAGCTGTTTGAGGGCCATTCTAATCTCGTACAGGCTGATGTCCGGGATATCTTCGGTATAGTGTCGGACTAACTTGGCTCTGGTGTCCTGAGCTGTGTTGCTAGCGGGCTTACGTGTCGAGGTGTATAACTGTCCATAGAAGTTCTCAATCTCTTTCAGAATCTCAGGCTTAGATGAAATGACACTACCATTCTCGGTCCTCAGTTTTGTCATTTGGCATTGCCCAATAGACGAATCTTTTGCGAACACTTTTGTGCCTTGGTTCCGCTCAATTGCGGCCTCAATACGTGAAGTACTAAGAGCACGCAAGTCGTGTCGCATGGAACTCCAGATTCGTCTATTGAGTTCACCGTAGGCTGACATATCAACTGAAGACTGCAGTTTCATTTCGCTCCGGTCTGCCATTAGTTCCAGAGTTTTTTCTGAGAGCTTCTGAGTCCTACTTCGGCGTTAGGTCTTGAAAAACTTGGCTCCAACAGCTTGGACAGTTTCCACCAACCCGTTGTTCAACTCGTCCACTGTGTCACACTCGGCTAGGCACTGGAAGCGATTTTAGAGTTCCAGCTGAAAGCGTTCGGGGTTTTGGATTTGGACAGGATTCGGACGAAGCGTAGACTTCACCAGACGTGACCTTTCAAGCTTATCACTAATATTCAATGTGCCTCTTAAAATACGGTGATCGCTACCGGTTTTCACCTTACTGATCACAGAGACATCATTGAATATGCGTTTCTTGGTCGTCATGATGAAGTATATCTCATTTTTGGTGGAACCATCGGGGCTTATCCACGTCCACTTCCTGGATGGCCGCTTCTCGTAGAAGGAGTTCATCATAAAGAGGCCTCCAGTCAGCCAGCCTCTGCCCCCAAGGGTTCCGCTGCCCATATTCAAATGGCCCCACTCTCAGCTCATCGCCATTCCTTGTGCCCAACTTCGCATTGAAGTCTCCCATCACAATGGTGAAGTATGTTTCGGAAGTATGCATGGCTTCGGATATATCCTCATACATAGCTTCTACTTCAGCGGAGCTGCCGGGGACTGGGGGCCGTTTGTATTTTGTCTGTCATGGGAGGGGGGGGGGGGGAGGGGGCTTGGTGACCGCAGAATATATTTTTTGATTGTACCGAAGAGAATGCTGCTGCCCATTCCCTGGATATTCCCTTAGCCGACTTTTACGGCACCCACGAGAAGAAATGGGGTGACCCTATTCTACAGCCCGGGACCACACGGGGCAAAGCTACCTGCTTCAGTATTATAGGTAAAATAAAAACACACAGACCAAATGATCCACAAAAAAAGTATAACTGATCCCAAGCCAAACCCACGCCAAGTTTCACACCATAAAAGCAAAACACTGTAAAACGAAGTTCCAAAGTTACTAACATCACTAATATTAACGGGAATTTCACGCACTAAATGTGAAATCATTGCCCAAACGGGCTAATAATACTTATTAATGCAACTAATCGGCACGCACGGTGCATTTCGCAGGCCATTCTGCCTTCATTCAGCTCATTGTCAGCAAACAATGCGTGGCTCGATGCCAGAACGTGCTTGCGCTACAAAATGGGCATCCGTCACCATCAAGAGGGGAAAAAGACTTTGAAGCTTCCAAAAGTTGTAAACGCGCTTGGAAAAGACATTTATATGTCTTTATGTCGTTTGATTCTATGTAAGAAAAGCTATGTCTTTCAAAGCGAATCGATAAAAGTAAAATGTTCTGAGACACCTTCACAGAAATAAATTCAAGGCGAACCCAAGTATGACTTTGACGTCCGTACTAAAAAGATAAAGTAACAATACTGGGTGTAATTGAATTCATTAGCATCCTTTGAAACTAGGTAACTACTCCTGTCACTGGTTACATTTCATGTGGACCAATATTTATGAAATCTGACGCATCGATTTGGTATTGACAATAACTGCTAAAAATGGGATAACTTACTTAATCTACTGCTACAGTACAAAATTAAATTAAAATAATTAAGTACTGCTTTTAATTATTACATACAAAGTAAAAAAGCTTTTCATCATCATCATCATCATCAACAGCCTGAAGTTGTCCACTTCTCAAAATCGGCTTCCCCCAGAGAACGCTACTTTGAGCAACTGCTTACCTTCTGCATCCATCGGCTCCCCACGGGTTTCACCAGGTTGTCGGTCTATCTAGTGGGGGGCCGGCATACGCCGTGTCTTCCAGTTTGTGGTCGCCACTGGAGAACCTTTCTTCCACATCGATTGTCAGTTTACTAGCGAGGTGGTCTACTCATGATTGCCATTTCAACTTGCGAATTCTAAGTGCTATATTGGCCACTTTAATTCTCCTGCGGATCTCCTCATTTCGCAAGTTATCCTGCCGGGAAACACCAAGCATAGCTTTTATTAAATATCAAAATCATTCGTGTAGTTAGGTGCCGTAGCTATCTTCATAATTGTCAATAGAAATTATTTTCATTTGCACTCTGTAGTCTTTAATAATCATCAATTAATGATGTACTATCATGTACTCACTTCATAGGTGGACCGATGATCTGGTGAAAACCGTGAGGAGCTGATCGATGCAGGATGCGAGCAGCCGCTCAAAGTGGAGCACTGTGGGAGGCCTATGTTCAGCAGTGGACGTCTACAGGCTATGATGTTTCGTGGAAAAAGTATCCATTATCCACTAAAATAAATTAAAGTTTATTTGAATGTTTATATCTATCAATTCTATAGTTTAGCTGAAAGGATTGAGCACAAATCAACACGCAAATTACCTAAAATGTAAAAAAAAACTCAGATACATGTATAAATTGCGGGTAAAATCTCAAGCGCTTTAACTAGAAAGTAACACTAGTCGAAATTTTCGCGAAAAACAATATTAAATTAATGTAATTCGAATAGAATAAAAGCGTGTGAGAGCAGGATTGGAACAGGATTAGACTGAGAGTGGGCGTCACACTGAAACGGAAATCAGTGGAAACGGTCTAAAAGCTTAAAAATAATTATTTATTAGCTGGGTACAGTTAAATTAAGGGTGTACATGTTATTTCTACAATATTGTAAAGAAAAACCGGCCAGGTGCG
Organism: Ennomos quercinarius; assembly: GCA_910589525.2. Classification (NCBI taxonomy): domain Eukaryota; kingdom Metazoa; phylum Arthropoda; class Insecta; order Lepidoptera; family Geometridae; genus Ennomos; species Ennomos quercinarius. The sequence continues at coordinate 14,288,083 of OU342501.1, read as the reverse complement.
AGTCGGACTGGCCCACGAAGGGTTCCGTACCATTAATAATAAAAGCGAGCAAAAAAAGTCACGTTTGTTGTATAGGAGCCCCCTTAAATATTTATTTTAGTCTGTTTTTTAGTATTTGTTGTTATAGCGGCTACATAAATACATCATCTGTGAAAATTTCAACTATCTAACTATCACGGTTCATGAGATACAGCCTGGTTGGCAAACGAACAGATGGACGGACAGACAGACAGACAGATGGACGGACGGACAGCGGAGCCTTATTAATAGGGTTCGTTTTTGGGTATTTCCTTTAAACAGAAAATGCAATAAGCAAAAATGTATGTTTAGTAAGTAATATTTAAAATAGTGTGATCATCAATAGGAAGCCGAATTAAAATAAATGAACCCTAAAAAAGCTAAAAATACAAAAAAAAACTTAGAAACTTAAAAATGACATGCGTTTATTATAACGGAATATCTACCATAAATATTATTATTTATTTATAACAAGTTGCCAATGCTTTTTTTGGATTTATCATTTGCTCACACTTATTTGTATCCTATAAAAAATGTTTCATATTGTGAGTTGTAATGATACCTGCGGGTTGTATGTAATAAGATCTGCTGAAAAACTGCTCATCAGTTTGGCAGAATGTCGTTATTTAAACTAAGGTTCTATTTTCTGTAAAATAATTTTTTATCAGTGAATACTTCTTTCTGCGGTAACTAATATAATAAGATAAGCAAGTAATGTAAATGGGTTTCATGAAAATACAATTTTAACTGTAGCTTAATGTATTGATTAAACAAAAGTCTAATTATTTATTGTAAATTATTTCATTTAGCTTTTTAATGTAAATATACTGAAATACAAATTCTTACCAAATAATTCATTATGAAAAATGCGTAAAATTATTGTAACGTTAAACATGCTTCTACCAGCTTTTGTTTCATGAGAACATAAAACACTAAAACGCCGGCAGCCAGAAAATTTCACAAACAAAATTTTCTCAAAAGGACTCGAGACATGTTTGAAGAATGACAGCGAAAATATTCTAAGGCATACCCAGAATCGCTTTCTATATAAAGAATTTTCTAGAAAGGGAAGTATTCTTATGTACCCTGAGAACGTGCGGGGATAGTTCGCGTTCCGTTTTTGATATCAAAATTACGAGCCTTGCCTGAAGAATTTGCGCCTCTCCAAACAAAGGAGGAATCGTGATAATATGTACGTATGTATAGGGATGCTGGTTCCGTAGTGGTGTGAAAATGTTTGTTTGACGTGTTGTCACTAGATTTTATCAGCAAGGTTTTTGTATCGTCCTGTTTTAAAGTAAATATATGCATAAAATTCTGAGGATGATTTAAGAGCGATGGTGGCGAAGCGGTAGCATGTGCGCTTCACAATCATACGGCACCGGGTTCAATCCTCGGTCCTGCACCAATGACTTATTTACTAAGTTAGGTGCAGTTTTCGATACCATCGCTCCGTGTCTCAGAGATCACGTTAATCCGTCGGTCCCGGTTGTCATAAGAACATCTATGGAGAACATCTATGGCAATCGTTACGGGTAGTCAGACGCCCGATAGAATCTGACGCCTGATCTAACCATCGCTCTTACTGGTTCCTTATGGGTTACGAGGTCAGATGGCAGTTGCTCGTGTAATTCTGGTAGCTCGCCAATACAGGTGAGATTGAGAGCCGACCTCAATAACAAATAGGAAAAGGCAAAGAAGATGACGATATGCCTAACATTCTGTACTTGAAAATCATACTAAGCTCACTAGTAGAATCACAAGTTAGAAACCTATTGTAACCTACAATTACTGGACATTGTGATATTACTCGGAAAATGAGATTTTATGGTATGATCTCGCAGTCTAGAAATCTTTAGACTAGACTTTGGGATGTCTCAGGATTACGTGCGCAGTGCAGTGTCACGCGAAACTTTAATATTGAGTTCCGAGTGACACTGCATCTGTTATGGGCAGCCGTGATGCTTAACATCAGGCGAAGGACTAGCGCCTCGCGTCATTTGTTTATATAAAAAAAAGACCACGCGTACAAACCAATCAAATAGATTCTTTTGTCCTATTATGGCTTAAACACTGCCTACTAATGCTTAACGTAGTAAGCCCGACTTGTTCTTAACCCGTTTTGTTAAAAAAGTATGTAAAACCCTAAGCGTAAAAGCTTTTATTCAGTAGGCTCATGACTGATGGCACATTTGGTTTCGCTGACTAGAAGACGTCTTCGTGTTCTGAGTTCGTAACACTTGGGTGGGTTTTGTTAGTAACTAATAGTTAAAAACTGTAACAAATTTTAACCAATGCTTTGAGATATAAACATAATTCAGTGGACCAATGCTTATAATTTGGCAGTTTTTTTAACCATAGTTAAGGTAACCTACCACGGATCATAAAATCCATCCTTAGACTTAGGATTAACTTAGTAAAGTAAAAGTGAGCACTAGATTTTAAAGAAATAAGTTCTTTGTGGTACTGCAGTGCGTTGGTCTTTGATACTCTAGCTCGGAAGTACTACAAGAAACCATAACAGCTATTTAGAGCATTCCGGTTTGTACAATGCTTTTAGCTTACTTGAATGCTACTGCAAAGAGGTTTTCCAATCTATTTACTCTTGCAAAGTATTATTTTTGCTTGGTATAAGAATTTTGTCCATTATAACGCGAAATACTCTACATTATTTTCTGGTAAACTTAAAAGCGTTTCTTTTTAAATAGGCACTCGTTTTCGTGATTACGAAAACGAGTGCCTATTGAGGGAAACATAACAACAACAACAACAACAACAACAACATAAACATAATCATGTTTATGTCGATACGGTTGAAATAAACTTATAATAGCTACACAAATTAAATTCGCGGGTCAATATTAGCTAATATTTCCATTTTCTTTGATCAGCCTTGTCTGGCTACTATCCGGTCATAAAAATACTCTGCAGAATTAATATTTTTTTATAAGGCCTCATTCACTGTTTGATCTGCAACTTGTTTTATTTTCCGCAGAGTCTAAAGTTTTCGGAATAAAAAAGTAGACCAATTTTGATCTCGGTAGGCAAGAAACTTTTGTTCAAAATTTCATCCGAATCTTTTTTTTTTTTTATTGTTTATAGGCAAAGCATTTGACCACTGTCTCACCTGGTGGAAAGCGATGACGCAGTCTACGATGGAACATGCTTGCCTAGAAGATACCAGCTAGAAGATGATGTAACTTGTTGGCAACCGATAGAAACACAAAAATGTATGGATTTGACAGTTGCAGTACGCAGCTTATGTACAGAGTTACTATGGAAATTTTTAAATTTGGATTGAAATTTCTTTTGTTGCATTGCTATCAAAGTTACATGATCACCCCGATGTTCACTCTCGACTTGAAGACTTCCAGATCATAGTTAGCTGGAAACAAGGACGCCGGCAAGGTGTTCCACTCATTGGCTGTTCGCACTATAAAGTGCATAGCAACACGCTTAGTGTGGGTTGATGGAATTTCAACCATATATGGGTGCCGTGTTTTTGTGCCCCTTGATGTCCGGTGAAAGAAAGGAGATGGAGGAATAAGATCGTGTAATTCCTTCGCACACTCTCCAAAATGCAGTCTATAAAAAACCGATAAACTGGCAACTTTACGCCGGTGCTCTAAACTGTGGAGCTTAGCTTCCACCAACGCATCATTACCAATGATTCTTTTGGCTCGTCCTATATAATATCTGAACAGATATTTTATTATGAAAGCCGCATACACAAACAAACGAAGCGTTACAGTAATATTGTTGTGATCAATGAAGAAATTTTTTATTCCATGTTTATTCTTTGATTTATTAATGGTTTGTCGATTTCTTGTCTACGTTTCGATACGATATCCAATCAGTCAAATCCACTATATGGCTTTGAACCCACCTCAAGAAGGTTATTGAAAAAACAACAGGCTGTGGAAGTCATTTGGGCCCGCCACTTGCAGTAGGGCTAAATGCTAAAATACTAAGGACAGCATTTTTGCATTAGGCTTAAAGACCTGCGGGACTAAGCTTTGAAAAGCTTAACGAGTTTAACGACCCCAAGAATACAGCAAAATTTTTGTGTTTTCTAAAACTGAGTGCTAAAGCTTTTAGTGTTTAGGCTGTTTAAATATGAGAGCGAAGAGGTAAGTTCTTAGAGTAGTTTGTTATTTACTGTTGTAGCTTAATGGGCTGAGGGAATACCTAATACAGAGAACTTTGTAATACCTGCTCTTGTTTTTGTACGATAATTATTTCAGCATTTCATTGGTTGAGAATAAAAAGCCAAATTCAAAGTTGAAGAGCTTATTGCTTATAATGTGTTATTTTAGCACGTTAACATGTCAATATCGTAAGAAAATAAAATTTAAATGCAAAGTGATATAATTATATAAAATTATTTAAAAAAAATTTAGTTGTCTATTATTTATAAGTGCAAGCAATCTGATGACAGAAATGCTACACATACTTAGGTTTGTACAACTTAAAATCTTAAAAGTACTGAAGGATCATTGGTTTATGACAGCCAATGATCAACAGACAATTCCGTATTTTTAAGTTGACATGAGTTTAACTTTAATACGAGAAACCGGATGTTTAGATTACCTAATTCTATCAAAATATTTTTTTTTCATATCAAATACCTATTTATATCTTACTAAAAACTCCTTCCTATCAATGTATAAAAGTGAAAAAAAAATCTATTAGTTTTGTGTATTTTTCCCACCGTATCCGTTACCGTATTCCTACCCTAGGAGCTAGCGACTTATTGAATTGTTACAATTTGTTTCAACAAATAAATTTAGTATCTTTTTCTTTCTTTCTTTTCTTTTTATTTGTTTGATTTTCACACAACAACGGTTGCACCAATTAGGATTATTGTACTCAGATTGCTTAAGGTATCAAGGTCAGTATTTAGGGTACTTTTTGTCCCGGAAAATGAAGTATTTCCGTGGGAAAATGGATGAGGTACGGGTGAAGCCATTGCTTTCCTTTAGTTTAATTATACAGCGTTAAATAATTTGTGCAGCAAGCATTTATAATATGGTACATAACTTTATAGTAATATTCCATCGAATTATGTAAATATTCAGAGGTAACATGACTAGTATTTTATAGACTGTGAATTTTTCAGCATTCAAAGCGCTGCATTTTAGCTCAACACACCTTGTAACGTGATTGTACTACGTAAATTCAGCATTAAAAGCGTTGCAAGCGGATTTTATTTAACATAATTGAGTGCAGATTTTAGCTGTTTAATCTAGCGCTCTTTCCGCTCTATTTACTTGAGTTGGCTAGGTTATTATGCAAATATATGAAACGATGTTGGTTAACTGCATATTTTCGTTTGATTAACTATTAAACAATCCACTTTTAATGCACCATCAAAGAGTTTTAAGCCCATTAAAATATAAAAAAGTAAGCAATTCAACCAAGGAGATGTATAAAAACGTTTTAAAAAAATTAAAATCTATTTGCCAAGTGATCCCGCGAGCAGTTTTTTAGACCAAATGTTCATTCGATCAGTAGCAAAAACATAAACGGCTGTTTCCACAAACAAATATTGATACAGGTAGTGTTAGTTCTATCAGTATTATAACTAAGTCGGCCTTCTGTAAAACAACAATAATAAGTATTCATCTTTAGCATATTTTTTACTTATAGGTGGTAGGACTTTACTGCAAAGTTCGTCTAGGTAGGTACCACTGCTTTGCCAGTTATTCTGCCACCAAGCAGTAGTGTGCAAGCACTTCTGTGTTCCGGTGTGGAGAACATTGTAGCTAGTGAAATTACTAGGCAAATGAAACTTTATAATCTAATCTCACAGTTTAGAAGTGTAATTACCAGACTGTGTGATATCTCAGGAAAACGTACGCAGTGCAGTGTCACGCGAAACTTTAATTTAGAATTCCGAGACACACCGAGGACACCAAGGCATCTGTTATGGGTGGCCGTGACGCTTAACACCAGACAAACGACTGGCTCGTCACGTCATTCATCGTCATCCTCTTTGCCTTTTCCCATTTGTTATTGGGGTTGGCTCCCAATCTAACCTGAAGCGGCGAGCTACCAGAGTTACACGAGCGATTGCCATCTGACTGCGCAACCCATAAGGGATCAGTAATAGGGATGGTTAGGTCAGGAGTAAGATTCTATTAAGCGTCACGTTATTCGTTTAGGAAAAAAAAATTAGAAGGCTGCGCACGTATAAGTAATTTCAAAGGTCGCTCTATTCCACTTCGCCAGTGTTTTGAGGTCGTCACCGCGTGACCGCGGTTAAAATTACATGAAATATATTCGAACTCCGCACAACTATAGATTTCCCGTGAGAGAGCCAATCTCATTGTCTGTCGCAAATAAAGCCGCAGCCTAGATAATATAATAAAATACTCCTATTTTTTATTCATTTAGCTATTTAAGTCAATTATTATTTAGTAAAGTTATCAAAAATCTTTTCTTTTATTTTATGTTGGTATATGCAGTAAAGAATTTTCTATTCTAATTTAATATTCTATTTTACAACATAAACTTTGAAAGTGAAAGTTAAGATTTTAGTAAAACGTACTTAGTTGAAATTATGTATGATACCAAATCTCACAACCCAGCACGTCGATAAAATATTTGTATCAGAACAAAATAATCTTGAGTCATTATGTATGTGGCTTGAGATATATGTATATGTGTAACAACGCGGCGATGCAAAATGAAGTTTGCCTCGCCTTGTTACCTCATCAGTGCATGGACTGAAACTACCGCACAGAGCTAAGTAAGTTAGTGCGACAGCATAATAAACAACCAGAACAAGTCATAAGTGGGAGAGGGTACTTCTGGTTATAAAATGGGTTGTTTGTGTGGAAGGATTTTGGGTTCATGCTACCTAAATCCTTTCTCTCGCTCGCGGTGCACCGTTTTTGAAAATAAAAATATTATATTTACTTACAAAAAATCAGGCTTAACTAGGCCCTCAATAATAACATTATAAATGTTCATCAAAAGTATTTTATTAATCCAAACAAGTCTTCATACATAACAATCAATCCATGTGGATTGACTTATTCTCGTTGTTTTTCTCAGTTGGTAGTAGCTCTGCTTTCTGAACTGTAGGCTGTGGGTTTGATTCCCACCTGGGACAAACATATGTGTGATGAACGTGCTTGTTCCGTGTTTGGGTGTTATATTGTATTCTATGTATGTATTTACAAACAAAAAGTATCTAAGAATTCTGTCAGTTATCTGGTTCCCATAGTACAAGCTATGCTTAGTTTAGGTCCAGATGGCACTGTGTGAAATGTCCACTCATATTTATTATGTTATTATTATTTATATTATTAATAATAGCAATCGTTGCGCAAAATTCTTTTCCAATCGATTCAGCGGTCTTATAGTTACGGTTTTCAGTAATTTTATCAATATAAATTTTCCCTTTGCTTTTGAATAATTTCAAAGTGAACGTGGCAGCACAAGAACGCGCACCACTTCAATGAACGATTCTACGAAATAAATAAAACATTCATTTTCACGTAAAATGCTAGTTCTTTTCCAGCATGTATTTCTACGTACTTACCGAAATCGCCGGTACCCCGAAAACCCGAAACATATTTTCCATGTAAACTGTTCGTTTATCGTAAGCGTAAAAGGTTTTTTTGAGAACAGATTTGTATGTAGCATGGAATTGTTTTAGTTTTAGCGATGCCTTAAATAAAACCTCTAAATTGGGAACTTCTTTTACCTTTTTTACGAAAAACACGAATGTTGCTACCTGTGTCGAAGCCACAGACATCTAATACAACAATACTAAGCAGACCCAACATTATCTTCACTACTACATAGACGCGAGAGAAATGATATATCCATTTCTTTCGCTCTTATTAAAATTTAATAACTTTATCTCTTTCGTTTTTGCTGTTGCAACACTTGCGCACCCATGGACAAAAAGGAACGCATGCCCAAAACGCAATCATGTTACCATGGAAACATATCGTTGTGTCGTAACGTTCCATATAGGAAAACACCCGAATTATCTTTTCACCAGTAAGATTTGATGTCCATGTCACTGTGTGCGTGAGATTTGCATGTTGTAAAAAGTGGCACGCAATATTTCTCTTATGTTATGCCTGCTTACTATGGTATTAGATGTGTGTCGAAGCGCGTACTATTTCAAAAAAGAACAAAGAGACCTACCTCAAAGGAAAGATGACATTATATCTTTACATTTCTACATTTCTAACTGGCCCTGCATCGGTCTCTTCTTGTCGCTACAGCTACATATTTATCTCTCTTTCTTTTGCATGGCGAATTTTTGGCGTTGCGGTGACCCCTTTTGAGACTTCGCTTTCTTCTTTTATATACCAACATCTATATTGTCATCAACCTGAAGATGTTCACTGCTAAACGTAGGCCTCCCCCATAGATCGCCACTTTGACCGGCTGCTTGCCTCTTGCATCCATCGGCTCCCCGCAGTTTTCACCAGGTACTTGGTCCGCATAGTGGGGGGCCGGCTGCGCTGTGTCTTCCGGTTCGTGGTCGCCACTCGAGAACTTTTATTCTCCATCGGTTGTCAGTTCTACGAGTGATGTGGCCAACTGTGTGGTTAATTCTAAGAGCTATATTGGTCACTTTGGTTCTCCTGCTCACATATCCATGTATTTGTATAGCGTATACCTACCTACCACTACTTAATGAAAGACAAGCAGCCCAGCAAGTTAGTCATTTCATGTTTTTTTTAAATAACTTAAAAAAAATTAAAATAGCTAAAGTTGTTTGCTTCTCAGATAAATCCTAGCTTAATACTTTATGTACCTACTAAGCAGAGAAACGGAAATCTCCATAAAATTTCAGATAGATTCCGTCACGCTTCGATACCGGATGACCCAATTTCACGCATTTCGTTGAGTTTTTTCCAAGCTGGCAAAATCTCGGCTGGTTTGAGTTTCCTGGACATATTACCGTACGTTCCGAAACACGCGCGGTCACTGGACTGAAAATAAACTGTGTATACCTCAGGAAAAATATCTACAGATCACTATAGACTATTATTGATCTACCTATTACTACTATGATTACTATTTTAGAATATAAAATACACGCTCATCATCATCCCCTTTACCTTTTCCCATCTCTAATTGGGGTCGGCTTCCAATCTAACTTGTAGCGGAAAGCTACCAGGATTACACGAGCGACTGCCGTCTGACCTCGCAACCTATAAGGAACCAGTAACAGGGATGGTTAGACCAGGCATCAGATTCTATCAGGCGTCTAACCATTGCCATAGATGTTCTTTTATGACAACCGGGACCGACGGCTTAACGTGCTTTCCGAGGCACAGGGCGATGGCATTGAAAACTGCTCATAACTTACTAGATAATCATTGGTGCAGGGCCGAGGATCGAACCCGGTGCCGTAAGATTGCGAAGCGAACATGCTACCACTCGGCCATCATCGCTCATTATATAATACGCCCTATAAGGTTTAATACATACTATAAGGTTTAGTCTGTACATTAATTGCTAACTCTATGAGGTATTTTGGCAACCTTTGTTCTCCTGTGTGATCTCCTGTGTGATTTCATCTCGCAGGTAAACACGGAGCATAGGTCTCTCCATAGCTCGTTGCGCAACTTTGAGCTTACAAATGAGACCTACAATAAGAGACCACGTGTCAGTGCCATAAGTCATCACTGGCAACACACACTGATTGAAAGCAAAGGCCTTTAAGAACAAAGATTCTCAGGCTCTGCGGTATTTTATATGAAAATATAAGTCGAAGCTTCCCGAATGCTGTCCAACTGAGTAGGATTCTTCCTGCGACCTCTTTGTCGAAGTTCGACCTACCCGATTGGACAGTCTGTCCTAGGCTGGCATATTCGTCGACAACTTCAAGAGTATTGTTCCCAACAACTACCAGTATAAATAAAAAAATGAGCCTAAGACATGATTTTTGGCTTACAATCGTTGAGAATGGGGATATGTAAATTAATAGCAGATATGATCCTTAGTGATTAAATTAATTAATAAAGCTATCATCATCATGCTATCCCACTTAGGATAGGTTGGTGCAGAAAGCCTTACTTTTCCATTCACCCCTTATATTAATCATTACAATATTTACCCTCTTAGTACATAATATCATCCTATGCCATAATTATAGTCTAGCTATACTATTTTCAGTTTCCTTTGCCATTTTTAACCAATTTTAGAAGGAGGACAATCTATATTGGACTGTAGGTATGTATTTTTTATGTACGTTCTCCTATTTTATTTAGAAGTTAGGCATTTTGAAATATTACTTAATAATTTACAAATATGGTTAATAAAACAATAAATAAAAAGAATCTTTAAAAACGGTACGGTCAGCAGTCACGTTGCTGCTTCATGAATAAGTAAATTAAATCCTGCTCTGACATCGCATAATGTATGTGTTTTAAGTTAAACGTTTTAAATTAAAAAAACAAATTTTATAACTCAAAATCAAGTACTGTTTTAATGTGTTTTTGTCGGTATGTATGACACTAACTAATTTTGTATTTCTATATCAGATGAAGCAGTCAAACGTCGGCCTGTTCATACATTTAAAAAACATTAGAATCCATTAAAACGAACCTCGGTAATATCCATTATAAGACAGAGACTTACAAAAATGTAAGCAAGTAGAAAATCTAATATTTAAGCTACCAAAAGCATACAGCCTCCAAGCGTAAACGTAAGTGTATAGCTAGCGAATTACCGAAGGTTTTTGAAATGATAAGTTTTCATATTTCGCTCCGCTTTTGTGTTAGTCTAAACCTAGAGCTTCACGCTACGCCGTCATCTTGAAAATCCCAAAAAATATCATAGAAATATACACAGAGCATTGAGAATTTCACTACCAAAAACTCTTAGCAAATACACCGTGGCTTAAAAGCCTTGTGTTGGTTCTCTACGCCTTTGTCATACTCATGAATAAGACAACAGCAGAGTTAGTTTAGCTTGAAATTGTAGAGTATATCATTTATGATAATACCGACTTTGGTGTGTACTTTGAGGTTACTGCGTCGCGAGATGAGGCTGAATGGTAATCTCTGATTTTTATGCCAATGTTATACAGTTTAGCTCAGTTTAGTTTGAGGAAGACTTGTGGCTTGAACTAATGGAGAAAATAATAAAAAAAGCAAAAGAATGACGAACGATCCAAATTTAAATTATCTCACACAGATCTTCATTCTTTTGTTTTTTCTAATAGTTTTGATTTGCCATAACTATCTCTCAGCCAGCAAGTGTAAAGACGTACTAATATATTTAACTTAACGTCTCAAAGTTTAGGTAACCATTACATTAATAACATCTAAATAAAATAAAAATGGTTTCATGTATAATAGATGTACAAACACGAAAAATCTTTTTTGAAATGAAAGAGTTATGACCTAATAGATTTTAAGTAAATCGCAAATACTTAGCCCCGAGTAAAATTAACAAGTTTAGTAGTTAGCAATAGCAACCTTCTTAAGGTTGTAACAAACCGGCACAATCTTGCGACGCGGCCGGTGTTCCGAACCGTGGAAAGCTGGCTAGCAGCGTCCACGTCAATTAAACAGGCTGTGACCGCGTGGCATACCGCGTAGGACCGCGCCAGTTTGTTCCAACCTTTAACATCTCCTTCATTCAACGCAGTTATATTAATCTCCTTCTTCTTCTCGTGTAGACAAGTGGTGAGCCCTAGTGTCAGAATTTTAAGGCCACTCAATGGCTTCCGACTTGGTTTAACGACTATTGTCTTACGACAACAGCCGGGACCGACTGCTTAACATGCCCTCCGAAGCACGGTAGCGCTCTGTTGTAAATACCACTTTTTGCTGTAGCGGTCACCCATAAAAGTAGTAACCGCAGCAAACATTAACTTTACCAATCAGTTAGAAACGGTTAGTCATGCTTCGCTATGAGCGATACAGTTATATTATAATTATTATTTTGATAGTGGAAAAATGTTGAATTCCTGAGTCGAGCACGCGCGGATTTGAAATCATTACTTGGTTGCTTGGCAGTAAAGTATTGTTCCGGCTATAGGGACGAGTTTATCCATGTAATTACAACACTATCCTAATAACAGTAGGTAATTATACCTACTACAGCTACACGTTACTTTTATCATGTGAGGAAACAGTGTGGTAAAAACTAAAGGATTTTACCCTCTGCAAACGTATACATTTTCTTAGACCACTCCACTCACGCTTAAGCCTTGTTCATCATTCATTTTTATTTTGCTTTTACGCACCTGTCAGAAAATATTTACTGTTTTAGTGATGCGAATTCTCCGATGTTATATAATTCCCGAGGGATTTTATCCGTAAAAACCACGGTTTCTTATCTTTTCAGGAAAAAAGACACTCTTTCTCACCTTTATTCGGCTGTAAAAATTCTGACGAAAAGTGTTTTTGGGCGAGACTTACTACCTTTGAGAAAGTTATTTTTTTAATAAAGGAAGTACTCGGGTAGTGGTTTGGGGGAAAATGTTTCGAGATAGTCATTTTTTTATCAAAAAGGGTTGAATAAGAAGACTGACCTGCATGTTATTTTTATCTCGTATCTCTCTTATAGATCAGCTATCATTCTTTACGGTAAATCATATTCTAAATGGGGAAGCAAAGTCTTCCAATGACGTCTCGCATTAGATGTTTTGTGCATTTACCCCCGTCAGCATATTTACCCTAGCCAACCTAACTCTTGATGGTATTATAAGCTGGTTTATATACCAAAAAGGATACCTAATGTCTTTTTTCTGGTGGCAGGATACTAGAACAACGGTAAATGATCCCGCACCGGGTCAAAATTCTCTAGGCATGATGTAGACAAAAATGGTTTATTCATATATATAATCACGAAATTCATACTTCATGATTCTGATTCCAAGAGCTATATCGGTCACTTGACCGATATAGCTCTTAGAATCAGCAAGTTGAAATGGCAATAGACAGACCACATCGCTGGTAGAACTGACAACCGATGCAAATGATGAGAAAGGTTCTCGAGTGGCGACCACGAACTGGAAAACGCAGCTTAGGCCAGCCCCCTCTTGAGTGGACCGACGACCTGGTGCAAACGGCAGGGAGCCGATGGATGCAGCAAGCAAGCAGGCGCTCAAAGTGGCGCTCTGTGGGGGAGACCTCCACAGAGCAGAGTGTATGTTCGGCAGTGGACGTCTTCAGGCTGTTGATGATGATGAAATTAATAAAATATTGTTTATTAACGGGATATTCATATCACACACACATCACATATTCACATGTTTCGAGTTGCCGATATTAAGGTGGAACGTTACACTGGCGCGGGAAATTCAAATTTTCTTGCGTTCTTTTGCCAGTAATAGCTTAATTACTCAACATGATTACATGAAAACTAATTTTGCGGAAATAAACAGAATGTATCAACAAATTACGATTAAAAGTATCTCCTAGATATAACCAATGGGCTTAGCGACAAATGGCAATAAACAACTTTCTTCTTAGTTTTTCAGTCTATTGCCATTTATCGCTAAACCAATGATAAGTAGGTGATACTTTTAATTGTAACTTTTTGATACATTATATTTATTTTCGCAAAACTAGTTCTCATGTAATCACGTTGAGTAATTAAGCTATTATTCGCAAAACAAACGCAAGAAAATTTGAGTTTCCCGCGCTAGTGTAACGTTCCACCTTAAACAATATTTTAGTAATGTTAATGACCATGGAAGTTTGAAATCTTATATTGATGAAATTATGTTCTTGGAAAAATGAAATAGAAATTAAAAAGTAATTATACATTTCTTCGGAAAAAAATACCCCGTAAAAATGTAACAACAACACTAAAAAGGCGTTAAACGAGCGCAAAAGGAGAAGCTATTATTTTAGGACTAAAATTTAATTAAGCTGGCTCAAATGACCCTGTACAGAGTACAGGATCTGACCCTTTCCCTAGTTTGTAATAAAACCACCCTTATTACCAACCCTCAAAGCTGAAAATAACATTCTTCTATTAATTGTAGTTGCTTTACTAAGTCTCAAAACGAACCTTATTCCATTCACGGAAGGCTTATGAAAATACTATTTTATGTTGGGGAAAGTCAAGCTATGGATATAACATGACCTAAATATGAACCTTATTGCAGCGTCATAAGGTTCAATAAGTATTTTTATGTACGAGTTAAGGTGGCGTAGTCCCGGTGGAAATCCTGAAACACGGGTTTGCTCTCTATGTGGCAATAACCACGCTACCGTGAAAGTAAATTGTCCGTTAATTTATAAAGTACACGTAATCATATGTATAAGAATTGTGTAAACAAAGTAAATCAGTGTCAAATGGAATGAACCTCCATGTTGATTAATTTTGTACACTGAGGACTGATTTATTGACCTTCAACTCTAACATTTACCGAAAATTTTGAGCTTTTATTTAAGTAACTCGGGATTGAAATTCAAAATACAAAATGATACATGAAAATGAGACATTTTCAGTGTAGGTAACCTAACCGTTGGCCTCATTAGTAAGCTCAAAGTCGCCCAGCGAGCTATGAAGAGAGCTACATGCTTGGTGTTTTCCTGTGAAGTAAGATCTGAAACAAGAAGATCCGCAGGAGAACTAAAGTGACCGATATAGCTCTTAAAATTAGCAAGTCGAAATAGCAATAGGCAGGCCACATCGCTCGTAGAAATGACAACCGATGGGGACGAAAGGTTCTCGAGTGGCGACCACGAACCGGAAGGCGCAGCGTAGGCCAGTCCCCCATTTGGTGGACCGACGAACTAGTGAAAACCCGCGGGGAGCCGATGGATGCAGGAGGCAAGTAGCCGCTCAAAGTGGCGCTATTTGGGGGAGGCCTATGTTTAGCAGTGGGCGTCTTCAGGCTGTTGATGATGATGATGATGAACCTAAACTATCGTTCAAAAAATTAAACACCGGCGGTCACTCGGAACTCGAAATTAAAGTTTCGTGTGACACACGCACTGCGCACGTCATCCTGAGACATCACACAGCCTAAAAAAAATTCTAGACTGTGAGATCAGTTCATAAAGTCTCATTTGCCAGTATTTTTTTGTTGCAGTGACGATTATTAGGCATTTGAGATTTCTTGGGTAGAATTTTGACACATCATTATCATTACGAATCAAAGACAGGATAATGATGACAGGATAATGACTTTCAAACCTATGCAACTTGCAGAATTTGAAACTACTTTTAGAATGGTGAAGGATAATCGCGAGACTACTATAACTTGTTATAGTTTTCTCGCGATTATCCTTCACCATTCTAAAAGTAGTTTCAAATTCTGCAAGTTGCATAGGTTTGAAAGTCAAGTTACCACAAAGCCATACCATTCTAATCAAGATTAATTTTCAATGAATACCAATTATCCTTTTACGTCCAAAAAGAATAGACAACAACCGATCTAATTCCGCCTACATTAAAAGCCATTAAAAAAATAACAGCCGTTTTGAAGAGCTCTTTACGAGTTTTTAAATGGCGTCCCGTGTTTCCGGCTAAATAAAGCTTAACAGCAGGTGGAACAACAAGGGGCCATTAGGGGTTCAATTGAGATAGTAGGTCAACGGACAGGGCCTTTCATATTTTTGTCAGGCACAGTTAATTGGGAAAACTTTATTTTGTTTTTGTTCTCTTTCCTAGCTCACGGTGCAACTACGGAACTGATTGTGATCATTTAGTTACTAGTTGCGCCGCACGGTTTCACCCATGAATAATAATAATAACGCCCAACGACCACACACATAGATCCTGGACCCTAACTAGGATTCCATGTATCTAAGGACCCAGGAACTACGAGGACCATAGTCCCACAACACCCAGATACAGAACAAGTATTTGCGTTTTTTTTTCATGTGCAGAAATACTTGTCCTGATGCGGAATCGAACCCGCCGCCTCCGGGTTACGAGCCGACCTGCTCAACCACCACACCACAGAGGCTGTCTGCCTAAATAAAGAATAAATAGTATCCTATGTGTTAATCCAGCGTATAAGCTATCTGCATTCCAAATTTCATTAAAATCCGTTTTAGAGTTACCGAGATATAAGGTAAAAAATATTAACACACACAAATTTTCGCATTTCTAATTTTATAGGAAGGATATAGGATAGGAATAGGAAGGATCGGATAGGGTTAGAAAGGATAGGATTGGGATAAGTATTTATAAGATAGTAGGTTAATAAGATAGTTTAGAGGCCAAGGAAAATCATAGGGTATGTATTATGCGGGTGCAGACATGGGACACAGTTAGTGATGAATGGGGTTGGGGCCACTTATCGCTAAGAACAATAAGTAAAGTTCCTTCCTTATTATTACTCTTAAGTTGCTAAATATACTCTATAGCATCATAATGGGATAAGAAGTGAAGCTAAGACTAAGTTTAAAGTGCACTTAAAACTGAGAGATCACGATAGTAGTTCCACTATAAAGTTAGTAAGTATATTATTGTTTCATACAATCAACAGGCAGAATCTAGTATTAAAATAAAATATCATCTACAGGGTAATTTTTAATCACCTAAACCTACCTTTAACCTTTAAGCTCATAACTTCATCATCATCATCAACAGCCTGAAGACGTCCACTGCTGAACATAGGCCTCCCCCAGAGCACGCCACCTTGAGCGGCTGCTCGCCTCCTGCATCCATCGGCTCCCCGCGGCTTTCACCAGGTCTTCGGTCCACCGAGTGGGGGGCCGGCCTACGCTGCGTCTTCCGGTTCGTGGTCGCCACTCGAGAACCTTTCTTCCCCATCGGTTGTCAGTTCTACGAGCGATGTGGCCTGCCCATTGCCACTTCAACTTACTAACTCTAAGAGCTATATCGGTCACTTTAGTTCTCCTGCGGATCTCCTCGTTCCGGAGCTTATCTCGCAGGGAAACACCGAGCATAGCTCGCTCCATAGCTCGCTGCGCGACTTTGAGCTTACTAATGAGGCCAACAGTAAGAGACCATGTCTCAGTTCCATAAGTCATCACTGGCAACACACACTGATTGAAAACTTTCGTTTTCAATCAGTGTGTTGTTTAGCTCATAACTTACATCACTGAAACAAACCACTTTTAATACATTCAAAAATGTAAAATTTTACCACAAAAAAATTGTTAATTTTTTATTTTGGCGTTATAGCGTATTACCATAAAAAAAATTATAATACGGGTTAATGCTCAATGATAACAGAATAAGTTTTGCAGCCTGTATTGCATGACACGCAAAAAAGTGGAAATAACGGTTTCAAGCGAAGTTTTAACCCATTACATTGGCAAAAATATTAAGAATAGAAAAAAAAAACAGTACAACAAAAGTTTTTTTTTTAATGACATGAGTTATGCCCTAAAAGGTTTTAGGTAAATTAAAATAACCCTGTATTTTAACAGTTGAGAATTGAGAGACAGGGTGGCAAACCACATAGGCCACGCAGTCAACAGGGGCATTTCCATTTTTAGACGCAATTTAACACCGCAATAAAAACAAGCAAGCAGGCTCATCACTCAAGTGGTCTACTCGTCGTCACTTCCTTCTATAAAAGTGGTAGCAAGGTTGTTCCAAAGTCGTAATCCGCTTGATCTCTGTATTCATGCGTCTGAAGGTCATAAAATTGTCGCAGTGCGCCTGTACTCATGTTGTATTCAGAAAGGGAAAGTCTAATTGGTATTAACTGTGGCATTAGTGATATCAATAGGTTGGAAACTGTTGGCAGGACGCGACGTGAATTTTTGATGGTGGAAGATTCCGGGCGGTAGATACCCATTGATCTTGTTGTAGGTAAGGTTAAAAAGACATAGAATAATTTAGATTGATTAATAATATTGCTGAGGGTAGAAATTAGGAGTAATTTGTTTTTATTATGGTTTTTTGATTTCTTTATGCGTTAACTTTTTTTTGTATAGTAAAAATGACATTATTATGAATAATTAATTCACTTTTTACTTGCTTCGGCTACCCACGTAATCGGAGTTTTGGTTGCCAATTCAATGAGCACAAAACCATTCTTGTGTGAAATTAACGCTAGAAACTGTACTTGTTCTATTAGTAGAACAGACGTGATTTTTTTTTCCTACTAGTTCTACTGGTAGAACAAATAGTAGAACTGACGGGAACGACCCGATTATTTCAGCTCCCGTTGTTCGTGTAGCCTGGAAATCAACTTTCTCATAACAATCATTTTAATTTGTCTACTATTTATGTTTTCTGAACTTTTGTCTGTCTGTCTGTCTGTCCCTTTGAACACGCATCACGCTGAACTACTAAACGGGTTTTGCTGAAATTTGGTGTGATTGGTATGCTAACTTTTCAGAACAACATTTAGAATACTTTTTGATTTCTATAACGGCCAAGTGCTGGTTGCACGAAGAAACGTGTATCTAATTTGTGTAGTTTATTATTATACTCATCCTGTCGAAAGGAAGATGCAAGCGAAAGGGAAAAACTCCCCCCCCCCCCCCCCCCCTCTGGGCAACTAGTGACCGATACAATTCAAGTTATTTTTATTTAACACCAATATAATTATAACCAATGCACTTAGCGTAGACCGAAACAACAATTTTTAAGTTTATTTTTGCGTAAAAGACAAATTCAATTGAAATTCATAACGTCAGTATAAATTCGGTCCTGCGTCGTAGTAATTACAAACCTCCATAAAACCTCGGCGTTCTGGCTACGACTTAATCTGGCACATTGCCTACTCTAGTTTTAAATAGTGAAATTAACGTTATTTACTAACTGAAATTAATTTTATTCGTGAAGTTGTGCAGTGAGGAGAGACCGCAAGACTCTGTTCAAGCCAGTTTTGCGTTAACATACTTTGTATGTTTTCAAGCTTCAAGTTTAAGATCAACGTCTTTAATTTTGACTAGTTGACCCGCCCCGGCTTCGTTCGGGTTAATTAGTTTTGCGCATTAACCCTGTTTATGGGTAAGAGGGAAGCGGAATGGGAAAAAGATAGGGGAACAGGATGGAAGAGAGGGAGGATTCAAGCCTGCCTTCCTTTGCTAGTCTATCTATTGATCCATTTCCCTTATCTTTTTCCCTTTCCCTACCATCTTCCCTTTGACAGGATAAGTATTAAAATAATAATAATAATGCAAACAATAAATTTTTGGATAAAAATGACATACATGTTTTTCGTGCAACCAGTACTTGGCCGTTTTAGAAAAGAAAAACTATCCTAAATGTTGTTCTGAAAAATTAGATATAACCAAACCAAACTACAGCGAAATCCTTTCGGTTCCAGCGTGATACGTGTTCAAAAGGACAGACAGACGGACAGCCAGACAGACAATAAAATAAAAACAAGAATTGTTTCCACTTTTGTATCGATAAAGAAGTGTAGTGAAATCAAAATTTTCAAATATTATTCAATGTATTATACGAATATAGCCCAGTTACAGTTTTATTATATGTATAGATGCAGTTACTATTAAGCAACTTAATTGTATCAACAATAGATAGAAATTTTGCATGAAGTATATCACTTTTCAAGTGCATAGAGGTGTTGTAGATAGATAGATTAGTACTTACTACTACCTACTTAGATGTATACTGTGTTTTAAATAACCTCCAGGTTCCCAAAATCTTCGGCGCAGAATGTAGTAGTGAACAACCGTGAATGTCATTTTCCTTTAGGGTGGGGTTTTGATCCGTAGTTAATGTAACCAATGGTTAATAACTCGAACAAATGTTGATCATTGGTTAGAATTTGTCACCATCAGGTGCGTTATTGTCAAACGTATGCCCATTTTAGCAAAAAAAATTACAGTTTTTACCATTGGTTACCTCAACTACGGTTAAAAAACTCACCCTTAACATCAGTAGAAATGTGACCAATCGCAAGCCTATCTATATAGTGTAAAAAAACAATTTTGTTAACATTATGAATATTCTATCTTGATACGACATACTGTTGTTCAAGTCCTCTTTATCATACCTAAAGTAATTTCCACTCCTGATAATGTTATCGCAACAAAACAAAATATGGCCACGAAGTCGTACTTTAGCCATAACTTTATATTGTTCGATAAAACAACTGAAAATGAAGCGTTTTCCATTTCCACGCCATTGTTGCCTCATATCTCAACCATTATCGCGGAATAATAAAATCAATGGAAGCAGTACGGAAGGTTGTGCTTTGATTACGTAATGTTAGAATTATTTCCAATACTACTGAAGCTAAGATAACTTAACTTAATCTGTACTCTGAGAAGAGAACTTAACTTGTACTGAAAATTACAATGGATATAAATATTTTACTAGGTAGAAATACGACTTTTCTGCAGATATATAGGTACCACTAATTTGCCAGTTATCCTGCCGCCAAGCAATAGCGTGCAAGCACTACGTACTGTGTTCTGGTTTGATGGACACTGTAAATTACTGCGCAAATGAGACTTTATGACGTAATCTCAACCTAATCGCACGTAATCTTACAGTCTAGTAACAAAACTAGTAGACTGTGAGATTAGGTTGCGACACAAGAATAAAACCGCACATGAGGCCAAAGTATTAGTAATGGTTACTGGAAGACGCAGCGTATGCCTCCCCACAACTAGGTAGATCGACGATCTGGTCAAAATCGCAGGCAGCCATTGGACGCAAGAGATAAGAGACTGCTCTATGTAGCTATGTCTAGGTGTCATAGGACACCTATGTTCATCATTGAAATTGTAGAACTGACAACCGATGGTAGGTGGACCGACGACCTGGTCAGAACCGCGGGGAGCTGATGGATGCAGGAGGCCAGCAGCCACTCAAAGTAGCGCTCTTTGGGGGAGGCCTATGTTCAGCACCGGACGTGTTCAGGCTAATGATGATGATGAGATGGTAACTATAGAACCTGTGGTGGAGGCATAGATTAGTAATTATGTTACTACGTGAGGTCTCTAGTTACTTGATATTAAATGCTATATTGCTTGCTTCTCGTTTCAGCTGGCGTAATTATTTTTATGATAGAATGAATGATAAATGAATGAATGATTTGTTTAAGAATTTACAAACATCTATCATAAATACAATAATTTACACACAGTGTTGCTAGTCCAAAAGTAGTTAACCTTGGTACCCAAACTAGGATTAACCTGTAGAATGGTGTATGAATGCCCTCCGCCAGAGAGACCGGGTAGAGACAGGATTCAAGAAAAGACTCACGTTTCTCGTTACCATGGATGATGTAATTTTAGACGATGACAGAATACGAATAATAGTAGTTACTTAAATAAATAGTCGGAGTCTGTCTTTTAGTATATCAGAACTAAAGCAAAGAGTTCATACCACGACAGTTGCGGACAATGTACTGCTGCCAGCAAGTAGTATGCAAATATATTTTAGTGTAAGTATTGAAAGATATTATTTGGTATTAGTAAAACGTTTATACGTGTCTACTGATGGCCGTTGGGATAAAAGTGACAATGTCTATCAGTATATAGGGCTCACGCCACATATTGTTTCCTGTAGGCTTCTTTTGGTAAACTTTTGTCTACGATTTGGTGGACATCGCAACTTAATGCAAAATAATG
Organism: Ennomos quercinarius; assembly: GCA_910589525.2. Taxonomy (NCBI): domain Eukaryota; kingdom Metazoa; phylum Arthropoda; class Insecta; order Lepidoptera; family Geometridae; genus Ennomos; species Ennomos quercinarius. The sequence continues at coordinate 14,266,580 of OU342501.1, read as the reverse complement.
TTTTTTAATGTTAATCAAATGTGTTTTGTTGTTGACAAGATAATCTTGTCGTTTGACTGATGTTTAGCGACACGGCTGCCTATAACAGTTGCAGTGTCACTCGGAACTCTAAACAATAGAGTTTCTCGTGGCACGCATACTGCGCACGTCATTCTGGAGATCAGGTCATAAAGTCTAATTTTCCCAGTAATTTCACTAGCTACAGTGCCTTTAAATCAGAATACAACAGTGTACATACCATTGCTTGGCGACAGAATAACTGGCAAAGTACCTGTACCACTTACCGGTACCTGTGTCACTTGTGTACTTATGTCATTGTCCTCCACTTTCCATGACAGTAGCAGTAGAACTTTCATCATCATCATGATGATGATGAAAGTTCTTCAGGCGGATGATGATGATCATCATCAGCCTGAAGACGTCCACTGCTGAACATAGACTTTCCCAGAGATCGTCACTTTGAGCGGCTCTTCGCCTCTTGCATGCATCGGCTCCCCGCGGCTTTCACCAGATCGTCGGTCCACCTAGTGGGGGACCCGCCTATGCTGCGTCTTCCGGTTCGTGATCGCTACTCGAGAACCTTTCTTCTCTATCGGTTGTAGAACTTTACAAATTATTAAGTCCTACGCGACACTGCACTGTGCTTGACATTCTTAGGCATCAAGTTAAAGTCTTTAATTCCATAATTTGACCTGTTATAAAGCACGCCCGAACTTAAAATACCTATACACACTTTAAACCTTGCACACTGCTCAGAATGTTTGGCAAAGCGGTGGTACCTTGACGAACTTGCACAGAAATGTACTTTATCTCAGCATTACGAGAACAGTTGAACTGTGAAACTTTTACTCTAGAGAGTATTATTAGCAACTGTACGACTACGACTGCAAACGACGATGATTTTTGACTACGACGACGCAGTCAAAAATTGTACTATATTCCTTGGGGCTGTATTTTTAGCACCCGACCAATAAGAGGTATGCTATAAGTTTAGTTTACGTGTACTATCTGTGTTTCAGTCTGTTTTACTAAGTGGTAGGACTTCTCTGCAAAGTTCATCAAGGTAGGTGCCACCGCTTTGCCAGTTATTCTGCCGCCAAGCAGTAGTGTGCGAGGACTACGGTGTTCCGGTTTGAAGGGCATTGTAGCTAGCGAAATTACTGGGCAAATGAGACTACGATCTGATGTCACGGTCTAGTACATCATATTACTGGACTGTGTGACATCTCAGGATGACGTGCGCTGTGCAGTGTCACGCAAAACTGTATTAATTTAGAATTCCGAGTGATACTGCAAGCAGTTAAGGGCAGCCATGAAGCTTAACATCAGGCTACCAACTAGCTCATGTCATTCATTTACATAAAAAAGCATCGTAGCTCCCAAACGAACCCAGATGAACGGATTTTGATTTCTTTTTATATCGAGTCGCGGTGGTGACCGTGCGGTTTGTTCAATAATAAAGAGTTTGGTAACGACCGGTCATTCCGAGGTTGTACTGACTATTCTGTGGTTGAGATACAAGCCATTTTATTGGGCCATAGACGAGTATGGAATTTTATGTGCGGATGAATTAGGCGCGGGGTCTTGGGACAAACTGCCTTGGTATAGTTTGTAGGTTGATTTTGAGCTGTCTACAGACTATTATGTACCTACAAATTTAAACAATTTAGTTGCATTCAAAATAAATGTTTAAAGAAGCAAAATCATCACACTGATATTATAAATACGAAAGTTTGTGTCCGTGTGTATGTACATACATACTCACGAACACAAACTTATGTATATTAAAAAGTATGGTTTAGTATTAGATTTACTTGATCGCAAAATAACCACATGGCGTAGCGACTACATCGTAGGCTTCATCGCCGTGAGACGAAATTGCAAAATGACTATACACTTCTTATTATGACTTAGTTCTTAAAATTACCACATCTGTTTGTTACTCGTTAACGCTCTAACAGCTGGATGGATTTGGATGAAATTTGGTATGGAGGTAGCTTATACCTTGTATTAAAATAAAGAATACTTTTGTTCTCGAAAACGGGAATGGTTCCTGTAGGAACGAGAGTGAAACCGCAGGGCACTGCTAGTACTAAATGCTTATTTCATTATTATTCATCACTGCTCTCGTATGTAAAAGTGAAACGTCGGTTTGTTTGTTTGTGTGAAACACTAAAAAGTTCAACCGATTTAAATATGGTTTTGCACACAGATTGCTTCTAAAAAATACATAATATATTTACCAGGATCAACGTAGCTTTGAGGCTATGAAAATTTAAATTAACTTTTTTAAAATATTTCGCTGGATGTTTTATGTGTCGTGGGTGAAACAGCAAAACGTGTCTTGTATAAGCATATTTTGAGAGCAAAATTTCGTTATATCATGGCAGCAGAATATTTTTGTATGCCTAATAAATCACAAGACTCAACGATTACTTCGTAATAAAACTTGTTTGTCGCCTCCATACAGACAGAAAAAGGCCATACTGCAAACGTTGGCAAAAATGCCAACATAACAATGTAATACTTTCCGAATTCTATTTCCATACCACAATTGGTTTTCTACTTACAGAGAAATCATTTCTCTTTTTTATTATTTCTAGTATTTGCCATAATGTTAACAAGCGTCACTGAAAACATTTCAACGTAGCAGTATAACTAGCATAGCACTTGTTCGTAGCCAAACGTAGCCGCATTCGTAGCAGTAATCACAGAATGTAGCACCCTCTACGCCATAGTTATTACTACGCTGGCTACGCTGACTACAAACACATGCTACGGGGCGCTATGTTGACATAACTTACATTTTCAACCACTAAGTTCAAAGTTTACTACGTTTTCGTTGAACCAAGTTTCAGAGTAGAAAAATAAACAGCTTATTTTATTAGGAAAGTTGTTGATTGAGAGAGTTCTTAGCTTTGATTCAAGAAATTTAAAGATCATGAAGATGATAATGATGATGATGTTTAAGAAAAAAAAAATCTACCATTTCAAGGCAAATATCTTTTTAATTAGACGATGGAAATGTCTACGATTAAGCAAACACCTACAGTACTTGTCGCTCAATCGTACTTTTTTGTTGATGTGCTGAAAGCTCAGTTACTGCCTTGAGCCCTTACAGCATTTCCGCTTATCTCAGCTTAAACAACTCCAGTTTCAAGCATTAAACTGGTAACGTTCAATTTGGGACTCGTAAGATGTTTTCTAACTCGTTCCGGTTTTACTGTAACAGAACAAGACGGTCATGAGAGTGACGTCATCAGGACTTTTGGTTCTGTATGTAATGCATTTTGTAAGAAGAATAGTCATTTAAAATGCAGCATGCAATATTTTTATTACGTAAAAGTGGAATACCTTCCCGTCAGCTTTGTTTCCGGTTAACTATAATCTGGGTGTATTCAAGTCAAGAGTGAACAGGAATCTTCTAGGCGAGCATGCACCACCGTAGGCTGCGTCATCACTTACCATCAGGTGGTCAAATGCTACGCCTATAAATAAAAAAAAATGAATAAAATTTATAAGAGAAAAAAAAACGAATGAAGTGATGAACAAAGGTGTTGCTAGTGATAACTAGCACTCATATGTGACTTCTTACTGCTGGTCTAACTAAACCCAAAGTCACGCAACAAGCTATGAAGATACTCGGTAGCTATGCTCGGGGTTTTCTTGCGACATAAGATCCGAATTAAGGAAATCCGTAGAAAAACTGAAATTACTGATATACCTCTTAGAAATAGCAAGTTTAAGTTTAAATAGCAATTGGCAGGTGACATCGCTCGCGGAACCAGCTGTTTAGCAGTCAACGTCTTCCAACTGATGATATGATGATGTGTGTTTTAATTTCATTTGTTTTAAGAAGACAACTGAAACGAAATGCAAAGTACCTACCTAATTATTAAAACGTTTTCAGAGAGATTTTGAGTATTAATTTAAAATTATACCCATTAGAAATTTCTTCTCCAGAATATTATTTTTAAATCAGTCTAACATGTAAACCTAAACCTTAAACCCACCTTTTTGTAAATGTCTCTGTCAGCAATAAACGACTGTTTTTTTTATTTGTTATTTTTTTTAAGAAAACGAATGACGTGACGAGCTAGTCGTTTGCCTGCTGTTAAGCGTCACGGCTGCCCTTAACAGATCGAAGTGTCAATTGGAACTCTAAATTAAAGTTCGTGACACCGCGCACCGCGCACGTCATCCTGAGACATCACACAGTCTTAAAAAGTTTTCTAGGCTGTGAGATCAGTTCTTAAGTCTCGTTTGCCTAGTAATTTCACTAGCTACAATGCCCTTCAAACTGGAACACAGTAGTGCTTGCACACTACTGCTTGGCGGCAGAACAACTGGCTAAGCGGTGGTACCTACCTAGATGAAAATTGCAGAAAAATTCTACCATCTAGTAAAACCACGGACCCCTAAAACATTGTACTCCAAGCCATTGTGAAAACTTCTCAAATTGTTTAGCTGCAAACAAAGCGCAATAGTCATTTGACAATGTCGTGGAAATGTGGTGCTTGCCTCCAATAAAATGGTATCGAAACGTCGAACGCTTTGTTCTAAACACTTTATTAAGTTTAAAGGCTTAGCGCGGCTTTGGATCCGGTTCAAACTGGTTATCGTTAGCTGTGTCCGGTTGAAACTAGTTCACGTTAGCTGCTGCTGGCCACATAGGATTTAAACCATTGACTATTAATCCAGTTGACCAATGATACAATTTAACTAGGTGGTAGGACTTTTCTGCAAAGTTCGTCTAGGTAGGTGCCACCGCTTTGCCATTTATTCTGCCGCAAAGCAGTAGTGTGCAAGCACTACTGTGTTCCGGTTTGAAGGGCATCAAATGAGACTTTACGTACTGATCTCACAGTCTAGAAAACTTTTTAGACTGTGTGATGTCATGTCTCAGGCTGACGTGCGCAGTGCGCTGTGTCACGCGAAACTTTAGTTTGGGTTTCGAGTGTCACTGCAATCTGTTATGGGCGGCCGTGTCACTTAACACCAGGCAAACGACTAGCTCGTCACGTCATTCGTTTACATAAAAAAATCTTTTTTATCGAAATCGGTTTAGTAGTTACCGAGATTAGTTGTAACAAACATTCACACATACAAACTTTCGCATTTATAATATTAGTAGGATTAGGATAGGATAAGATTAGAATCAGGATATAAAGATTCACTGTGAATGACAATAACGTAGATTGACACAACAAAATCAAATATTAATTCAATATCTAAAGTCTAGACGCCAGACGAATATAAATGGACGTACCACGCAATAATACATATCAATGAGATAGATGTGATGGAAACCAAAATTGTTGTTATAATTAACAACTTTATTTCAACTTCGGTAAAGTTTGATTTTGAATAATACTAACTGGGGTACGATTTGATTAAGGGGTAAAATGGAAATTGATCACATATTATAATATAACGCTCAGTGATATTTGAATTTGATTTCCAAACTTTACCCATTCTTGGAAAGGGCGATAACTTGTTCGAATTAATTGTTCCGACTTATTTTAAAACTAATGAAATAAGTATAACACGATAGCTGTTAGACTTCCTTGAGATAAAGACTAATGACTGGAAGAGATCGCTTTTAGCGATAAGTCCGCCCATTGTACTTTAGCTCTATGTATGTAACTTTCTGTATTTATATGTATCTGTTTTCATGTCTGGTGTACAATAAAGAATTTTGTATTGTATTGTATTGTATAAAGTATGGATAGCTCAAATAAAAATGACGTGAGCTTGCAATGCATAGTGGGTTCAAATCCGGAAAATGGGATAAAATTTTGAGTAGAAAAAAAAATGTCAGCAGATGCAGATTCGTTTATTGCTTCGTTTTGAAATTCTTTATGAAATATAAAATCAAATAAATGTGAGACGTTTTATTTTACTGCCCCATTTTCTTTTAACCTCGACTGCGAGGAGAGTTTGCTACCCCCAGGCATGGGGCTCATTATTAAAAGTGGCATCCTATTTAAATAGTCACTGGAAATTCTATTTCCTTTGATATACCAGTATGTTAAGAGGATTGCTTCAGCCGACAATAACGATTGAGTCTATTAGATACGTTTGTGAGTAAAGCAGTAAGTTCTACGAAATACGAAAATACGTATACGATTTCGTAGCAAGCTGTAGCACATGCTTGTAGCATTTTCGTACAGGTTTCTACGAAATCGTGCTACAATGCGCTACGTGGTGCTACGAGTTTAGCGTCACCTTTAAACATCTTCAACACAAAGACACGGCAGATGCGATCACCAATCTAATTATGTGCTCTATTAATTTGTATTTCCACTAACTTAATTAGTGTTAGAGTAGAATAGTTGAGGTACTGTTATACTTGAATTAGGTGCCTAATTAATACCTTCTAAAGTACTAACTTTGAAAAAATATGAGCAAATTGAATACCTTATAGTTAGTGGATCAGATACGGGACAAAAATACGTTTTGGGTCTGAAAGGGTTGCTTCTGCTTAAATGAATATATTCGTAGCCATTACCACTAACTTTTTTCAGTCCGTCTAATTGTTAACATCTTTTATTAAATATTTTCTCGGAATCATATTCATACTAAAATTGTTAGACAAACTGTTATAGAGAGCCTGAAACATACAGGATGCTACTTTTACTCCATACAAGTGCTCAAGTTGCTTAGCAATGAATCAAAGAACTTTGTCTTTGTGGCTCTTTATAAATACATACATTATGTTTGATTTTTAAGTGAAACACGCTTTCGATTAAACTAACAACTACTCATCTTCTGTTTATTACAACTGTCTACCTACTACTACACAACATAATCTTATTTAACTTGTATAACCGCAATAGTAGGGTAAAATTGGGGCTTCTGCATCACTTGCTCTCGCTTCGCTCGAGCTGCGTGCTGCAAAAGCCCCAATTTTATTACAATATCCCTCTATCGATATTATGATGCAGTCCTAGTTAATTGTAATAAGGTTGGTGGAAGTTGGACAATCTCTTTAATATCATTCAATACAAGTCTTCCTATTTATTTAATTACATAATTATTTTATCTCTGTAGTATAGAACTAAAGTTATAAGCTAACAGGTCGTCAAGGAAAAATGCTATGATGTATATATTTTAAAAACATTTATTTTCAAGATTCCATTTTTGAATACAGTTAACATTTTTTAGAGCACAAATGTTAGAGTGATACATGCATTGAAAAACTTCTAAACATGACTTATATCTTTCATTCAAAATTAGTAAGCTAGGACAGTTAAATTCTTCTAAATTGTACAATTTTCTTTGATCATTGTCATTGACATCCAATATGTTTTTCATCCAGTTAACTTTTTCTAAGCCTTTTACATAAATGTTCTTGTCTCTTAAAATATTTCTTATGTAAATTTTTTGTTCATTGTACGGTATAAATCCTTCCTTCCAAAATATTTTTCTGTTTCTTTCTATCCAGCATACTTGTTTTCTTTCTGTTTCAGTTAAGTCATAAAACGGAAAAGGTGGCTTGAATAGTAGAACTGTCGCTTGCGTCCCAGATTGCACTGCTATTTCTTTCAATATAAATTCATTGGCGTCAGTTTTAAATCCTTGCAAATCTGCTATCACATTCATGATAGCTTGCGAATTATATTACTTAGAGGCTTGTATTCTACAAGTCTATCGTTTATAATTAGGCAGTAAGCAGCTGTATTCGCAGGAATATCTCGAGACGTTTCAATTTCTAGCCGCACATCCACCGGTCCTGATTTTAAATTCTCATGTTGTCTTGAACAGTCTATTATAAACAGTGGAGCTTTTTCTCTATAGTCAATAATGTCAAACAACGGATCTGCAGGAACGTTAAAATACGACTGGCGAAACTTAGCATATAAATCATATAATATACTGTACTTGTTCTCTTCAAACTTCACGTTTAATGAATCATAGGGATAATATTGCGAATTTAAGAATAAAGTGACGTTTGTCAAATTACAATGGTCAAACATTGAGCTATCTCTATTTTTATTGTTTTTTCTATCTGTTTGCAGTCCGAATATGATGTATCTGGGTTTTTCTAACTGAGAAGCTGTTTTTACAGACCATGAATGCTTTGTAGTTTTTGGTAAAAAAGGATATTCGTATAGATCCCAATTCCTAAAAGCTATTTGTATAGGTTTATCCTTTTCTAAATATTTTAGTAATAAAAGCCTTTCACGATCTGATACTTTTATGTGGGGCATGCGCCATTGAACTTTTTGTATATTTATTTCAATACATTCATCTTTGTCAAGAATGACGCTGTTCAAGTTGGTGCTACTTCTGTTTAATACTAGCTCGTGCTTGCAATTTAGAATGATTTTATTATAATCTTCAGCAAACCCTAGTAATTTATTAAGTGGCAAAATAACACTAAAATAGCCGTTATTCGCTTTACACCCATTTATATTCCAACCCCATGCAGCAGCAATTTTACTTTCTCCACTATTCAATGAAATATATGATTTAATTGTTGAACAAATCCCCACGTTTCTAATACGATCTATTTCAACACCGTTTATCTCATATCGAATATCTTGAAAAAGAAATGAAATATGATTATTTGTAAAATTAACTGGCTTTTTAACAAGTTTTCCAGTTGAATCCTTTTCAGTCACCGTAGCAAGTCCTTCAATGTAAATCGAACTGGCAGAAGGAAGCACATATATGTCTTGTTGATTAATAGATATACGAATTTCGTCATTTTCTTTGTAACTGCTGCTATAAGGGTTATATGTATGAACTTCATAACCCTCTATAGCATTATCGAATTGCGGCAAATCATTAACATGAAGGATACTCATAATTTAAATCCAAGAGCCCGAAGAAAATCTTTATTTTGTTTTGTAATTTTTTTCGTGCTGTTGACACGTCGTTGTCGTTTGAACGTGTTTGTACGAATAGTATTTTTTAATGTTGTTTTTGAAGTTATATTGGTTACGTTTCGATTGAATACAATCATTTTGTTTTCCGTAAATGAAGACACGCTTGAATATTTTCCCTACCAAAATCAATTCTATTTCCTTTTTGATCAACAATTTTTATGGTAACTGATGATATATTTTTGCTGTTAACTGGAAAATAAATAATATTTTTAGGGGTTTCAAGAAATCGGAAACTTGGGGGTACGTCTGGTACAAATTCATGAACGATGTGAGAAGGCGAGCCGTTAATAAACGATCCCTGAACTAGGTCACATTCGACTCTTATCAAAGACACTGGAAGAATGTTCATGGGATTCACTGAAACATGCCATTTATTAGCTTCTAATCTTTCTTTAGGAAATCCTAGTAAACTGCCGATGCTATTGTTAATTTCGAAATTTACAGTAGTAGTACAATATAAAGAACATGTTAACGTATTATTATTTGGTTTAATATGTATTTCACAGTCCTTTATTTTGCTTCTAATATATTCACAGATGTCATGTAAATCATATGAACCATTCGGTATTTTTATTTCATTATTCAGTTTACCGTAAATAAACAAGTTATTTCCATCATTAATATTTGGTATACAATTGAAAACAGAGAAATATAATAAACCACATTCATAAGAACCTTTCAGGTTTAAAGGTGGATGAAAAATCGTTTGTAGTACAGATTTGTTTCCAGAAATTGCTAATGTGAGAGACATTCTCCTTATCTAAACGACTTTTATACAGCGACTGTGCTAAAGCCAGTTGCATCAAGGTATTTATTCGATTTTTTTACGCCAAAAATGTTTTAGAAATTTAAGACACAGATGTCCACAGTTATACGAGTTGTTTTTTTGAAAGTTATCATAATTATAAACAATCTTGTATTTTTTCATATACTTTATAAATTCATTAGGAGGTCTTAAATTACCATAACTGTCAAAATATTCAACATACTTTTTTAATTTGGCGTATGCTACCCAATGTGTGCCAGGATTTTTTGAACAATCTAAGTTGATGATACCACATTCTATTTGAAGCGGAGAATTTGGTAATTCATCTCTCATAAAAACACCTCTAAAATGGGGAATAGTATGTTTGGAATATTTTAAGATGTCAATATTTGAAAGAGCGCGTTTAGGTAGCTGATAAGTTAGTTTTTTTTTTTTTCGCCACATATATTCCCAACCCATTTTTGTAGGGTTTCAGATGTAAACCTTTTCCAATAGATAGACCTCGAGTTTTCTCGGTGTGTTTTTTTAATTTAGAGAATCGCTGTTTTGCGGCTTTATATTCATTAAATGTTTTAATTATTCCGGATATTCCTCCAGCTAAACTACCAGCAGCAGATAACCCTGCAAAAATTGGTATCAAAGGAAGAACGCCTCCTGATTTTGGTATAGGTATAACTCTAGGTAGTTGAACAGGTAAATCCTTAGCCAATTCCTTAGCAGCTGCATAAGCCATTTTTATAGCAATTTTTTTACATTTTGGCTTCATTTTAGTTATTTGTTTCTTTGCATAGGATACAATGCTTTTAAATTTCTTTTTTAATCCTGAACCAGAATTAACTTTAGCCAACATTGCTCTATTTACTAAAGTAGCTGCTAATTTTTCTCCAATACTAGCGTTAGAAGAAGAGATTCGTTTTTTTGACATTTTTATTAAAATGTTATCTGCTTTATGACGATCTTCTAAATTCGACGAGTTATCGTAAGCTATATCGTGCTGCTTGCAGTATTCGTCCAACTGATTGATAGGCTTGTCTCCTCGAGCAAGTCTTTTCCTTAATCGAGTTCCAGGTCCGCAATAGTTATAGCCCGGTAAATGAAGTTCAAATGGCAGATTATTAATCAAACTATTAAGAAGACTATTCTCTTTCATTACTAGATAACGACTGACCTCAAATTAGCTCTTGAATTCTATTATAAAATATTTATTTCATTAATCCAACTGTTTTCAGTAGATGGCAGCCCCAACCATTTAACATAACATTTATTTTTTCTTTTTCTTAATACTTTTTCTACAAGGTAAATATTAGGATGCAGAGTTTTTTGAAGTTCTTGAATATAGAATGCGCCTAGTATAGGGCGACCTCGAAAGTCTTCCAATATGTATGTGACAGGGCTAGTGTTTTGTACTTTAACGATTTTAAATATTTCTGTAGACCAATTCGGAGTGTAACCCTTTTCAAATGTTCCTTTAAATTTACTTATACGAACAAAATCATTGATTTTAAGTTTTTTACTATTTCTTCGAAACTTGGATTCATACATATTTTTATATCTGTTCAGTAAAAGTAATTTCTTCTTTTCGCTGACTTGAGCTGGCGGCATATCTATAGTTCTATGAACGGTATTGTTATACATTTCACACACTTTATTTAGTAAACCATCCATCCATTTGTAGTTTCCTTTTAAACTAAACTCTTTGAATAGTTTAGATTTTAGAGTTCTTATGGACCTTTCTACAATAGATGCTTTTTTTGTAGAATATGTTGAATAATGATTAATTTTGTACATCTCCGTTATTTTTTTAAAACTTTCGTTATAAAATTCCGTGCCTAAATCAGTTTGTAGATTTTTTGGAATGCGACCTTTATCCAATAATGATTGAAAAGCTTGAGATACAATGTTCATGTTTTTTTGCTTTAGCGGATATACCCATGCAAACTTTGAAAATGTGTCGATGACAGCTAAAATGTAATTATAGCCTGAGTTAACTCTTGAGAAGGATTGCATATCGAGTAAATCAGCTTGCCAAAGGTCATCTATATTCTTCATAACAACATGTCTACGAGGAAAATGTCTCCTTGCGTATTTGTGGATTTCGTTCACCACACTTCTTTTGCTCATTTTTGTAATGTTCAAATGCCTTTTCAAAACTATTTATCTTGTTGCAGATCTCCAAAATTAATGCGTCATATGTTTCAATTTTGTTTGTTACATCTATTATTGACTTGTCCACATAATTTTTTGTAGCACTATCATTCAAATCTATAGGATTCTTTAGATTAGACAGTATCTTGTTTTGCGCATCCAAACTTCCATCAATACTTTGTTTTAAATTACAAATATTATGTTCTACGCAACCATTATTCTGTCTTTTATATTTGTAAGCATGGAGCCCAAATTTATTGACGTTCATGTTTAGGCAACATGCGATTTCACACTGAGCAGTTTGTATAGGAATTAGCTAATTTATTAACTTTTTAATGAACTGAACGTGAATGTAATAAAACAATTTAGTTGTCAAAAGATGAAATGTTTTATTCTTAATAATACACTACACACTCTACATTATCTATTGAGTATTGGTTTAACTTATTATTGTTTTATTATACCAGCTTCTTTTAATTCTTCAATTAATGATATGATTTCATTGTCATGATTGCCATTTCCAGCATTTTTTGATGCTACTAGTAGCTTAAGCCTTTCAATTAATTCGTTTGGGTCATCCCAATAAATGAAATCTGTGTTTTTTTTATACGTTTTCTTTAAGGAAGTTATGCTACCTCCTCTTTTAATACTTGAAGCTTTTGATTGCTCTGATTCAAAAAATAGTGGTTTAATTATTTGATTGTATTTCCTACTCTTATCTCCTTTTATTTGACCCATAATGTTATATTCTCTTTTATGAGCATTAGTAGCGCATAGCATATCTTTATAAACAAGCTTATCATTTTCAGTCACTAAACTGACATCTGTTTTTTTCTTAAGTAAAAGTTCTTTAAGTCCTGCAGTCATTTCATAGTGTTCACCGCCTACAGAAATGATAGAAATTTCGGCTTGACCAGATTTTTTACTGGTAGTTTCAAAAGATATTGGCATGTTTCCCATCATCAGCTTATTATTTTCACTACGTACTCCAAAGGGGACATTTAGCAAATTTATATCATCATCAAGTAAATTTTCTCTTGCAATCATCGATAAAAAGGGAGTATCTAATTTAGATACATGTTCTTCTCCTCTGCAGGGTGTCTTGAAAGCTTTTCCATCATATTTAACACTCGTTGTATTTGTATCTGTGCTTTTAATTGAATCATTGCTTTCTGTTTCAAAGTCTTGATAAAGTGAATCTTTTGAAGTAAATGATTTAACTAGTAAGCTATTTCCATCATCGTTATTATCGGAAAAAGTATCTTTAGCTTTCATAGCATTTTGTTTGCCCAATTCAACTATTTTTGTTAAAGGAACTGTAAGAGGGTGAAATACGCGCTTTAAATGTAAGTTTGTTTCATCTTCTTCATTTTTCATTTGTTTTACTTTGCTTTTAATAGCATTTACAGATTTGATTAGTTGTTCTTTCATGGCGCGTTCCATGCTTTTCTTTATTACAGGTGTGCGTCCTCACAACCGTTACAATATAATGAAGATATCTAAACGAATGTCATGAAATATTCGTTGCTTGTGTTTAAATAGGTAAACATATAGATTTATTCAAATTTAATGAAGGTATCAAAGCCCGTCCTATATCTTCCATTATTAAATTCACAATCTTTGTTGACTATTAAAAATGTGTGCGGATTTCTCCATGTTTCTGAACACATTTTTTTAAATTGTTGCCAAGTCATGTCAGAATTTACATGTTCATTATAAATATGCTTTAAATTGATATCGTCTTGCTTAAAAACAACCAGTAAATTAGAGTTATCTCGAATTAGTTGCTTTGGTATTTTAGAATATGTTTGGGATAAATAAAAACAGTCTATGTTTTTATGTCTGCCCATAGAAAAATAATTACGTATGTTTACTTGATTTTCGCATGCTATATCATCAAAAATAAAAACGGAATTCGACTTAGCTTTATCAGCAGAAATTACGTCCTTACTATCGTTGAACATAAAGAATTTGACGTTTGGAATCTTTTTTAAAATTTCGTTTAAAAAGCAATATTTTGGTTGAAATGCTGTTTTTGAATACAAATATACGGTTTTAAATTTGAGACCATTTTTATGCAATAATAAACCGATCATTACATTTGTTTTGCCGCAGTTGGAGGGTCCACAAATTATACAACGAATTGTATTCGGTAATAATATACTATGTCTTATGATCTTAGAGTGTGTTTTAATATCTATATTATTTATTTCTAGCGATATGGGTTGCTTGATCAGCTTCATGATGAATACTGATGTTTCAACGGTTGCAGTTAAGTTAAATAGCTAAAATAAGGTCATATAAACAACAGCATTTAAGTAAACTGATAACGTTTAAACAAGAATATTAACTATTTCTGTTACCTATATTGTTTATTTAATTTAATATTATTTAAACTGCTAGTTTCATTTATATTAGGATAGTGCTTGTAAGCTATATTAATGCAAGTTCTAACTTGTTGGTATTATCATAGGGTTACACTTGTTTCTACTCTCTGGTACCTATATAACTTTAAATTCTCAGCATAACTAACATTTATTCTTATCGCCTCTTACAAAATTCTTCTATATTGGGATAGTATGTAAATCAGCGCAAGTTCTAACTTGTTTGAATTACTTGGAATACTCATGTCATTAGATTTATATTTCTCTATATCAGCTTGATTCTTACCCTGGTCTCGAGTTTCTTCCATATTGGATTGGTATGTCAGCTCATGTTCTAACTTGCAGGAATATTAATGTTATTAGTTTTAAATTTCTTCGTAAAACTCTCGAGTTTTCATCTTATTTGGAATATTTATGCAACTAATGCAGAAAATACAGAGATATAATTCATTACGAAAGCTTCTTTCAAGGCGGGCACACATCTTCAATAATCGTCAACCATCCTTATCATCGGTGAGTATATAAATATTTATAATTATTAGAAATTATTATAAGGTGTGATTTGATTATGTATCTGTCATAGTTTATTAACTTTTGCTATATTATTCATTACTTACGCTGTTCTCTTGTTTGTTGCAGATCATGTCGAACTTCGAAGATAATACAGACACCAATCCTATCACCAACCCTTTTTATTATGCTCAAGACATGGATGGCTATTTAGGAAGACCAGAAGCTCAACATATTAATATGGCCAGCACGAGCAAATTAAAAGATGAGCTAATTACAAAGTCAAAGAAAACGCAGAAGAAAAGAAAACAGACTTCGTTAACTCCATCAGTGCATATCATTCGGCGAACAGGCCTAAAGAAGGGTCAAAAACTAGTTAAAATTAACATTTATGAAGTAAAGGATCCTGAAGATGACCAATACAGTGACAGTGAAAGTGCTATAGTAAGTGCTCAGTATGCTATAGAAGAGAACAATAACTTTGATGTAATTATGGAGGCAACAAACGATCTAATAAAACAAATAGGTCGAAAAATATGTGATTTAGATTAGCTAGCATAAGTACTTAGTTTATAGTTGAAACCTTGCAATATCATATTATTTTTAATAAGGATTGAAATAAATTTTTAATATAAAAAATTAATAGTAAGTTATTATGTTGCAGTAAACTTTCGCCTGTAATAGTATATTGAAATACTACCTGCCTTTTAAAATAAATTCATATAGTAGGTGTTGTAGTTAGTAGCATTTTGCAGCTGTTATTATTGTAATACTTCGTTTAAAGAATAAAGACAACTTACTCTTCTAAAAAATATATAACTTATTTCCTTCTAATAGTGTTTTTAGATTATGATTTAAGGTCGTTATATAGATAAGTTTAATAAGTGTCTACTTTATAATAAAGTATATTAAATTTAATTATAACCTATTGTTTTATTTTACATTCAGGGTCGATTTTTCAATACTTCGTTAATGTTCTTGTTCTACGGTCACAGAGCTTCTACTCAGATAATAAACAATTAACCTTAACATTTACTTTGTAATTGAAAGATCAGCCTTTAAGTAATTTGTTCTCAAGGTTTTTGCAATAAAAACAATAAAAATATCAAGTTAATTTATTTTATTTCATAGATAAATGTTACACACAATATATTTATACTTACATAGGTATATACATTAATTTGATACAAGCAGAACTATGCATTATATAAACATGCGCAATTTTATCACGATAATCAATAAACATAAAAATAATCAATATAAAAGTATCGGTACATTCTGTCATTAACTAAAATACAGTTTTGTAGTGCCCCCAAGGCAATGTCGTACAACCATCGTCCATTATTTGTCTTTTATCATCATCTCTGCTAAGTACAAGCTTATTAATTCTTTGAGTGAAAATGTTATGTTGTTTCGATCTAATGATGCACATATTTTCTCTCAGACATTCATTATACCGTAAAGCTCTTTTATATTTTTGTATGTCAAGCTTTTTTGTGACGGACTTTTTCACACCTTTTGCTTTTTTTATTGAAGAGGCTATAGAGTCGATGCAATACAGTTTTGCTCTCAGACCAACAAATTCTGATATCACATCACCTCCCATTTCATCTTTGAAATATCCTGGTATTTTGCAATTGGCTTTAGGTATGTTATATTTATTCGGATGCTCAAAGTTACTTGTATCAAAGTACTTCAGATTATTTCTCAAATCCTCATAAAAGTCTTCAGTATATATAAGATACAATAAACTGTCAGTGTCAGTATAACAAAGTCGAATGTCATCTTTGTATATTTTTTTCATCACAGAGTAATGAAACCGATATAAATGACTTTTAGCTAGCTCCAAGATTGAAAATCCTATGTAAATAGGTCGATCAAGAACAATTTTTGCTTGTTGTAACTGAATAGCTACTAAGGATTCAGATATAATGGACAAATTTTTAAAATTAGGAGCGCTTATATATTTTTCTGCTCCACAAATTTTATTAGTTTTATTTGAAACATCTTTCCACACATTAACTAGTTTCACATCTACTTGTTTTCTTTTGTTCTCAATTGTTTTTCCAAATATAGAATTGTTTTGTTTTTTAAAAAAGTCTCTTTCAAAATCAGAAGTTGCTTTTTGTCTGAGCTCTGTGTTTAACATAATATATGGAGCCAAAAATGCTTTTTGGTCAAATGCTAGTACTTTATGAACCTTGAGTAAAACAAGACCATTTTTCAGACATTCTTTTAAATGACCATAATGAATAACATACTTATGCTTGTCATTCAAATTTGCTATTAATTTTTTATTTTTACTGCCTGGTGGAACATATTTTTCAGCAGCAAATGGTAAATCAGAATGAACATCGTGAACTTCTGGAGGGTAGTGTAAATCAACTTCCAGAATAAATCCAGTGCTACTATCAGCTGAAATTTTCATCACATCAAAATCTTGTACGTCAGTTTCATTGAGAAATCTAAAGTTACCCATCGGCAACTTTTGCATCATAGCATAACCATATAGATTTACACAATCAAGGTATATTAAGAAACTATCTGGTTTTTGAGTGTCATAGTTAGGAAGAAACCTGTTATTGGCTTTGAAATATCTCAAAGTACATTGGGCAAGACCTCCTTTAATCCCCTTTTCTAACATTTGATATATGTCAATGTCTGAAATGAGGTCTAAATTGATTTTTGTATGCAACAACATGGCATCCCAACTCAGTGATGGTGATGAGACATAAAAACAAGGATCTAGGTTATAAAATTTTAAACTCATAGATCGAAATTTTTCAAAAACATCGCATAATAGAAGAACATCGCATTTAAGGTATAAATCTGTGTATTCTCCTAAATTGCAGATGTCGAAAGCTTTCCAAACATTTAACGCGTGTTCATAATCGTCATCTGAAATGGATTCAGATGTTAGCTTATTGAAAAAATGTGTTCTCTCTGGCAATTCAGTATCTTCATAGCGTTCAAATGAATCTACATAGTCATAGCAATATACCCCTTTTTTGCAAACTAAATTAAATAAATTCGCATCTTTGAAATGCGCGCGAACATTTTTTAAATCTTCAGGTCTAATAGATTTTACTAAATTCTCTAGACTAGAACTCAAAAAATTAAAAGAGTCGATAAACTTTAACTGAGCTACATTTTTTCTTTCAATGGGAATAAATTTCGTAAAAGAAATATACTTTTCCTTATTTTTTGGAATAAGATGAATACGTCCGCATACAGCTGTCAGTTCCTTAATAAACAAATGACAATCATAACCAGATAGATTGTGAAAAATTATTGGTATATATGAACATTTTTTAGTATTAACATTACATTTTTGATGAGCTGGGCCTATGTATGACCCTGAAAAATGATCATGATGAGCTACAATCATATCTGAATCATAAAACAGGTTTTTACATATATGACATTCTTTAGAATTTTGCAAAGTTTTTCGCTCATTTTCAGTCATTATCAATGGTTTTGACTCCAATATTAAATTATAAAGCCTTTTCACATCTTCACTAATGGACTCAATAAATTTTTTTGAACAGTTTGGTCCTCTATATGAAACAAACTTATTAAGCTCAGGCCTTGATTCACAAAATATATAATACGCAAAACAACTTGCCTCATGAATTTGTATATTTTCAACATGAGTGGTTCTACTCTTATCTGAATATTCTCTTAATAAGCTTTCAAAATCACCATAAATAACGATTGGGATTCTTTGAGTCCTCTCTAAATTCGCAAAGCAAAGTTTTGTGTTCTCTTTAGGCAATACAGTTTGAACTCTTGCACAGTTATGATTAACAAGTTTTTCTAGAGTATTGAAATACATGAAACATTCATCACATAAATGTATTTTAGATCTATGTTTGGTTAGTTGTTTATGCACAAGTTTGTCAAAATTTTTTATTAAGCAGAAATGACTTTTATCACCTTTATTTATGCAAAGTAAGTTAATGTGGTTTATTTTCCTATTCAAAGTTTTATACAATGGTCCTGTCACATGACTTTTTGCGTCTAAGCCATAAATATTAATACTTATGTTTGAATTTATATTTTCAAACAATTTTATATCATCTAAGCTTGGAGGAAAAGTCATCTTTGCTGAATTCAAAACATTAGAGTAATGTGGATATGACGTTATTCTATTAGGGTTATTTTTAGCTGGATACATATATGCTACAACACTCCATAGAAAACAATGGTCGTCATCATTCTTTAGGTTTAAACATGACTTAGTTTTAGAAATATTTTTAGGCAATGGCATATATGAACCCGATCTCAAAGGGCAATACTTAGCAATATTTATTTCTAAATGACTTATAGACTCTATCGTCCAACCAGATTCGCAAAGCTCAAACTCTGAACATTTATTTATCATTTTTTCACCTAACGTCTTATAGATATTATGTATGTCTGAGCTTTGAAATATAACTTCATACTTTGTATTAAATGATTTAAGGCAGCACTCTTCATTTTTAGGTAATGCATAGGAAATGAATAGTTCTAAATTAACTTTAATTGAAGAGTGTTTATTCAGTAACTGTTTGATAAGACAACAGGATGTATCTGAAACCTCTGATATAAATAATTCTGGTGATATAGTTACATTTTCAGGATTTATTCTGTAACTAACTATTTTGTTTTTAAATGCACAATCTATGATACAGACATTAGAAAATTCAGTTTGCAGTAGGCAGTTAGACTTATGGATGTTAGACTTTTTATGACTAGAGTAATTTTGAACATTTGAGTTACAAGATTTGCAAAAAAACATTGTAAAAAAATTAAAGATTTTAGTTAGTATTCAAAAAGTAGGTACTCAACTTTTTACGTTATTTAGAGATTCAAATTCTTAACAAATAAAACTATTTGACTATAACTGACATAAACATATCTAGGACCTCATATCATAGATAGGTACATTTATTCTGAGTAATTTTAGGATATAAAAGTTAAGGCATCAAGCATAATTTTAATTCTATTTAAAATATTTATCGAGTTTTGTATTTAATGTCTATCTACTCAGTAGATTCTGTAAGGAGTAAAATTGACACAACAAACATTTAAATTTATATTTAATGATCTTGATTTCAAAGTTTTTGTATTTTATCTACTATGTAGATTCTGAAAGAAATAAACATTCAAATTAATCATACTGTGAGGAATCAAAACAATGCATTTTAGTTAAATCAATTATTTGTGTAAAAAATTTATGAATGCGAATTTATTAAAAAAGCTTAAAAGTTATTCTGGCCATATAAAATAGGGCGAATGCCCTTATAATCTTCTTTTATTGCAGCTACAAGCTGCGATACTGCTCTCCAGGTCGGGGTGCTCTCATCCGCAGCGGTTTTTACGCTGAGGAGGGAGTGCTTCCATCTATTTGTTTGGATTGATTGCAACTCGCGGCTGTTTGAGATTCGAACCTCGATGTAGTATTCACCGCGCTTTGTGGGATCACTTTGCAGAGTGTATCCCGATCCCACCCGACGCGAAAAATAGCATTTAAGCTTTTCAGCTTTTATTGGTTCTTCCAACTCCTCCTGGAAAAATAATAAGATAGAGAGTAAGAAGCTATTTAAAAACAATGATATTATTCACCATTCACAAGCTAAAATTAAATAAAATATATGATATACCTACTTGATAGTCATAAAAAACAGTTTAGTGACAAGTACGTTGCCATCTGACAACATACCATAGGTATATCATAAATTATATCTAGATTCTAGACCTACGCATTTAACTTTTATATAATTATTATATTAGTAGGGAATTAAGCTAACTATGATCTGAGAGTCTCCAAGTCGAGACTGAATAGGTATCTTCTAGAAAAGCATGCAACATGGTAGACTGCGTCATCACTTTCCATCATGTGAGACAGTGGTCAAATGCTTTACATTATAAACTATAAAAAAATTAATGATCAACAAAGAACATCTCACATACCTCAGAATCAGGGAACACATTGAGCTTGCGTTTCTTCTTAGCTGCAGAGGTTGAGGTTGCTGGAGGCGCGGGCACTTGATCGATTTCAGACTCCGACTCGCTACCGAATAACTCCTTATGAGCTGTCTTCTTATTTACTTTCGACCTAGGCTTTGTTTTCGGCGCCGACTGCTTGCTTGTCGATTTCTTTTTTTCAGAAATAGGAACCTCAGTATCCGAATCGAAAGGATTATTAGAGAACCTGTAAACAAACAAATTACTGCTTTAGTATAATCATAAAGAACGTTAAATAAAAGTTTTTTTAAAGAGATCGCTTTAAGCGATAAGACCGATCACTAGTGTATGCAGTTTATATTATTTGCATTTATAGATAAATGAAACACTCTAATTCAAAGAAGGCAAATCCACCTTTAATTAGGTATAGGTAGGTAAATATTGATAAGTGACTGACTAAAAAACAAAATTAAAAAAATGTGACCATCTCCACGGCTTATGCATTTAACATATTATTCGTTACTCAAAAGAAAAGTATATATTAAGAGCAAACAAAAAACTAGTATAAATCTAAATTATCTATAGCAAAACTAAAGCCGGTAAAGAATGGTGAGTGGTGTTCGAGTGGTGTGGTGACCACGAACCACAGGCTGCGGCCCGCTGACTTGATGGTCAGAACCGCTGGGTATTCTTGGATGCAAGAGGTAAGTAACTAGTCAAAGTGGCACTGTATAGGGGTTCGTGTGTTCAGCTGTGGGCGTCTTCTAGCTGATGATGATAATGATGATGGTGATCTATAGCAGTAATGTATAATGAGTACTTACATACTTGTGGATGATGTAGATCTGGAGCGGAGGAGGATCACTGCAGTTTACTGCACAAAATTATCTAATGGTAAAATCTCAGGAACAGCTCTATTTATAAACCTCAATTATAAAGATAAGATCATAACAATTATTTTATAATTAGCGTGTATAAAATCGAAAAATTAATAAAGAACTTTAATTCCTATGTTCAATGCACTTAAGGTTTGTAATGTCTTACCTCATATAATATCCTTTGCAATCCATATGAGCAACGCTTTACTTTTCCATGTAGGGAATCCGCATGACAGGCGCCAGACTGTCGCGATCATTTGAGACGAAATTTTTATATGGGCATGGGATGTACTTGGATGCAATAATGTATTGTTTAGTGATGTTTCAACTTAGCCTGGTCACTTGTTGTAACTGAACAAACAACCAGCAGAAATAGAGCTATCCAAAAAAATCGCAAAAGAATATCGCTAAAAAAATTCAGTTTACGTAATTGTTGAATTACTAAAATAATCTAATATCAATAATACATTTGTTAAGTATGTCGCTGTTAAACACTGAGTACCATAGATAATCTTATAACTAATATATTAGTACTAAAATTTAAAATAAAACTTCAATTTGAACTTAGCATTTTTTTAGGCCAATAAAACCAGCGTACCGTTAGGTTTAATTCCCTAATTATTATTTAATAGCGGTTAGACAAAATAAAAAAAAATATTATTTTACCTTTTAGTTATTATTTTTATTTACCTACTGAGGTAGGTATTACATACTTAATTTTACTCGGCATTGTTTTTATTTGAATAGGTACCTTAATATGAATAAAAATAATTTAAGTGTTCAAGTATTTATCCTGAGATGTTTATTCTTGACACAATAATAATTCTAATCTAAACCTAAAAATTAAATTATTTTGGGCACTTTGCCTACAAGTTGTGGTTTGTTAGATTCCTTTATATTATATTGTTGATTTTATAATTTTTAGTTCTAAAGTAGTTTAGTTTTATAGTATTTCTCGAGACTCGAGATAATGATTATTGACGATTACTAGTAACAACAAAAATCAATAAAGCATTATGCATTTACTGTATTATAATAATTATTATGTACTTAAAATAGCTAAGGTACATTGTTAACTTAAAATACTCTGCCTATTCCACTCAATCTTTTTTTACGTCATATTAATTATTACTAAATTCAATATTCGTCAGCAAATAAGATTAATAAATTCAGTACATATGAAGATGTATTTTCATTTACATCTAAAATCGCACTTCATTAGGACGTTCTGTAAATATTACAGATTCACGATTTGTTTTTCATACCAAGGTAGTTTTAATTTAAATATCAATTATGAAAAAATCCGTCAACTACTTAGTATAGTCGAACTAAAAAAACAGCTAATATAATAATTTAAATTTGTGTTCATTATTTATTACAGATTTTTACTAGAAGTATTATGATATATCTTAAGCGACCAGCTCATCCGCAATATGCTCTGCAAGCATCACGCTTACAAAGCTTTGATACATGGCCTCCAGAGATGACTCAAAAACCAGAAGAAATGGCTGACGCTGGACTTTATTACACAAGAGATAGTGACAAAGTCGTGTGTTACTTTTGTGGTGGAGGTCTCAAGGACTGGGGTCGTCATCACATACCTTGGGCAGAACACGAACGCTACTATCAACACTGCACATATATACAAATAGCCAGAAAAAAAATATATCAAGATCTTGAAACATTTCCCGTTGAAATACAAAGTCTTGAAAATCAAAGTGTGAGAATCAGTCCAACAAAAGCATTAATGTGTAAAATTTGTTTGAGTGACGAATTATGTATTTGTTTTATACCTTGCGGGCATACAGTGAGTTGTACGAAGTGCGCTTTATCCTTGAATAATAAATGTCCGATGTGCCGAAATATCTTCTTTAAAATAATAAAAGTGTATTTTTAATATTTTATTTGGTTTAATAATCATACGATTCAGTTAATTTAGCTTACTTACTTGCAAGTGTAAATAGCAATTAAGTACTATACAAATATTGAATATTTGTTACGCTTTATAAACTTTCTGCTAATGAAGCATAAAAAGCTATGCGAGTATTGCGAGTATTTAATTCTTCAAACAATTCATTCCAAGCATAGAAGTATAACCGCGCGCACGTTTCTTAAAAACACAATGTAGCAAAAATAAGGAGCTCGTAAAATAGTCAAGTCGCTACTCAAGTTGCTTGCTTAGGTGAGTTTTAATACTCGGCGTTTATTTTTAAACATCAACGTTGATAGGTATTCTATCTCTCTGACATCAGATTACATAATAACCACAACATGAAATGTAGGTACAAAGTATTCATGCAGTTCGTCTGAGATCAATCATGGCTCAGATTATATTGATCTAAGTTAGGAACTGCAAACCATGTGTATAAAATTGGGGCTTCTGCATCACTTGCTCTCTTTCCCGTTTAGATTATGTTTAACCAAGTTATAAATTTCAAACCATGCGTATAAAATTGGGGCTTCTGCATCATGCAGCTCGAGCGAAGCGAGAGCAAGTGATGCAGAAGCCCCAATTTTACCCTACTCGCAATAACTAAGTTAAGTTGTTCAATTCAAATTCAAAATTAGAATAAGCACATAGATAAAGGTTTTCTGAAATCTTTCGTTACGTGATTAGCTCTCTTTGTGAAAACAAATCGAAATAGGAAAGACAAGTAAAAAAAAGGTACTAGGTACATAGGTAAATATTTTTTATTTGAGCTTCGAATCTCTAAAAAAGGAAAAGATCTGAAAATCCCGTATTCCTACATTAAAGAACAGCTATAGATAAATCTCTTTAACTCTGTGTACACTAAACATCTCTCAAACGGAAAGTAGGTATGTATGCCTGTACAAAGCGGTTTCCGGAGGCTTACTTTGCAGATGTAATTACATCCTTTAATCTTTGCTGGTTAAAATCAACACCCTATTTTAATGAAGCTTAAAGAAGATTCTTGAATGTTTGTGTAATGATTTTCAATTAGTATTTTGATGCTGTATATTCCAGTTCGTACATCTTTTGTCACTAAATTATTTGTACAGAAATAGATGGTGTCGGTGCAAAATGTTTTACTGATCATACTAAGAAAAAATGATTGAATTTACTTATTTACACAAAATATGGTACAAGTGGTTGGTATATTATATATATATTTTTTTGTAATCAATTGACGTGACGAGCTAGTCGTTCGCCAGGTGTTTAACCAGCGAACACGCCACCGCCACCTATAACAGATTGCAGTGTCACTCGGGACTCTAAATTAAAGTTTCGCGTGACACTGCATCCTGAGACTTCACAAAGTCTAAAAAGATTTCTAGACTGTGAGATCAGTTTATATGCGGTGGACCTAGACGAACTTTACAGAGAAGTCCAACCACCTAGTAAAAATATGGCTAGGTATGTGAAATAAGGCCTGGATCCCAGTAGTAGGAACGTATTGAGCTGATAATGAAACGGGTCAAATAAAAATAATCAAAGAAGATGATGACGTGGGTATTATGATGAAATGGATAAAATTAAAACGATCAAAGGACAGCATGATGGAAACATAACATGGTGAATTAAGATTGGAGGATCACATCTCTCTCTCTCTCTTTTTCCACTCTGTCTCTCTTTCTCTGATTGAGCCGAATTCAGAGACCAAATGTAATCAGAGAGAAAATTGTGATAATAAGATTAGATGCAAGTTTCATGGCTCGACGATAAGAACGCTATTTCTCATTTGATTGTTCTCTGGTACCCAGACGAACGTTGAATAGAGTCGCGTGATCCATTGGTGCCACCGAAAGACTAATAACTCGCTTGGCTACAAATACCGCGTTCCGTGGGCTACTTATTAATACGCTGCTTTATAAGGCATACTTTTTGGTTGGTACTTCTTTTTTAATGGGTGTTAGTGAAACACCTACCCGATGTGTTTTTTCGGCACAGTAGTAATATTAAATTCTTATTATTTTAATTTTGTCGTTTGGTGGTATTGTGTAGATTAGAAATAATTATGGTTGTTTTATTGTGTTTGTTTGTGTGTATTATTTATTTTGTAATTACTCTCTTCAAAGTTTACTTATCTATTAAATTTTGTCTTAAACTGCTGAAAACTGTTAAATTAGTTTAAGTTTCACAATCGAATTCCACCATCTTCATTTCACTATCGGACAACAAGACGTAGAGTCACACGTCATCATTTTGTGGTGGACTAGCTGACCCGCCCCGGTTTCGTACGGTCTAATTTGTTTTACACCCTAACTCTGTTCATGAAAAGAGGGAAGCCAAAAGGAAAAAAGATATTCCTTTGATTTGTACAAAGCGGTTTGACTCTATATTTATAATACTGCGAAGGATGCAATGAAACACGTTACCGGCGTCATTTTTTTCCAAAAGTATAAGAACTCTACAATTTGTGAGAGAATTGCGATTTTCATGGCAAGCATGTACCATCATAGACGCGTCGTCACTTTTTATGAGGTAAGAACGTGGCCAAATGCTGGTCTATGCAGTATGCAATAGAAAAAAACTTAATCAGTACCTAATTGATATTTTTTCAAAACACGGTCAACGTATTTTTTTCCACCCTTGATAGTCGTATTTTTAACAAAAATGGTTCTCCGCTAGTTTTTTAGTTCCCGGTAAAGAAAGTCTCACTACGCTTTGTTGCCTTCTGAAAGTCCCTTTATAGAGACGTTTTTAGGGTGTTGAATGTTTGGTCACCAACGTGCAACGGCACGAGTCAAGTTATTTATATGGGGTCGCTTGGACACAAATTAATAAACTTACACAAGGTTGGTGTAAGGATAAAAAAACTCAATCTCTGCTAGCAGATCGTATTTAACACCTTTTATATTCAAAACTAGAGGCGCTCCGCGGTTTTGCCTGCAATCTATACGTTTTCCATAGAAAAGTTAATTTTTCGAGTTTATAGCTCTCTACGTCATCATCATCAGCCTGAAGACGTCCACTGCTGAACATAAGCCTTCCCCAATGAGCGCCACTTTGAGTGGCTACTTGCCTCTTGCATCTATTGGCAGTTCCCCGCAGTTCTGACCAGCCAGTAATGAGTAACTTAATCGTAACCGATGAATGGGCTTCATTTGGTCATTTCCGGATGTGTAAAATCCTCATCCATCGGTATTATAAGTAGTCCCTTAGGACGGAAAACTGAATAGACGAAACATTAATTAACTATAATAATTAGAAATAGTGAAAAAATACTAACGGATGGAGATCTTACACAATGCCAACTTGCCGGAAATGACGAAATGAAGCCCATTCATCGATTACGATTGGCTTAGATGGTAGCCCCGCATGTTGTCAGTCCACCTAGTGGGGGGCTGGCCTACGCTGCGTCTTCCGCTTCCCCATGTAGATAAATCTTATAATACTTAGGTAATACTTTTTTCAGTAGTAGGCATGCGGTTAACGTAACTTCCAATGCCGCGGTAAGTAATCCCGGTAACGGTGTCCATTTGGCACCGAACTCGCCATTTGTGCTGAAGACCACTTTAGGGTCGCGCCCCAAATAACTTTAATTAGGGGCAGGAATTCTATCCTCATACCACTATCATGACGGTTGAATCGAGTTTGAAATTATACTGGACATCGTTTGGACCCTAATTTGGATATAAAAATGGCGGATGGGACTGGGAGGTAAAAGTGAATTTTTAATCGTTTATTTTAGTAATAACAAAGTTAACTTATGAATTGTGAAACGCTTTTTTTATTAGAATAGAATAGAATAACGTTTATTCAGCTTCACAATGTTACACAATAACGAAAAAATAACTCAAACAAAATCTAGATTAATTAATTTTACGTTGCTGAGCACATAACTATTTAAAAAATAATTTTAATGGTAAAGCTGAAAGGGCGTTCAGCTCAGTATAAATGTCAAGTACCTACCCTCGGTACCAGACGCTGATTTTCAGCCGAAACCCCACGGGTGTATAAATGTTATATTTATACTTACAAAGAATGATGACTAAACAAAATTATAATAATTAAATTATATAAATAGTATAAATAATATAGTGCTATAAATAATAATATGCAGCGATGGAGCCCCACTATTATTTTGTGCCCATCGCTGTGGAGACCATGGGCAGTTGGGGAGCAGAAGCAAAGAACTTGGTGTCACAGCTAGTGCGCTGAAAGGTCGGGTGACTCCCGCTCCGGCGCGTTAAGGTTGGCCATTGCCATCCAACGTGGCAACGCAGCAAGCGTTATGGGCACCTTTGCACCGGGAACAATAAGGGGTGGGTTATTGGAGTGACCTATTATTAAATTAATATGACTTATAATACTGTAAATATATTTTAATAATTTTTTTTTACTATTGAAAAAAAAAAAAAAAAAAAAAAACACATACTTAATACACTTGTAATAAACAGAACATAACAACCAATGGCACCAACTCATATAATAGTATTAGTGCCTATCATAGATGTTCTTATTAAGGTACTAGTTAAAAAAAAAAAGAGGTACGTCATCCCATCGTAATTGAAAACCAGTTCTGCGTCTCGCAGCCGTATTATGTAAAAATTACAACAGCAGCAGCAAAGCGACAGCAAACAAGCAATCGGTCGCAGCCACCGGCCTGTTGCTCGCCAGTTGCTGAACGCACTTTGGCCTTTGATGCTAGCGCCACTAGCAAGAGAACAGCAATAGATGGAAACAAAATAATGCACTTAGTTCATCGATTGTCCGACAGACAGTGATCTAGCGCTCGATCGTTTTCTGCTCAGCCAATCGGTCTACTTGTCACCTAAACGCGTATTGCTTTCTCTTTGATTAGCAATCATTGACCCTAATTTATGCGGAGCACTTTTAAGAAGCTGTTTCCATCTCTATATATCATTTCTTTTTTATCTATGGTACCTATTATCCTAGCGTAAAACCGTATAAATTAATATCCGTCTGAACTAAACTTTGACAGCTCCTATGTTTGCACTTATCTCTCTATGACGTACAGACCGTTCACCGTGAAATGTCCCCTGATGTATTTGTATTATTTAAAAATATGCAAGTATTATCGTAAATGTAATGTAATATGTAAGCAATATCTAAACTTGTACGTACCCACCACAGACCACAGTTTTACTTTCATATTTTAAAATAATATGAGTAGGCATCAGGGGATAACTTACGGTGAACGGTCTATACCTACTGCAATGCATTAATTTGGGCATATCCTAGAGATATAAGTTCGAATTTAAGAGCTGTCAATCTTTAGTGCAGACGGGTATAAATATTAAAGGTACATTCTAAGTATACCGCAGTACGCTTTATGACCTGTCATGTCATGATATTAGCGGTAGCCCCGGAAATCACATAGTCATGTCATTGGGCGGTACAGAATTTCGATAGTTGAAACCTAATTCTAAAAACATGTACAATACAATGGCAGTATGGGCTCTTGGCCTTGATTTGCTACTTTAAAATTTCGGACTTGCTTTCGATTTGTTGTTTCGAGTCTCGAAATTGCCAATAAAACCAACCAATAACAATTTTGTAGATATTTTATAACCTCCTCAAAAATGTGACTTGAACACAGCGTTTTTAAACTAAAGTAATATCTACCGTTTGCCATATTTTTTTTTTCTCTTTCTTACGGGTTACGTGTGAAAGGGATTAAAAACAAGAAACGTTATTCAGAGCCACATTTCCCCAGTATTTTATATAAGCTTTCTGTCGTTCACCAATACTTTATTCACTTTATTGACATTAAATTGGAAGTAACAACGATTTTTTTTTTAATATCAGACATTCTGACAATTTAATAATTATATTCAGTTTTGATATTTTGTTTACTGAACATTTTGACAAGTTAACAAAAGTTACCCTAAGCCATACAATATGAGCTCTTATTAATGAGAAATCAATTTCTTATTACCTATTTTTATCCAAAACAGATGACATCTTCACACGATGTAGCGTCAACAAAACTGACAAAATGTGAAGTTTTACTTAGCATCAAGGTTAAATTATTGTAGTGCTACTGTCATGATAATATATGACACAAATGTCCGTTCCAGTCTGTTGACATTTCCACGCCATGCCGTTTTAATATCCGCATGTACCCAGACTAATGTAGGTCGTGACTTGTGTCCTTTGGGGGTAGTACTTTCAGCTTAGCGGGTGGCAACCTGGCAACCCTGGTTATATGAAGCAAGTAGGTAAGTTAAGTGTCAAGTCTTTGAACTGTATGAAAAGCGTAGAAAGCTCTTAGAAATGTACATTCTCTTAACGGTATAAAAAAATACCTCAAATATCTCATGGGAAAGGAAAGTTATGCATACAAATATGAATTTTATTACTAGGGCATATAGAAAATAGTAGATGTCTAAGATGCATCGTTTTGTGGAATACTGGCCCTGAACCTACGTTGCGCTCTTCTTATCGATTGAGGAGCGTACCTACTGCTATTACTTTCTTTCGCATGGTAAATTGTGAGCACCTAATTTAAGCGGACCAAATTTGAAGTCTGGTGCCTTATCTACAGTTTTAAGGGTTCCGTACCCTGGACCCTATTACTAAGGCGCCGCTGTCTGTCTGTCTGTCTGCGTCTGTACTAGGTGAGACCAGGCTGTATCTGATGAAACATGGTAATTAGACAGCTGAAATTTTCACAGATGATGTATTTCTATTGCCGCTATAACAACAGATAGTAGACTCAAAAAGTATAATGTATATATTTAAGGGAGCTCCCATATAACAAACGTGATTTTTTGCTCGTTTACCAGATAAGTCATAGATGGCGCTGCTTTAAATAGTAAGTACTGCTACTCAACACTAGATGGCAGGGATAGATAATGGTACGGAACCATTCGTGCGTGAGTCCAACTCGCACTTGGCCAGTTGTTTATTTTCGTTTATGGATACTGATAAATCGCAAGAATGTTGTTTTTTATGACTTTAACCACGGAGCGCCTCTAGTTTTGGATATAAAAGGTGTACACACGAACTGCCAGCAAAGATTGAGTTTTTTATCCTTAAAATTCAATCCTCATCATAGATATTTGTTGTTCCATGGACATAAAATAAATTACTTTCCTCAGATACGCGGGCAAGTTTAATTTAGTAAGATTGAAAACATGTCGGTACTGTACGTATTCGTTAGACATTTACGACTATGTTTGTCCAATATTGGAGAAAATATTACTGTTTTTTTATTATTTTCATAAAACCAGACTCTGGCTTAACAAAAACACTTAGGTAAGTTTGTAGTGCTAGTCAGAACTATAAAAGCAATTCGTATTATACATATAAATATACTAACATTTTTTTTGGATAGGGTAATGCTTTTGGTCTCTATAGAACTTTACAGCACCGCCAGGTGGGCTTTATTATAACCTAGTCCCTTCGTAGACATACGGGTAGTTACTAGTATACAAGTGAACCTTGGCAAGGCACCGTGAAGCAATCAATATAAATCAAGTACCCACTTAATCTGCACGTTCCACGCCCATGTCTCTTACTGACTTACTAATTTCTATATTTCGTGATCGATTTTTATGAGGGCGGATTTTTTAAAAATGAACTCTGTCACTTTAGTAGGTAAAAATCCACATCACGTTTCTACGTTTGTATTTCCTTCCAGTAGAGTTTAATAACTAAAATTAATATAAAATAGCCTACTAATTAATGGAGCTAAAAAATTTGACACCAGAATTATGGCCTAGCATACGCACTGCGAGATAACTTGTCGTCGCTGTTAGAGTAAGACACACTTAGGCGCTACCATAGCCTTTTCACGATACCTACCTCACGAAAAAAAGTCGAGAAAATTTCGTCCCGGTGTGCATGCTAGCCAGCCAGGGCTGACTCTTACCTACACGAAAAGAAGAAAAATAGGCTACTGCATTTCAATTCGTTGGTGGCTGAAACGTGGCTAAAACTCAAAATAATGAATATGCATAGCTTTAAGCACTGTGCTGTTTTTATTATTTTTATTTGTCCGATTAATCTGTCCCTCAAGGAGGACAAACAGGAATAAAAGATACCGTCTGTCCTCCTGCCGCAAAAACGCAAGATGGTAAATTTTATTCCTGTTTGCTCCTAAACGGAGAAAATAGAGGAACAAAGTAGTTCAAATATCACCTGGGGTTGTGGTTATATGGCCAAAATTGATGACATGCTAAGCCCGAGATGCTGCAGCTCTTAAGTGAGAATATATTCACTAAGTCCTCCTGTCATTCTCTCCCTTTATGGGCAAACGGGAATAAAATTTACCATCTGCCTCCTTTTTGCGGCAGGAGGACAGATCCGCTGAACTCCGCTGTATTTAGTAAATACAAGATATAAATATATCTTCAATGTCATATATGTTCAATGTTCTTCTTGTATTTACTAAATGCAAGATATAAATATATCTTCAATGAGTTCAGCGGATCTGTCCTCCTGCCGCAAAAAGGAGGACAGGTGGTAAATTTTATTCCCATTTGCCCATAAAGGGAGAGAATAGAGAAACAAGATAGTAATAGTTCGAATATCACCTGGGGTTGTGGTGATATGGCCAAAACTAGTGACATGCTAAGCCCGAGAAGCCACAGCTCTCTAATGAAATCACATTCACAATGTCTTCATTATTCACTAATACCAGATATAAATATTATTAGTAGTATTATCACAGGGTTAGCAACGCATCAGTGGCACGTCTTGTGTTACAGATGTCCATAGGCTACGGTGACCTCTTCCCATCAGGAGGGCCGTATGCTTGTTTCCTACATAAAGCATAAAATAAAATGTAAATTCAAGTGAACTTGCAATAACACTCCGTGGTACATAGAAACACTTAATTTATTACTTTTTTTTTCTTTATTTACTTTTACTTTTTTTTTTTTTTTTACTTTTTACTTCACTCCAAGCTATCTGAAACTCAACTGCTATGTTCCCAAATAACATTGAACTAATTCGACTACTATCCCTACCATCAAAAAGTGGAAGCCAACTTAATACTAAAAAGGAAATGGAATGAATTACAGCTAGTACCTATCACCAAGTATTCAAAGTCAGTCCAGCTACTATTATATGAATAATCGGAAATGGATAATAGTTGTCGACATGGGAACATGTTTACGATATAAAATAAGCTAGAGTGGTTCGTATAATAACTAAAGTAATATGGGGTATTGACAGTGATTATAGCTTAATTAATAGCAAAAGCTAACAATATTATCTTCAACGAATTCAGCGGACTAATACCGAATAGAAATAGCACTTCTAAGCAAAGTATCTCTAGAAGATAAGACAATGAGGAAACTTCTCCACTTTTGCTCCCAGCATGAATTCACTGAATAATTACTGAGGCGGCCTCGGAAGATTACAAGGAAATTCTAGTTAGCCGGCTTTTCTGAGCTTGATGTTTTAGCTGCTGAACCTGAAATTAAAATATTTAGAATAAAAATATGAAAGAATTTCAGGCAAACCTAATAGTGAGTATATCTCAGTGGTGGCAGGTGCAACGTTCTAACTGGCGCACTCGTGTTCAAATTACGTGGTCCCAAATTTAATATACTTTGTTTAACAACTTTTTTTTAATAGTTTATAGGCAAAGCATTTGACAGCTGTCTCACCTGATGAGAAGATATGACACAGTCTACGATGGTGCATGCTTGCCTAGAAGACCTGTTCACTCTCGACTTGAAGACTTCGAGATAATAGTTAGCTGGAAACAAGGACGCCGGCACTATAAAGGTGAGAGAACACGCATGTTCTAGAGTCGAAATATTTGAAGAATCTCCTTGATGACTGTCGAACAATTAGTGGTTTAAAATCCTCCACCTTTCTTACTTTGTCTCCATTTATCTACACAAGAAGAAATAAATGCCATTAGGTAATGGCCAGTTTCTAGAAAAGAAAATACTCGTATAACTTCATTGCAATACTAATGCATTAAACTGAAAGACAGCTTTAAGTTCGTGCTTGTCCTCTTATGATCCACCTACTGCTGCAACATATTTAGGTACGTCCTAGAGTTTAAAAGCTGTCAAACTTTAGTGTATGTGGGCATAAGATTTCAATCCCATTTCATTTTTGTCTTGAATTGAAAAGGTAGCTTTTAGAGAAATAAGACAAAATTCTCCCTCAGTCCAGATTTACTTTCCGTAAAGATTTATCTTGTGTACTACTTAACATCTTTTCAGACTGATGAATAATCAATACAGAAAGAACACAATTATGGTTGGCTGACCCCACATTGGGCGGTCGCGATCCTCGAGCGACTTCGCGCGATATCGCGATGACACGCGCCGCACGCTGGTAAAACGCGCCGCGTTGTCGTGGCGTTATCGTCGGTAAGTCGCTCGAGGATCGCTACCGCCCAATGTGGGGTCACCCTAAGAGCTTACGCCCTACTATCCAAATAGATATAGCATAACAGTGGAATAGTTTCTCAGTGTTTTATCTTGTTTTATCTTTGCCTATATCAAACTCGATAGAACGAAACAAAACACAAAATTACTATACATTTGCTAGTTGTTTATTAGTAAGGCGGTCAATGTTGTAGCACAGTGGGGCATCTAACGCGTGGTCTGTGACATGATTTATGACAGCCGTTAGTATTTTTTGCGAGTAGGTACTCATCTTTTCACAGTTCAAAAAGTCAAACAGTGACTTTTTATTTACTAAAAAAAAATTGCAATTCTACATAATACCTATCAATATAACTGCCAAAAATTAGATTTTCTTCAAAACTGATAGCTTTTCAAATAATAATATTCTACATGATGATAATATTTCTTTAAATAATTATTATGAATGCTAATGAAAGCACCTCGAAACATTTAATAACACAAATAATGCCACCATCTGGCGAATTTTCATAATTCAGTGACTTCGGTAACTTACAAAGCACTGAATACGATTTAATAACGTTTAAGTGAAACAGCACATACATTATTAGGCAGGGCGGTACTGGCTTAAGGCGAAGGGTAGGGCAAACAAGGCGTTTTTTTTGGCACGTTTCCTGGCGTAATTAGAGCATGTGGTGCCTTTGAATTGAATATATTATCATGTAATTCATTTCATTAAGTCTTTTGTGATGTCCGTAAATACAAGATTAATATAGCTCTACTTATAAAAAAATCGCAAACCTCCTTCAAAAAATTTGAATGTTCCAATTTGATTGAGTTCCTATCGAATATAATTTTACAAAAAAAAATATTATTGTATTCCTAACAAACATTCAAATTTAGTGAAAACTTCATCATTTTGAAAATTACTATATAAACACAGATATTAATCATCATAGTCATTTCGTGCGTTGTCTTTGTCGTAAGTGCCGTGCTAAGTGCAGACTGAATTAATATTTAAGACCACGATATTAAGGTCGATGTTTCATTGAACAGATTTTGACCTACTTATCTGACCCTACCCTACCTTTAAAATGTTAGCTATTTATTATAGCATCGGCACGTACTGTCGAATGGTTTATTAAAAACCTATATAATTTAAAGTACGTACCTGGAGTTTTGGCGGGAACTCGAAAAAGTTCACGTCGTTTCATTGTATTATTTTTCTAAACTTGTGCTTTTTCCAGTGTTAATGTTTAAAATTGGTGGTGTTTTACGCATTAAGTGCTGAATTACGAGCATGAGTATGGGCAAGTGATATAATGTAGTGGTTAAACGTTGTTTTTCGTGTTGCTTCCAAAATTCCATAGAAGCCTCTAGTAAAGTTGCCACCACTTTACTAGGGCATGCCTTAGACTGGATTATGACTTAGACTGGACTATGACTACTCTGACTGTGACAATGACTTGACTTTAAGTGAAAATTTTCATAATACGATGAAAAATTACAAAACTTGACACTGGCTAAATACACTATGTAATGTGTGGAGCCAAAATATAAGAAAAAAAATCTATATAATTTAAAGTACGTACCTACATTTTTTAAATTGAGTTGTCATTGCTAATCATCAGGGCGATGCTGCCAGCATGTTGGGTACGCTACCGGTAGTGGGCTGGAGCATTTGTACTGTCTATAGGTCATCGCGGCTAGTATACAGACCAAATGGTTTAGTAGTAAGAAATGTAGCTAGTGGCGTCTAGCAATAGTCGGTGGTAGTACGTTTCTGGATTTATCCAGCTACTCAGATACTTTTTGTTTACAATTGAAAAAACACTGTCTTTGTCACTAGACGGCATATATCTACACCAGGAAAGATTTGTATTTTTGTATGTTTGTAATGAATAAACTCATAAACTACTGTGCCGATTTCAAAAACTCTTTCACCATTGGAAAAGCTACATTCACCCTGAGTAACATAGGCTACACCATTACACGTGCGAAGCCGGGGCGAGCCGCTAGTATACAATAAAAATAAACAACCTATGTCGATTTTAGGGTTCCGTACCCAAAGGGTAAAATGGATCCTATATTTTACTAAGGCTCCGCTGTCTATCTGTCTACCTGTCTGTTCGTCCGTCTGTCACCAGGTTGTATCTCATGAACCGTGATAGTTAGACAGTTGAAATTTTCACAGATGATGTATTTCTATTGCCACTATAACAAAAAATACTAAAAAAAACACACAACAAACGTGATTTTATTGCTCGTTTACCAGATGAGTCATAGATGACGCTGCTTTAAATAGTACTGCTACTCAACACTACATGGTAATGAGACAGATAATGGCACGGAACTCTTTATGCACGAGTCCGACTCGCACTTGGCCAGTTATTATGAATGAAGTGTACTAATGTACTAAGTTTTTTTATACCTATTAACTCTACTCTTGAAGGCTTATTCCTAGAACACGCCGTTCACTAATAATCATCATCATCATTAACAGCCTGAAGACGTCCACTGCTGAACATAGGCCTCCCCCAGAGCACGCCACCTTGAGCGGCTGCTCGCCTCCTGCATCCATCGGCTCCCCGCGGCTTTCACCAGGTTGTCGGTCCACCGAGTGGGGGGCACTAATAATGGCACACATTAAAACTTAACTGAAGCAAAACGCAAAACTTAAACAATAATAAAGTAACGTAAAAGTTTCAGTTCGTACTCCAGTTATAAAAGAACGTGTGCAGAGTTTCGCTCGAACGAGTTTGAAGCTAATTGGTTGGGCCCAGTTTATCAATAGGACTGGTAATGCAAATGCTCAGAAGTTCAGCACTTACGTACCTAGTTTCTTGTAAGTTGCGCTATAGAAAGGTGGAGTTTTAACATAGGGTTGAAGAATTTAACCACTCCAATTTAGTACTGAGTATGCAGTCTACATTAGATTTTTTTCAAATGCGGAACTAGATAGGTCCGCATTTGACCGCAATCTCACCTGATGGGAAGTGACGATGCGATCTACGATGGTACTTGTTTGCCACTCACTCAAACACACAATTCTAAAGAGCCCAAATTGTCTACCGCCAGCAAAAATGAAGAAAAAAATAAGAGGACAAGAGGCAAGTAACTCGCGTTCTGAGGGTTCCGATATTTCTGATATCGAGCCTCTATTCGACAAAAACTATTGCGGTTTTTTTTTTCAAACAAATTATATGAAAATCAAAATCAGGATAACTTTGTTTTGTGATCACATGGGAATCATGGATCAGTTCATGGGATTTTTAGACGTCTATTTGTGCTTTCACGTAGTGCAAGAAAATCTATAGTTTAACCACGAGGAAGACCCCGAGAATAGTGCGAGTGAGTAATTGGAAATGGCGCTTTTTAGTAATATCATAACGCAGCGCGGTTACATAGCGGGCCACCGCAAATACCTCCGCGGCCGACCGGTCGCCCACGGTCGACGCTTTGGCCAACCCTGATCTAGATGGTCACAAAGTTGTATTGTAAAACTGCAGTGGAAATAATAATTTTGAAAGATTTAAAAATGTTTTAATGGACAGTTTAAACCGTGGAAGCAATGCAATACCTATGACGTTTCTCTGGCCTAACTGTGACTCCGTTATTGTTTACAGTTTATAAGATTTTTTATGTAAACGTATGACGCGACGAGCTAGTCGTTCGCCTGGTGTTAGTGTCACGGCCGCCCATAACAGATGCTGACTTTAAATTAAGGTTTCGCGTGACACTGCACTGCGCAAGTCAGACATCACACCGTCCAGTAATAAGATTACTAGACTGAGATCAGATATCATTTGCCTAGTAATTTGACTAGCTACTAATGCTGTTCCAACCGGAACACAGTAGTGCTTGCACACCACTGCTAATTAAGGCTGCTGTTCGCAGAACCACTATCTCGCTCGCGCATTGCAACATTTTTGAAGATAATAAATAACTGAATTTACTTACGAGAAATCTGCCTAAACTATGTTCTCAAGAATAACATTACATATTTAACAAAAGTTACACACAACAGCTATTTAATATATTTAAAAATGTCGCAGTGCACGAACGAAATCCGCGTATATAGCAGCCTTAATAAAAACCACCACCATATTAGTTTACAAGTTTCTGTAGAAACATATTCCTTTCGAAACAAACGATATGACAAATATCTCATTTGTGTGTTTAAATATGCATAAATATCGGTAGGTAAACACAATGTCCTTAGCACCAAAGGTTGTTATTCGCGAAAGACAAAGCCAGCGAGAATATAATTTATTGATATTGGCAATCCTCCATCACTGCTTCCTATTGAAGTAGAGATGCGCCATTAATTTAGTCAGACAATATCGACAAAAATACCTAACAAATAGTTTTGAAATATTATTTAAATATATTTTTTTATTGTCGCTAAATAATTATTTAGTAATGGACACTGATATGATATTTTCTGGAAAAGGATAGGACCAAAGTGGATGACGAAAGTTAGAGATAGAAGAGGGTCGAAAAAGATGGGGGAGGCCTACGCCAAGGAGGCGACTACTACTAAAGAAAATGAGAATGAAAACTGAGATAAAGACAAAGATTAATATTATATGGACTTAATTATTTTAAGCAAATACAATTACATTCTTATAAAATACTAGACTAGATTCATTAACACAATATTTTGCATGCACATAAATTATAAATGAATTGTTTTTTAATTAGTAAATGAAATGTAACATAAACTATCCTAAAGTAGTAGAAATAAAGGCTTTATTTGTTTATTTATTTAATGGACACTGTTCGTCTTGCTATGAGTTTTGGTCTATATACTAGAGATAAGTAATTACTGACTGTATAATATAATCAAGTAGTATTAATCAAGGTAATATTAATTATATTAAAAAAATAACTTCGCAGAAAAATACTAAAGACAACATAAAAATCACAACAAATAAAATTTTCTTGTTAATGATATTATTGTTTCACATTTCAACGTTCTTGGGAAAATAATCACACTCACATTTTATAAAAAGATTTTTTTTATCGTATCATCGAGCAATAAACTGTATGCAAAAAAACGTCCACCCCTAAAATAAGCATTATGTGCGTGGTGTGATAGTAAATCACTGGGTTTACCGGAATAGTTTCTCGCGTCAGCTGATTTGATAAACTAGGTAATTTTGTGAGGGCAACTTAGCAAAACATGAGATAAAAGTGCGAAGGGGAAATGATTTCGTATAGGTTTATTTTACAGTCCCAAATTCGCTTATAGACAGAGCCAAGTCAATAAACACTTGTTAAAAGAGCTTGGTTCTAAGAATAATTCCTTTTATATTAAGTAGTATTCATAATTACGACGTTAAGCCATTTACTAGCTGTATTTAGTTGATAAAATCTTAGTATAAAACTCACTATAAATCTGGGGAATGGATCTACTGGAAGAGCTTTTTTGCCATCCTAGCAAAAATGTATTGCCGATATGACCAAACCAAAGACCCTTTAAATGAAAAAAAAAGAAGAAATAAAAAATACAATAGAATTGGTAACTTCCTCTATTTTTGAAGGCAAAAAAGAGAAAAGAGAATCAATTAACTATCATTAGTTTTACATACGAAGGTGGAACGTTTCACTAGCGCGGCAAATTCAAATTTTCTTGCGTTCTTTTGCCAATATTAGCTTAATTACTCAACGTGATTGACATGAAAACTAATTTTGCGCAAATAAATAGAATGTATCAATAAATTATAATTAAAAGTATCACCTACATTTTATTGGTGTAGCGAAAAAAGGCAATAGACTGAAAATCTAAGACGAAATTTGTTTATTGCCATTTGTCGCTAAACCAATAATATCTAAGAGATACTTTTAATCGTAATTTGTTTATACATTCTATTTCTTTACGTTAAATCAGTTTTAGTGTAATCACGTTTATTATTGGCAAAAGAACGCAAGAAAATTTGAACTTGCCGCACTAGTGAAACGTTCCACCTTCATCGTCAACCATCAAAGTGCCCACGTCACTGATCATCAACCTGTCAAATTAAAGACTCACTCGCCTTTATAAATACCTCATTAACCCTAAACGATTATTTATCGTGAAATAAACAACGTATTTATCCATCTACCTCCCACGGCCAACGAAATGCTATAACAATACACTTTAAGGGCCGCAAGCAATACCAAACTTAAACAAAGTAGTCGTCGAAATGCTCGACTTAAAATTTCTCAGGAAATTCTCAAACGACCAGTCATTGTGCATAAACAATGGGCCCTATCTCGTAGATATTGTTATTTCGGGTTCGTCGTTATTTGGCGACAAAACAAAGATCTTTAATGGTTGGATAGCGAAGCGAAGTTTTGATGGTTACAAGTCTTGGTATAAAGTAAAAATTCAGAACACTATATATCGAAGGAAATAAATGAAAAGACAAGACAAGTTTTTTGCGGTATTGTATGACCACGTGAGTATAATAGCTATACATAAAATAATTGATGAGCCATTTGCTTATTTTTTTTTTAAACGCATACCTAGAACCTGGACCCTAACTAGGATTCCCTGTATCTAAGGACCCAGGAACTACGAGGACTATGTTCCCACAACACCCAGACACAGAGCAAGTATTTGCGTTTTTTCTTTTTTGTGCACAAATACTTGCCCTGTCGTCGGAATCGAACCCGCCGCCTCCGGGTTATGAGCCGACCTGCTCAACCACCACACCACGGAGGCTGTATTATAAAGCCAAGTAGAGTGAGACTGACTGTCGATCTGCAATAACTTATTTTTTTTTTAAATGTAATTTAATTCGTCGTGACGAGCTAGTCGTTTTCCTGATGTTAAGCGTCACGGCTGCCCATAACAGATGGCAGTATCAATTGGAACTCGTAAATTAATATAGTTTTGGGTGACACTGCACTGCGTACGTCATCCTGAGACTTCACACAGTCTAGTAATAAGATTACTAGACTATGTGATCAGATCATAAAGTCTCGTTTGCCCAGTAATTTCACTAGCTACAATGCCCTTCAAACCGGAACACGGTAGTGCTTGTACACTACTGCTTTGCGGCAGAATAACTGGCAAAGCGGTGGTACCTACCTAGACGAACTTTGCAGAAAATTCCTACCACCTAGTAAATAATTATGACAATCAATACATAGCCTAAATTGAGCTTAGAAAACAAAAAAAAATGACCAAGTACGTCTTTTTGATTGCATAAGTACTAGGTAGGCTATAGAAAGAAAGAATTTTCAATATTTTTTGCTTGGAAGGACTGTTCTGCAGATTCTAAACTCATCTAGTCCACCGCTTTGTCAATCATACTCTGCCTAGCAGTAGTGTGTAAGTGCTACTGTATTCTGGTTTGAAGAACGCTGTAGCTAGTGAAATGACTGGTCAAATGAGACGTATGACCTGATCTCACAGTCTAGGCTTCTGGATGTCTTAGGATGACGTGCATTCATCAGATTTGACTTGACGTACGATTTAAATTTACCCTATGACAAATGTTCAACACCGCCAGGCAGCTTGTTAAAAAAGCGTATACAGTTTCCCATGAATGAACCATTAACATGCGCAGTGCAGTATCACGCAAAACTTTATATTTTAGGGTTTCGAGTAGTAACAGCTGTTATGAGTAGCCGTGATGATTAACATCATGGGAGTAACTAGCTCGTTACGTCACTCAATAATAATATAAACAAAAGCTTGAGGTAGGCAGTCAAAAAGTTTGAAGTTTCATGATTAAAAGTGAGGATGAAACTGAAGTGCCTTTAGTAGATAAATAAACTCATTTTCGTGACGTATGTTGTTATAAGGAAAGAAAATAG
The DNA here is from genome assembly GCA_910589525.2 of Ennomos quercinarius. NCBI lineage: Eukaryota > Metazoa > Arthropoda > Insecta > Lepidoptera > Geometridae > Ennomos > Ennomos quercinarius. The sequence continues at coordinate 14,224,981 of OU342501.1, read as the reverse complement.
GAGTAACAAGGTTTCTTTCCTGTTTTCCTCACAACATAGCAAGACAGGTTTCACACAGATGTAACAAAATTATGTGAGGAAAGAATAGATATACAATGAGTGTACCTAATTATATATGTACCTACTGTATGACTATAAGTGTATAATTAGTATTCTATCATTAATCTAGTCCCCATAGCTTTGCTTAGTTTGGGACTAGATGGCACTGTGTGAAAGCTCCACAATTATTTATTTGGTTTTTATTTGTTTTTTTTTTGTGACTGGCCTGATAGCTCAGTTGGTAGTAGCTCTGCTTTCTGTACCATAAAGGTAGTGGGTTCGATTCCCACCCAGTACAAACATTTGTGTCATGAAAATAGGTGTTTGTTCTGTGTCTGGTTGTTATATTGTATTCTATGTATGTATTTACAAATAAAAATGTATCTAAGTATTGTATCAGTTATCTGGTTCCCATAGTAATACTAGCTATGCTTATTTTGGGGCTAAATGGCGCTGTGTGAAGCGTCCACATATATTTATTTGTTGTATTTACTTGTAATCATTTATATCGTATAAGATTTCAAACTACCATGGCCACCAATAACATTACAAACCGCTGCGTTTAACCATATTTTTTTATAATCTACCCAGATCTTTCAGTTCATCCATGATCATAGTGCTTGCAACAGTACTGAAATATCGGCAACTCTAAACAAATAAATTACATGGTACATATCTTCGACCAGTAATGTAGCGGAAAAACGAACACATTGGAAATTAATCGCAAATCAAAGAAAAACAATCGAAGATCAAAAACGGTGGTCAAAATGAAAGAGGGCTGCTTACAACAACAAAAACGAAAATGGGACAAATTGAGACACAAAATAAAAAAATAAACAGGCTAACAAAGCATTGTTACAAAGCAAGCCTAACATAATATAAATATTAAATTATTTATCATGACTGTCTCGGGTAAGTTATTCCGACATGTTTAATCAGGACTTCTAGGAATTGTGGGTTTTATTTCTATAATTACCATTATGAAAAGGACTAAGTGAAAAGGAGTAACAAGAAACTTGTGATTATTAATAATTAGAAGCTTCGCCGTAGGCCGGCCCCCGCAGCCGCTCAGGTGGCGCGCTCTGGGAGAGGCCTATGTGCAGTAGTGGATGTGTTCAGGCCGTTGATGATGATGATGACACTCTTAAATATTAAGATTTAATACAAAAAAATTAAAATGATCTATCCTAATAGTATAACTATTTCAGGTAAAGTTAGCACAAATGGACTTAGTTCCTACTCCAAGTCTAAGCTTCATCATAATCCAAGAAAATATCGAAATAGATTTCGAACAGGTTCACTGAAATAGTGACAAAGAATAAACAAGCGTGGGCGTAGGCCCACGTATCCATACATTGAATGCCAGCTTTGCCACGTGCAGATCAATTTTCAATAACCAAGCTTCGAGAGAGTGTGTTAATGTAGTGTGACGGTCGACTGAGCTCTTATAATATATTATTTTGTATCGATCATTTTTGTTCGCTCTTCCACTCACGATATGATTATTTTAAATTGATTGATATCATAATAGCTTTTCAACGATCAATGTGTCGTTATAAATGTGTTAGTTGTAGTAGAAGGTATACCTGTAATTAGTAATATTTGGCTTAACTGTTCTTTAAACACCAACCAACGAGTCCATATTTATGATTAAACTATATTTCAATTTAATAAATACGGTTCTCGGCAATTTTTAAATTTCATCCCTTAAAGTGTTAAAAATACAAAACAAGCTCCGTCGTATGACCTTGCGTAGCCAGAAAAACTAATGCTAAAATTTTGATATTTCAATGATACATTGATTCTATAACGTAGGTTTGTACTAATAAAGGGGTTTTGAAAATTCAACCCATAAGAGGTTAAAAAGGGTAAAAACGTTTGTAACAAAAACTTTGTTTTGTTTGGTTTTGAAGGATAACCCACGCGAGCAAAGCCGCGGGAAGAATCTAGTTAAAAATAATTTGTTAGAAAGCCGAATGTAAGTAAATACTTAATTATTCGTTTACGGTTCTACTGTTTTATAAAAAACATTAAATACAGGATACAATAACAAAATATATCCGACCTGGACATAAAAAAACTCTTTGTATTCAAGAAAGAAAATACCTTGCTTTTAGGCATAACCATAAATAATATTTTCTAGGACGCAGTATAAATAACGCAGCGGGCAACTTAGCGGGAAGCCTGTATTCCGTAAATCACAACAGCATGTTTCCATAATTGATACAAGTTAGGTAACTCCCGTACCTTCTGTTCCCTTTTTGTCTTGTACTTAGAAAAGTAATATTATAACACAGAGGAGGTAATGTTAGTTTAATATTATGCCTTCAATGGAAAATTATATTTTTGTAATATCATAACTTGTTAGGGTCGACACGACGCGTGGCCGTAATGTTGGTAGCATTGCAAAGCTGAAGAAGTTTTACTATCTTTGAGCGCTAAAGTACCTACGCTAGTAGCGCTCGATGATAATAGAAATTACCGAGTATCATTGAAGCTTAAGTGTTAGGCTTCAATACTAATTCGGTAATTTCTTAATTTAAAAATAGCTGAATAAGTCTAGGGACATCATCACAGACTGTGACAAAGATTGAACTCGTCAATTGCTTTTTTTCTCTAATCTGTGACTCGCGCCCACCATTAGTTTATTATCTGCTCTTTGATCAAAACGTTTATTTGCATGTACAAAATAATAAGTTTTGCTCATGTATTTAGTATGCAAGCAGACGCGCAAATGTTATTTAACAACTAATTGCTAATTTTATTATTTATAATTTATACACAAATCATTATAATCTGTAACACTATAAAAACAGTTGCACTGAAGCCAGTCAGTCAAACATTTCTTAAACTTGTTACCTTCTAATATCTTTATGTCATTTGGTTCTTTATCTTTCCTACAGGAACCACATAATTTTCTGGCATAAAACGCATCCTATTTTAAGTTAGAACTCTACATGCCTTATCAAAATTCGTTTGGCTGTTCTAGATTCTAGATGAGTTGAAACATACACAAACTGTTGCATTTATATATAGTAGAAAGTAGCATCTGTCTCATTAGTATGTTTTTATCGTCTATCACGTGTCTTGTTACTATGCCAATTGCTTTTATTGCTTACGTATGGCTGAATTATCCTTATGACTTACTATGACTGTTGTATGAAAAGCTTTCTGAAAGTGGCCCTCTTAAATTCAGTTCATTAGACACACGTTGTTGTGCTAAAGAAAGAGAGAAATACGCATCTTGAGTGACAAGAGCTTTTGTTTCATCATCAACAGCCTGAAGACTGCCATCGCTCCGTACACTGTATAGCACGTTAAGCCGTCGGTACCGGTTATCATAAGAACATCTATGGCAATCGTTACGAGTAGTTGGACGCCTGATAGAATCTGACACCTGATCTAACCATCCCTGTTACTGGTCCCTTATGGGTTGCGAGGTCAGATGGCAGTCGCTCATGTAATTTTGGTAGCTCGCTGCTACAGGTTAGATTGGGAGCCAACCCCAATAACAAAAGGGAAAAAGGCAAAGAGGATGATGATGATCAACAGCCTAAAGACGTCCACTGCTGAAGTCTCTCCAGAGAGTGTCACTTTGAGTGGCTGCTCGTCTTCTCCATCCATCGGCTTCCCGTGATTTTCACCAGATCGTTGGTCCACCGAGTGGGGGGCCGGCCTACGCCGCGTCTTCCGGTTCGTGGTCGTCACTCGAGAACTGCTTTTGTTTAAGCGATGTGAAAGATAATTTATTTTTCCTATTTTTTATTAATTCCGCATTGCGACTATATCAGCTCCATTGTATATATCACTATCTCATTGTAAGAACCGATTGTTTATAAAAAATCGCGGTTATTTATAAACCGTTGAATTATTGTAAACGGACAATTTGTCTTGCAATAAAACGGATGATTTTTCAATTATTTATAATTAGTGGTTGCCCAGCGGCGAGTTTATAAACAGACGTATTTAACAAACAAACGTCCAAATCTATAAACACAAACTTAGTAGTAAAACTTTTACAAAATATGGTCTAATGCTATGCAACACAAATCATACAATACACTGCCTAACTTAACTAAAGTTACCACACTAGAGGCTCTTCTGTTACCGTTATCTTCACAGAACATCCCGTTTCGATTGTCCCTACAAACATTCAATGTAAGATCCTACTTGGCACTAGCTCAGTCAGCGATTTCAATAATATAATGTACACAGTAATGAGGACCAACTACTTCAATCCTTAATACGTATTGGGTAAAGATCACATTGCTTTCACATGCCCGTCTTGGACATCATAATCTTGACCCAGTATCAGGGTTTTCTTGTTAAACATGATATCTTAGCCCCTAATTTGGGTGAGGCAGACCTTTCTACTGCCGTTAACACCACGTGTATGTATATTGCTCTGTTATAGAAATATTTTGTTATATCGTTTCGCAACCAGCCTTAGGCTCTTGACAATAATGATTGTGAATATAGAAAATGTTTTCAAAACAATATGTACGTACTTCAAAACATTCGGATAATTATGTATAACTCGCCCCAGCTTCGCACGGGTATAATAGGCAGCGCACGCAATATAAAGAATATTAATAATTTTTGCACCTTGGGTTACATTATTGGAGTTTTAGTAAGTCCCTATTTTTTGAAAATATAATATAGCCTATGTCACCCGGGGGTAGTGTAGCTCCCCAACAGCGAAAGAATTTTTCAAATCAGTTCTGTAGTTTCGGAACCTATGCAATGCAAACAAACAAACAATTAAATCTTTCCTCTTTATAATATTGTCATAGATTATAGATATTGTCTAGTAAAGTCAACGCAAGTTAAAATCACAACAAGTAGGTTAATAAATGGCAAAGTAGATTATGAAGATTCTTCTGACTATATCTATACATAATCTAGATAAAGTACAATGAAACCAAATGAGGCACAAAATTATGCGGCAGTATTTGCCATCACTAATCCGGGGGTCAATTCTTCGTTGTCGAGAGTCGAGATGACTTCGAATCTCGACTGAAAACCTATCTCTATCAATATAAAAGTGAAACATTGTTTGTTTGTTCGTATGTATGTTTGTTTGTGTGACTTTCACGCTAAAACAACTGAACGGAATTTAATAAAGTTGTGTACATGGACTGCTATATTACCTAGACCTAGATAAACAAAGTTTGGATCCTTTTTACAAAACATTTTGGTTTACAGCAAGAAAACGATAAGTAGCTGATGCCTCTGTTTTCACCTTAATCATCATCTTCAACAACCTGAAGACGTCCACCACTGAACATAGGCCTCCCCCATAGAGTGCCACTTTGAGCAGCTGCTTGCCTCCTGCATCATGGATGCAGGAGGCAAGCAGCATATACAGGGTGCAATTGAATTCATTAACATAAATTGAGTACATATTAGTACATCATTTATTGATGATTAAGGCTTCCCGTGGCTTTGATCAGGTCGTCAGTCCCCTAGTAAGGGTCTACGTTGCGTCTGTCGGTTCATGGTCTTCAATCGAGATTATTTTCGCCCAACTGCCTCTAGTTTATCACTCTAGCATCACGCATGCGACGTTTTACGGAATAGACCCCTTGTCATCTCTCTGAATGAATCCGGAAACGTATATGAAACTTCCTTAATAGAACAGGAAAAGGTCAACACGACATTCATTTATTTAATTCTGGGTATACATATATTATGTTATATCTTAGCTACTGAAACAAAATAAAAACAACCTACTCATTTCAGTTAATTATAACTTAATGTGTGTGTGTGTGTGTGTGTGTGTGTGTGTGTGTGTGTGTGTGTGTGTGTGTGTGTGTGTGTGTGTGTGTGTGTGTGTGTGTGTGTGTGTATGTGTGTGTATGTATGTGTGTGTACGTGTGTGTGTGTGTGTGTGTTTGGGTGTGTGTGTGTGTGTGTGTGCTAAGAGGACCAAGCCGCTGAGTGTATGAAGAGTGGCACTCTACGGGAGAGACCTATGTTCAGCAGTGGACGTCTTCAGGCTGTTGTTGATGATGATGATGATGTACCAAAGTAAGAAGTTATCAGTTTGTGTGGCTTTCGAGCCAAAATGGCTAATTACATTTTTGTTACATTTTTCACACTGATTGTTTACACTATCGAGATTAATAGGGTATTTTCTGTCTCGGATCATCTTCCTTCCAGACATTCTACCATCATTGACACACCTTATCTGAATCATCCTGCTCTGCAACATTCAAAAAATCAGAAATAATTTGCAACAATATATCGAATTAATAAAAACAAACAAACTCATGATCACAAAAAATTAGAAACGTAAAATATAAAAAGAACATGAAAAATTCCCGTTAATACAAAATGTTTCAAACAAATAGAGTAAGGTATTTTTGAAATATAGATGACACTGGAATCACAGCGCCCTATGGTCTCGTTGGTGTGAGAATATGACCAACCCATCTCAAACCGTGGGTGCCGTAAGAGGGGGATATCCAGGGAATGGGCAGTAGCATTCCTTTCGGTACATTAATATCTTCTGCGATCACCGAACTGCCTCCCAAGCTTGTTGATCATGGCCTCTATGAAGTGGCGTTTATAGGGGAGGTCTATATTCAGCGTTAGACATCTTCCGACTGTTGATGTGAAAGGTGCTCTTTCAGGCAGTAGGTAAGTGGTCTCGTCATGGGTTCATGCTGCTCATAATTTAGAATTTATTCAATATAAAACACATTAATTATTAACGAGTTTAGTTGAAGCGGAGAGAAAAAAGTAGTAGTAGGTAACTGGCTCTGTTTTTTTTGTGTAATAGTGATGATAAATTGATATATTGTTTATTTAACAGAATGTGGAACGCTTCCTTCTCACCTAAAAACAACACCAATCACCAACAACTAACGACAACGCCTCCTATAAACTATTTTGTACTATTTGGTGTTAAAGTTAATAAAATGTGAATTAGTCAAAATAAATTACGTTATAAACTCGCTAGCTTAATTTATTATGACTAAAAAAACTTAACACTAACTTATGTGGTTTCATTAAAAGCAGAAAAAACGTTAACACGTACGCAAGACCCTTTTGGTAAGTTACAGCAGCAATGCGACCTTGGGGATTTAAAAAGGCTTATGTTGTGGCCCTAATGCAAACAGTAACTGTCACCCCAGTGGCTTCGGCCCTACTTCAGTAGTGTTATTACATTGTTATTACTGTCCCGCTCGCTTCTCCGCGATATATTATGCCCGCTTGCAGGCGGAATTTGAATTTGGGGTGGAGGATAAGAGTCAGGACATCAAATGTAGGGATACGATTTTTTTATTGATTTTAGGGGAACGCAATAAGCTTTTATCACGTTTGTCGAAAACATGAAATTGGAATAAAACTAGCTATTTTTTTAGGGTATTTTTAACATCGGAAAATGTATGCCTAGTAAAATTCTTGGGGGTAGTGTAGGTATAGTTTTTTGTCATTTTAGATGAGGCTCGTTGAATCTGAGGTTCTCGAGTGGCGACCATGAACCAGAAGATGTAGCGTAGGCTGGCCTCCCACTAGGTAGACCAACGATCTGGTGAAAACCACGGGGAGCCGACGGATGCAGGAGGCGAGCAGTCGCTCAAAGTGGCACTCTTTAGGGGAGGTCTATGTTCACCAGTGGACGTTTTCACGCTGTTGTTGATGATTATGATGATGAATGCAGAAACCCAAAAATTACAACCTAATATTACAGTACAGGAGTACAACTAAACTGTAATATTTGGGACAAAAATACCTAGAAATATGGATTGGACACAAGTTGCAGTTACCTATCCGTATATGCGTTATTCCTTTCCGTGCATGGTTGTCTGGAAGAGATCGCTCTAGGCGATAAGACCGCCCATTGTTACACTTTGGTTTAATTTGTTCACTTAGTTGTAATTATTAGTGATGTGGTGTTTCAATAAAGAGTTTATCTATCTATCTATCTATGCATGGCAATGGCTCTTAACAAATACTTGAACTATAATTGGTAAAATAAAATATCCATTTCAAGCTTAGTTATTTTTGTAGTTTAATCTGATTATATGTTTAATTCTCGTAAAACGTCTACGCCTACGATGAACTCCAGAAACTACCTAGTAAGACATTGATAGTAATTAATCATTACGTTGAAGTTTTGGCTCGACAGAGACATTCGTCTTTGTGAGAAAATATATTTAGCATTTTGTTTGAAATGTTTTCATGGAATTTCTTTGTTCTAGTAACGTTTCAGAGGCAAGAAACATCTTTAATATCTATTCTAGTATTTTGACATTTTGAGTTTACCCTTTACGATAATTACCAGCATATTTTTTGATATGCCTCTTACCTCCGACTCCCCAGGGCTATGACGATGTCATCGGGACCGTCTAACACTGAATCTTCCAGAGAACCTTTCTTGGGAAGAAAGATTCATACCAAGCTAAAATTCAGCACCAGATATTAATTACAGCTCCGTCTACGTATTTGTTCAGCAGATAAATATTTAGCCACAGACTGTTTACCAAGTAAACCTAGGCCCTTACAAAATTCGGTCAGTATCGTGTCACATACTGTTTTAACGCAGGCCACGTCTGACGTCAAGGTCGTATCATCACTATATTGCGGAAAGTTCTCGACGTCACTGCTAACGTCTTTTTTTATTAAGGGCGATTAATCTTTCCGGGTGGTGTCAGGGCTATCTCAGGGACGTGTGGTGGGAAAATATTGTTACATTGTGGTTGTCAACTGTTTTGATGTTTGAGCACTCATGGCGTGTTTGTTTCACAATTTATGAAACGATTTGGTGTGCCATAAATCTTTCTTGAGACTTTCTTATGTTTATGTAAAACTCTTGGTGATGTGAGGACTGTGAGCTCACTGTGAGATAGTTTTAAATTACCCCCTTACTGTATTTAACGACCGTTGACTTGATTGTCTCTTTGGGCACCATAATAATTATGGTGATATTGTTTTTTGCATTTGCCGTGCCATGTGTTCCCAATCGGACCACCCCATCTCTTCCCGTGGGTGCCGTAAGAGCTGGCTAAGGGAATATCCAGGGAATGGGCATTTTCCTCGGCACATTATTTTTTTTTTGCGATTACCAAGCCGCCTGCCAAGCATGATGATTATGGCAACCCCCCCTTAATGATAAGCGTCGAAAGTGGCGCTTTATGAGGGAGGCCTTTGTTCAGCAGTGGACGTCTTCTGGTTTATGATGTGCATGTTGTGTGTTTTTGCAAGAGTTTAAAAAGTTTCTTTTCCTTACGAATGATGACGTTGAATTTAGAAACCTATATTATAAGAAACCTAAGAAACATTATGAAATCGTTTGACATTCGATCGTCATTTGTTCTGGCAAAGTGTCTCCACTTACCTAAGTTATTACATACTGTTGATGCATCTTATTTAAAATAGAGAAACAGAAATCCTTGTGAAAAAAATCAATAAACATATTTTGTAAGAAAATACGGCCTATATAATTCAACAAAACGCAAAAAAAGCACACTGCGTCCTTTATACTTTTTATTACTCACAAAAAATGACAAGCAAACTAATATTGTTTGCTTATGACCTAACCTTGTTATATGCTAACGTTACACTTCACAAAAAAGGCAACTTTTCCTCTGTTATTCTGAGCCTAGAGCATTCACAAAGCGCGCGTTTTTGTCAAACGTAACATATTTCACAAATAATTGTTTGTTCTAGTTTTTAGGTACCGTATTATTTGTAAGTTAACACTAAAATTGAGTTTGTACAGTTGAAATATCAGCACTTTATTGTATCAGATTTGAAGCTTCACCAGGTTATAGTTAGCTGGAAACAAGGACGACGGAAAGGTATTCCACTCATTTGCTGTACGCACTATAAAGTTTGATGCAAAACGCTTAGTGCGGGCTGTAGGAGTTCTCAAGTCGGTTTTGCTAATCATCGGCATCATGATTCATGATAACTATAACCGTAGAGAACGGTTTTACCCCCAGAAGCGTAATTTTTTAATGCTCTGGGGCTATGACCCTTTTTTATTTTAAGCAAACTCGATTCTCAAATCACAAAAAGTCCAACTTCCAATATTTTAGAAAAACACTGCAAGCCATTCGTCACTGCTAGCCGCGCCATTGCACACAACAGGGTAACCGTTGGAAATACTTCAATCTGGGTACAATGGACACCAGTACCAGCAGTGGCACCAGCAGTGTAGATTTTATCTACGCTGTACTAGCTCAACACAAAGAGGAGACTTGTTTGATATGTGACAAGAATTTTAAACTATTTTGTAGCCAACATGTAATTAATTACCTATGTTCGTCTTCAAGATAGTGCGGTTTTTTTTATAACTAAATAGGCCCACATTTGACCGCAGTCTGACTTGATGGAAAGTGACTATGTGATTTACGATGGTACATGCTTGCCTAGAAGATACCTATTCAGTCGAATGGTAACGCTAATGCTAATGCTAACTTGTAAAATAATATTATAGGTAACTCGCTAAAAGTAGTTTGTAAAAGTAGCTGAAATAAATTTGAGTTTTGTTTCTTATAATTTACTACGTTTTAAGAGATACCTATTAACCACAAAACGAATATTGGATAATGAAATTAAGGCTTCTTTCCTAGTGACAGACTGACAGACAATTGTACAGCCGAAATTGTTGAACAAAGAGGCTTGACATTTGGAGAATCTGTTGTGGTATTACTAAGAAAAGGTTTTTTAAAAATTCGATCCCTAAAAAGGGTTTTGACGATTGTAAGATTGTATGAATAGACGCAGGCGATAGCACGGACTACCTCTAGTAACGAAACAAGATGATAACTCAAACCGTCTATACCATAGAAAGCGCCTACTCTATTACCTCCTGATTTTTCACCATAAATCAATGTATTAATCCTTAAACCCTGAGTGATTTAAACCGCTTTCTCTGCTCCATTCAATTAGACCAACATAAAGACGTCGTCAGCATAATGGTACGATTCGGACTCAATGGTCCAGAATCGGTTTCAATGAAAGGCTTCAGTTCGCTTCGGTCCCACTACCCCAGTTAGAATACGCAGTACGCACAGAACGGAAAATATATATTTCACTTACCTGTGATTGGCTACGTGCAGATTTGCGAGACATAAATAGAAATGGATTCTGTGTATTGAGCAAATGGAATGGGGGTATTAAGCTTAGGCATGGAGATGGTTAGGGACGGCAAATATTGGAAATGTGTACATTGAACGTGCTCGCGTTCCATCTATAAACTAGGTTTCCTTGTGTCTATAGAGTTTGTGATTTGGTAGTTCCCAAACGTTCAAATAACGTTTCATGCAAATCACCTTTCTGGGTACTCGTATTACACACATTATGATCTTTATTTTATGGATTAGCTTAGTGAATACCATGTAAGAAAAGGCTCATGTCCCAGCCATTAGAACGTATTGGCTGATGACGAAAGAATAGTTCCCACAATTTTTCAAAATCAGTTCTAAAACTAGTGCGAGGTATACAAAAGTCAGTATTTAAGGTGACGGGTGGGCCAGATAAGCAGGTCCAAATTTGTTCAAAGAAACATCGACCTTAACGTCGTAGTCTTAAATATCAATTCAGTGTGCACTTCAGCGTGGCGCTTACCGGTTTGACGGTTTTTAATGAATATCTGCGTTTATATAGTATTTTTCAAAATTATAAAGTCATCGCAAAATGTGTATGTTTGTTAGGAATACACTAATATTCTTTTTTTGTAAAAAAATATATTCGATAGAAACTCAGTAAAATAGAAACATACAAAAATTTTAGAGGGATGTTTACATTTTTTTCTACAGAGCTATATTTATTATTATTGTATTTTCGGACATCACAAAAGACTTAATGAAATGAATTACATGATATATAAATTTCAAAGCTCCACGTGGTCTAATTACGCCAGGAAACGCGCCAAAAAAATACCTTGTTTGCCCTACCCTTCGCCTTAAAAGGCACAATTCCACAAAAAGATAGAGTAAGACATTTCATCATGTTATGTCTTGTAACTCCACAAGTAAAACAACCGTTTCTAAACTTAATCTCCTTATTGTTGCAGTTGTTTACCCGCATTGTTTTACTTGAGAACAACTTGGGATCTTCCGCTTGGAACAATGGGTGCTTTGAGTAATATGAATTGTGTGTTTAACAACAAACGCAGTTGGCGAACCGATTGCTAAGGAACTAGTGGGAAATTATAGTAAATGTAGCGAAAACGGGAATTGAATGGTGATTTGATGTTTTGAAATGTTATTGAATAAATGATATGACAGGCGAGATCGTTAACGAACTTGTACTAACATTAATTAATTGAGTTTCTGTTAATTATCATCTTGTCACGTCAAGAAACTTATAAGGACACCAAGAAATGAAATTGCTACTATTACCTATAGAAACATCCCCCACTAGGTGGACCGACGACCTGGTCAGAACCATGGGGAGCCGATGGATGCAGGAGGCGAGCAGCCGCTCAAGGTGGTGCGCTCTGGGGGAAGCCTATGTTCAGCAGTGGATGTCTTCAAGCTGATGATGATGATGATAATGCTGATGATAGAAATATTGATAATAATTAAAAAAGAACTTTAATATATTAATGTTGATTTTTGGAGCAAATTTTTATTTTCATTAAATGTTTTTAATAACCTTATTTAATAACTTAATAAACCAAAGGCAATAAGCAACACATTCATAACAATAATATTATCGCATATTGCCTTTGGCCGTTCAATTAAAAATTGAGCCAAGATAATTACTACTAGGTGGTAGGACTTTTCTGCAAAGTTCGTCTAGGTAGGTACCACCGCTTTGCCAGTTATTCTGCCGCCAAGCAGTAGTGTGCAAGCACTACTGTGTTCCGGTTTGAAGGACATTGTAGCTAGTGAAATTACTGGGCAAATGAGACTTTATGATCTGATCACTCAGTCTAGTAATCTGATTATTAGACTGGGTGATGTCTCAGGATGACGTGCGCAGTGCAGTGTCGCGCGAAACTATTGTTTTAAAGTTCCGGGTGACACTGCAACTGTTATGGGCGGCCGTGTCACTTAACATCAGGTGAACGACTAGCTCGTCACGTCATTCAATTCACATTAAAAAAAAAATTAATCAGAAGTGGAAGCAAAAAACATCAAGCAAAGTAGCAGTTTTATGTATCAAACGTTTGTGTTTCTACATGCTTGCTAAATTATTAACACCACGAGCAAAGTTTGAAATAGTTCATTTTGTAACTTAGCCTGGGTAAGCCATGTGGTATCTTGCGCTGTACCAAAATATAAAGCATTTTTATGAGATAAAGTCTCGTAATTTCTATACTTCAGTGTTCGCGTGAGTTAACGTAAATGAACTGCTTTGTTAAAAGAATATTGAAAATATGGGTTTACTTTTTTGTATACCGCTAACGTGTTAACTGTACTGAAAAAACTAACGACCCTTGGAGATTATAGCGATAAAATGCCTGTGGGCATTGGTTGTGACAGAGATGATCAAAAAAATATTTATCTACTTCAGCTTCGATTCACGAGTGAGGTTCTAAATACGCAATCATTGGATTTATTAACTTTATTCAAGCCAATCCAGCTCAGCTGTAACCTGCACGACTTAAATTCTACACTTGGCCAGCATGGTGGCTTATGGCTTATCATCAATAGCCTGAAGACGTCCACTGCTAAACATAGGCCTCCCCCATAGAGCGCCAATTTAAGCGGATGCTTGCCTCTTGCATCCATCAGCTCCCCGCGGTTTTGACTAGGTCGTCGTTCCACTTTTCTTCCTATCGGTTAATAAGAAAATAATATAAGATTTGCCTACTTATCCTTTGATGTATTGTTATAATATAAAAAAATTGAAATGTATAGTATAATATTATTTTATATTATATTTTTCTTGTATTTACTTGATGGAGTAGGTACATAATTTTGAAGCGACAGCCCGGTCTATAACAATGACCTTTTTATTCAAAACGTAATTGTATTATTTTCCTTCTTATTTACCAAAAATTCCAAACACAAAACAGATTTCTATTCATAAGATCAAATCATGTCACTAGATGTCGCTCTTATTAAACATTTTTTCGGCTTTTCCGCCAAGTGGTTCAAAGCTTAACCCTTAAACGGCCGACCGCGAATCGGGGGCCGCTATATAGGCCGCTTGGGCCCTATAACGATCCGTCCCACTTCTGATGCCACTAATGTTTCTCCGGCATTTCTGCCAACGTTAAATGAAAAATACCGCAATTTCGACAGCAGAGATGGTTTACGAAAACAAAAACGGACTCTTTGAGTTTTGATATGTAAAGTTGTTTTTTGAAAGGACGACGCGACTGTTCAGTGAAGGATTTCGGTTTTAATTAAATTATTTCGTTTTGTTTTAGCGCAGCGTAAAGCTGGGGAAAATTGTGATGTTATCTTTGGAATTTGGGTTCTGTGAACTCGTAAAAATTACACTTTCTTTGTTGATGTTCCATTCATCTGAATGAGCCAGCTATTTTACATGTTAAAACCTAGTGTGAAATATTTCACGTTTGAATAACTATAGCAGCTAATCTTATTATATAAAACTATTTATCAATAAATATTCTTTTAAAACAATAAAATCTTCTGCTCCATCATAAAAACTACCTCAATTTACACTAAGCAGCTCACGTTTGTTTACTGTTCAAATTTCCCGTGGCATGGTAATTGTGTCCCCCCTTCCCCAAACATGGCGACATTCGATTTAGGGACGTCCTAAACACAAAATGATTACCTGTCAGTGCGGACCGGACCCGCGCCGGGACCGTTCCAATCTGACGTTTAATCAACCGGAAGATCAGCAGATACGCAATAGAAACAAGCGTCACGTGAATGGACAATCGTTGGTGTCAAATTTATGCTCATTCATATGGATTTATATAAATTAACCACAATTTTTTTTATGTAAATGAATGACGTGACGAGCTATTCATTCGCCTGATGTTGAGCGTCACAGCTGCCCATAACAGATTGCAGTATCACTCGGAACTCTAAGTTAATATAGTTTTGCGTGACACTGCACTGCGCACGTCATCTTGAGACTGTGATCAGATCATAAAGTCTCATTTGCCCTCCAAACCGGAACACAGTAGTGCTTGCACACTACTGCTTGGCGGCAAAATAACTGGCAAAGCGGTGGTACCTACCTAGACGAACTTTGCAGAAAAGTCCTACCACCTAGTAGAGTAAAGTTTAAAGTGTACTTCCTTCCATCAATAGCCCAATAGTAAGTAGTAGAATGACGCAATGTCCTCTTTAATTAAACGCAAATCAAATTAATTAAATAGAAACAACACAATTTCAGCTTTTATCCAGAATGTATGGTTGCATCAAATGAGGGTTTTATTTCGGTGTTTTTTTTTTCTTATTTAGTTTTCTTCCCTCGCTGGAAAACAATTAGTATTGTATGATCAGTCATATTATTATCATCTGTGACATAGTGTAAGAACAAATTTTTATTTAAGCTTTTTATCTTTAAGGAATAAAAACTAAGTGCATCTTGGTTGTCATTTTTGAGTTTGGCTCAAAATTTTCATTTGTTTAAAAGTGGATAAACAAACACGCTGTCAAAATATTTACATAGTCAAAACTTGATGTAATAAGTCAAATAAATCCAAAGGCGTTGCGTTTATGATGGTAAACCCACAATTAAGCTGCGTGTCCTTGAGAATCTCTTTGACTTGCTCTATCTACTCGTCTGGAAGCTCAACCGTACTCCGTTTATATTTTGCTCTAGATTTTTTACAGTTCGGCAGACATATTTCCGTGAAAACGCTAGCACTGCCTCTACGTGGTTGATTGACCGAACAGAATCGTAATGGCATTTGCTCTCACGTCACGTTTATGCTAAACCCCGTCGCGCTTGACGGTTTCACAGATACGTTCTTTTGCACCTTCTGTCAAAAAGGCAAAAATCGCTACAATGTTGCTGCAATGTTCTTTATAAGTTTTTTTTTTGGTAGATTTAGATGTCGTTGTCAGCCCTATAATTATGTTCCCACTATCAAAAGACGAGCCTTTTCTCACAAAAAGTGAGAGTGTAGGCCATACCGACCATGATAGCTAAGTGCGGGCTAATGAATGACAGGTTATGTTCTCGAACTTTGTGATTCTTGAACATCACCGGTTTTCTCACGTTTTTTCCTTCATCATTTATTCAAATGATGAAGGAAAAAACGTTGGCAAACGTTATGAAATCAACACTGGCTATTTAGCCAGTGTTGATTTCATAACTTGAAAAGTCATTGGCTGAGGGGATTTTGAAACTGGGTTCATCGGTTGAAAGTCGCCTATATTATGGGTCATATAATGATTTGCAGAATCCCCACTTTGAATCTCCGATATCTTTCTGCTTTATACGTCGGATGGTATTGCTGAGCTGCCGTGTACTTTTTCTCTTCATATGCACCCAGCTATGCTTGCCACTGAAGTATTATCGCGATCCTTTACTAAAATCTAAATAAATATATATGACAAAAAACTGCGGCATACACTATTGCGGGCTATAGGTAACAAAATCTACCATAATGATCGGCCGGTGCTCTTTTTCATATGTTTCTATTTTCATGACGAAGGTATCACACACCTTTTTGGTTTTCGGGAACAAGAAAGCTTCTTGATATTTTTTCGGATAAAAAGCTTTCAAAGACTTTATTGTATTTTATGAAAGTAAATAGAATTCGAGGAAAATGTTTTTCTTTTTTCCTATGTGGAGTTTATTTCCTGTGTTTTAATAATGCTGTGTAGTGGTTGTTATGTTCCATTAACGTATTATAAAAATAAATGTTTTCGATATCATTTGTATTTGTGAATAAATAGGCTATTAGATATCGTATAATTTTATTTAAAAAATATTTGAACAAAAATGTACTTATTTTGTGTAGGTGAACCACATAGCATTAAAAAATATTTTTTTTTCATGCTCTGTGAGGTACACCGATATGTTAATTTAAAAAACTATATCGATTCAAAGCATTTTATGTGATCTGCTTTTTGAGTGCTGGTTTTTTTGCAAAACTATTAAATGTTGCCATATAAAAAAAACATACTAAATAACTTGTAACAATATAAAATAATTTCGCATTTTCTTTAATAACGCTAATGATACCATGTAATATGGTTTAACGGGCACATTTGTCCCAGAGATGTGACAAGTGTGGCGACAATAAGACATGAGTTGCCCTCATTTGCGGACCGCAGTACTGTTATGGCTTATTTTTGTTTACCCTTTGGCTTAGGGCATCTATTTAGATGAAAAAGTATGTAGAATTCTGATTCTATACGATTTGGATGACGATAGTGAGTGACTGCATAATTTTAATACTCTGAAATGAATATGGCATAACGTTTAAATCGGGCTTCGTCAAAAAAGTGTACTCAATCTCATAAAAATGTTTGATGGGGTACTACGTATTGCTTCCGGTGCGAAGCATCATTTTCTTTAAGGCTCTCTGGTTGGGAGCTACCACTACCACTACGCTATCCACCCAAAACGAAGCGTATTTTTTACGTGCTATGTGCTCCCTATGATACCGCAAAACGGAACATTTTTTTCTAAAATTGCCTCCCGATCCCAAAAATCAACTAATAACTGTCCCATTGAATCCTACATCAAGTTTATCGATAGTACCATTAAAGTGCTGGCTGAACTTGATAAGAGCAATAAAGGCAAATAAAGTAATTCAATTTGGGGATGGAATAAAGTAATTTATTCAAAGTTCAAAAACGAATTGTAGTCGTAAATCTTATAAAAGAAACTATTTAAAAATCCCAACTATCTTATAAGCCGACTTTCTCCGTTAATTTCAGATAAAAGAGTTGATAACAAAGATCTATGGTTTTCGTTACACTGATATCAGAGACTATAATCTTCAATCCACCGAATGAACCATTCAATCTCAATGCAATTAACCAACAAAAATAAACGTAGCAAAGTAATCAAATAATGTACTTAAATAACTACCCAATTGACTGGACCTCGAATGAGGCCTTGTGATATACAAAAAGAAACTACGGTACTTACCCTAAAAAGGACAAAGGTCATGGAACTCTAAATTGACCAAATCCGTATCAGTGGATAAAATAGTGAGTTAATCTTTTAGACCTAAGATAACGGCCACGTGTAATCCAGGTCTCATTGAGTTATATGAAATTACTGGGCAAATGAGACTTTACGATCTGATCACTCAGTCTAGTAATCTGATTACTAGACTGGGTGATGTCTCAGGATGACGTGCGCAGTGCAGTGTCACGCGAAACTTTATTGTTTTAAAGTTCCGGGTGACACTGCAACTGTAATGGGCGGCCGTGTCACTTAACATCAGGTGAACGACTTGCTCGTCACGTCATTCAATTAAATAAAAAAAAATGACGTAGACAGGTTGTTTTTCATGGTCCAGATTTAAAAAAATACAAATGTTGCAAACGCATTAAAAAAAAAATAAACCAAAAATGACACTGTAAAGTTTCTTGTAGCTTCTTCTTTACAGATGTAGTCGAAGCTACGGATCGGAGTTTTATATTTTACATTTTGCCGGATTGCTTGCACTTGTTGTGGGAAAGAGAACTTTTTTTTTCAAACTCGTATTGTAATAGGGTTGTTAAATAATATTTTGAAATTAAACACTATGTCATCATCATCTTCATCAAGCCTGATGTCGTCCACTGCTGAACATAAGCGTCCCCCGGAGCGCGTCACCTTGAGCGGCTGCCCGCCTCCTGCATCCATCGGCTCCCCGCGGCTTTCACCAGATCGTCGGTCCACCAAGTGGGGGGCCGGCCTACACTGCGTCTTCCGGCTCGTGGTCGCCACTCGAGAACCTTGCTTCCCCATCGGTTATCAGTTCTACGAGCGATGTGGCCTGCCCATTGCAATTTCAACTTGCTAATTCTAAGAGCTATATCGGTCACTTTAGTCCTCCTGCGGATCTCCTCGTTTCGGATCTTATCTCGCAGGAAAACACCGAAATAGCTCTCAGCATGATTTTAGTTAGCAACGCATTAATATAGCCTTTAGTATTCAGATGTCCACACGGACACACACGGTGGTCCGTACGACATTTTGCTCCCTTTAGTATTTAAAAACCTATTTGTACCGCAGAATTAAAAATAAAACCAAATTGTGTAAAGATGTAATATACCACAATGAATTCGTACTCAGTTAGATTTAATCAGCCATTGTGGAGCCACTTTAGGGGGCCTACAGATTAATTACATTTAATAAGTCTTAATGGCAACCCTGAGAGTTAAGTTTATGAAGTGTTTTGATATTTCATGGTTTGTTTACTGCCACCATATTTCATCATGCCACCCGAAAAGACTTAACGAGCACCGATAAATTACGTACTCTTGTTTAAATTAAAAAGCCTTAGATTGTTAATTAACTTTCTTTTGACTGTGTGCTTGGAATATCTAATGAAATGGGTGAGGAAAATTTTGTTTTCGTTAGAAAACTGGACAGATTTTCTTAGGTTTTTAACCACGACTTGTATAATATTGCGGCGTAGCGGCCACATCAAGCCAGTAACAAACACAATTTCCTTGTTATCAATGGAATTCCAGGAAAAAGCCACCCACTGAAAACGCTAGGTAGCTCCCACCTCCTTCCCTACTCTACTTATACAATTAAAAAACGTGATCTGTTTTTTTTATTTGTTTAGCTTTCACGCCAAAATGGCTCAACCAATTTTGATGAAATTTTGCACAAAGGTAGTTTGTGTTATTTTGTTCAACTGATATTCTGTTTATACCAAAAACTTTAGAATTCCCGCGGAATAACGAATAAGAAGTGAATGGGACAGAAGGATGTTACCAATGAATACTTCTAATAATGCATAACAGCAACATCAACACACAAGAACTCATGAGTTCTCGTGTGTTGCTGTTGCGAGCAGTAATGATTACGCTGTATCTTAAGGTTAACTGATTATAAAATCGAAATGTATCCTCCTGCTCTTTGCCTTTTCCCGTTTTTTATTGGGGTCGACTCCCAATCTAACCTGAAAAAACCAAAATTATAATTTATAGCAGTAAAATAATAATTTATTTATAGAAAGGTTCTCGAGTGCTGACTACGAACCGGAAGACGCAGCGTAGGGCCCCACTAGATGAACCGACGATCTGGTGAAAACCACGGGGAGCCGATGGATGCAGGAGGCGAGCAAACACTCAAAGTGGCGGTTTCTCGGGGAGGCCTATGTTTAGCAGTGGACGTCGTTAGGCTGTTGATGATGAATTGTTTATTTGCCGCGTTTATGACTGCCACCGGAAGAGAAACCTACCTATTTTTTAAAAATAAATATGTAAGGTAAAAAGTAGGTTTATATGGCAAAAATTTAAACTAGTTATATTTTTGAACTCCTAAAATAACACTAAAGGAATCATAGCAATCTGTAAGCAAAATTAATAATTTTAGCTTTCATTTTGAGCCACCGTTGTTTATTAGAATTTCCATTGAGGCTGTATTTCCTAACATTTATTATTAAACACCACTCCGGATCCTAAGAGCTTTCTGACATCTCCTTTGTAAGATATTTAACAAATAGCCTAAAAATATCAGTTTTAGTTGAAAGAGGATAATTGTAATATCACAGCTTTTTTAAAGAGCTTATAACCAGTACTTTTTTTTTGTAATACTTATTAGTCATTACATCCTAAAACTACTTTAAAACTATAATAGTGAGTGTGTTCGTCCCAGATTAGAGAAAAACAAGTAGCCCTCATTTTTTTTTCTTCAAGCCTATGATTTTTTTTTTTACTTTTTACAAATTATGCTTAGTATTATGGTCGTCAACCGCGTTGGAAGTATAATAATTCAGCGAGTCTGGCATTGAACAAAATGAATTAAATTAAGCGAGCAAAATACTCGCCCTTTCCACTTCTTGCAGAAACTTGAAACACGCTCCTTTTTCGGGATGTAATAACCTGAAAATCCGGTACTTAATGGTTGTCATATTAAGTTTGGAATAGATATTAAATAAAGTTATATTGTGTTTTGGCGTAAGTTTTGGTATGGCAACATAATGTATGCGCGCAGCAAGTGTACATTGTTCAATGAATTGTTTTATAATTTGTGTACCTACGTAGGTGTATTTTGCATTTTAACAACTAAATAGTTCTATACCTATGCTTGCTTTGTTCTTTATTTAGTAACATTACATTTTATCACAAATAGTTATACTAGTAAAAAATATTTTCTATTTTTTTAAATATTTTACTTCTATTTACTTTTTATGTTATCGTATTCTTCTCATCAACCCCTTTCATTTGAAACTCACACCATGAGCGTGCACAAAAATAACTGTATAGTCAGCCATCTTGGGCCATCCGCCATATTGGATTAAGAATGATATCAAATTAACTAACCATGCATTGTCATTTAAACAAAACGGTACCAAAATTTAATCACAATCGGTTGAGGATATCTGCTTTATCAGTTACAAGATTTGGCTCGAACAAATACATACATTGCAAAAATCAAGTAATAAATATAATCTTTATGTTTTACATCTTATAATAAGAGCGATGGTGCGCTTCGCAATCTTAAGGCACCGAGTTCGAACGTAGGCCCTGCACCAATGACTTATATAGTAAGATATGTGCAGTGTTTGATACCTCGGAGAGCACGTTAAGCCGTCGGCCTCGGTTGTCATAAGAACATTTACGGCAATCATTACGGGTAGAAGCCTGATAGAATCTGACGCCTGATATAACCATCCCTGTTACTAGTTTCTTATGGGTTGCGATGTCAGATGGCAGTCGCTCGTGTAATTCTGGTAGCTCACTGCTACATGTTAGATTGGGAGCCGACCCCAATAAAATGGGAAAAGGCAAAGAGGATGAAGAATAAAAGGCACAGCAGCAAAATAATGTCACTTATTATTCAATTTAATACCGCTAGGAAGCTTCCATTTCAAGCCTCGCTCCTTCCTTCGAAAGGTTCCATAATAAATTCCTCGATACAAGTTTGGGGTAACAAAGACGCGAACTCGGGCAGTTATGAACGTTATGGTTGAATTATTTATGATCGGGTAAACCGAGACATTTGCGTCCTTCGGAGTTGTTAATTATCGTAAAAAGTGGTTGGCTGGTAAAGGACATCATAATTTTCTTCAGCATTCTGTAGATGACTGTTAAAGTATTCTATGAGGTGAGATTAATACATACTTTTATAATCATTATTACGAGTTATTATGAGTGTGTCCTTACGGGATAAGATCCGAAATGAGGAGACCCGTAGATGAAATAAAGTGGCCGATATAGCTCTTAGAATTAGCAAGTTGAAATGGCAATGGGCAGGTCACATCGCTCGTAGAATTGATAACCTATGGGGAAGAAAGGTTCTCGAGTGGCGACCACGAACTGGAGCGTAGGCCGGCCCCCACTAGGTGGAACGACGCTTTGGTGTAAACCGTGGGGAGCCGATGGATGCAGGAGGCGAGCAGCCGCTCAATGTGCTGGCGCTCTCTAGGGGAGGCCTATGTTCAGCAGTGGATGTCTTCAGGCTGTTGATGGTGATGATGATGATAATGATTATCTTTATAATTAGATTAAACGTATTTGTAGAGTCTGAATAAAGCAGAGTATGTAAGGACGTACCTCGTCTGTTCATATCCCATGCGCATGTAACGTATTTCCTATTGTTTTGCCTAGATTTTTTTTCGTATATTTTAAGTTGTTTTCTCATTGTACATACTTTTTAATGGTATTCATTCAAGCCATAAGCGATGAAACATGAAAGATTTTGCAATTCAGAAAGGTTACAGTTATTTTGAAAAATGGGGATCAGTTACTGTGAGCTGTCATATAAATTATAATTTACTTTACCATGGGTCTTGTGTATAGTACCTATGTATAATAATAATACATAATGCAGACCCAAAAAAAGTAAATTTATATTTATGATTACTAAAACAGTATCGCCTGCTTAGCGTAATCTACCTACGGACTAATTTGTAAAGGATAAATTTGAATCACGAATATGAATCCGAATCCATCCGTTCCTTTAGCCAGGACATGATAAATTCGGACACGAGATCACTTGTTACGTAGCTTAAGTAAAGCATGTCCCAGCTAAAGGGACGGATGGATGCGGGTTCCTTTACAAATTATTTTGTAAAATTAAATAAGTGAGTAAATAGTAGTAGTAAGAGAAAAAAAATATTGTTATACTCCTACATATTTCGCAGTGAGCACCAGTCGCACTAATTCTGGACTCAGAGTTCCTACCCGCAGAATGGCTGAGTGTTATAATCGTAATTTCATTCAATTTGATCTATTTAATTGTAATTTTCTTAATTTCATAAACGCAGTTTTGCAGAAGTTGTCATGATACAAGCAAACATTCCTATTTTTTTTATATATATTTTTATTTGTGAACATTTATTTATGATTTATGTATATAGCAATCAAGATTTAATATTATTTGTATTATACCTACTTTTATTAGATTTTCATTTGGGTGGTGTTTGGGATCTTTGCAGCATTTGTGTTGATGTTACTTGACCATGCTGGTTGGGATGACTCTCAAGAATCCCTCAATTGATAGCGCTACCAACCCCACACAAGGTGAAGGATGAATTTGGACTTGGGATCACTTTATCACTGTAGCTTCAGTAAAGCATGTCCCCGCTTCAGGGACGTATGTCACTTCATTATCCCGTTCGTAATTCAAATTTTTCCTTTACGGATTAATTATATTTATTTATGTAAGTTAAATATTTATTTAGAACACTGATGTTTCTTTTTTAGCCAGCGGCTTTTGGCTTTTGTTTATTTCAAGTCTGTATGTCAATCTGTGAATAGTGTTGTGGGCCGCATTACTACTAAGTTTGTGTGTTATCATTTTTGTTATAATTTGTGATGTAGCTGTTTACTTTTCCTAATAAATAAATAAATATTAATGAAATACGCCAAATATGCCAAATATTGATTGCTAATTCGTTGGTTGAAAATAAAGCTTAATCTCTTGAGCAGCAAGTAAAATATTCATTCATCCATAGTTAGTGAAAATATGTTACAGTAAATGCCGGTCACGTAACAGTCATAGAATAAAAACTATGAAGGCTACAATTGTACACTTGTTACACTAATTGTACAAGGTAGACCTTGTACAATTAGTGTAAATTCACAATTTCACCATTTCAATTTACAATTTCTTTCTTTCTTTCTTTCTTTCTTTCTTTCTTTCTTTCTTTCTTTCTTTCTTTCTTTCTTTCTTTCTTTCTTTCTTTCTTTCTTTCTTTCTTTCTTTCTTTCTTTCTTTCTTTCTTTCTTTCTTAAATAGTGGAATAGATTCCACTATGATCACCAGCGGGGTTAGCATGGACGGTAGACAAAATTGTCTTTCCCCGTTTTACGTCACTTTCTTCATACTTGCTTGGAGTAAAACAGAGGAAAGACATTTTGTCTACCAGCCGTGCTAACCCTACTGGGTGATATCACCTGGGTGACAATACAATTACACTTGTGAGGTGATTGAACGGCAGTAGCGTAGTTCTTTTTTTATAAACATTTGTGGACATTTTTACACAGCGCTATCTAGCCCCAAACTAATTAAAGCGTGTACCTACTATGGGAACCAAATAACTGATACGATACTTATATACTTCTTTGTTTGTAAATACATACTTATAAACACAATATAACACCCAGACACAGACCAAACATCGATGTTCATCACACAAATGTTTGTCCTGAGTGGGAATCGAACCCACAACCCACAGATCAGACGGCAAGGTTACTACCAACTGAGCTATCAGGCCAGTCATTCAGTCAGTTTGCGTCACAAGTTGCACTGTGCAACCAAAGTTTCACATGTCCCAAAGCTTAAAACCTGTATCGATAGCTAGCTCAGCTGCCGTGTAAATTAAGATTATTCAATTAATTCTACCTGCAGCGCCGCCGCTGCCACTAATTGGTATTAAGTTCACTTCACAGGTGCTCGCTGCTTAGTGTTACGGAAATTATAATGTTACCATAATATGAATATGAAAACCTTATAAGAAATTTCAATGAGTAAGATATAAGTAGAAAAATAAGTCTATTATGTATTAAAAGGAGAAAAGAGGAAGAAGGAGGAAAGGAGAGGGATAAGAGTTTGGCTGGAAATAAAAGATAAATAGCTATAGACTACGTTTTATAATTTGACTGAAAGTTTCATAGAATCTCGCGAGTCAATCACGAATTGCATTTTGACTTTTGAATGATGTCGGAGGTGGGGCAACTGGTCTATTACCTACAAATTACAGTAGAATACATATGAATATACCTTGACTGGCTTTATAGCTCATTTGGCAGTAGCTCTGTTTTCTAAATTGTAGGCTGTGGGTTTGATACAAATAAACAATACAAACAAACAAACACAAACAACACAACCATTTTGTGCCATGAACATAGGTGTTCAATCTGTGTCTGGGTGTCATATTGTATTCTATGTATGTATTTACAAACAAAAAGTATCTGAGTATTCTATCAGTTATCTGGTTCCCATAGTATAAGCAATGCTTAGTTCGGACTTAGATAGCGCTGTGTGAAATGAAAAAAAAAACTTTCTTTAGTATACAAAAAATCTTAGGAAGAATTACAAAGAAATCGTAAACACAATGATTTGTACAAAAGTTTATTATATTTCGTATATTATACAGTCCATAAGTGTTCTTTGTAGTGTAGCTAGTTTAGTTTAGTTTTTATTATTGTAGTAGTTAGCTTGAGTAATAAAGGCACTATGCTAGCCCAGCTAGTAAGGTTAGTTTCTAACTATAATATTTTGTGTTACTGTAACGCTACAGAACTGCAAACAAATTGAAAAATCTATCCGAATGTAAAGCACGTAAATTATTTATAATAATATTTACCTAGTCATTTCTTGATAAAATAATAAGAAACAAATCATGTAATTTATATTCACCTGGCCGGCTCATTACTTTGTAGATTTATTTCCTGCTTGCAACAAAAACAATAATTTTCCTTGTTTAGTAATTTTGTTTTCTCACACAACATTTGAAATTACGGAATTTCGGCAGTAAGGTGATAACTCATTCCATTCTTATTGACGTCTAAAAAGACCCTCTGCTGTAGGACATTAATATTACTTAGAGGAAAAAACAAGGCCCACTTTGCTGCGGAAGATTTATGTATTTACTAACATTTTGGATAATATTCGCGGGATGTCCTCACCTCACTAGGATTTGGTTGTAACAGAAATTCCATGGTTTGAAATGAGTTTTGGAACTAGGTCTAGTTTAGTGAAATATTCGCAATCGCGGTTAAAACCAAAGTCAAATAATTTATACTAACCTGAACTTCACCAGAGATTCATGTGATGCGAAATATACAAAATAAAATGATTGAATTAATATTTATCACAACAAAAACCTTTGTGTTGGTCTATGAATGATAATTATTTTACTGACATTCAACTTTGTTTCGAATATCGCTTTGATGTTTGTTGCTTACATATTTTTACTGTCAATTTCTCATATAATTGTATCATTTCGTATGTCGATGCGTCTAATGACCAATTATACAGAAACATTAGTCAATTGTTTCTGTTTGATTCAAATTATTAACGCTCAGATTATTTCTCGATGTTACTACAGTTCAATTTGTTTAGATAGCCATGTGATTTTTGAAACTACGCTCAAGCTGCGATGAAAATATTAAGTATTTTTTTTTTAACGGGCAAGGGGCTTTTATATTTTAAACTAACTACTACACTACTAAAACTAGTAAACTAGCTACACTATCTACTAAAAAGAACATTTATATACTTAATAATTTAATTACATATTTATATTAACGTTGTTTGTGCTTTTTTAGGAATACCTAGGAATTTATTTATTTTTTCGTTTTCGAAGTCGTCCACTGCTGGACATACGCATTCCCCAGAGAGTGCCACTTTGAGTGGCTACTCGCCTCCTGCATCCATCGGCTCCCCGCAGCTTTCACCAGATCGTTGGTCTACCGAGTGGGGGGCCGGCCTAAGCTGCGTGAAGACAAATAAAAAAAACCAAGCCAAGCTAAATTGGTGATACTTTACTTTCATTTTAAAAGACCTATCTAGTGATTCCGCACTAGAGAGGGTCCACACATTCTCCTTGGTACATTAAAATCTTCTGCGATTACCAAGCCGCCTGCCAAGCGCGGTGATTATGGCAAATCGGCTTAATGAGTTCAAGATTTACCTAAACTATTCTAACCATTAGGGCTCAAGGAAATTACAGACTCAGACGTCGAGAACGTTTGATTTAGAAACGAGCAGAGCTGTCAAACTTTAGATATCAATGCGGATTCCTTAGGTCGAATCTGACGTAACAATTCCAATCCTTCACAGTCCTTGGTGATAAATCTAGAACATTCGAAGTTTTGGATCCTGCCGTTAATCTAAAATTGTCAATCTCTGTGCTTTCTTTGGTACCTCCGCGAAAGTTAATTTTGCCCACAATTTAAGTAGACAAACTACCTCCAAGGGTTGTTCAACGCGAAATTGTTCCCTGGGGTAGCCTGTACCAACTTCACTGTGGGTATCTTTTTGTGGGATGAACCGACTCCGTTAATAATTCCTTAGAGCGTTTCCTTACTTTTGTTTTTCGCACTCCTGCTCCGTTGGAATTGTTTAGAAAATGTATAGTCGAAAAATATTACGCTTACGTGGGTTCCGAGGTACCGTTTGGCGTTGTTTTTCTAGTTTTATGTTCGAGATTAAGAATAAATATAACGTTACGCTTGTAGCCTTTGTATGTCGGGCTTTACAGCTTGCTCCGATACTCCTGACTTGATATATGGACGTTTTGATAGCTAACGTTTGTTTTGTAGGCACTAGACAATCTAGACATATTTTGGAAGCGGAATAATACATTTGGGGTCGTTCAGTTTTGCTGAGTATATGGGTTTATTCGTTTTAATTTTTATGACTCAGCTTTGAACAAAAATGCGTAGATAGTTTGCAGAAATACATTAGCAGATTTGAAATATAATTTAATTAAACTGACCGGGAATGTATTACATCCCGGAAGTTAAGAACCTTTATTACACCATCTGCCACTGTTTGCGGATGCGTAGTTAGTCGAAGGTCGAAGGTCAACTTACTGAGTGGCCGCTTTGATGTGCAAATTTAGTCAGTTTTGAGTTGGCTCGTTGTGAAAATAATACATTAGACTACTGAATTAATTAAGTATATCTCAAAGGAATTCGATTTCCTGTTAGTTCTAAAGAAAGATTTATTTTAACCTGAAATAACGGAAGTTGTATATTTTTAGAGGATTTTATTAAAAAAAAAAAAATTTGAGCCTTTAGCATCCATTATGCTGTAAATCAGCAATAAACATTTATGTATAACATTAACCCCCGGCTTTTCGTACATTTGTTAAAGTTAAACTCATGTCAACTTATACTGAACGCTTATTGGTTGAATCAACGAATGATTCAGGCAACCAATGAGCGTTCTGTATTTTAAGTTGACCGGTGGTTAGTACTTTGTAATTTAATTAGGACAATAATGCAAGTTATAGTACTTATTCTGATTTTGATAGACAAATATCTCTCGTGTTCGAAATTAATCTAAATATATTTGTCTAAATCAAAAATAGCTTACGTCTACCCAAAATTTCAGACTACTTGGAAATGAAAACTTTTATAATACAATGAGTATTTTCAAAGATTGCCAGTTATAACTTTTCAAATTATTTTCTCGCATGTAGCGTTCTACACCCAAGTTTGAGAATAAGTTCTTTACTATGGAGACAACTAGATATTATAATTACAAACGTGAATTTCCCAGTCTCGCTTCACAGCTATTAATATAAGTGCCACTAAGAAGTTGCTAGTCTATTAACAACAGTATTAATGTTGGCTATAACGTAATAATCAAGGATTTATCGCCATTGGTTACTGTTATTTTTATAGTTGTTCTGATAGTGTTATTTGCTAATGTAAATGTTTGAACTCATTTATGGTAATATCTATAACTAATGTATAGTGTAATTATAGATGAGATTTTGGAAATTTTTCTTTAGGTACACGTTTAATAGCAAATATTAAAAAAAGGAAATATTAAGAGACAATAAACGGTTTTTTTGATTTTTATATTTCAAAAATGGTAATCATACTATCACATCACACTAATATTATAAAGGCGAAAGTTTGTGCGTATGTTTGTTACTCCTTCACGCTCAAACGGCTGGACAGATTTGGATTGGAATAGAGATAGCTTAATACTGGATTAACACATAAGGTACTTTTTAGCTGCGGGTGAAACCGCACTAGTGCACAATAAGCCTCAAACGGAGTATCTATCACTTTTAGTACGTGCATACTCTGTAGTTTAACAACAAATACAGAAAATCAGCAAAGTATAGGTACCAGTTAGATTTCCGATAAAGGTTTTCAATCACTTTTCAGTAGGTACAACTATAGAAATATTTTATTTAATCTTATCACAAATGTAAAATATATGTGTACGAGACTATCGGTGCGCGTGTCTGTATCCGTACTTGGCCGTTTATGTACCTACCTATTTCCTGTTTCTTTTAAAGCAGCAGCCGTAACCAATCAGAGCACGTTATTCATATAATAATTAACAAATTGCAGACATAGATGTAATCAAAAGAAAGCAGATGAGGCGTGTTCTATAACATCGCTTAGAAAAGCTGGCTTTGCGTGTCCCTTAGACGTGTGGTGCTCTTTCTTTAGCACGGAATATTGTGTTTAATGCACCTAATATCAGGAAACCATTTGGGCTTGCTAGTGCATTTCTTTTATTTGTTATTTTAAAATACCGATTAGGACACCACGATACATGTATTTATTTATCACCAAGTTTTAACCCTCACGTATTTTTAAAATGCCAAAAGCCTGTATAAATTGACAACAACGTGAGCACAACAAAGCTTTGGTGTTTTACGGTCACTTGTATTCCAACTGACAAAAGTATCAGTTAGTAAGTTGCAGTATCTAGTACCTAGGTATTTATTTATATTATAGATGCGAAAACAAAATGTTTTTGCAGTTCATTTGAAGTCTGTATATGCCCTAATTTGCTCATACGTTTGTGGTTACTATTGTATTTTCTTTCTAACAGTATTTATAAAAAATGTATTTAATATTACAATTTTCAAACATACTATAACATAGTCTTTATAATAGGTAATGACAAACGAAACAAAAGCTTTGCAAAAGCTTTTTGATACGCATTATTTTAATAACGAATGTATTAATCAAAATCACAATATAACAAACAAACTCGGTTCAATTTCAAACTGTGTTCGCTATAAAGTCAAATAAATGAGTTCATCTCGAGATGTCTACGAAAGTCAAATAAAACGCTTAAACTCCGTTCTGAGTCCAAAATTAATTAGCCTAATATTTGTCCTCTGTTTGTTTCAGGTAGAAGGTATGCGGGCGCCTAAAGTTCCCGCTACCTTGCTACTGTTGCTACTCGCAATAGAAGCCCTCGACGCTAACCGAAGGAAACAGAAAGACAAAGTACTACCAACCACTACCAACATATGCGACATCAGCGATCGAGACTCAAAAGTACACTGCTACTGTGAATTCAGCCAAGAAATCAACGAAGCGGTCAAAACAGAATGTTGGGTGTTCAACGGAGGAATAGAAAGAACAGATCCTTTGTGGCCAAGCTTCATTTCGCAATCAAACATAGAAAACCTAGCTTTCAACGTCCGAGCAGACGGCGGATTAAGCTTTGTACCATCAAAAGTATTCAAATACGTGAGAAAGATGAAGCATTTCAGTGTGAAGTATAGCTCGATACCGAAGATAGACACGTACACGTTCACAAACTTGACATCAGTGCAAGAGATAACGCTGACAAAGAATCAAATACTACAATTAGGTAGACATTCGTTCTACAATTTACCCAACTTGACTGTACTGACGCTAGATGAGAACAAAATCTCTGAACTAGTAACTGAGACGTTTTACGAGTTACCTGCTCTACAAAAACTGTATCTTACGAGCAATAATATAAGTGCTATCCAAGACGGCGCGTTCAGGCATCTTGTTAACTTAATTGAGTTGGAATTGGATAGAAATAATATAAGCGAGCTAAGGAAAGAGTGCTTCGATGGTCTGGCAAATCTCAAACGCTTGGATCTCAGACGAAACAAACTAACAGTGCTTAATTCGTTTACTTTCACGGAGTTATGGAATCTTCAAGCGCTGTTGTTAGATTATAATGAAATTTTCGGTTTGGCTCAGAGAACTTTTGATGGATTATCCCAGTTGAGAAAACTCAGTTTAAGTCATAATAAACTGGTAACATTGGCCGGTGGATTGTTTGAAGGCGTCAGAGGGCTGGCTGCCTTAGACCTGAGACATAACAAGTTAAAGAGATTTTCATCTGACAACTTGAGACCCATTTACGATAATCTCAAGGGACAAAACAGCTATATTTACTTAGAAGGTACGTTTACTGTTTATTTTACTTTTTATCAAACACTTATCCCCATTCTTCAAAGAATTTTATTCCGGTTGGAAATACCCAAAAACATATTTCCATGTTTAGTACAAACAGACGTTAACTAACATAATTAACTTTGCACACTACATAGATACCTACTGTAAAATATAAATGAATTTTATAATTGATATTCAAAGCCAAATTATCATCTGCGAGCTAATTTGAAAATGAAATCGTCACATTGAATTTCAAATTTAATTATAGAGTAGAAATCAATTAGTGTTAGCGGACGTCGGGATCGATTCTCATCATTAGTCCAATTAGAGAATTAATTAAAGATTCCATTGTTACAGGGAACGAATTCCCGTGCGACTGCCACCTCGCATGGATGCATAAGCTCCGGCACGAAGCGAGGAGCGTAAAAGTGAGGACGTCCTTAGAAAATTTCATTTGCAAATTTGACGCGGAGCCGCCTTTGAATTCACACTTTGCTTATTTCGAAAGGAGCGTGATAGGCTCAAACAATTTATACGAAGCCGATGAGAAAAGTCAAATAAAAGATTATTCGGATAATCCGGATGATTTCCTACAAGATGAATCTGATGATACTTATGTTGATGAACCTAAACCTAGTAAAGCGGAGAATGAAAGAACCTTGCTACAACTCCCAGTAGAATCACTACCGTGTCCGCAAGACACGAAGAGTGTTACAGATAGGACGTACACTTATCCATCTCAAAATGAAGCAAAGGATTACAGAAATCTAATCCTGTCGTCGTCTTCAAAATTAGAAGTCAACTTTGACCTTTTCTTGCTCCCGTTTATAATATTAATATCAAGGACCACTCAAATGTAAATAGTTGAAATTAAATTTGTTCTGTGTACTCTGTTTTCTCTTAAAGAGAATATAGAACGATTCTGCTTGAGGAGTTCTAAATTTTTCACGAAATACTTCATTTATTATTTGTGGTTGTACATAATGTATTCTCTTATCCACAAGAGTAAGCCGCATGTGAACCTTTTCTTGATGCCTAAGTCAAGCATTTTGTGAATTTGTACATACTAATGAAATATGTGTAAAAATGTGATATACTAATACTAAGTCTAACTTAAAATATTTGTAGAATATAATTTACCTTTGAGCATAGTTAAGTTTTCTAAAAGGAACTCTTTTGTCGATAGTTTTAATGTTGTTATAAGTGAAACTTTGGAATTTTACAAAATGTTGTTTACTAGCGTTACTTTAAAAGCTTTGCAACCTAATTATCATTTATCAACAATAATGACGAAACGTTTTGTGGAATTAGGCTGCTTACAGACTGAACTCCTAGCGGACGTAAATGAAAATCGCTACATGCTCGACTGTCGGATATTAATTGTACTCACTGCAAACGTTTGCAGAGTGTTCCGTGTTCCTTGTAACAATGACAGTGATTTACTCACGTGCACTTTGCCTTGCCCTCGCTGAAACGTTCTTGCTTAAAAAGCAACTCATTAACAAAAACTGTTTATAATAGAGCTACATTCAAAGAACTAAATGCAGCAGTTT
The DNA here is from genome assembly GCA_910589525.2 of Ennomos quercinarius. NCBI lineage: Eukaryota > Metazoa > Arthropoda > Insecta > Lepidoptera > Geometridae > Ennomos > Ennomos quercinarius. Next base: position 14,191,995 of record OU342501.1, on the reverse strand, counting down.
AAAAGGAGGGTCAAAAGAATATTATCACAGGGTAAGCAACGCATCAGTGGCATGTCTTGTGTTACAGATGTCCATAGGCTACGGTGACCTCTTCCCATCAGGAGGGCCGTATGCTTGTTTTCCTACCTATCCAATAAAAAAAAATCTCCTATTTCTATATACAAACTATTTTCTCAGAATTAAAATAACATTTGGTAAATATATGAAGTACAATCGATCATTTCGACATTTTGTCATGTGAACCAATTGGACCCTAAATCAATAAAATTACGTCTTAATTACGTCGAAATTATTGGTCTTAAATAATTCTCATGATTGTTTTCAAACACAAATATCAATTAAAAAATGAAACACTATGTATATTATTCAATAACATTATTACACCACATGGTAAACCACGTTAATATTAAAATATAAAAAAATGTAATTAGGTTTTACATGAAGTCATAAAAGTTGACGATCCTTTTATGCGGCAGATGCTACCATTAAAACCTTTGAAATGAGTTTTATAATAATACACTGAAAAATTTTCCTAGACAGTTTGAAACTATGCTCATAAATATTCTTCTTTATAGTTCAAAAGAATCTCTTTTAAATACATTACCTGCCTACCTAAAATAAAACTTCTGCTATAAATGAGTATAAGATCTAAATATTAAGATATTTCACTTTTCACCCACGTAATGATTCATGTTGTGGTCTGGAAATCACAGACAGATTTTTCATATTTTTTTCATTTTTTTTGTTTCACGTAATTTGAAATTCTATTTTAATTATTATAAACATAACAAAAGATTATAAAATTGTTAAATACATTTTTTTCTGATGTTATCATGCCAAAGAGCAAAGAAGAAAAACAGCTCTTTTGTGTATTTTGAGAGATATAGAAATAAGATTAATACTTATACTTTCCGCTCCATTGCTTATGCAACATTCATCATCATCATCATCATCGTCATCATCAGCATGAAGACGTCCACTGCTGAACATAGGCTTCCCCCAAAGACCGCCACTTTGAGCAGCTGCTTGTATTCTGCATCCATCGGGTCCCCGCGGTTCTGACCAGGTCATCTAGGTCGTCGGTAGGTAAGCAACATTGTTTGTTGATAATTCGTATCAATTTCTGATTAAAACCACCGGAATATTATTCCAATTCATCGCAACACTAACTGCATTTGCTGACTCAATCCCTATAAAATTGAGTTTAACATCCGTGACAAAATTATTTATTCCGTTTACAACACTATCATAGTTCATAGTGTTATTCTATTTGTCTAACCGATTATGGAATATGCAATGAAGGTAAAGCGCGATACTCTTATCTATTCAGACTATGACGCGGCTATAAGACCACGCGATATGTTATAACAGTTTCACAGGATATGGTTTCTTTTTATCGTTTCACAGGGTAATACTAGTGACATATGGTACGTATCACTGTGAAAAGGCATAGCATATATTCGTTATAACACTGGTTGAATAGCAAAGTGCACATTAATGTTTTAAGTTAGTGTACTCTCTGTTTGGACCGCAAATTGAACTATAAATTCTTATGGGACATTTGTCCTTTGTTGCAGTTTATTTAGTTCAATCACATTATATTATTAAAATTATCTACATAAATTATGTATTTAAAGTTAGTGCGTAAGTCTCGATGATTAGCGCTTCTTTATACTTCTGTAAGTTGCCTTTTTAATTTACTTACAAACCAGAAATAGCCCCCTCATTTTTATTACAACAAAATATTGTTCAACGTATTCATTTTTTGAATTCTTAGTTATAATTCAAAGTAAGAAAAGCTGACATTAATAACTTAATTATAATATTGAAGTGCAAAATAGTCTTAAACTTCGATCATACAGATATCAATATTTTCCAATCAAAATATGTTCCAGTTATAAAATAGAAAAGAAAACGAAAAAATCTTCTCTAAATTCAAGCGCAAATGCCAGTATCATTTGATATCGTGGAGTCCACGTATTCAATAAGCACATAAAATATTAAACGTTAAAGAGTAGTTAGAAATAACTAACAGCAAAGTGTTAAAGCATGTTGCAACAGCTGCATTTTTCAACTCTATTCAATAGGTAATAGAGGTGAAACGAATCGAGGAGCATTTCTTATTGAACTTTTCGTTTTGGATGAATGCCAGAAGCACAAGTGTCCATCGATACTGCATTTAAAACAGCGCTTGAGTGCGCTTTTTAAATGTTTCGGGTGGAAAGATAGTCTTGGAGATATTTACGTCAAGCGACCTAATTTGAAGCTTAAGTGGCGCGAGGCTTTGCGAAATAGGTTTCTTTCTTGAATTTATTTAGAGTCTGAACGCTTAGAAAGAAATTTATTGGCAATGCGCACAATGCTACGTGAAAATTTTTTGGACAAAAACTTGCCTGTTTCATTTCGAACTCTATGTTTAAAACATATTTTGTAAGTCCTCATCATCGTCAGCTATACACTTAGTCCACAATGGACTTGACGTATAAGCTGACGATGACGAGGACTGTCTACTGGACATAAGTGTTCTCTAAGGTTAAACTCTTGTCACTGAGCCTAGTCTCTGCTCCCTTCCAGTAAAATTGTTACCAGTCATGAGGATGTCAATAATCCATCTCGTCGCAGGTCGTCATTCATTACGTCTGCCAATTCTCAGTCTCCACTCCAGATCACATCTACCCCAATGCTATTGGTTCTATGGCAGATATTACCAGCCTCTTGCAACTTCAGCTTGCTAATTTGCTTGGCTATGTCGGTAACTTTACTACTCTGACGAATAACTTCGTTTTATACCCCAGAGGCACACCGAGCATAGTTATTTGTAATTATAAGTTATGACAACAAACTCGTACCAATTTCTCGTAGCATGGATATTAAGTATCTGATATTTTTGCACGTGAGAATCTGTTTTTGAATGCAGGATTGTGCCTGCGGCTGACGTAAATGCCATCTTGCCCTGTCATATTTATTTTACAACCAAGCGCTCATGTTTTGTTCTTCATCATACTATTTATCTTTTATCAAGAAGAAGAGTCTCCATTTGTATTCATGTAGATTTTGGAATAAATTAAGGTTTATATTAACTAAACTGTTAATTAACTTACTGTGTTTTGGAGATTTTAACTTGTGGAGTGTCAAAGAACTGCAAACCAACGGATACATGAATGAAATAAAATTGTGCACCTAACATGGAGAGGTTTAACGAACACACTACCCCATTTCTTTTTCGTTCAGCTTATAAACAGTAAAATTTAACCTATTTGACCTTTATTTATGATTTAAAAAAAATGAGTGTGATTCATTTTAAATAAATATATATCCGACTGTTACTCACGAATAATGTGTCGATTTCTCGAGAAGGTACCTATCACTCCAACCCAGGTAACCTGAGTTCGTGAGTAACAGTCGGATAATATATATTTATTTAAAATAATAATAAAAATTTCACCTAGGTACAGTTTTTGTTTGTCTTTAAGCTATTATGTTATTAACAGTACAGTACCTTTGTGAAACTCTGTACCCCTGCACTAGGTTCTTTATAGAGCCTGTATAGCAAAATTACACAGTAAGCCTCTCCGGCTACTCTATCTAACAGAAACATAATAGACGTACGTGCAGACATAAATTACAGCTATACATAATTAGGTGTTAAGTACAATAAAACCGTAAACTGCCCAAGGTACAGTCATTACATGGAAGAGAAATTTAAAAATCCCATCAGCAGTTTTATGATTTATATTCCTGTTTTACCTTATAAGTAAGTAGAAATATAACTGTCAAAGTTAAACCTCCGCCGGGAAAGAGGGCTAGGTAGATGCCTCCAGAGGGAAACCCTATGTCATACGTTATGTCATGCCACTACAATTTTTCTTCCAAACGATCGCGCCGTGGCGTTAACGTCGCTATACATAAACCCATAAAATATGAAACATCAGTAAAATGTTCATGAGAATCGTAAAGAAAAAAGGAGTACGAAAAAGCTCTGCTCTAAAATGTAATATTTGAGAACACTTCCTTATTGATGCAAATGTATAAGGATATCTTTATAGAAATATGAGACTTTTCTACTTTTAAAATAAGTAAGTAATCGTAAGAGTTTAATGATAAATTTTGAATATGTAAAGATAATTTTGTAAAATATGACTATGAATAAAATATGTCTATCTGAAACCCATATTGTACTGGGTATAATTAATTTAAGTTAACGTTTTCACAAAATGTAAAATAAACCTTTGTGAAGTATTCCTTAATTTAAAATTATTTCATTAAAGGTTGATGTTGGAAATCTGAATTTTACTTAATCTTGTTTTCAGTTTGTAAATATTATCTGTGTTTAGATTTGCTGTTATGGTTGGTTTATTTTAACTAAAAGCCTTTGGACTTAATTTTGTTGGTTCAAATATTAGGTATAATTTCCAAATTTACGTTTCTATTACCAAAGGGATTTGTCAGACGAGTTTCATTTATTGTAACATTAATGTACTAATAATAATTGTAAACGTAAATACCCAATGAAAGAATAATCCTTTTTAGGTTAACGCTCTGTACACATCAATCCACATAAAGCTTTTACGGAGGCTTATGAAAATGAAATAGGTTTAGGCATACTTACTCAAACATGGCAATAATAAGTACCTATACATGAAACCGAGGACTAAAACGTGCAAGGAGATAGAAAAAAAGGATAATTTTTTTCATACACAGGGTATTGCTTTTCTCATTGTTCCAAAAGGACTAATAACAGAAAAAAGGGTGGTTATTATATTATTTTAACAGTAAACAGTTCATTACAGACCCTATAGAGTAATCTTTGACTTTTGAACTGATATCAGTCGTAAATAATCTTCTAAACACTTGATCGTCTTACAACAAGTTAATAGGGAATAGTTTGACATCGGTTGCAGCTTTTGTACCAGGATTATCAGAGCATCCCATGTCACGGGTAGGTAATGGACTGCAAAAATAAGGTCCTATATATTAGCTAGTTAGCTAGTATATTTATCTCGTTTGTTAACTAAACTACGGCCTGTCATTACTCGACCAAGCGTGGAGGAGCCGAGTGGAGGTCGCTACATCAGCGGGTTCGGCAAACTGAAGCTGGATGACTTTAAGTAGGTATATGAGCTCTACATGTAAGTATAAGTATGTAAAACACCTGTCAAGTACAGTGATCACACATATTAATAAAATGATTAATGGTAAACCCTTAGTGAAAGTATCTTTGGTGGTTTTTGGGTAAATGAATGACATGAAGTGCTAGTCGTTTGCTTGACGTTAAGTGTTACGGCTGCCCGTAACAGATTGCAGTATCACTCGGAACTCTAAATTAATATAGCTTTGCGTGACACTGCACTGCACACGTCATCTTGAGTCTTGACACACTCAGATCACAGACTGTGTGATCAGATCGTAAAGTCTCATTTGCCCAGTAATTTCACAAGCTACAATGCCCTTCAAACCGGAACACGGTAGTGCTTTCACACTACTGCTTGGCAGCAGATTAACTGGCAAAGCGGTGGTACCCACCTAGACGAACTTTGCAGAAAAGTCCTACCACCTAGTGAATACATAGTAATAAATAGACATAGACATCGACATAGACATCATTTATTCATAATATACATTACACGTCAAGAATAATACAATAATATTAATAAATTTATTGCAGTCAATGCTCAGTATTATAAATTGAATTTCAGCAATAATAAAATCAAATACATTCCTATACTGCATCTTTTTCTAAATTGTAAGGACTTGGAGTCTTCCAACGACTGCGGCAGCCTCATAAACCTGTTAGGTACGTACCTAACAGGTTTTTTTATCAAATATTTTCGAACTCAAAGGGCCGTACTTTTTTTTTTATAACACCCGCTTTGGTCAGCTTTGGCCGCCGCTGGATCCCTATTAAAACTGAAACGTTGTGTATTTGTTTGCTGTGGCTTTCATGCAAAAATGGCTATTTGAATAGTTTTCACACAAAATGCTTACACTACCAAGCTCAACATAGGGTACTTTTTGACTTGAAAAATGAAAAGTTCCAGAGTGAAAACTGGTACGTTGCAGATACGTATTTCTAGTATTACGTAAACGTTTTATCGATGCTTTCTTTTGTTCAACCTTTTATTCCATATCTATTCTACCAGAACTAACGTGTAATATTATCGATAATTTCACATCACTCGTCTCATTATCAAGTATGAAGAGATCGTCGGTACTACTGGTACTACATGCTTCTTGATTTCAAGGCAAGATACAAATACTTTCGCTTTGTCTTCGCTTTGTTTTTTTTCTTTGTGTTTTGTTTGTTTGTTTCGCTTTGTATCAGTTCTGGACGCTGGAATCAACTTCGTCTAAACGATTTCACTCGCAGACGTAGCGATTTGCTTTATGACCTTAGGACATCGAGACTATATATTTGATCAATGAACCTATCCACCTAGGGCAGTAATCTGTTTCTAGGACCATTTGTCCATCCCCTTATTCCTATGGTGTTGCATGTTTTTTCCTCTCACTCTTGCTTATTGCCATCTCAACATTCACTCCCCTTTTCACATCTATTATATGCTCTTTCACACAGTCCATCCGTATACGTTTGACTATTTCGGTTTACCTTTTCGCTATCAAAATTCATCACAACTTTCTTTGTAACTTCATGTAAAATATCTTTCTGCATAATATGTCCATACCACGCTAGTCTATAACTCCTCAACTTCTTTATTACAGATGCCACTTCCAGCCCCTGACGTAACTCAAAAAGAAACTTGTACTAGAAACCGTTGTCTCTACTCCAATAAATTTCCTCCAACAATTGAAACGGCTATCGACTTTCAAGCTTATCTCCTAACGCTAAATTACCCGCTAACTCTGTGGCCCCACTAAAAACCCCCGACACACGGCGCCTGAAGTTTTTACTACCCCCCCGGGGCGGAACTTTAACACCGTTTTAATTAGTTGGGGTTATTTCACCCCAAAATGTGGGTCCTCATTCGCTGTCACGGTGCTGCTATCTTCATGTAGAGCATAAATATGTCTTTGTCTGTATGAATTCAACAGAGTTCGTATAAAGAAATGATACTTAATTAACCCAGATCGCGTTGAAGCTTCCTACAAAATGATACATCAATGGTAGTGGTAGTGGTATTTAATGGTTCATTTTATTTACAGTTTTTGAGCGCTCACAAGTATTAAATTCTTGTAGAGGTTTTTGTGTCGCATACAATTTGAAAACGGATTTACCATGCTCATAGAGGTCACGTTCAAGTGTGTGAGAGCGGAATGGATGTTACAGTCATCGATTCAGGAGGTTGAGTAGTAATCTCATGAGCCATCATCATCATCATGAGCCTGAAAACGTCCGCTGCTGAACATAGACCTCCCCCATAGAGCGCCACTTTGAGCAGCTGCTCGCCTCCTGCATCCATCGGCTCCCCGTGGTTCTAACCAGCCGATCGTGAATCTCATCTAAGTTCTACATCTATGACTCAATAGCTGATTAAGATTTCTGATTACTCGTATAAATCCATATATGCACCTAAATTATTTTTTGAGATTTATAAAGTTTGTTTGTATAAGTAGGTTCGCTTTCAATCATCCTTAAAGCTTACCTATCTTATAAAATAAGCCAATGTATAATATTCACTGAAAACTTCAAGAAAAATCTAATTAACTGTGCCCGCATCAGCAGTAAACAAATGGTATTAGGTGTACTTGTGTTTCCCTACCTACCCAAAGATAAAACGTAAAAAGCAACATAAACCTTCTCGCCCAATTACGAACCTGAGTTTTGACCCTCGAGTTTCCCTGATTCTCCACTTTTGACATTTCGTGCCTTGAATGTTTAATGAGAGACGCCTCATTTCGTTGACATACACAATTTGGTATAGCTCCCTGTGTTTATGTTATTTAACTTCTGTTTCACCTTTGACTACGCTAAATATTTTTCTTGCACGATGAAAGTAATTAATGTTGTCATCAAACAAAATTACTTAAAAGTTCTGAAATTGTTCAAGAAAAACAGATTTTATAAGTGACTCACTCGTGTAGGCGGCTATAAATAAATAAAGCAATGCCATGAACTTTGTTTTGAAAATTTCTTTAAAAGGACGTTTACTAGAAATGATATTAAATATCATAGTTGTAAGATCTATATAGTATAAGTCTATATAGTTTTATTATTAAGTTTTGGTTTTGTCAAAGATGTATTTGATTAACCATCTAGGTACATCAAAATTTGATCTAGATGGTTAATATTACAAGTTTTTCGTAGGTACCTACCTAATATTTTTTGGTTTCAAATAATCGTCTTTCAAGCAAAACTATGGTTAAATTATTAATTTTCACTCAATCATTTTTCAATTTTTTTTGAAACTTTTATCGTTATCCATCTTCTTTTTAACATGAACACATCATGTTAACATTTTTATAGCCTTCATCGACAGGCGTGAAAATTTAATATCTACCATGTTTACTACTAAAACATAGACGGAGCCTAAAATGTTGGTATAAACTTTACGAACTGCCATAATATGCGTGCATGTTGTAATATATTATGAAAGTATGATTATGTTGACGCGTATTACACTGCTATAAGGTTTGACGGCCACTCTACATGCGAGCAACATTTCTACGGACAGATATCTAATTGAACAAGCAAAGTGAGTCAACCCGCGATTTTTGCTTTCGTCTGTCCGGATGTACGTACTCGCGTACAGGTCTCATTTTTCAATGAATCTTGACGAAATTTGGAAAACAGGTTCTACAAATTCAGGGGGTTTTTTGTCGACGGCGGGGTGGTGTAGTTCCCCCAAAAAGTAGAGAACTTTGCAGCGGCGCCATTTTCCAGGTTATTTTGATAATATTTGGTAGGAACATTGGGTACTCAGTTTTTAACAAGTGTTTCGAATATGAGCAAAATCGGCCAAGAGGTTGTCGAGATATAAGGCCGTGAGGTCTGAGTTCGGGACGTACTAAGTACAAAATCATGTGCGATTGCAAAAAAGTTTGTATTTGCGAGGTCTAAAGTTCGCAGAACTATATTATAGTTGAGCAATGATTGAACTCAATAATCACATAAAAATAATGTACAGCTCCATTCGTATTAGAGTGGGTCAATAAACTCATTAATTACATACTCTAAGGGCGTAGCTGTGATCCCTGTAATGAAACAAACGTCACCACGGGTAAGTAGAAAGTTTGGGCATATATTTTAATCATTACTAATTAGATTTAAAAAATCCATATAGAGTAGCTATTATGCCTCTTTACTCAGTTATCTACAGTACCTACAATCGAGTTGTAATTAGGTGTGAATGTTTGCCTGAATTTGGGCGTTATATTTCATTGCATTCAGAGGTAGGCATTCAATAGATGGCTTAGTTAGTGGCTATAACGGCCACTGTAACATTATGGATCTACAATATTGTCTCAATATCTACAGGCTATACAGCAACATTTGCTGTAGTCACTACATAGATGGGTGAACGCTACAAAAATTGGTGTTTACAACTGAGTGCTGCCGTGCTTCGGCGAACAAGTTAGTCCCGTCTGTTAGCTAAAAAAAACGGAAGTGACAACGGTTTGGCAACGTCGCTAATTTGGAAGGGAGACGTAGCATACTGACGTCATCACCAATAAAATGTACACGAGCAAGCTGCGTCTCACTCTGTCCAACCGCTCGCCAAAACGGACACACAGCGCGCACGTGTTTTGTGGAAAATATGAGTATTTATACAAAAAGATTAGCCACAGGCTACTCCACTTGGCAACCGAAGGTAGCCAGAAGTAGCCATGGCTATGTCGCCGGCGATAACTGCATGGCATCTCGGTGAGTTCGAGCCCTAACTCCACTAGTCATGTATACGAATTCATTGCTTGACGGTATATGTCTCTCAAAAGGCACGCCACTAAACGCGACTTTTGGCTTTCCTTTCTAGTCGATGCTATTTTACTCATCACATTATATCGATACAGTATAGGTCAGCCTATACTGTATCGATATAATAGTCTACGTAAATCATGAAAATTTCATTAAGTTATTATAATAACACAATTTTGATATGTTAATTTGTTATTTGATAGCTCGAAGGCTTTATTTTATAAATTTGCTAACATTGATGTACGAGTTCAACAAACTAAAGCCCATTAAGGTTTAGCCACACTAGCGCATCAAGTGACATCAGTGAAGCGTCAAAATCGCCCATTCGGTACCCATTGCTCCCCGTATTCGTAGATGGCCAGGCTGCGGTTGCTGTTGGCCGTGATGGGTACTGATATGTTTCGCGTCTGTGACGCTGCCGTTTTGGTGGGGCCGAGGCTTTAGAGTTTTAGTTACTCAACATGAGACTCATATTAACTCAACTTTATGGTTTATGGTTAGATGTGTCATCGTCATCATTATCATTAGCCTGAAGACGTCCACTGCTGAACATAGGCCTCCCCCAAAGAGCGCCACTTTGAGCGGCTGCTTGCCTCCTGCATCTATCGGTTCCTCGCAGCTTTGACCAGGTTGTCGGTCCACCTAGTAGGGGGCCGGTCTACGCTGCGCCTTCCGGTTCGTGGTCACCACTCGAGAACCTTTCTTCCCCATGCGATGTGGCTTGCCCACTGCTACTTCAACTTGCTAATTCTCAAAGCTAGATAGATAGCTCGATAGCTGGTTAGATATGTACACGAATATTATTATGGTAGTACACAGATAACAGAGACAGGTGACCTAAGTATTATGTTTGTCTGCACTAAAAGTTAAGAGCTGCTAAGTTTTCACTTCGACGACGTAGACGTACCTACTGCAACGTGTTTGGGTAAGTACTTCCTATAGAGATATGGGCGACCAATTTCAGTGCAAACAGAAAGAATACCATTAACAGGAGCCAAAAAATTTATTCCCCACATAATTAAGGTTGATTTTTTTAAATATAATTTATTTAGCTTTTTTAAGCAACCTTTTCAGCCAATACAGCTGGGGTTTGGTTCGCGGGGTGGCTGTGAGGCCGCTGTTCATTCACTTAGAACCTTTCTCAAACAAAATTGTGATGAAGTGTTGCTAAAGGTGGATGTTAAAAACGCTTTTAATTCTGTCGACAGAGGCGCTGTTTTGACACAAGTCAAGGATAAAATTCCCGAACTATATAAATTCCTTTATCAATGTTATGGCAATCCAACAAAATTAAATTACCAAAATAACGCGATCCTATCCTCAGTCGGATGCCAACAGGGCGACCCTCTAGGTCCGGTCATTTTTAGCCTTGCCATCCATCTAATTATTCAACGTCTTCAGTCCAAACTTAATGTTTGGTACTTGGATGACGGAACCCTAGGAGGCGACGTGAACACTGTTTTTAATGATCTAGGTATCATTATTAACGAATTTCGCGATATTGGTTTAGATTTAAATTTTTATAAATGCGAACTTTTTGTTTGCGATACTTGTCCTGATAAAGATTTGGTTTTTGAAAAGTTTAATAGTCTTGCTCAGAGTATCAAATTAGTAGACAAGCGTTCTCTTCGCCTTTTGGGTTCGCCGATTCTGGATGAGCCTATCTCACCTTTCGTCGAAGAAAAAATTCAAAAGTTCAATAACGCATCAGACAGGTTACTCAAAATTAACGCCCACATGGCTTTTACAATTATTCGTTTTTGTCTATTTGTCCCTAAATTTACTTATATTTTACGATGTTGTCAACTGTGGAAACACAGTGAGCTCATTATGGGCTTAGACAGCATTGTAAAAAACACTCTGGTTTCGGTCTTGAATGTTGATATGGATGACAGGAGGTGGTCGCAAGCCTCTCTACCTGTGCGCTTAGGAGGTTTAGGGATACGCAAAATTTCGAGTGTTGCATTACCGGCATTTTTGTCCTCTGTACACGGTACACATAAATTAATAGAAACAATTCTTGCTCCATCTTTAGGTACTTTTGAAGTAGCCCATTTGTCTGAGGCCAAGAATGCCTGGGGGTTGACTTGTCCAAATTCTGATTTCCCGGTGGTTCTTTCCTCACAGAGGCTGTGGGACTGACCGCTCTGCGAACTAGCACGGAAAAATCTTTTAGATACGTGTCCTAGCGTCGCTGATCGTACTCGGCTTCTCGCAGATTCTGTGTGGGAGTCAAGACTTTGGTTACAGGCCATGCCTTCTTTCAACACTGGTAACCTTTTAGATCCGACTACGTTTCGTTTAGCTATCAGCTTACGTTTGTGCGCAAGATGCTGTGTGGCCCATCGCCGCCAGTGCGGTACTGCAGTTGACCAGCTCGGTCATCCCGGTCTCTCGTGTTCAAAAAGCACTGGTCGAATTTCGCGCCACGCTAGTCTTAATGACATCATTCGCCGGGCTTTTACCACCGCCAATGTTGCAGCCATTCTCGAACCGAATGGTCTCATGCGTGACGATGGTAAAAGACCCGACGGAATGACTCTGGTTCCCTGGAATATGGGGCGGCCTTTAGTGTGGGACGCTACTTGCGTCGATACTATGACGCCGTCACACCTTCCCGAGACACACGTTAGGGCCGGCGCCGCGGCTAATTCTGCTGATTAGCTAAAACGGCGCAAATATAGTAATCTCGGTAGCGGTTACATATTTGAGCCGTTTGGTGTTGAGACCCTGGGTCCGTGGAGACCGGGAGCTCATCGCGTTTTCCAAAGTCTATCAGAGCGCCTGGTCGATGCGACGCGTGACCAAAATGCTGACACTTATTTGGCCCAACGCATCAGCATTGCAATTCAACGTGGCAATGCGGCCAGCATGTTGGGTACGCTACCTACCGGTAGTGGGCTGGAGCATTTGGACTGTCTATAGGCCATCACGGCTATTATACAGTCCATAAGTATTCTTTGTAGTAGGTAGTGTAGCTAGTTTAGTTTAGTTTAGCTTAGTTTAGTTTAGTTTTGTTTTTATTATTGTAGTAGTTAGCTTAAGTAATAAAGGCAATTTGGCCGTTAAAAAAAAATTATAGGCATAGTATTTGACCACTGTCTCACCTATGTTAAGTGATGACGCAGCCTACGGAGGTGCATGCTTGCTTAGAAGATACCTGTTCACTCTTGACTTGAAGACTCCCAGGTTATAGTTAGCTGGAAATAAGGACGACGACAAGGTAAAGCAGACAGTGAATGTATTTATAAAGTTCAATCCATTGAACAAGAATGTTTTATTACATAGAAAATTCTTGGCTCATTTCATGCTACAAGCATTTTCTCGTCGATGGAACAAAGTTAGAAAACAACAGAACCAAACAGAATCTAAACAAGTATAAAAGAAAATAAACAAATTGTATAAGTTACACAGTAGTTTGTACTGAGTAAAGTTTATAGTATCTATTTCATGAACAGACGCCGAAAGTTCTAGTTTTTCTCGAGTTTAAGTCAGACATGTTTGTGTTTGATTACAAAACCTTATCGATATTTTTTTTATTGAAGATATAATTATAAGAGCCGATATTTTTTTAGTTTTTAGGGTTCCGTACCCAAAGGGTAAAACGGACCCAATTACTACAGCTCCGCTGTCCGTCCGTCTGTCTGTCTGGCTGTATGTCCGTCTGTCACCAGGCTGTATCTCATGAACCGTGATAGTTAGACAGAAATTTTCACAGATGGTGTATTTCTGTTGCCGCTATAACTACAAATACTAAAAAATAGAATAAAATAAATATTTAAGGGGGCTCCCTCTTGATTTTTTTGCTGGTTTACCAGATGAGTCATAGATGGCGCTGCTTTTAATAGTACTCCTACTCAACACTAGATGGTAGGGATAGATAATCGTACGGAACCCTTCGTGCGCGAGTCCGACTCACACTTGGCCGGTTTATTATTGTATGATATTAGACTTGCGTATGAAAAGGCGATAGAGCACTACTGTGTTCCGATTTGAAGGACACTTTTGTAGCTAGTGAAATTACAGGGAAAATGAGACTTTATGACCTGATCTCACAGTCTAGTTATAATCCTATTACTAGACTGTGCTGATGTCTCAAGAGGACGTGCGCAGTGCAATGTCGCGTAAGACTTTAATAATAATATTATAGCAAAATATAGTGTATTTTAGAGTTTTGAGTGACACTGCAACTGTTATGGGTAGCTCGCTTAACATCAGGTGAATGACTGCTCGTTACTGAGTTTATAAAAACCCTTTAATGCAAAACATTGTTCGAACATATTATTATCTGCTCTAGCAAAATGCCAGCAATTCTATGACCTACTTAGTCCCTAAACCAACGAAAGTCTAAGTTATCGTTGGTGCGACACTAATGGTCTAGAAATGTCAGTGACAACAACCTGCACTCTGGTGTAACCCAGACTTATTGCACCGATAAGTAGATCGGTAACAGCTATAGGACCGCATTGAGAAATGTGGTTAGACTATAATGCCATGTGGTTTTGCCCGCTTTGGCAAACTGATTTATCTCACCGGAACCGGGCAATTTCCGGGACAAAAAGTAGGTAAGTAATATAATGCAAAATACTAGGACCTAAAAGTGTCCACATATGATAGTTCCTTAAGTGATAAAAAAAATTGGAGTTATAACATATTTGTACATTTATACTTATATCAATTCCATGATAGATAGTACCTACGGTATTTTATTTACTATTCATCAATTATGAAAATACAAAAATATGGTAAGCTTTTTAATATTGTTATGAGAATACGAATATTTCCTGACAAACACAGAACTGTCCTCGTAATTTTTTCTCTTTGTGAGTTTGCTCTACTCTTTATGATTAAAAAATGATATTAATGAAAAATAATTTCTAGTAGAATTGTTCATTTAACTTTATTGTTTTTACAGATTTTGATAACAATGATGCTATGAATAAAATAATTGATTTTATTACAAATCTATCCAATCTATGTTTTTTTATGCTTGAATGGGCTCACGTTTGACAACATCTCACCTGATGGAAGGTGATGATGCGGTCTATGTTGGAGCACGTTTGCCCATAAGGTGCCTATTCACTCTTGGTTTGTAGAGTCCCAGACTGTAAGAAGTAGGAAACAAGGAAGCAGGAAGTCCTCACTCCTCAGCCGTGCGAATATTGAAAGAACTAGCAAAATACATAGACATAGTATAAATAAATAAAACAACGTTTTCCGTTAAAAGCACTACTGAAAATTTCATCGTAAGTTATGAAATCTTATAGCATTCATACAATTATACGGTATGAAATCGTCCATTTTCATTACCATTAAAATCCCTTCTCTCGAAATAAAAAGGCAAGGTGAGCATAAAAGTAAAGTAGTCAGGCAAACTCATCACGGTTAGAATGTCTCATGTGCCATTTCCTACCCTAACCCTTTACACCGGAACGCATTATTTGACCTAAACAAATTAAATAACATGAACACCTTTGCGATGCTCTGTATGACAGTGATTGAGTTTAAAACATTAAATAAATGAATTTTTGTGGACATTTCACACAGCGCCATCTAGCCTCAAACTAAGGAAAGCTTGTACTATGGGAACCAGATGACTGATAGAATACTTAGACACTTCTTGTTTGTAAATACATACATAGAATACAATATAACACCCAGACACAGAAATACACCTATGTTTATCACAAAAATGTTTGTCCTGGGTGGGAATCGAACAAAAGGCAGAGGTACTACCAACTGAGCTATCAGACCTGTACAATATTGCTACTTTGCTTTAGACGTCAGCTTCGTGCGTGAATAGTTCAATGTACACGAAGATATACCATGACTTGGCTTCTGTGCACATCAAAAGGTAGAAGACGTCTACTGCTGAACACAGGTTTCCCTCATAAAACGCCACTTTGGACGCTTATCATAGAAAGGGTGTAGGATCACCATGCTTGGCAGGCGGCTAGGTGATCGCAGAAGATTTAAATGTATCGAGGAGCATGATTATGCTGCTACCCTTTACCTGGATATTCCTGCCGGCTCTTACTGCAGCCACGGGAAGAGATGGGGTGGTCTTATTCTCACGCCACCACACGGTTACGGCTGCTGTATACAAGACTTCATGTGTACAAGAAGTATCATGTAAAGTTTTGGAAGGGTGTGAGGTATGTTTCTATCAGAATGCCGTCATATTTGTACTAAAGGAATACAGTTTCAAATTTCTAGAGGCTATTTGGAGAATAAATCAGCATTTCTTGTTGAAATTCGTTTGCCACAACCCCGATGTATTTATTAATGATGACCAAAATATTCTACAGTAATCAACTTTTTCTTGCAGCTGTCAACGCAAACATTCTTATGGGTCTCAGATCATTATCATCAGCCTGAAGACGTCCACTGCTGAACATAGGCCTTCCCTAAAAAGATAAGTCGCCCAAGGTCTCTGATAGTGACAATATAAACTAAAATAGTCACAAACTCATGTATATTTCCTTGTTATAATAAAAAGTTTTTTTTTTTTTTTTTTAACGGGCAAATTGCCTTTATTACTCAAGCTAACTACTACAATAATAAAGACTAAACTAAACTAAACTAAACTAAGCATAACTAAGCTAAACTAAACTAAACTAGCTACACTACCTACTACAAAGAACACTTATGGACTGTATAATAGCCGCGATGGCCTATAGACAGTCCAAGTGCTCCAGCCCACTACCGGTAGGTAGCGTACCCAACATGCTGGCCGCATTGCCACGTTGAATTGCAATGCTGATGCGTTGGGCCAAATAAGTGCCAGCATTTTGGTCACGCGTCGCATCGACCAGGCGCTCTGATAGACTTTGGAAAACGCGATGAGCTCCCGGTCCCCACGGACCCAGGGTCTCAACACCAAACGGCTCAAATATGTAACCGCTACCGAGATTACTATATTTGCGCCGTTTTAGCTGCTCAGCAGAATTAGCCGCGGCGCCGGCCCTAACGTGTGTCTCGGGAAGGTGTGACGGCGCCATAGTATCGACGCAAGTAGCGTCCCACACTAAAGGCCGCCCCATCTTCCAGGGAACCAGAGTCATTCCGTCGGGTCTTTTACCATCGTCACGCATGAGACCATTCGGTTCGAGAATGGCTGCAACATTGGCGGTGGTAAAAGCCCGGCGAATGATGTCATTAAGACTAGCGTGGCGCGAAATTCGACCAGCGCTTTTTGAACACGAGAGACCGTGATGACCGAGCTGGTCAACTGCGGTACCGCACTGGCAGCGATGGGCCACACAGCATCTTGCGCCCAAACGTAAGCTGATAGCTAAACGAAAAGTAGTCGGATCTAAAAGGTTACCAGTGTTGAAAGAAGGCATGGCCTGTAACCAAAGTCCTGACTCCCACACAGAGACTGCGAGAAGCCGAGCACGATCAGCGACGCTAGGACACGTATCTAAAAGATTTTTCCGTGCTAGTTCGCAGAGCGGTCGGTCCCACAGCCTCTGTGAGGAAAGAACCACCGGGAAATCAGAATTTGGACAAGCCAACCCCCAGGCATTCTTGGCCTCAGACAAATGGGCTACTTCGAAAGTACCTAAAGATGGAGCAAGAATTTTTTCTATTAATTTATGTGTACCATGTACAGAGGACAAAAATGCCGGTAATGCAACACTCGAAATTTTGCGTATCCCTAAACCTCCTAAGCGCACAGGTAGAGAGGCTTGCGACCACGTCCTGTCATCCATATCAACATTCAAGACCGAAACCAGAGTGTTTTTTACAATGCTGTCTAAGCCCATAAGGAGCTCACTGTGTTTCCACAGTTGACAACATCGTAAAATATAAGTAAATTTAGGGACAAATAGACAAAAACGAATAATTGTAAAAGCCATGTGGGCGTTAATTTTGAGTAACCTGTCTGATGCGTTATTGAACTTTTGAATTTTTTCTTCGACGAAAGGTGAGATAGGCTCATCCAGAATCGGCGAACCCAAAAGGCGAAGAGAACGCTTGTCTACTAATTTGATACTCTGAGCAAGACTATTAAACTTTTCAAAAACCAAATCTTTATCAGGACAAGTATCGCAAACAAAAAGTTCGCATTTATAAAAATTTAAATCTAAACCAATATCGCGAAATTCGTTAATAATGATACCTAGATCATTAAAAACAGTGTTCACGTCGCCTCCTAGGGTTCCGTCATCCAAGTACCAAACATTAAGTTTGGACTGAAGACGTTGAATAATTAGATGGATGGCAAGGCTAAAAATGACCGGACCTAGAGGGTCGCCCTGTTGGCATCCGACTGAGGATAGGATCGCGTTATTTTGGTAATTTAATTTTGTTGGATTGCCATAACATTGATAAAGGAATTTATATAGTTCGGGAATTTTATCCTTGACTTGTGTCAAAAGAGCGCCTCTGTCGACAGAATTAAAAGCGTTTTTAACATCCACCTTTAGCAACACTTCACCACAATTTAGTTTGAGAAAGGTTCTAAGTGAATGAACAGCGGCCTCACAGCCACCCCGCGAACCAAAGCCCAGCTGTATTGGCTGAAAAAGGTTGCTTAAAAAAGCAACCTTTTTCCTACAGCCGACCTTGGCAGCGAGGCGGCGGTATGTGGTGCCTACCGCAATAGGTCTGATACCACCGTCTTTTTTGATAAGGGCACACAAGTTTGCGCCATACAAAATTTCGATGACGTCACTGTTGACTTGCCCTGACAGCATCAGGTTTACTAAAGCCGTTAAGTCTCTCAAGAGGGCCTCGCCAATTTCGCCGGAAATGCCCGATAAAAGATCTTTTAGAATTTGAGGGGTAAGGCCATCAAGACCTCCGGCTGAACCACTCTGGAAAGAAGTAACGGCTGCAGCTACTTCCTGTGGGGTCACTTCAACAGTGACGTCATTTGGTAGGGGTGGTTCAGGAAGGTGGAGATTTGCTGCTGCAGGTGGATGTTTGTCCTGCAGTGATTGAATTGTCTCAGAACAATATGGGGCTATTGTGTCGCTAGAGAACAGGACGCGGGCGGCGCCCTTAATGTCACCGTCACTAATTTTGCTCTCTACGATTTTAAAGGTGGCCGAATCGTTATTTTGTTTTGAATTTATAATATTGTTTCGCCTGTTAAGCGGAACAATAATTTCATGATTCAAACATTGCTCTTCCAGTACTTTGTACCTTACGCAGTTTTCCTTTACTCTTTTAGTAAGGGAAGATTTGTTTGTAGGGTCTAATTTTACGTAAAGTACATGGTACGGAAAAGTTAGGAGATGCTCCCAGGCATGTTTCGTGTTTTTAGATATAACGTTCCTAATGGATGATGATAATGATTGAGCAACCGAAATGCGAGCACCACGCGGGATGCGTTTTAGAACCGGAATAAATCTTTTGTACGAGCTCAAAACCTCCCAAAACGGTTTGGAAGGAGTAGCAGCGCTCGTAGGGCTGCTACTGGCTACTAACGAACCTGAAACGGGGGCTGATAGAGGAATTTGGATCACTCTGTGGCATTTCGATTGATGAATTTTAAGGCCCTTTTGGCCCTTGAATAAACGTACCTGGGGACAGTCGGGACACTGTATCCTGTTTTCCAGCGACACCACGTTGTTTTGGGTACTCATTTTTTCCAAAAGATGCTGTGTTTACAAAGTAAGTAAATAAATCAACTTAGGGTCTGTATAGATTTGACGTCCGTCAGGAGCGACGTCGAGGCCCGTCGTGCCGACGCCAGGCGGCGTTGACATGGAAACAAAAATAACAAATTAGCAGTAGACCGTGATAAAATAAGAATATGGAAAATAAGTAGAGACTGTCGCCAGCTCTACAAATAGTACCTCGAGAATCCCGTGTTGTAGACGGCTAGTTGGTGGACAGAAATTGTCCAAAAAGCAGCAAAAAAACCTGAAAAACCCTATCGAAAAATAGGCCGAAAAAAATACGACTTGACAGGGCTTTCAAATTTTTTTTTTTTTTTTTTTTTTTTTTTTTTTTTGTTGTATATATTTTGTGTATAAAAAGTTGACCGCTAATATACTGTATCAAACTCTATACCTTCACAGCAGACATTGTACGTAATAAATAAGAGAGGTCACATGAAAAGGGTCCAGTAATTAGCGACGAAGTATATGAAGTATCGGGCGCAGGCCAACCTCCGAATTATTATGGGGTTTCAGTAGTTTCGTAGCCCATTCTATGTTTACACCTTGATTTGGGCAAACTTATGCATTGAATGGGAACAAATGAACTGAAACTGTGCTGGTACAAAATTGGTTTATGTATAGTTCCGATGGATGCAGGAAACGAGCAGCTGCTCAAACTGGTGCTCTCTGGGGAATACCTATGTTCTACAGTGGATGTCTTCAGGCTGTTGATGGTGATGATGATGATGATGATGATGATGATGATAGTCGCGATGTGTGCCAAGTGATGAAATCTGGGTGAAAACTAAGCGCCATACCTATAGTGAAGTAACATATCGATATGTTACAGTTTTAGTAATCTTAAAGTCACGCAACGAGCCGTGTGTGGAGAGAGCTATGTTCGTAGTTTCCTTGGGAGATAAGAGGAGAATGAAAGTCACCCATATATCTCTTAGAGGTAAGTTGAAATGGCAATGGGCACTATGAGCAGGCCACATCACTCCCATTCCCGTGGTCCACCAGACTCTTACTGAAATAATAATGAAATGTTTATTATTTTCCCATTACAATATTTTTTAATGGGAAAATGATAAATTTTTCATATTTTTCTTAAATATTTAGTGACAGAACTTTACCGCAAGTAAATTTACTTAGATTCTTTTATTGTATTCATGTTTTAAGTGAACTCACTAAAACATGAATACAATAAAAGAATCTTTTAAAATAACATGAAGAAAGCTTGGCTTTTCACTAGTAAGCTGATCTCTTAGAACAAAGATCTTAGTATTGAAGTTCTTTTAAAAGAAACAACTTTTGTTAAAATAAAAGTAACATTCAGTCTGAAAGCACGTTGAAACTTTGATTACGCGTGCATTAAATATGAAACCAACATTTTTCATGAAAATTACATACCAAACCTCCCAAAATTCTTTCAAGTATTTAGGCCGCAGTAAATGCTTTTCCATCAGAAAGGACGCGAGCAAAGTTCCTATCAAAAACAAATGAAGCTGCGATTCAGTGTCAAAGCGACTCTATTAACCTGAGAACCATGACGGTACATTAATAAAAATATGATTCTTTCAAGAAAGTTTTTATTAAAACCGCGGACCATCTGAGCGGAAAACATCCAGAGCAGAAGCGAAACAGTGCATGTGACATCTCGTTTAACGAACACCACGAAGACAGGCGCAGGTGTTGTTAATACCGACCAGTCAAACTTGAGACATGAGCTTGATTGTCGATGCTTGAAACGTAGGTGCTGATGAGAACTCCCAACAAGGTCAGAGGTCGAGTTATAATGGATAGTGCAAATTTACTCTAGGGTCGGAAATTAACGGGACGTCGAAGGGCGAAGGCTGGTATTAGCTCGGATTATTGGAATTGTTTAACTTTACAGCCGAAATCCTCTTTAGTTCGGAGTAATTTTGTTGTTAATTTTGATTCGGCTTCCGTGACGGTATGCTATGAAAGGAGATTGGTTTGGGAGTAACTGGCTGCACGAGCTGTAATTTCGAGTTAACTTACCGTTACAATGGCAACCTTTGATATTTGTTTTGATATTCGTTTTCTACCCAAATTCATGAATAGTCATTAGCATAATACCCCCACACCACAACTGGGATACGAGTTTTCTCTCATAGAGAGATGTCGGCTTCCTTTTGTTCACCATTGTAAGATCAAGTGTACCTAAATAGGTACTGCACATAAATTGAAAGTTATTGGAGGATTCGAACCAGGGTCCGCTGAATTGAAAATCGCACCGAGCTACCACTGACTCACACTTGCTCTCGAATTAGTTTAATTAAATTTAATGAATTGCAGATATTAAGTAAGCTCAAAGTCGCGCAGCGAGCTATGGAGCGAGCTATGCTCGGTGTTTCCCTGCGGGATAAGCTCCGGAACGAGGAGATCCGCAGGAGAACTAAAGTGACCGATATAGCTCTTAGAGTTAGTAAGTTGAAGTGGCAATGGGCAGGCCACATCGCTCGTAGAACTGACAACCGATGGGGAAGAAAGGTTCTCGAGTGGTGACCACGAACCGGAAGACGCAGCGTAGGCCGGCCCCCCACTCGGTGGACCGACGACCTGGTGAAAGCCGCGGGGAGCCGATGGATGCAGGAGGCGAGCAGCCGCTCAAGGTGGCGTGCTCTGGGGGAGGCCTATGTTCAGCAGTCTTCAGGCTGTTAATGATGAATGATGATGAGATATTAAGTAAAAAACATTAAATATAAACAGTATAAGTAATCTGTAGTTTAGGCATTTATTGTCTTATTCCAGCAATTTTTATTTACATAGCTCTTCCCTAGAATCGATTGTGCTTTAGACCTAATATCAGATTCAACAACCTCAGAAATATTATTAATCGAAAATTTCATGAAGTGAAAATTTCCATGAAATTATTTTCTTCACAGAAATGTCAGAAGTCTTGAAACTCATTCCCGCTTTCAACAAAGTCACAGGATCACTAGTGTTCTTATAAAGTTCCCTCCGATCTCTAGGGGAGGGATTAAGGCCCCACCTTTCTGGAGTGCCATTAGGCTTTCTCTAATCCTTTTTGTTTAAATGTGCCTTAAATACTTCTACAGAGACTGAGGTCAACAAACTTGAACTTTGTCGTCTTTAATTTAAATTCAACGTGAAATTTCTACACACTTTTATTCTTTAAAAAAATTGTGACAAAAAAATCTAAACGCCTGCAGTTGGTATGATAGCAAATGGAAAGACGTTTTTCTTGCTAAACTTTTCTGAAACTTGTTCACTACTGGCAACTGGCAAATAAATTCATTCTTATTTTCTGGTATAAAAATTAATTTATTGATAAGTTCATAATTTTAAACTATCTAATCGAAGATTACCACGATTATGACTCCAAGCGAAGGATGCTACCATAATATCTGTAACAGATGTTAACGCTGTAATTAATGTTGACAAAACCACACCTTAACTATTCTCAGTCAGATGTCGCGTCGGTTGCGGCAGAGCTGATTACAAAACACATAGGCTTTGACCGAAGGATTAATTACATCTAGGATCGGCAAAGGCAGGATTTCTACGTTCGCTTTTGATTAAAAGATACGTTCAATATTCAGGACCAATCCAATTTAGGTTTGGTATTTGTGAGCACGGGTTTGTTAGACTCAACTGTATTGCACCACTAGATTGGAGTTAAGGAATGGAAACCCACAAATGTTGGTAGAGATGTTTGCCCACAGCCCTTTCCTTATAAACAACAAGATTGGCGTATCTCAACACTCCGATTCCAAAGCGCGATAAGACGTCTTTTTAGCAGAACTAGAACTACGCAAGCACGCCTATTACTTCTATGCATGGAGTAACGTATGTTTTTGATATTTCCATGCTTATAAGAGACACCATGCGCCACGGTGACTGTTCTAAAGGCAATCTCAAAAAATTCGAGTGATACCTACTCCTCAAAAACTGAAGATGTTGGTAATAGAACTCAAAAGTTTATCAATAAATACGTAAATGGTCGTAAGCTGCAAAACAGATCCAAAGCAAACAAGAAAACCATAGAATTCACCCTATAATACATAAAACGATATTATTATTCTTTAATTTGATGAATAATGTGGCAAATGATATATTGGCAATCTAATTCTTTTTTACCGTGCCCTTTTTTACATACACCATAATATTATCATAGTCTAACAATTACTTACTCTTCACGTTTATTACTCGCACTATAAAGTAAATATTATTAAACTATATGGAGAAGGACAGTATGTGCCCCATTTGCACACCATTATAAACCAGCATTTGACTTCTCGCCTAGATTTCGAAGAAAAAGAACTTGCATTGTAATTCCAGTCACATAGTGCGTCGACCACAATAGCTGGCACCATAGATATAATTTAGTTTTGCTTGGAAATAGCAAAAACATATTATTATAGTCTATGTCGATGTGCTTTCAAAAACTGATCATTAAGAATACTAGAGAATTATGTGTAGTTATCTTTTAAAACCTTAAAAACTCAAGACCCTTTGCAACGTTTTGCTTCATTTCGGAGGTTGGCTGACTTGTTTGGTAACATCACATTCACTGACGGAATAAGATTTAAAAGCCGCAAAAATAGTAATTTGCACTTTGATAACGGAATAATGATACATGTTCAATATCATGCTCTTCGTCGTGAAACATAATTGATTGTGTCGATGTGTGCTCTTCTTATGCTAGTACTTACCCAAAATAATGACATATCCACCATTATGTCACTATCTTTTTTCCTCTCGGGCAGTGTGTACTTGATTTGTACTTTTCGCTCCCACGCTTCGTGAGTCTTTTCAGAGTAACGAAACGTGCGCAGTGCGCGGCGTCACGCGAAACTTTAATTTAGAGTTCCGAGTGTCACTGCAATCTGTTATAGGCGGCCGTGACGTTTAACACCAGATGAACGACAAGCTCGTAACGTCATATGTTTACATAAAAAAAACTTTTCCGCAGCTCTGCTACCCGTGCAGGAATTGCAAAAACTTGAGAAAATAATCAACTGGGACCGACGGCTTAACATGCTCTCCGAAGCACATACTGCTGAACATTGGCTCCTCCATAATCACCACGCTTGGCAGGTGGCTTGGTGTTCGCAGAAGATTTTAATGTACCGAGGAAAATGCTGCTGCCCATTCCCTGGATATTCCCTTAGCCGGCTCTTACGGCACCCATAGGAAGGGATGGGGAGGTCCTATTCGCAAACCGGGATCACACGGCACCAATACGATGAACACGACAATGTATACTCTTAATTATCGATATAGAGTGAGGGAAAAAATTACAATTTAGTCAAAAAAGTTATTCGACCGTTTTGTCGAAACAGTGTATCGCCGCATATTCAGTAAACATTATTCCCTTCTCTACGCTTTCCATACCTAAACCGCGTGGCACCGCCTCGGGGACCCGAAGTTACTTGTCTGTGAAATAGAACTAGTGCATACAGTATTCTTACATCTTTTTAACACGAATGCGAGCTTCTCGAGAATTTTATTTTCCAACGTTAAGCTTTCTGGATTGTAGAACGAGTGCTCTTTAAAATGAGAAAGAACAGGTTTTTAATGGAATTTAATGCTGTCTGCGTCTTGAGTTTTGAATTACGAGATGAATTTTTATTTTACTTAAATTAAATATGATTACTAAATTTCGTTTTAATAGGTATTGTAAAGTAATATGCTCTCACAATTTCATTCGTGTGATACAATTATTATTCCTTCACGATTTTGTAAATTCAAGTTCTCTATTAAGTCGTAGGTCCTATCAAAGACCTAAGTTTTTATTTTAATGGGAATGCTGTATTTGTTTATACCAACTAGCAAACCTTAATTTATACAAAATGCTATTGACCGTATTAAATAACCCACCAGATCCCCACTAAAAAATAAAACAGTATAAAAAATGCAGAACTAAATGCACTTCACTTACGCAGACTGAAAATTGTTTTAGAGTCAACTTTGTTTGTATAGTTTTCATGCCATTCTCTAGGCGTGTCTAGAGTACCCACACTTGAGCTAGGAAAATGTAAGGATAACTAAATTAATAGACGCTCCTGATATTTCTGTTACAAAGTTTTTAACAGAAAAAATCTACTTCGAAAGCATTCGAGGTTTAGTTTTTAATTTAATTAGTTATTGTCATTAACGTACTATTTATATTTACCTAATATATTTAATTTGGTATGATTGTAGTACCTATATTAGTTTAAAGAATAGAGGCACAACGAGCCCGTCACAATAAAATATATTATATATCAGGCATAGTTTTTCATGTTTGTAGGTATTAAACATCCGATGTTTATTCACAAGTAGTCCATGGCATCCACTTGAGCCAGGAACGGGGTAAAACCTTTATTTTTCGTGCAGAGAATTTGTTACCATGCAAAAATGACGAGGCGTCTTTACGAGCCATGTTTATTTTTATTTGCGAGATAATGCAATGAAAACTAGGACATATGAGGACGCTGTTTAAACATTGTTTGAAATTCAAATTGTTCTCCGCAGTGTGAAAACAATGTATTATGAAAATGTAGGTATGGTTTGTTTAGGATAAAGTGAATGCAGTGCACTAATGCATTGCAATTTTATGAGTTCTGATGAACGCCCCGCGGTTTCACCTGCATAAAAAGTATCCTGTGTTAATCTAGTATATACGCTATCTATATTCCAAATTTCATCCAAATCTGTCCAGCCGTTGTGGCGCTTAGGGGTGACAAACATTCACACAGACACACTTTCCCATTTATGAAATTAGTAGGATACTTTAACTACTATAATTAGGTATATACCATACCTTTTTTCATGCATCTCTTTCTTTTGATTGTGAACCAATCGTAGGTAGGTTAGTTCTGTAAAATTAAATTAAGATCCAATTTCACACCTAAGCAATTTGTGCAAAATCACTGGAGCAAGCGAAAAATACGTAAATATCTACAAGGTTTTTTATTAAGTTAATGGAACGGCGAGTCAGCGCTCCGTGAACAGAAACTAATCTCCTACTAAAGTAGGGCGCTTATTAAAATCTGTCCCGCGAAGCCTGAACTAAGATTGATATGACAAAAAACGGCCTTTGCAAAAAAACACTGGCTATCCTTATTAAATGTGTCGGAGGGGCCCCATCAATTATGCTAATATTTTTGTGCTGAAACAAATTATTTTCATATCGTTATAAATTTTGTTTTGGAGGTTTTTCGGTTGTATTTCGCGTACTTGACAACCAATTTCGAAGCCTCAGCTTCGTGATTAGCTATATAGATTATTATTGCTGTTAGAGATATTATAGATTGGTGTTTTAGATTGTTTTTTAAAGAAATTATTTTTCTTCTAGTATTTTTTTTATGTAAACGAATGACGTGACGAGCTAGTCGTTCGCCTGGTGTTAAGCACTCGTGTAATTCTGGGAGCTCGCCGCTTCAGGTTAGATTGGAAGCCAACTCCAATAACAAATGGGAAAAGGCAAAGAGGATGATGATCATCAACAGCCTGTCCACTGCTGAATATAGGCCTCCCCCAAATAGTGCCACTTAGGGCTGGAGGCTGCTTTTATCCTGCATCCATCCGCTACTCGCGGTTTTCACCATATCGTCGGTCCACTTAATGGGGGGATTGTTATTTGTGACAAGAATATTAATGCGAATCTCTTTTATACCTCAAACTTTATCGCAAACGGGCATGTAAACATAGGTATACAATTCACGGTGAAATCTCATACTTATTATGCGTATTTAGTCTGAGAGATCCTGCTTTCCTTCTTGTAAGTATACTGGGTGTAACTGAATTCATTAGCATCCTTTGAATCTAGGTATCTACTCCTGACACCGGTCACGTGTGGACCAACATTTATGAAATCTGACGCATCGATTTGGTATTGATAATAACATCAAAAAATAGGATAACTTACTTAATCAACTGCTACAGGACTAAATCATTTTAAAATAATTAAGTACTGTTATTAATTTTAAAAGGTAAAAAAAAATTTAAAAGTATCAAAATCATTCGTGGCAACTACGTTAAGCGCCGCGGCAATCTTCACAAATTTCAATAAAAAATATTTTCTGTTGCACTCTTTAATAATAATCAATAAATGATGTACTATCATTTACTCAATTCATGCTAATGAAATCTATTGCATCCTGTATAGGTGTAGGCAAGTATTTTAAACCAGTCTAAAGGTTCCGAGTTGTTGTCTTGCGACAAAACTCATAATTAACGGTGAAATTAATATACCAGATTGGTTTCCCTAACAACCAAACTAACAGTTATTAATTAACTACATTATGTTAATCCATTTCACAGTTGCCATTGACAATGTGATTACAAACACAAAATACGTTTTGAATTCAAATGTAATCCGATATAATTGGCACTGTCAGATGTTCACTTGGCAAAGGCTATTCGTAAACTGTTATGTTATAGCTGTGACAACAATGTTATAATACGTTACTTTGTCACGGTTGGATGTGATGGACGAAGTTAGTTTAGTTACTTTGACTATTGAATAGTCAAAGGTTTGTTAACATTAATAATTTAAATCCTCACAGCAGCGGGTGAGCATGGCAATTTGTATAATAGGGGATGTACTGGGTGGCGCAAAAGTACTGGCACTAAAGAAAATACTTTTATTTTTTTTATATGACATTTTCTGTCATTCTGTTGTTGAAAATTGTGTAGTGAACAAATGTAAAATACACTGAAAATAAACATGGACCGTTTTACTCCCCAAGAACGTGGAATAATTGTGTCAATGTTCTTACGGAATAATTCATCAGTGATAAGAACACAACGTGAATTTCGTCGACGATTTCCCCACCGTCCGGCACCGATTGGTCGCACAATTCGACGCTTTGCCACACGCCTTGAAGCAACTGGCTCAACATTGGATAGACCTAAGTCTGGGAGACCAAGAACAGGCCGTTCAGCTGAAAATATCGATGCTGTGCGCGAAGATGTGGAAGAGTGTCCAGAAACATCAACGAGGCGACGTGCCACGCAATTGGGCATTTCCAGACGGACCCTGCAGCGTATTTTGGGGAAAGACTTAAAGATGTTCCCGTATAAAACTCAAATGACTCATCAACTGCTGCCTGCTGACCACCGAGCTCGTCTAGATTACTGCCAGCGCGTCATAAACCTCAACCTTGAAGAGGATGATTTTCCTTCAAAATTGGTTATGAGTGACGAAGCGCATTTCCATCTCTCAGGGCATGTCAATAAGCAGAATACTCGGTTCTGGGGCACTGATAATCCGCGCATTATTCAAGAAACACCTCTACACCCACTAAAAGTTACTGTATGGTGTGGCATCTGTGTTGACAGAGTGATCGGACCCTATTTTTTCGAAGACGCTGGAGGCAATGCGATAACTGTCACTGGAGAACGCTACAGAACCATGTTACGTGAGTTTTTGATACCCAGTTTGGACGAATTGGGGCTGGAGCACATCTGGTTTCAACAAGACGGCGCTACGGCACACACAGCGCGCGACACTATGGACTTAGTGAGGGACGCTTTTCCAAGCCGAGTTATCTCTCGTTTTGGCGATTTGCCTTGGCCTGCAAGATCACCCGATCTGACCAGTCCAGACTTCTTTCTTTGGGGTTTTTTGAAATCTCGGGTGTATGTGAACAAGCCACAGACTCTCGCAGCTCTAAAAGAAAACATTCGTCAAGAAATAACGAACATATCGCAGGAAGTGTTACGGCAAGTTATGCAAAATGTCATAAATAGGGCTCAAATGTGTATCAACTCTGGAGGTCACCATTTAAAAGACATCATCTTTAAATCCTAATGGTACGAAATTTAATGGCACAAATATACATTTAAAAAAACCTAAATCTAGTTTTCTAATTTAGAAAAAATGTTATAGCTGAACCAAATAGGGTCTTTACTTTTGCGCCACCCAGTATAATAGGGAAGCTAAAGGATAGTCCGGAAAACTCGTCTGGTCTAAACAAAATGTCAAAAAAGTTTAGTCGAAAAAAAAACCCTTTATTGTATTTATGCCTTAGAGTATGGACTAAAAGCAAAGAGAGAGAACGTCATTATCTGTCAAGCGTACCACTTTTTTGGACACTTTTTATATTAAGTGGACACTTTCATATAAATAAGTTTGACATATATGTATAGAAAAAACAGGTGACTCGAGTCGAAAAAATGGTACGGTGACATTTCGTAAGCGTAGCTAATTACTATATGTTTGTTTCTTTCCCTCGCCACTTACGTAGCGATACGTGTGTGCAGTACAAATATACTATCGTTTTGATGATCCCTCTTTGCTTTTAGTACATACTCTAAGATTTATGCACAGTCAATTGTTTTTTTCTCTCTCTCTAATCTATGATTATATGCAACCGTCTAAAATTAAATTTGCATCATAATATATTATTATGTACCTATATAGCACCTAAGGGTGAGTTATACGATCCGTAGGTATAGTTAAGATATCAAATGGTTAGACCGTTGGTAAGAATTTGTTAGGAGTTTTTCAATACTCAATACTCAATTATTTATTGCCAACATATGTACATATTTACTGATACAGGTATTATTTATGTGTATGCAAAACATATGACCCCATTAGGGTAGGTTTGTCATTAAAAAATCTGTTAACATTTCATTATCAGAAAATCTTTAAAAACCTTATTAAAAACGGAATCATTTTCTTGAGCGAGAATTTGTTCCGGGATTTTATTATATATTTTTACTGGCATTATGTTGGGGCCTGAACTATGCATTTTTAGCTTAGAACTTGGTACGGCGAGTTTGTGTTTAAATCTTGTCTCGTATCGTCGGGGCTGGTCTACTTCTTTTTTAAAAATCTGGGGGTATTTTTTACAAATTTGCATGCTTCTAGTATGTAAATTGACGTTAGTGTTAATAATTTGAAACTAATAAAATGTGGTTTACAGCTGGCTGGTTTATATTAGCGAGGATTCACACTTTTTTTGGGAAATGAAAAGGTCTTGGGCATCTACGCTATTTCCCATTATTTATTATTTTTTAACCATCAGTTATCTGGTTCCCATAGTACAAGCTATGCTTAGTTTGTGGCTAGATGGCGCTGGGTGAAATCTCCACACATATCCATACACATATCTATTGATTACCTTAACTATACGAATCAAAAAGCCTACCCTAATATCATCAAAATTTGTTATGTGGGCAACTGTCCCCTATAGCGAAAACAAAGTGAGTTAACATATTCAATTCTATATACTATTTTGCTCACTTGTGGCAAATTCTGATCCTCATTAGCGCGGTTTTGATTGTTTCACTTCGGTCCGCATTCACTACTTCTAGATCTGCAATCTCATAGGTTTAGGTATATTAAACATCTTCGGAACAGTTTCCTGCATTTCCATATCCAAAGCCATGTTTCATTGAAACAGTGTGCCCCATTTGCACATTGCCCTTGTAAAAGTTATGGTATGCAATATATTTGGATCACATGTGCTTAATACTGAAAGCGCATGGATACAGTTTATTGTGGTTCTACTGTTATAGAGTGATGTTTTATTGATATGACATTTGTGAAAACCTGAGTATAATCAGCTAGGCGATCATGTAACTTGTTGGCAACCGATAGAAACACAAAAATGTATGGATTTGACAGTTGCAGTACGCAGCTTATGTACAGAGTTACTATGGAAATTTTCAAATTTGGATTGAAATTTCTTTTGTTGCATTGCTATCAAAGTTACATGATCACCCCGCAGAACTGCTTTTAGTACATACTCTAAGATAAGAACTGATTTTAACTGACATTTAAAAACTTTTTTTCCTTATTATTAGAAGCGTGTTTTGTATGCCTGAGTAAAAGCTTTGGATCTGGCAGTAATAAAATTATGAGTATCAGGGAACGATCTTTCTGTTTTTTTTTTACAGTAGCGGTTTATCTGGATAAGCTTCTAGACGGTGATTTTTAACGTATTTAACGTCACAAATTATACGATAATATAATTTTCAACACATTTGCTCAAAAAATGCATTTACAAAGCCTGTATACATTATTCGAAAGTTAAACATTACGCACCATACAACGTAGCGTGCGGTAAAATAGGTACTCTCACCTAAGTACCTATTTTACTGCATCTTTCGTTGTATAGGGCCGTGCGTAACCCTTACGGTTTCTTTTTAATTTCAATAAAACATATCTATGAATTTCACCAAGGAGTTTCACGTTACGAGAATAAATAAGTTGAATGATCGAAACTCCTTGGAAGCATTTTTGCTCAATACGTTTGTCTCACTTTAATACTAAAGAGAAAATGAAACTATAGGTGTAGTTTTAATTTTCACCACACGCATGTGGCGCCATTGGCATTGTAATTTGCCCGCCGTTTTAGCCCATTTTCATATTAGATTAGGAACATCAAATATTGTTTGTTGCGACTTTCCCACTAATAAACCAGAGTTTGTTTCATTGTCTATTTTACTGTTTTCTCGCAAATGTGTTGAAAAACGTTGTATGATATACGTGTGGAAATTGGTTTCTACAAACTCGTGACTATGGTAAGCCCTCGAGTTCGTCTCGGGCTTACATTTGTCTACTCGTTTGTAAAAACCAACTTACCGCCCTAATATCATAAATAACTAAAACAATACGCTTGTTTTTTCATATTTAAACAAAAAGTAATTATTATAATAATCGTAAAATACATAAGAACTTTACGAGGAAAAAGAACCCTTCAATTCGCCACAAAAAGTCATAAATAAATTCCTCATTGTGTATCCTCCAACCACAAAAATTCCTCCTCGTCACCTTATCAAATATTAGCAAATAATTCATTATTTACCAGCTCAAATATTCCCTTCAACTTTCCTGAGTTGAAAATTTGATTAAATAATACCTAAGGTAAGATGGTGCTCGTAGACATAGAAATTAAAACCACCTGGAGTAATACTAAATAGCAAGACCATGATACCTTCAAAAAGCTTTCAAGTTAAGTACGTACTGCGTACCTACTTTAACGATGATTGATCTATGGTTATTACAAACGCAGTTCATTCAGGTATTCCTAAGATAAGATCTGGTGAAAACTGCGGGGAGCTGATGGATGCAGGAGGCGAGCAGCCGTTCAAAATGGCGCTCTATGGGGAAAGCCTATGTTCAGCAGTAGACGTCTTGAGGCTGTTGATAAGGACGATTATGGTGAAGATAAGATCACTGCTCCTCAAAACTGCGGGCAAAAGGCTACTTGTCATTGTGGCTTCACTTTGTCTTTTCTACCTACGTTTTCTTTTATTCTGAGCTCGTTACGTGCCGTTTCACATCCATAGCCCGAGGCTTAAATCGAGGCAGTTAAGGTTGCACAAATTATACGAAAAAAGGTCGATTGCTTTAATCAATATCTGTCATGTCGGTGCTAAATTAAATAAGAGTAACGTCACCCGAGGCCGCTTCTGTCATCCCCTGTCACTATTTGGGGACGTTTTAATATAACTGCAAAAAACGGCCCGGGCTGTGGCAAACAGGGGTTAAGTATGAAACGATAGGCCTGTTCGCGCAGAGTAAATAAATAACAGTTAAGCAACTTTAGAGATATATCAAAATGCTTCAAGGGGGATAGAGTTTCTTTTTATTTATTGTCAAGGATCAACGAACAGTACATACATTATTTTACATTAAAGTATTAGGTACTGAACCATCTAAACAGATGTGCTACCAACGTTGTTGACCACAAATTCCCAAATAAATACATTAATTACTTATATCGAGACAAGATACTATATAAATATACTTAGTATTTATAATTATACAAAAACTTTGTTATTGTTTTGTGTCCTAATAGTCTAGCGCAAAAAGTACAATCAAGTTATTATTTAAAATGTGATCAACCTATAGTTGTATGTAATAAGTAGGTATCTTTATAAGAGCTACTGTTTTGATTTTGAAAATTATTTTACTTATAGAAAACCAACCTATCCTAAGCAGGCTAATATGTTTCATTGTAATACTAGTGTGATCAAGTGCACCGAATTACAAATGTTATTGAAAAATCACTTGAAGATAAAAAAGTTTGTTCTACAAACTTGTGTTGTTGTTGTGTGTGTGTGTGTTTGTTTGTTTGTTGTTGTTGTTGTGTTGTTGTTTGTTTGTTTGTGGTTGTGTTGTGGTTGTTGTTTGTGTTTGTTATTCTTAGATGTGGCGCAAGCTTTTGATAAAGTGTGGCATGACGGCCTTATATACAAACTGAGGACACTTATTCCAAAATCGTTTGCCGATATACTAGAATCTTATATTTTTAAGAGAGTATTTAGAATAAGGCAAGAAGATGCCTACTAAGATCTGAAGGAAATAAAAGCTGGTGTACCACAAGGTAGTGTTCTAGGGCCGGTCCTGTACCTACTATATACCTGTGACATACCAGAGTTAAAAAATAACACCATTGCGACCTTTGCTGATGACACTGCAATAATGGCCTTGGGAAATACCCACAAAGAAGCAGTAGAAAAGGTGCAAATGGCTGTCAATCAAGTCTACGATTGGACTAAGAAATGGAGGATTAAGTTAAACGAATCCAAATCGTTTCACATTGACTTCAGTAACAAAATCCATCAGTATTCTCCTATTTATATCAACAACCAACTGATTCCATATAAGAATACGGCCAAGTATCTGGGTATGACTCTTGATGTGAAGCTCCGCTGGAAAGCCCACGTCAAGAAAAAAAAAAGAAGAACTTGATTTACGTTATAAAAGAATGTATTGGCTGCTTGGAAGACACTCTACTCTGTCGATACACAACAAAGTATTATCATACAAGCAAGTCCTAATGCCAGTTTGGACTTATGGTATACAGCTGTGGGGCTGTACCAAACAGAACAATATATTAACCATTCAGCGGTTCCAAAATAAAGTACTAAGGGAAATTGTGAATGCACCTTGGTATATACGAAACGACGACCTCCATCGGGACCTTAAAATAGAGTTCGTCCAAAATATTATTAAAAAGCATGCAGAAAGTCATCAACATAGACTTCACCATCACGTGAATGTTGAGGCAATCCAGCTCCTCGACCACACGAATCTAGTTAGAAGACTAAAAAGAACAAAACCTTTTTAGTTAGTTTAGTTAATGTAGTGTTAAAATGTATTAATTACGTGATAGTCTAATGTGGTGCAGTGTAAGTGCTACTTGAAAAGAACACAAGAACAATGTGCCTTCACCTTAATAGAGACAATAAGAAACGTGTTATTGGACACATTCTTAATAATATTTATTAGAAGTTTAGGTTAAATTAAAATTACTCATTAGCCAAATCGATGGCTAGATTATAATATTGATTGACCTATAACTCTGTTATTAAGAAATAAATGATAATGATAATGATAATGATAATATAATTAGAATGCTTAATTTTAATTGGGCACTCTAACAATAGTAAAAAAAAAAATTGTAATACTAGACTATAAACACATGTGTACCCGTGTAACGTAGAAACTAGATCGTGCCTATATGAACTCTATTACGGGTTGGCATAAAACTTGCCACCACACAACACTTGCTCTCACCTGCCAGTTCAAAACGTAATCATGACCTAATAAAACTCAGAGGTACGTTCTACTCCAACGATACTATAAGCCAGCATAAGGCTTGTACAACGGAA
Source organism: Ennomos quercinarius (assembly GCA_910589525.2). NCBI lineage: Eukaryota > Metazoa > Arthropoda > Insecta > Lepidoptera > Geometridae > Ennomos > Ennomos quercinarius. The sequence continues at coordinate 14,156,898 of OU342501.1, read as the reverse complement.
CACCACGGCTTTCACCAGATCGTCGGTCCACCGAGTGGGGGGCCGGCCTACGCTGCATCTTCCGGTTCGTGTTCGCCACTCGAGGATCTTTCTTCTCCATCGGTTGTCAGTTCTATGAGCAATGTGGCGCGGTCACTTTAGTTCTCCTGCGAATATCAACATTGTATGTCGTAAACCTAAATAACTTTAATGTTTTTCATCTCTAAAAAATTGTGTCTACGCGAACGAAACTTCAGGTTGCTGTAATAAAAGAGCTATGGTATCTGTTTTTCTTCTGTTTACTTTACTCTGTGTCACACAAACTGGGCGTTATTTTCATCACCAGTTTATTTTCAGGTTCGGTAGGCAAAGTTTTTCTGCAATTACTGTTTGTTTTTATGCATCGTGAGTTTTCATGTGCTCCTGACTGTACTATTTGTCCTGTGTTGAGTTGAATGGAGAACATCTGTTATGCGTATGTTGATCAAGGAAATGTATTAAATGCATATAAAATAGATATTTATATATTGTTTAAAAAAAAATACGTACCTTCGAAATGAAGTACTTAGCTGCTGCTCATTAGAGTTTTAGTTGTGGTAGCTGAGAACTACTTGAGTGACGTTCTATTGACGTCTGGCGCAATTTAATTGAAATAAAAACAGGTTAATACGTACAATAGGTACCTCATTAACAGCCTGAAGACGTCCACTGCTGAACATAAGCCTTCCCCACGGAGCGCCACTTTGAGCGGCTGCTTGTCTCCTGCATCCATGGGCTCCCCGCCGTTTTGTTAGACCAGAAACAACGGTCTATCTAGTGGGAGGCGTAGGTAGCTTTTTTTAATAACTCTGCAAATATCAACAATCCTCCATTGAAATGGCTAATGCAAAACAGCTCTTGCTCAGTGTAAAAGAAAATAGAAACTATTCTATGCTTCTATATAGACCCAGAATAGCCAATTTACTTTTTTATCTGTGGAAAACATGAAAAGTGTCCTTTTTATCATTGAATAGACTAGACTTTGACTACGATCTCACCTGCAAATGGGAAACGATGATGCAGTCGAAGGTTACTATAATGATGTGGTCGAAACTACGGATCGGAGTTATCTATTCTGCATAGTTCCGGATTGCTTGCACCTGAAAAGCGAACTTCTTTTGTTTTCAAACTCACATTTGCTGGGTTCCACTTTGACTCAATCATAATTTTTATCGTTATTTTTGATTACAAAAGTCCTTCCACTTGGAGTAAAAGTAATCTCTGTGATCGTTTTTGGCAGTTTTCTCCCCTGTTCCACTTGAAGTGGAAATGCTAAAAACGATACCGAATTTTTCAAGGCGATGGCACGTAGTATTCGGTCCAGTCACACTGAGACGTTCTGGGCGAAAATCTTGAAATTTTCGTTTATGGCCAAGTGGAACGTAAATGAATGAATGTAATCATATTTGGCATTTTATTGCGTTCGTAGCAGCTACTGCAACGGGCCCATTGTAATAGGCTTGCTATATATAATATTTGACATCGCGCACTTTGTGATTTTATGTGCTCAGTAAGTATTTACAAAAAAAAGTTTAGTGTGTGTTTAGTTTTGTTTAGTTTTTTTTTTTTTTTTTTTTTGTTTTTTGTTTTTTTATAATTTAATTATTTTAAGTACCCACTTAATCTCATTTGACTTGTAAAAGTGCTATGAATACCCTATTTGTTTTGATTTGGTTTGAAGGTTGCTATAATAATATACATACTGGTAGTATGTGAAGCATTTGGAACGTGTAGGTACTAACTACTACGCAACCAATATAAATCAACAGTTTTTGCAGAACGTAGTGTAGCTACTACCATTTAATGAATAAAGACACTTAACGCGAATCGATACATGCCATGATAAATGTTTTGTCTTATAACAATTAATACCCTTAGAAACCCTAATAGTGTTGTTTGCCACATATCACAGGCGTATCAAGTAATAGTTTTCCCCAAAGCGTATCGTATGCTAATTGCTCGACTTCCGCATAGCGTTTTGTACGAAAACCGAAATTCAATAGCAAGTTGTTGTTTACCAGAGTTCCTAAATAACCGCAAATTTGAATGTTATCATACAAACATTTTGTAACAAACTACCACCACTTATATCAATTTGATGGTGCTTTAGATAAAATAGGAGCCAACGGAACATTTTATTACTCTAAAAAGGGGTTATTTATTTGATGTTTTTAATATTTCATTGCTATACTAGAGGTAGCCTGCCTGCTTCGCCCACGTTTCTTCACAAATGATTACCACCCTGTTAGACCCCCTCACTAATAAGGGAAGGGGGGGGGAAGGGAGTTTGATAGTTGAATTTTCAAACCTCCTTTCTTAGTTCATCAATACAACAGGAAGTCGCCTTCCAAATATATGTCAGCCATAAAAATGATAAAAGATAATTTGCAGTTTTTGGCGGGAATGCGGAAAAGTTCACGTCGTTGCATTGTATTATTTTTCAAAACTTGTGCTTTTTCCAGTGTTCTTGTTTAAAATTGGTGGCGTTTTACGTACTAAGTGCTTAATTACGAGCATGAGTGTGGGCAAGTGATATAATGTGGTCTTCTTCTTCTTCTTCTTCTTATGAATTTAATTCTAATTATAATGTGGTTAAACGTGGTTTTTCGTGTTGCTTCCAAAATTCCATAGAAGCCTCTAGTAGAGTTGCCGCCAGGTTACAGGGCATGACTTAGACTGGACTACGACTACTTGACTTAGACTGGACTATGACTACCCAGACTATGACTAAGACTTGACTTTACGTGAAATACACGATGAAAAACTACAATACCTACTTACTACACTGACTAAATACACTATGACTAGAGCCAAAGAAGATCAAAAAAAAGATAATTTGCTGATATGGTTTCATCACAATGTTTGCCTTCACCGAAAGGGGAAGGTAATTTCTGGATTGAAACTTACAACCAAGTCGGTGTCACAGACTAAAATAAATCCCAAACAAATTAAGATTTCTATTTTACATAGTAATTTGCAATGTAATTACAAAATTCAAAGGCTCCTTGACTACAAACAAAATTAACATGGCTGCAGTTAATTGTTTAATCAATTAAGACAGTGAGTATGTGTGGGTAGCCATTGTTGGGCCATCGGTAATTGAGTGGTTGTGTAAACGATATAGTAAGTACTGTGTCAACTAACGTAATATACTACTAAAGGTTACTTACTTCATTGCTTTCTTAGGGCTGGGTTGCACCATTACATAACTAAAACCCTGGTTAAACGGAAATAGGTTGAACTACATTTTAACCATTATCAAAATAACGTTAGTATTTTTAAATGCGCACGATTGGCTGAAGCTGTCAAAAATTTTTTAGTGTTACACGCTGTTACATGTAAAGACAAATATTATGTTAATACAGATGCGGATTAACGCTTTACGGTGTTAAAGTTACAGTTAACTTTACTTTAACCAAGATATATGGCGCAAACCAGCCTATAAGTACATTTATTCATATTTATTTATTTACATTCATGTATAGGTACTATAAATGTTAGGTAAGCTTAGGGCTACCCTAATACAGCATGTAGCTATACATGAACCCTGTAAGGGCTTGCAACTAAATTGCCTATAGACCTTATAATAAGTACCTATAGAAGGTAAGTTTCCAAACAACGCCTTCTCAAAACGCACGTTACAAATACGCTATGTGTGCTGTGCTTACTTGCCTCGCCACGCACACAGACGCGAACATAAGTGAGTAATTTGTTTTACTATTTTTGGTGTTTTAGACGACTTAATCAAAAAAATTAATAGCTTACCAGTGGAATGTCACACCAGAACTCTTATACCGCATTTCTGATGTTTAGTGGCACGATTTCACCGTGCAAATTGATATACTGAATAATTTTCTGGGATATCTTCACACAGAGAACTGAACGCGCGAACGTCGCACGGTGCCATATATGGCACCAATTAAACGGCCTACGTTTCGTGAATGTATTGGGGTTTTACTTTTGAAAAACTAAGAAATTTTTCTATGGATTCTTTCAGATTTTTTTCCAGTTTTTCTCGTTCAATTGAAATAGAAGAACCTGAAGTTTTTCTATGGGATTTTTTGTGGGAAAGGACGGAACAACGTCTTTCGGGTCAGTTAGTTGTATAATACGTAAAATTAACTATAACAGTTTAAATAGTGTTATAACATTAAAGTCCAAAGTTTGAAATAAATTACGAATACATTATTGTTAGTAAATTTCAACCTTGTCTTTCAATAATATTCGTTACAAAATAGAGCGAGTCGGTACTTGGACAATGTTCAAGAGCTCTTGTTTTGATTGGTCTGTTAGTACTGGGTTTGAAACAAGACGCCTTCCAATTGGTTTAATGAGGCTGACTATTTTATTTAAACCTTAGAGTATGTACTGAGTACGATACTTTAAGATTTAAACAAATCAAATAAATGAAGAAGTACTTCATCTATTTAATTTTTTTATATCTTAGCTATACACAATTTTATAGAAAGACTAACTAACTAAAAAAACAAGTTTTTTGCTCTCCAAAACTCTATTCTGCGAAGTGTCACTAGGCTTCAGAGCCTGGCGCACCGACGTGAAGTTGCGAGTCTATCGGTTTTTTATAGGTTGCACTATGGAGACAACAACACAAGTGTGGCAATGCTGTCAGCATGTTGAGTACGCTCCCTACTGGTAGTGGCCTGGGGCATTTGGACTGTCTATAGGCCATGGCGACTATTATACAGTCCATAATAATTCTTCTTTGTGGTAGGTAGTGTAGCTAGTTTAGTTCAGTTTTTTTTAATTGTAGTAGTTAGCTTGAGTAATAAAGGCACATTGCACATTTAAAAAAGTGTCTGTATCTATACTTATAAAACTTAATGGGTATATAAAAACGTTAACTTTACACTGGCTATATTATGTTAATATAGTTATTAATAATATATTAATACAAATCAATTAATTGACGATAAAACAACGAAGACGTCAACTTCATGCTTCCATATCACACATCACACACATCATCAGCAGGAAGACGTCCACTGCTGATCATGTGCCTCCCCCATAAAACGCCCCTTTGGACGCTTATCATAGGGGGGGATTTGCCATAATCACCACGCTTGGCGGAAAGTTTTAATGCTTCGTTATAGTCGTGAGTTAATTAAAGTTCATATGTCCCACTATAATGTTATTGTCCCACTATAATGTTATGGTCCCACTACTGGAAGAAGTTCTCTCAGGGGAAATAAGTGTAGGCCAAAATCCACAACGCTGGCTAATTGCGGGTTGATGAATGACACGTATCACTTCAAATTTTGGGATAGGAAGTTTTAGCAGGAACGCGGAAAAGTTCACGTTTTTTTAGAACCTATGCTTTTTCCAGTTTTAATGTTTAAAATTGGTAGTGTTTTACGCATTAAGCGCTGAATTACGAGCATGAGTATGGGCAAATGATATGATGTGGTGAAACGTGGTTTTACGTGTTGCTTCCGAAATACCATAGAAGCTTCTAGTAAAGTTGCCACCACATTACTAGGGCTTGAATTAGACTAGACTGTGACTACCTGACTTAGACTTGACTATGACTGACCCAACCTGTGACTGAGGCTTGACTTTACGTGAAATATAACACGGTGAAAAAATACAATACTTGACACTGACTAAATAAACTATGTGTGGATCCCAAAACATAAGAAAAAATTTTTTTTGGGGACATGTACATCCCGGTTTCCTCATGATGTATTCCTTCACCATTGTAAATGCAAATTCACGTGGGATTCGGCCAAAGAGAGTAACTCTCCGCTACTTTACACCGTATTTTTAAGTTATCTAGTCCTTTAATTGGCAACATTACAAACGAAAAACAGAGCTACCAACAAAATAATTGAGGCAAACTCGCTCTCGCCTATTTATACCTCGTCATTATCCAAACGTTACCCCCATAGCCCAACAAGTAAACATTGAATAAGCTTACTCAACTCTGGTTCTAAGAACCAATATTGTGGCGAATCAATTTTCACGTCAATTATAACAAAAGTGCCAATTCACCTCTCACGATCCGAAGGTGGGTAAGGCACCTAATAGAATCCATCGCACGAAATCTATTAACTCACGTCTCACTTCGGCTGATAATATATTGATGCGTTTGTAAACTAATCTGCAGCTTTAAGTATGTAGTATAATGATACTAAAGATTTATGGTTAAATTTTATAGCTATATCGATTGGTTAACGTAATCAAGGGTTTTTTTATTGTAACTAAATAGGCCCGCATTTGACCGCAATCAATAGTTACAGCTAGTGAAACTACTGGGCAAATGGGATACTGCATCTGTTATGGGTGGCCATAACGCTTAACACCAGGAGAATGACTAGCTCGTCGCGTCATTCATTTACATAAAAAAAATAGTCTATACACTCGCCCCGTGAGGAAGGCCTGTGTACCAGCATAAGATAAATAATTATTAGACTAATGAAGAATAATTATTAAAAGCCATCAGATCCTATTTTCATCATCATCATCATCAGCCTGAAGACGTCCACTGCAGAAAATAGGCTTCCCCATAGAGCACCACTTTGAGTGGCTGCTGGCTTCTGCATCCTTCGGCAGCCCGCGGTTATGACCAGCCACAGGTCTAGAGAGTGGTAGTGGGCAGGCCACATCGCTCACAGAACTGACAACCGATGGGGAAGAAGGCTTCTCGAGTGATGACTACGAACCGGAAGACGCAGCGTAGGCCGGCCCACACTAAGTGGACCGACGACTATTTACAACGTATTTTAACCTTCTTCAATTCCCACAAGATACAATTTTCATGAAACCGCTAACGGTCCATTTTATTTACATCACAATATTAACTTACGGTTAATTTTTTGATCCATAGTTTTTTTTATACGATTGAATGACGTGACGAGCTAGTCGTTCACCTGATGTTAAGCAACACGGCCACCCATAACAGTTGCAGTATCACTCGGATCTTAAAAACAATAAAGTTTCGCGTGACACTGTACTACGCACGTCAGCCTGAGACATCACACAGTCTAGTAGTCAGATTACTAGACTGACTGATCAGGTCATAAAGTCTCATTTGCCCAGTAATTTCACTAGCTACAGTGCCCTTTAAACCGGAACACAGTAATGCTTGCACACTACTGCTGCAGTTAAGGTAACCATTTGTTAAAATCTCTAACAAATTTTGACCATTGGTTAGAATTTGTTGGCATTTTTAACCATTGGTTACCTTACCCACGGATCAAAAAACTCAGCCTCAGTCCACCAACATGTTGACATTTTATTTGAACCAAATTGAATTAAATACTTGACAAAACAGAACCAAATGATGACAAATTAGAACAATAGGTGGTATTTCAAAATTGGAGGTATCGAATTCGGCTTTGATTACAGCATTCAAATGTATCGAATACACACAGATAGATTAAACAGATACGTTGTTTGAGTATATTTGTGTATTCATCTAAGCATTTTTATTTGTCTTGTGTGTAATTTGATCCTATAATATAGATTAGTTTTAGGTACGGTCTACACTAATTAGTTTTTGGTATATAAAAATAATGACCTATTGTTTCACGTACGTTCCTCATACCATTTGACGGTGACCCCTATGGGGGTTGAAGTTTTGTTCACCCCTTCGCAATAACAGGAAGGCACCCTCCGAATATCAAATCTCTACATCCAGAGGTTTGGGCTGTGCATTGTCTGTCAGTCAGTCACTCAGCGCAGAGCTTTTTATTAATATTTGGAGGAAGCCCGCGTTTTCCTTGTGCTTTTTTTTTCATACAATATTTGGCACCCTATTTGAACACCCATTTGAATTTTCAAAAATACCGTATTTGAGATTCCCCTTGCACACTACATTACAGTAGTTTAGTGTGGCCTTAGCTAGGCCACAAGGGTCAATTCAGACAGGGCAGCAAAATGCTCGAGCACTTTTTAAGTCCTATTGGAATATCAACCTTATTCCAATAAAACAAAGCTGAAAATAGTATGCAACATTTAAGATTTTAATGTTGCATACTATTTTCAGCTTTGTCCAAAATGAAATAAGGTTGATATTCCAATAGCACTTAAAAAGTGCTCGAACATTTTGCTGCTCTATCTGAATTGACCTTAAAAGAAGCTACTCCGGTCTATGCTCTACCTGTAATCGAAGGTCTACGGATTGGAGTTATCTATTCTGCATTATGCTGGATTGCTTGCACCTGTAGTGGGAAAGAGAACTTCTTTTCTTTTCAAAGTCGCATTATAATAGGCTTGCTATATAATATTTGCCGTTAAGCACTTTGTAATGTTACCTATAATTATGCTAAGAATCTACAATACTAAATTTAATTTTAATATTTTATATACCTAATATCATCTTGACTCGACATCTTGATCTGACTTTTTTACCAACAGAATAGAAATTTCCTACAAAACACACTCTCCAAATATTAAATTTTATTCTACGTCTAACTAGTTCAGGGTATACTAAACTGTACAACATGATCTGTCCGCTAGTCAGAAGTTAGGTAAAACACAATCATTTTTAGGTACATGATTACAAAATCTAGTTACATTTAACTTTATCATTATAAAAGAAACATGGTTTTCAAATAGGAGTATATTTTACTAGTCAATATAATTCAATATTTAAATTGTAATATTTTGGTATGGTTGGTTGGTTGGTTTTGGTATTTTGGTATGTTTGGTTTGGTATTTTGGTGTGTGTTTCCAGTGATGACTTATGGAACTGAGACATGGTCTCTTACTGTTGGCCTCATTAGTAAGCTCAAAGTCGCGCAGCGAGCTATGGAGCGAGCTATGCTCGGTGTTTCCCTGCGAGATAAGCTCCGGAACGAGGAGATCCGCAGGAGAACTAAAGTGACCGATATAGCTCTTAGAGTTAGTAAGTTGAAGTGGCAATGGGCAGGCAACATCGCTCGTAGAACTGACAACCGATGGGGAAGAAAGGTTCTCAAGTGGCGACCACGAACCGGAAGACGCAGCGTAGGCCGGCCCCCCACTCGGTGGACCGACGACCTGGTGAAAGCCGCGGGGAGCCGATGGATGCAGGAGGCGAGCAGCCGCTCAAGGTGGCGTGCTCTGGGGGAGGCCTATGTTCAGCAGTGGACGTCTTCAGGCTGTTAATGATGATGATGATGATTTTAGTATGAAAAAATTCTTATAAGAATGTAAAGTATCTTCCATTTTGATTTATCTGCGAATGCCTACCTCAATTCCAAATTCTATCGCTGTAATTCACAATCTGATTGGATTGAGAACGATTGTAAAGGATTTCATTATTAACAAATTGGGTCAAACACCCCCAATGTTTAAGGGTAGGGGGTCGCAATCATTCAGAGGAAACGATTGAGTGAATGAGAGTTGTTTGGAAATATTAATAACATTGCAAATCAACTGGCTTAAATTAAGTTAAACAATGTTATTATAACTGGCATGGGTTGAGTTTCCGGCATTTATTAGCTGAGCTTTCATTTTATAATCCCAATGCTCCTAATACAGTCTATTTTATATATCTATGTGTGTACACACAATGTTTTGGGTCCTACCTAGTTGGATAATCTGTCTTATGTAGTCATATTTGTCAACAACTTCGAGAGTATCGATCCTAACAATTACCGGTATAAGTAGTAGTACATGGGCATTAGACGTGATTTTCGTCTTGTCCATATTCATCTTACGACCAACCTGTTCGGAGGCTACTGAGACCGTTGAGCATGATGCTAAAGTCCTCGAGCTAATCCGCCATTATGTCTATATCACCGCCAAACGAAGGTTAGTGATGTATTCGCCATTTATGTCGATTCCAGTCCAAGAGCTTGAACAAGTTCTCCTATGTATTTATGAACAGTTTCGGAAAAATAACGTCTCCCTGTCTCACGCCTCTCTGCAACGGGTGTTGTTCTGTGCTCTGATCCTGGAGCTGGACTGATATTGTGGCCTTGCTGTACAAACACTGAACCGGAAGACGCAGCGTAGGCCAGCCCCCCACTAGGTGGACCGATGATCTGGTCAGAACCGAGGGGAGCCGATGGATGCAGGAGGCAAGCAGCTGCTCAAAGTGGTGCTCTTTGGGGGTACGGGCTGATGAATGTTTCGGGATAAATGTGCCTTGTTTCAGGACATAAATAATCATGTTTCATTCAGTCGTTTTTCAATCTTTCTCATTTAATTAACCGAGCGAAAGTCTCTTCAACTCGCTTTTTTTGCTTTTGTCTGTCCGGATATACGTACTCGCGTAAGGGTGCATTTTTCAACGAACCTTGACGAAACTTGGTATACTCTAAGAGTTCAGGTATATTTTTTTGGTGGCGCCAAATATTGACCAATTTTGATAATATTCGATTCTAAACCAATATTTCAAATATGAGCAAAATCGGTCAACAGGTTGTCGAGATATAAAAGTCGTAAAGTCCTAGTTTGGGACATATTCATACTAAGTAGGTAACATAATTATATATAACATCATACATGTGGTCCTAGGTACTCGCACCAAAAACTACCCTTGCAGCCTTGCGTAACAAATAACTATTAATTTATTTGCGAGTCACACAAATTCATATTAATTTATTCTGTTTCCACATATGCATATTGATCTTACACTAGACATAAGTCATAATTATATTAAGTGACAACACGGACCATGCTGGGCACTACAGATTATATTGTGAGGTACTCTAAATAATTAAGTTTAGCTTGACACTGCACTGCGCACGTCATCATTCACACCGCGGTTCGAACCACACGCGGTGTGAAACGCCTCATTATCATCTTGAGATATCGGTAAAGTCTAGTAATAACATTTGATAATGTCATTTATCCAGTAATTTGACTAGCTATAGTGCCCTTCAAACAAAAAATAAGCTAAGCAAGAAAGTAAGCTAAGTTTGCTAAGCAGTAATGGGCACTGTGCAGTTTGCACAGTGCCCATTACTGCTTAGCAAAGCGGTGGTGCCTACCTAGACGAACTCTTACAGAAAAGTCCTGCCAATTAGTAAGAGTTAATTAGAGTTATAACAGTTTTGTAGTTGCCATATTTTCCAAAACACTTGCTTTTATTTGTTTTATTTGAAGCAATTTTAGCAAACCTTTGTGCATACAACATGCTTCAATCACCGTGTACATGTCAGTTTATTTTCGCGTTTCCTTTTGGTGTAGAAATTTATCTGAGCGTACATTCAGAACATCACATACGAATTTAGTAGCTTATTTATTTAACACGTACACATTCTAAGCCAAGTGAAATCCAAAATTGTCAGGTATTTTGGTTTGGAAGAGATGTTCTATTTTTTCCTTAATAAAGGCAGTTCATTTGTTTTTTTTTCGTCTAATGAAAATTTATTGATATTTTATTATTTTCATGAATAAATACCTACCTATATTTTATCCTGTTTAGGTCTAACCGAACTTTTAGGATGACACAATGACAAATGACCAGCTGTTCACTGCAATGATTTCAACTTGTCCTGTGAGAATAATATAAATCGTAACTTCAAGAAAAGCCTTTGAGGTTCCGTCACATTTCTCTACAATTTATCATTAGATTTTTATATTACTTTTAAAGAAGCAATATAACGAATAATTGAAAAACTCAAGGCAGTTTCTAAACCTTCTAGTAACACCGTATATTCCTTTAATTATATAAGAAATCTTTCTCTTACATTACGCTAGTGAAAATTTAATCATTTCTCTCTTAAGTCAGCGTCTATAAAGGCCAGGACAGGTGATTAAATTTTTACGCAGCCTCTTTGACAAGGGCTTAAAGTGAAGGTTTTTACACGGTGTTCTTTGGTTATGGTGCTAAATGTAAGATTGCGTTTTGAGAAGGAATGAAAAGCGAAGATGTTCTTTATAGGTACTTATATAGGTAGCTATTTCTAATGGGTTTTTTTGGTACCTTTGGCTGTTAATGTCCTTTTATTTTGTTAGTGAAGGGCAGGCCATAAAAACGGCACCATCTCAGATGTACCATACAGAAGTACCAAGGCTAGCTTGAGAACATGCCGCACTAAGAGCTTCGCTGATTTTCTTTTATCATACTAACTTCAAGGGAATGGAACTCACTCCCGGTTTCCTAAATATAATTCGGGTCTCTCTTCATTGCCCACATGCTACTGCACCTTCGCCTGCATCGTCGCTAAAACTTTGGCCTATTCGTGCTTAAAAAAAGAACTAAAGGTTCTAAATTTGGGGTAACTCAGTTGACATGCTCAGAGTATTTAAGATACAAAAGAGGTGTATTAGGGTGATAAATAAGGCTTGGTTTTTAGATAGCTGTAGACCTCTATTTAAAAGATGCAATGTGCTCCCTTTACCATGTATGTACATTAAAGAAATTTGTATTTTTACGAAAGAACACCCTGAGTTTTTTAAGAAGCATGGTGAAGTTATGACCCGCCAAAAAAGGACTAAGTTTACTAACTTATTATATCAACCTCCTGCTCGAAAAGACTTGTATAAGAGAAATGTATATAATATGTGCATAACCATTTACAATAATATTCCAAATGACATAAAGATATTAGAGGGTAACAAGTTAAAGAAATGTTTGACTGACTGGCTTCAATGCAACTGTTTTTATAGTGTTAAGGATTATAATGAATTTTGTACCAATGTTTACTTATAAATTATAAATAATAAAATTGTAATTAGTTATTAAATAACATTTGCACGTCTGCTTGCAGACAAAATACATGAACAAAACTTGCTGTAACATCTACTATACATGTATTTTAGCGAATAAACGTTTTGATTTGATTTGATTTGATTTAGAATTTTTTATTTATGCATTTCTTAACTCTTTTTAACCGACATCAGAAGAAGAGGAAGTTCTAAGTTGGAACTTATAAATCGCGTCAGGCAACATTACATTTTGTATTAATAATTATAATTATTTTTTGTCCACCATTATGTTTATATTTCATATTGTTTGTAAACATGTAATGTTGAGTGTAATATAATCCACATAATGTAGACACGTAGAACCCTCATACGACGCGATTCTTGCGCTCGTTTCTTCCACGAACCCGCAAGATATGGAATGATCTTGCTCCTGAGGTATTTCCACGTATCTACAGTATGGGGCTTCAAGAAAAGTATTAAAAGAGTCCTCTCTAAGGCTAGGTAACGCACCGGTAATGCCTTCTGTGTTGCAGATGGTCATAGGCGGCGGTGACCACTTGGTGAGGTGAGCCGTCTGCTTGTTTGCCAATCTTCTCATAAAAAATATCTAAAATATGTTTATTTTCTTTTCTTTTTTCCTTATTACAAAAATTAATCAAAAAGACCACAAAACTACAGAACTCCCCTCCTACTCCTAGCTCAAATCTCCATAAATACTACTATAAGCCCTGAGCCATAAGTGGTAAAGTTGACGTAATATCTAATACTGCTCTCTCTTCCCCGGTCACGTACTAAACGTTAATTCCGAGTCTCAGGGCAATGATAACATCAGAACAGTTAAATTTTGCCTTTTTATTCCCTACAGGGTATTTTTCAAGAAAACGATAATTTTAAATGTTACGTGCGATTTATTGGGAAGGCAAATCTGTGGTTTTTTTTAACGGGTAGTGTCTTTAGTCTTTAAACTAACTACTACAATAATAAAAACTACTATGTACTAAAATCCACTAGCTACACTACCTACTACAAAGAACATTTGGACGGTATACTAGCCGCGATGGCCTATAGACAGTCCAAAATGCTCTAGCCCACTACCGGTAGTTAGCGTACCCAACATGTTGGCAGCATTGTCTCGTCGAATTGCAATGCTGATCATCATCATCATTCATTTCCAGGCGATCTGATAAACTTTGGAAAACGCGATGAGCTCCCCGTCCCGACGGACCCAGGGTCTCAACACCAAACGGCTCAAATATGTAACCGCTACCGAGATTATTGTATTTGCGCCGACATCTGTGATTACCTATATTTTTATCAGTAATTAACGTAGTCTTACGTAGGTAGGAACATATATTTAGATATATAGTATAGGTAGCCCACACTACAACTATGGGAGCGACAATATACGCAGAGCTGTCAGCAGCTGTATGAGAAGAGTTGAAGGTCAGACACAGAGGCGTGCATTATGAGAGATTACTTGTCTTTATACAGGCTGATGATGATGCAACTCACAGTTTTACCCATGAATGGTAGGTTTTCTTGCAGGAACTTTTAACTTGACAATTTAATCCAGCACCACTTAACAAAACCTGTAAGTATAGCATTAAGAATTATTTACCTATTACTCAAACTAACCACAAAGTTTTGAATAAAGAAAGATAAAGTCATGAAACCATAATTGGAAATAAAACGTATATTTAAAGATAATTATAAAACTATGCAAAGATAAGACCCCCTAAGTATTTCATACTAAGCCAAATGTTTAAAGGATTTAACGCAAAACCTAATTATGTATGTTTGCTCTGTAATGTTGCCTCAATATCAAGTAATGCTATTACAGTGTGCGATACGACTTACGATATCTTTATTGGGTTAGTTAATTCATTACTATATATAGTATAGCATTATAGATAACCTTATAGTCAAAAATTATCAAAAATACCCTTGGTGGAAAGGAATGTTCCCAGAACGCTGGCTGCATTGCCACGCTGTATGGCAATGCTGATTTTTTGTGCAAAATAAGAGCCAGCCTTTTGGTCACTGTTCGCCTCTACCAAAATTTTTACCAAGTCCCTGTATTTAATTTTTATTGAAATAAAGAAAATAAAAAAAATACTATTTTAATATAACTATGATTTAGCTTAATAGTAATTATTGTTATTGTAATACTGAAATACCATGGACGTAGTGAAATACCAATAGGTATAGGTACCTACATCAATACCATAATTTATTATTAAAAATAAAGTTGTTTTACTTTTAGGTTTGCCATAATGTTTGAATGTTTGTCCACTAGGTGGTAGGACTTTCCACTAGGTGGTAGGACTTTCCTGCAAAGTTCGTCTAGGTAGGTACCACCGCTTTGCCAGTTATTCTGCCGCCAAGCAGTAGTGTGCAAGCACTACTGTGTTCCGGTTTGAAGGGCATTGTAGCTAGTGAAATTACTGGGCAAATGAGACTTTATGATCTGATCACTCAGTCTAGTAATCTGATTACTAGACTGTGATGTCTCAGGATGACGTGCGCAGTGCAGTGTCACGCGAAACTTTATTGTTTTAATGTTCCGAGTGACACTGCAACTGTTATGGGCGGCCGTGTCGCTTAACATCTGGTGAACGACTAGCTCGTCACGTCATTCAATCGCATAAAAAAAAAAAAAAGACACCAAAAATTGCTTCAAAAACTACATTTTTTTTAATCATACCTAGATAAGTACATAAATGACCTAAACGCGTAACAGACAGGCGACCAGTTTCTCACCAAAAAGAAGATAGTAGTAAAATAATAATAATTGGCAAGAAAAATCGTATGATATAAATGTCTTTCTAAAATAAGTATTACCAGTCCCTGTAAATTTAAATCAAAATTTTGCGAGTCGAAGTTTCAGAATTTATTTTGATAGAAGTTTTGTTTTGATTCTAAATAAATTGTGATTGTTTTACATGACAGGTATAAGTCGTTTTCACGGTAATTAAGATTTATCTTATTTAGATAAATATTTACTGCATAAAATTAATGTCTTTCTAAGATAAGTATTACCAGTCCCTGGAAATTTAAATCAAAATTTTGCGAGTCGAAGTTAAAGAATTTATTTTGATAGAAGTTTTGTTTTAATTCTAAATAAATTGTGATTGTTTTACATGACAGGTATAAGTCGTTTTCACGGTAATTAAGATTTATTTTATTTAGATAAATATTTACTACATAAAATTATTTTTAAGCTATTGTTGTTAACACTACACGATTTATTAAATTTAGATTTAATCACTGTTTAATGTCAAAAATTGACAATTCCAATTAATTGGAAAAACTAATGTGGACTCTACTGCTGGACATAGGCCTCCCCCATCACGAGAGAGAGGTTCTCATAATCACTGTGCTCGTCATTGTAGATCATAATGCAAACCAAGGGGAATGTTGTTGCCAATTCTCTGCCGGCTCTTAGGCGGCCCTACACGATCAATTATATTGCGACAACTAAATTGACGAGCCATTCGCGTCAATGTTTTCATACGACCACAATAGTAAACCGAAAAGATTGCGCAATACTACCCCTACACAATCAATTATATTGCGTCAGTTAAATTGACGAGTCATTTACGTCAATGTTTTCGTGCGATCGCTCCATACAGGAAACCGAAAAACATTGCACAATACTGCCCCTACACGATCAATAATATTGCACAATCATCAAATATTGATCTAACGGTGCCCACGAGAACAGATGGAGTGGTTTTATTCTTACGCCCCGGGATTACATGGCAATAGGGATTTATGAATTAACCTACTTATGTAAGACAAACAATGTAGCTTATGAAGCGTCAAGCGATGTTATCCAGTTGGTAGTGAGGTTGACTTGTGAGCCGTGGGTTGTGCATGGGTTGGAATCTTGCAAAATAAAAGCTAAAGCTACGCTTTATTTGAAGCTGCGTCACTTATAGTGGAGGAAAACAACGTGATGAAAGGATATTAAAGCATTTTCTAGTGCTCATCTGGCGTTATTGCTTCGTATTTGACGATGTGTTTCAGCTTGACTCAAGATCCAGAGCCAGAGCCAATCTAGGCGTAGCCACAGAATAAATATTAGTACTACGTAGCGTAGCGTGCCACTATCTTCAGCCATATTAAGTAGCGTTTGAGCTCATTTGACCTGAGGTCAAATAAGGTCAAACACTATCTTGTCTGACATACAATAGCACCTACCATCTACCTATTTACTAAATAAATATTATTGCTTTTTATATTTAAACAAATCATATTAATGCCTTTTTACAAGCATTGATTTTACTGAAATTCGAGTTTGAAAATGAATGTCATACCTAAGCCAAAATTGGTTCTATAAAAATTTAAATCTCCAAAAACTCATTTTACCACTCAATAAGGTTTACAATGAGGCTCTTGTTCTCAAGTGTTGTGTCCCAAGATAAAATGATAACCTTTGAACCGCTTCGGGGAAACGCCACTAGGGTGGCAGCAGCGTGGAGTTAAATTTTTTATGGAAGTGGCAAAGTGAAATTGTTATCAAGTATCGTGAAACAAAATAAAATAAAATTATACATCTTGTATCTTATATCATACTATAATAATAAGCGAGATAAGATCCGGAATGAAGAGATCCGCAGAAGAACTAAAGCCACCCATATATCTCTTAGAGGCAAGTTGAAATGGCAATGAGCAGGCCACATCACTTGTAGAACTGACCACCTACGGGGAAGAAAGGTTCTCGAGTGACCACGAACCGGAAGACGCAGCGTAGGCCAGCCGTCCACTAGTTGGACCGATGATCTGGTGAAAACCACGGGGAGCCGATGGATGCAGGAAGAGAGCTACCGCTCAAAGTGGCGCTCTCTGGGGGAGGTCTATATTCACCAATAGACGTCTTCAGGCTGATGATGACACTTTCATATTGGAATAGAAGTAAAACAATTATTTTATTTTTGTATCTGGCTCTCTGTCCTTTTAAAGACGCATTACCTTAACACACGAAGAAATTTGGTACGGTTATAGCTAATTTTTTAGAATAACATTTAAGATACTTTGTTTTCTAAAACGGCCAAGTGCAGATTGCACGAAGCAATAAGCATGTAATTTTTACGCAAGAATTTTTTGTATATATATTATTTTTTATGTTGTCGAAGGGAAGAGAGAAGGGAAAGGAAAAAGATAAGGGAAAAGGATGAATGGATGGTCCAGCGATGGAAGGCAGGCTTTTGCCTTACTTTCTATTGCTGCCCCATTCATTCATCATTTTCATCCCCTATCATTTTCCTTTCCTCTTCTCTCTTCCCATGCGAAGCCAGGGTGGGTCAGCTAGTATTTATATAAAATACTTATTATAGTAGCGCTAGAGACGCTGATTAATAATAAATTAATATTTTAGTTTTAATTTCACACATAGCCATCTAACCTCAAAATAAACGCTTACTATAGTAAAATATTTATTTATAGGTACGCACCTATAAATAACTGATATATTACTTAATTACTGATATCATAGAAAAGTTGTCCAAATATTATATCATCTAGCTTGTCTAGTAGGATGATGGTGATGATGATGAATAATCTAAATAACGGGGTAGAATAAGTTTAGGAGAAGCTAGAATGAATCGGGTTGCACGTTTCAGGAAACACCAAATATGCAGGGTATCGTACTCGTTTATAGTGTTTCATGTAGCAGTCTTTGGTTTGTTTATAATATAAAAGTTATTTGAACACTGTCATGCCTTTCCAGAATCCAAGATCTGTGTGACCCAGCTTCCAGTAATCGACATTCTGTGTTCTTCGCGAATAAATATTGTATGAGAACGGAGCGGATAAGATGTGGCCAGTGCGAGTATAATCCACTTTATTTTAAGACCAGAACAAGGTGGTCGATTGGACTGGGACTAAAGACGACCCAAGAGCACCAAGGTATGACGTGAAAGATTAATGCTGCCATCTAAAGGACATGGTATTGGTTTTATCCTATAACGTGGAATAAAGATCATCCCTGTGGTCTGAAGTAATTTTATTTCAGACTAGCTAACTCACCTCGGCCACTGATAATATGATACTATACTAGCCTTGGCTTTGCAGGGGCTAGTAATTTTTACAACCCTTGCTGCTCACTCCATCTTCCAACTCCATTCGGCTTTTCTCTACCGTTTTCCCTCTTTTACCATTCTTTCCCACTCCTCTCTTCCATCCCGCTTTTTTCTTTATGCCTCTTTTTCCCTTACCCTGTAAAAAAACATACTTTATTAGAAAACTAAAAAACATACTCACTAGGTGGACAGGTGACCTGGTCAGAATCGCGGGGAGCCGATGGATGCAGGAAGCAAGCTGCGCTCAAAGTGGCGCCCTTTGGGAGAGGCCTATGCTCAGCAGTGAACGTCTTTAGGCTGATGATGATGATGACAAAGAATATAACGAAAAAAGTTAAACTAGTTACTTAGATTGCTCTATATCTTCATAAAATAAAGTAAAAAATGAAACCGCGAAATTTTGGACATTGGTGACTGTGCGAAAGGAGGTTGGATAACCTCCTTTCGCACTCCTCTCTTCCATCCCGCTTTTTTCTTTATGCCTCTTTTTCCCTTACCCTGTAAAAAAACATACTTTATTAGAAAACTAAAAAACATACTCACTAGGTGGACAGGTGACCTGGTCAGAATCGCGGGGAGCCGATGGATGCAGGAAGCAAGCTGCGCTCAAAGTGGCGCCCTTTGGGAGAGGCCTATGCTCAGCAGTGAACGTCTTTAGGCTGATGATGATGATGACAAAGAATATAACGAAAAAAGTTAAACTAGTTACTTAGATTGCTCTATATCTTCATAAAATAAAGTAAAAAATGAAACCGCGAAATTTTGGACATTGGTGACTGTGCGAAAGGAGGTTATCCATAAAGGGGGGTTATCGATCCAACTCCGGTAGTAAGGTGCAGATCTGTCTAAAAATATCCCTAACTCCTTTATGGATAAACCTATTTTAATAAAGCATACATAAAAATCTGTAAAGAACAAAAATATGGTTCAGAATTTAAACTCATAAGTAAAGAACTAAAGATACCTTTTAGAAAAAAAAAACTACAATTTTTTTTAAGAATGGGTTTTTATGAAACTAGTCTGTTGAACAGATTAATTTGTAAAGAAAAAAATTTAATCCCGAGTGTGGTTTTTTTTCCTATAAAGATTAATCTGTTGGTCACGCTAAGTCTGCGATACTGCTTTGCAATAAATATCATAAGTCTAATCTGTTCCTTCCTTCTTCTCGTGTAGGCAAGTGGTCAGCCCTAGTGTCAGAATTTTTAGGCCGCCCAAAGGCTTCCGACTTGGGTTAACGACTATTGTCTTACGACAACAGCCGGGACCGACGGCTTAACGTGCCCTCCGAAGCACGGCAGCGCTCAGTTGTCAATACCACTTTTTGCTGTAGCGGTTACCCATCAAAGTAGTGACCACAGCGAACGTTGCTTAACTTTACCGATCGGTTAGAAACGGCTAGTCGTGCTTCGCTATGAGCGCTACCTGTTAAAAATGGTATTAAAACTATAAGTCAATACAATCGTCAGCGATAAAACTTAAGACTCGCCTGGTTATTTGTTCACCCCACTAAACAAAGTTCACTTCAGTAAAAATGATAAAGGAACTGTGCTGCATTAAATTCCATCTACCATGTAAGCAATGCCATAGAAATGCCAATAATATTTTCAAAACTTAAGCCTGGTATTCATCAATATTTTGCAAGCAAACATCGCTTCGATGAAACTACGATAAGATCCAATTTGCCTTAGCATCACTTTAAATGTGTACAATATAAAGGCAAACGATACTCGTGCTTCGTATCTAATAACATGCCTTGAAAGGTTTTCTTTGACATTGTTTTAAGACCTAACCAATAGAAGCAAAGTTGTATTTTGTGGCGCACTCTTTACAAAGTGATAGAATAATGAAACGTTGTCTTGTCTTTATTTTATTTTTCAATCATCTTAAAAAAGGAGGTTATGTAATTCAGTTGTATTTTTTTAATCAATGTTACCTCAGAACGCGGTCATTTACTTAACTATTCGAAAAGCTCTTTTTATTTGAAATTACAATAATAATTATATAGTATCTATGTAAAAATATAATCAAACTCAACGATTGAAGCCGGCTGGCTTATCCCCCTTTTAGAAGGAAATTATCTTTACTGGTTTATATACGCAATAATAAAAGCTTTGATTATTATTTACTTGTCTAGATAGTAAAAGAGCGAAAGTGTATTCAGGAAAAATATCAATCATGTTTTTTTATCCTAAAATAGGCATACGTTTGACAACATCTCACCTGATGGTAAGTGACGAAGTTGTCTAAGGTGGAGCACGTTTGCCCATGAGATGCCCATTCACCCTTGACTTGAAAAGACCCAGGTTATAGTCAGGAGGAAATACTGTTGCTGGAAAAAAATTCCTTGGCCGTTCGGACTATGAATGACTCAGCAAAACGCTTAGTGCGAACTGGTGGTTACACTAATGACGTAAGGATGTGAAGAATCACCAAGCCTTGTAGTTCTATGATGGAAAGGGGATGACGGTATGAGCTAATGACTACTGAGCTGTTTACTTCATTTAGGCCCGTATCACGCTCAGTCGTCCATCAATGCAGATTTCATTCATAAGTAAACTAATCTAAATCTCGACTTCAGCACCGATCGACGCCTGAGTATCGTTTTAGGCTGCTATGAATCAGTTCCAGATCAGAAAAATTATAACCTAAATGCGAAAAAGTTTTATAAGAGTTACATAGTCATCATCACCAGCCTGAAGACGTCCACTGCTGAACACAGGCCTCCCCCAAAGAGCGCCACTTTGAGCGGCTGTTTGCCTCCTGAATCCATCGGCTCCCCGCAGCTCTGACCAGGTCGTCAGTCCACCTAGTCCACTACGCTGCGTCTTCCGATTCGTGGTCACCACTTGAGAACCTTTATTCCCCATCGGTTATCAGTTCTACGAGTTATGTGGCCTGCCCACTGCCATTTCAACTTGCCAATTCTCAAAGCTATATCGGTGACTTTAGTTCTCTTGCGGATCTCCTGATTTCGGATCTTGTCTCACAAGGAAACTCCGAGCATAGCTTCATAGCTCACTGCGCGACTTTGAGCTTTCTCATAACGCGAATACCGCCCTACAACAGGAACAGTATCAGTATAGGAAGTAAAATGTAGAAATGAGCACATGTAAAAGTAGTAAAATAAATTATGTAAAAGTATCAACGAACAAGTGATCGTATACATGCTGTCAAGAAACACCCATTACCCCAGACTGTGGAGTTCAAGTTAATAACCTCTCGACTAGAGAGGGGCTTTGTTATCCGGAACTGACAATAACGGACGAAAAACCGGAACAATATGTTGAGGAAAACGATAGAAGTATCATATTGTTCGAGTGTTTCATTATTGAAAATAATTGCTACTTCAGGAGAATTCTTTAAATAAAATAATTATATTTGTTATAAAATGTTTTATGTTTTTATCTAGATATTTTTATTGACGGATTGTGCTTAATTGAACGCCGCGTCTGCGCATAATTGATTATCATCCCACCCGCAAGTTCTTCTGTTGGTCTGTGTCTCATGGTTATTGACACAATACTGAAACATCGGCCACTTGAAAACAAATAAATTGCATGGATATAACACGTAAGACAATATTTTACAAAAAAAACTGCCATCATTTGAGTTTAAAATCTTGTTTTTATTTCCCAAATTGAATAGGTATCTAACACACGGGCAATGCACGTGTGATTTGTAGTACTAACTGAACTGACTGTTTTTTTTTTAAACATGACCGTTCACCTTTTGTTTGAACCTTTCAAGAGTTTTATCTAAGCACTACGACAGACCTAGAATATTTTCGTTATACTTATTAGGTCTATGAGCAGTGTAATAATTATAGCCTATAAATCAGTCCTATTCCATTATGCTTAGCGTCTTATTAGAGTCTGAGATATTAGAATTTTTGATACCCTGATCAACCTGGACTCTTTGCGGATGAGTAACCTTGGAGCAAATAATAAGCAGTCAATTTCATTCAACTTATCAAAGAAACCAATATAAAATACAATACAACTTTTATTTTACTGTCGTTTACATAAACCGAGTAACCTACGAAGCGCACGGGCCAATAAAATGGGTCAGTTTGTACCTGACATGCTACACGTCCTATTATGGCATGTCATTTGCAAGTGAAGAAGGAAAAATGTCACTGGATCCTACAGCTTCAACGCCATCACCATTGCCCAAGCTCGCAGTATTTAATAAAATGCTTCTTGGAAACTTTCGAATAAAAATTGGTACCTTGTAATACAGCTTATCGGGGACAGACAGGAATTTTAATTCTTGTTTGTCCCCTCACACAAATAGAAAAAACCTAAATAAACTCACTATATCATGGATCAAGTTAATTCCTGTTGCACTGTTATAAATATACAGGAGGCACTTTTGATCCGTTTAAGTACCTACTCTACACACGATGCAATCTGCCACGCGTTTTGTTGGTTCAACCGGTCAAACTGCATCGTGCAGAGACATGTTGTGCTCGACCATCCAGCGAATTGTATCGTGAGGAGGAGTGTTGCAGCTCCCATCCAGCAGTTGAGTCAACAAATTGCGTGATGGATTGAATGGTGCGTAGGGTACTTTATTCCCGTTAGAATTCCAAGTTTGATAACGGGTTTTCATACAAGAAAAATATTTACTGTTTGATTACCCGGTTATCTATGAAAATTTACCTTTCCTTACACAAAACCAATTTGCTAACTGGTTATAATGATGACATCATTTATTGGGATATTTTTATTTAAAAATATTTATAATTTGGAAAGGCAATCATGTAGTATTCATTTTGTACTATTTTTATACTAAGATTTATTTACATTTTCATTCTCTATAAGTGTACATGGTCTCTTACTGTTGGCCTCATTAGTAAGCTCAAAGTCGCGCAGCGAGCTATGGAGCGAGCTATGCTCGGTGTTTCCCTGCGAGATAAGCTCCGGAACTAGGAGATCCGCAGGAGAACTAAAGTGACCGATATAGCTCTTAGAGTTAGTAAGTTGAAGTAGCAATGGGCATGCCACATCGCTCGTAGAACTGACAACCGATGGGGAAGAAAGGTTTTCGAGTGGCGACCACGAACCGGAAGACGCAGCGTAGGCCGGCCCCCCGCTCGGTGGACCGACGAGCTGGTGAAAGCCGCGGGGAGCCGATGGATGCAGGAGGCGATCAGCCACTCAAGGGGGCGTGCTCTGGGGGAGGCCTATGTTCAGCAGTGGACGTCTTCAGGCTTAATGATGATGATGATGATGATTCTCTATAAGTATCTTAGCTCGTCGCATCTTTGGACTCCAGTAAAGAAAGAAAGAAAGAAAGAAGAAAGACAGAAAATACATGTATTCCTACACAACACACACAATATCATTAAACAACTAAAGCGAATTATATATAATTATGTAATAAAAAGACAAACAAATAACAGATATTGTATGAGGTCAGGAACAGGTCCTGACTCAGCATACAACTGAGACTGTAAACTACAGCCTCAGTTACTGGTTTTCAGTCTGGGCCCACCGACAATGACATCACGGACGCATATAAGTACAACAACAAAAGTAATAATTAAGGAAGGTACAGCAATAGTGAATCAACAGTGAGTGCTAATAAGCCATTTTGAGTAAGTACATAAAACAGAATAACCAGAAACCATACAAATAGGAACAAAATATTCATTAAAAATGCCCAATACAAATATTATTAATGCTCATTATAAAAGTTTTAAGCAAAAAATAATATTAACAATAATAATGATTTGATAACAAAAAAGAGGAGAATTTCTGACTAAAAATAAATTTTGACAGTTTGTATGTATATAATATAACAAATCATCAAATTGGTACTTGGCTGAACCCTCCTAAAGGTGGCAGCACTTAGTACAATACCTATTAGTTGGGATGCTGTAGCCCTCTAATATCAAACCTAAAATACAGGTGACGTTAGTTGTTTATACACAACATTTTAGGTATACACCAGTTAGGTACATGTTTACATAACAATTTGCAAATCGCAAGCGCTGGTTGTCGAGTCAACAGAAATGTTTTATTCGAGTTATGCACGTAACAATGTTTATTTGAGGTAGCCAAGCTTTTCAGGTAGAGTGGACATTTATTAACAGAATAGGATAAAATATATAACGCAAATTCGCAATTTTTTAGTTTTGTTTATTTTTTTATTGCGAATATTGCACGATAGCGCGAATTTCTGCCAACGTGTCTCCCTACGCGAACACGATGCAGTATCGAAGCACCTGATGATATGATGAGGTGGTTATGTACGTAGTATATATAACGTACTATATATTCTGTGGTGTTAGAACTTCCTACATGTCCAATTACTGTGTAGGTATTCGATTTCAAGTGACTGCGAATGGTTGATATTTTCGCGCCACAACGCGACGCGCTGCGTTGTGTTCGCTCATACGTTAAGAAGCCCGTATTTATCGCAACTGCTATTTTTATATATTGTTGATAGGCACATCATTTGACCACTGTCTCACCTGATGGAAAGTGATGACGCAGACTACGATGGTGCATGATTGCCTAGAAGATACCTGTTCACTCTAGACTTGAAGACACCCAGATCATAGATCTAGCCACTGTGTAGCTAGTCTAGACTGATGCCTCAAAGTTTTCATAATACAGCAACCAGTGTTGAAACAACTTTCAAGTTGGAATACACCAGGATGGTTACACCCAAGGCCGGCCGTGCGCGCTTGGTACGTGAGCTATGAGGGATCTATAGCAGCTGGTCACAGCGATCTGTCATTTACATAGGCCACACGGCCTAACATTATTAACAACCTGAAGATGTCTACTGGTGAACATAGCAGACCAGATTGTCAGTCCGCCTAGGTGTAGGTTCGTGGTCGCCACTCGAGAACCTTTCTTCCCCATCGGTTGTCAGTTCTGTGAGCAATGTGGCCTGCCCATTACAATTTCAACTTCTTAGTTCTCCTGCAGATCATCTCATTTTGGATCTTATCTTAGTGAAACACCGAGCACAGCTCTCTCCATAGCACTTTGAGCTTACTATAATGAGGCTAAACAGTAAGAGACCACGTCTCAATTCCATAAGTCATCACTGACACCACACACTGATTGAAATCCTTTATTTTCAGGTTTTGTGGTATTTTGGACGAAAAGATAGATCGAAGCTTCCCGAACGCCAGCCGAGAGGGATTCTTCGTGCAACCTCTTTGTCAAGCCTATGTAGTATTTAAAAAACCATGCATGGCGTGGTGTGGCGAGTATATTACACGTTACACTATAGAGCTATGAGAGAAAATCCGAAGCAAATCACCGATGTGGTGCCACTCGCCGTGTTCGTGTCAACGCGCTCAATGGAGCGCGAATAGTCGCCGCTCGAATTGTCATGGCGTATCAATTAGCGCGTATTTTATTAGATCCGTCACGATACGCAACGCGACGTGTTGTGGGCGCGGAGGACGTGGGGTGGTGAATGGTAACGCGCTAATTTGTTGTTGTCATGTTGTTTACTTGTTTGGAATTGTTGAGATGAAGCAGGTAATTTACTGGTCTAATACAGTTGTGTGTACGATTTGTATTAGACGTATACAACATTACAGAACTATAGGGCTCATTAAGACAAAACAGATACGCGGGAGTCAAAAGTAGCATAAAGTGGTTAAGGATACAGTTTGCGATCTTTTGTTTTGTAATGTAACATTTTTAATGTTATTTTTGAGGGCCGATGTAAGGCTAATTTGCCGTAAGTCATTTTAGTCATCAAATGTCTTTAACAATATTAAAATGCGTGAGCAAGGTAGAGGAGAATCCTCTACCTTGCTCACGAATTTTCGAAATGGGTATCATGTATTTCATGTTTCAGGATCCAGGTATTTTGAGATTTTGAGTTTCAATGAAAGGCAAATGAATTTTATGGAAGTTGTACCTACATAAGTTGTACAATGATAAGCCGACATAATCCTACTATTCTGAAAATCTATCACATAATAATTCAGGCCACGTTTTCAAACGAACATGTCAAATTATCATTATGCCTAAAAGCTTAATTCGGCAAAGTTTGGTGTGAATCTCCGAACACGTACAAAACACAACAAACGGTAAAGTTCAACAAACAAAGGAACAATTTCGTATACGTGTAATTAAAGTGATAAGTACGTATCTTGCGTGTAACAATTCCTCTCCAGTAATTACTTTCTCTTTCCAAGTTTTTACGGATAGTTTACTCCGAGAAAAACTACGGTACGGTAGCTACAGGTTGGTAAAATGAGAACAGGAGCTGTGCGCAGTAGTGTATATATCAAGAAGCTTATATATATACCTAACTAGCGGCCTGCCCCGGCTTCGCATGGGTATAATAGTTTTCACGATGTAAATAATATTTTACGTATTTTTTTAACACCTTGGGTTACATTATTGGAGTTTTAGTAAGGATCCCTAACGTTTTTGAAAAAGTAATATAGCCTATGTCACCCGGGATAGTGTAACTTCCCAACAGTGAAAGAATTTTTAAATCGGTTCTGTAGTTTCGGAGCCTATTCAATGCAAACAAACAATCAAATATTTCCTCTTTATAATATTAGATACATTGGAGAAAGCATTGCAAACAACGGTTTGAAGCAAAGAAATGTGATCTTGAATGATGTACATAAATAATTAAGTTTTTTTCTCTTTTTTTAGGGTGATGAAGTTATCGCCGGGGCGAGATAGTGAATGCTAGCGCGACCCTATCTCGCCCCACCCCGGTGGCGTACGGACATGGACATATCATGGACGGATCACGGAAGGGTTTTAGCGGGTTCGAGTTCCCCGTACTTCCCTGCCATCACCTCAGTGGTGGTAGAGAAGAGTGAGAGAATTTCACCCCCTCAACAAAATGGGTGATCACGTTAACATAGTTACGTCATTATAGGTCAAATTCCTAGTGAGTGCCACTGCAGCAGCTGTGCCAGTAGCCCTAGGTCACACGCAGTTACTTCAAAGAACTGATGGGATGGCTCGGATAGATGCTTCGATGCACAATACACCTCACGATAGAGGACTTATTAGCCCCATTTAGAATAAGCAAAGAGAGCTTAGGTCATAATCCACCACGCGGGCTAGTTGCGGATTAATTGAGTTTATCACGATAAAAATAAATCGTGGTCCTCCGGGACGGGGACCTCGAGCATCGGGGTACTCAGGTAATCCTTAATTTTACTCGTTAAGTTAATTTTGCCTAGACATTGTTAAATCCGGTTATATCAAGTCTTCTAAGTGTCTCCGGCTTGTGAATGTGTTTGTAATTTGCTCATGCGGGTTTTAAGTTTAATTGAAATTCCTTTAATAGAGAAACTTATTTCCTCCAATTATATTGAAACTTGACCGAGCCGGTTTCTACACGGTAGCTTCCTTGACCATTGTAAAAGAGGCCACTTCTACTCATTACTGTTACGTTAGTACTCTTATCTTTTATTCTATGAACATTGCATTGATAGTCGTACGAGCTACAATGAAGTCACACTTGCCAATATACATAGGCACTAGAACCTATTTAAATGATCTTCACTTAAGAGTGGGTTTATTGATCCATAGTTGAGGTAACTAATGATTAAAACCTCTAACGAACTTTGACCATTGGTTAGAACTCGTTAGAATTTTTAACCATTGGTTACCTTTACTACGAATCAAAAAACCTGCCCTTAGACGTATCCCACAGCTTCACCCACGTTATTTCGTACGGCTCTACACAATCCTTACTCTATTATTTCCTTCTTTACTCTATCCATTACTTGTGTTAAGCTCATCTTATAAAAAACAACGTAGCAACAGCACTATAAAACATTAAGTTAGATATATAAGTTTCAGAAAGCTTACCGCTTTTTACGTTTGTACATAAAATATAATTATGACCTAATTTGAAAGACTGTTTACTGTACTAGTAATAGCCTCACCGTGGTTCACTAAATAGCATTGCTACGATTAAACTTGCCACAAAACAATTATTTCTATACGTACACCCCACCAAACAGCTTTTACCGTTCCATATCTAACTAACGTATACCACAATAGGAAATTAGGGGACGTTAATGGACGTAGACTTACGTCACGTAAGCCCCGTCCGGCGCATCCGGCTGATTCCGGAATCATCCGGTTGTTTCCAGTTTAGAGGCCTACGTGACTTAACTAAATGAACTTTATTTAAGCCGAACTAGCTATCGGGCAACGGGCAGTGCTTATTGAAAGTCATGTTGGTAATTTTAAGTGGATTAGGGGATATTGGGGATTTGGTAATATAAAACAGAGTTTATATTGACTTTTATAGACCGTATTACTGTAGGCCTTATGAGTAAGCGAGAATGGAGAGAGCTGTGCTCGGAGATTCCTTGCGAGATAAGATCCGAAATGAGGAGATCCACAAGAGAATTAAAGTCACCGATATAGCTTTTAGAATTAGCAAGTTGAAGTGGCGGTGGGCAGGCCACATCGCTCGTAGAACTGACAACCGATGGGGAAGACGCAGCGTAGGCCGGCCCCGCACTAGGTGGACCGATGATCTGATCAGAATCGCATGGAGCTGATAGATGCAAGAGGCGAGCAGCCGCTCAAAGTAGCGCTCTATGGGGGAGGCCTATGTTTAGCAGTGGACGTCTTCAGACTGATGATGAGGCCGAATTAAGTGCAATGGATAAAAACTTTAGTGTTATTGGCGTCAAGACTAAATGATAAATAATTTGGCGTATTCAGTTCGTATCGTAGACTAAACTTAAATGGCCATTTGAAAGGGCTTATTCAGATAGTGCACCCACACGTGGTTTCTGTTAGTCTATGTTCATGTTCAATGACCATCATTTTCAACACTTGTAGTTCTCATTATAAAGGTACTCGCACAAACATTAGTCAATATCCTAGTTACAGCAAAGAGGTATATGTACTACGTACTAGAGAAGCTATTCAAAGCACAAATAGTTGTCATTTTTTGTATAATTAAACTAAAATCCGCTATAGCGCTTTACGAGATTAAATCGTCTAACCAACGATTACAACACGCAGCGCTAGTGCCATGGCACATTCGAATCATAATTTTTACTGCTATTCACTGCTGCACGTGCAGTCGCTTTGAGAGCTGAGCATCGTATGAGCGAGAAGATGCTCATTGGCATATTTGCAGTGGTTGACAATGCAAGTTAGAGATGTCCTGTCTGGTGTATACATAGAAGTCTTTGAGTTACAGTCCAATCACGTCAAAAACTATAGGTATAAGGTAAATATAGGTACAAATTCATTTCACGATTAGTGTGTCTCAACCGACACGGTGACTACACGTTGAAATAGTGTAGGTATTGTAATATTGTTGTAAAAGAAACCTCACAGCCTATTTAAATACCCCACGTAATTATCTAACGGTAACATGAGAGAGATGCGGATAATGTGATGAAATAACTGATCACCTACTACCACCTACCACCTACCCACCACCACCACCACCACCGCCGCCACTACCACCACCGTAGTATCACCTACTTATCATTGGTTTAGCGACAAATGGCAATAGACTGAAAAACTAAGAAGAAAATTGTTTATTGCCATTTGTCGCTAAACCAATGATATCCAGGAGATACTTTTAATCGTAATTTGTTGATACATTCTATTTATTTCCGCAAAATTAGTTTTCATGTAATCACGTTGAGTAATTAAGCTATTATTGGCAAAATAATTTGCCGCGTTGTGAAACGTTCCACCTTAAAGGAAGCTATTGAAGTTGGGTTCATAGAGAAAATAACCGATGATACCATGCTACGTAAATATAAAAATTCAAACAAGGTATTATTATTATTATGCTAGATCTACTAGCGTATTTAAAATGTTAAAAATATTAACAGAGGGCTATAATAAGTTATTTAATTAGGAAAACTCTTTAGCTTTAGAAACAGAACATGACTATTGAAAGATGACTATATGCTTTATCTAAAATCGATTATACAAATTCATTACAATGAAGAGTTTTATTTAAAAAAAGAAATGGTGTTTTATGTATGACCCAATAGATGGCGCCAGTTGTGGTTTTACCAAAATCTGTCCTGTGACTGTTTCAAGCATAGACCACTGGTCAAAAAGGGAAACGTGTCACGATACTGACTGACAACTCTAAACTGTTTCGTTTGTTCTATTTTCGTTGCGCGATAGCTCGGCTTAATTTTGGATCATAATATTAACGTTTATCTGTCTCGCAGTTCTGCTGTACTTCAATTTACTTAAGAATAATGCACCACAGACTACTTAGGAGATACTACAGACAATGTACTCGTGGTCCACTCAACTGAATTTGACATTTCTTTGTAGGTAGTCTAAGCATTTTCTTATGTTTAAACTACTCTGTGGTTTGAAAGGTTGAAACTATGTACTCACAGCGCCATCTAGAAAAGAAGCGGAACTAGTGTTTTTTTTAAAATAAAAAGCCTCATTTAGACACTCACACTTCTAGCAGCAACCTCCCATATCCAAAAGTTGCCTGGAAACCTGGAAGTCATTTAGTAGCCATAACATTGCTTACTGTAACACAATTTAATTGACTTTTCATTTACTTTTTCTTATCGATGTTGGCTTGAACAAACAATATATCTAACTTCCAAGGAAGGCACCGTTCATATGTAGACAACAAACCAATTTTCCGTGATCTATAAATTATTGATATCAAGTGCAAGGGCGACCGATTCGCTAAATATATGATAAGTGACGACTGTCCCCTTGTGATGTTTACGTAGGAGTTACAGAGACTGTCCGGAAGCTTGACAGACGTGGAATGAGATTGTGCTACATTTTCTGTGAACTTTACTGACTTTAAAGTATAAATGTCACTTCTGTCTGTCCTGCGCATTGACCACAAATCCAGTTGACCAATGATACAACTTCCCCTCAGACGAAAATTAGTAGTGTATTTCAACTACTATTTTCATACAAATCACTGGAACCCGTTGATGTCTTTTGTTCCATCCTGCTCTGTCCTTTGTAATTTCGTATAGCATAGTCTCGTTTTGTTACCTCGTCCCCTACCCGCGCAGGTGAGTCGTGTTTGTACGAGAAATTATGTTCACGAGCTATCAACGGGCTTCATAATCTTTGGTCCTACGCCATCTCATATAGCCCTTAACCTGGATATCGCGCAGCTTCTTCGAATTTGCGGTACCTAAGGCCAGGTTTTTGAGTTTAGGTACTTTTTAATTTATGTAAGTCTTACTAGTATTATTTTTCAGATCAAAATGTAATTGAACGCACGCATTGGAACTGGCTTTGGTTATATAAAAGTGTTCAATTGTCCATAGTTATATACGTTTGATCTAGAAATGTGACAGATATAGCATATTTAGTCTCTGACTCCCTACTGACTAATAAACATTGTATAGCGGAAGAATAGTTAATTTGTGTTTTGTTTCTGTCTATCAAACTTGAAATAGGCAAAGACAAAACAAGAGAAAACACTGAATAGCTATTCCACTGTTTATGCAGTGTTTATTATATTAGTAAGGGATAACTTATGTGATAATAACAATGCCATATTACTTTATCGAAATAAATATGCGTGGACATTTCACACATAGCGCCATCTAGCCCCAAACTAAGCATAGCTTGTAGGTACTATGGGAACCAGATAACTGATACTATACTTAGATTCTTTTTTGTTTGTAAATCATAGAGTACAATATAACACCCAGACACAGAAAAAACACCTATGTTCATCACATAAATGTTTGTCCCGGGTGGGAATTGAACCCACAACCTACAATTCAGAAGGCTTAGCTACTACTAACTGAACTATCAGGCCAGTCTTCGATTGTAACTAAAAACTGATAATTGCATTATAACCGAAATGAGAATTGTTAAAAAATATAGGCACTATTAAAATGTAGATCCAATTTGCGGACAAGTTTTAAACGTGGCGTTTGTCTCTGCTAGCTGTCGTAGTGGCAGAAAAAGATGGATGATGTTGTTGGTAGTTCAAGTTTCAGGTATTTCGCAGAAAGATCCGCCAACGGACATATTCCCGGAGCAATGTTTTCGTAGTAACTCTTAATGAATATCAACGTGTTCAATGATTATGACTATTTTATTTTATACCATAAACGATTTCATAAATAGTGTTTGTTATTATAATGTGAACTAAAAAAAAATATTAAAAAAATATTATAGTTTACAGAAAATGCAGTTATATAACAATTTTATTTATTACAGTTTATTGATTTTATTAGAGTTTATAACTATTTAGATCAGCGCGTATAATTAAAAATAATGATTCATTTACACAGTTCTGTATGTTACAAAGCATTGTTTTGCGTCCTCTACAATTAGTGTATGAACTAATTGTGTGTTCCATATTATGAATGTCGTAACATTTTTTAAACTGGTCATTTAGCAAATTGACCGAATGCCACATTGGCTGCAACACAATTTGATAAACTATTTCTTGTTGACTTTCATGAGTTTAAACGGGGGCTCGTCAAGTGCGATCGCGGGTGTGTCGTGAGCGGACGTGGGGATCTGGGCAATTTGTGACAGGTCAGTTTTCATGGTTATAGTGCTTTTTTTAGTTACCAAATATTGTAAACAAAAATAGATACTAACTTTGCTACATAAAGAATTAATTACTGTACCTTGCTCGATGTATACGTAAAGATTTTTTAAAATATTTTTAAATTATTTTTCCTATCGGTTGCGTGCTTTCTTGGTTGGTTTAGTGCGGGAGCAACTAGTACTTAATGTAACATGTACCTTTTGAAATAAATAAATATCTCTCTCTCTCTCTCTCTCTCTCTCTCTCTATTAAACCTTTTTATAAAAGTAGGTAAGTTGCCAGATTACAACAGAATAGAAAATAAAAACCATAAACGTTATATTCAAATTAAATTTAATTAAAGCTGCTCTTTGAACTCAAACTACTAAATACATCTTTAAATTGTATTTTATTGTACACTGACAAAAAACATTTTCCATTTTCGTCTAAAGGTCATCTCTTCCCACTCTATTAATTATTTAACATTGTGACCGCTTTTCCGTTGTAACCCATTTATTATTTTGTCATCAATTTTTCATTTATATGTACGTCCGCCTACGTATTATTCAATTTGTTATACATTTTTTTTGCAATTTACAAGCCCAGCAATAATTGTTTTTAGCCCTATATTTCCCTGTTGACTAATACGAATAGGTACGATTTTACTGTTTATACTTATAGCCGACTTAAAAAAAGTGAAATTCAGTTCTTTTGTCATACAATTAAAAGGACATTGCGGTCCTAGTGTGAGAATAAGACCACCCCATCTCTTCCCTTCGGTGCCATACGAGCCGGCTAAGGGAGTATCCAGGGTATGGGCTGCAGTATTCTCTTCGATATAACCTACTGCGGTCACCAAGAATTAATTTAATTTTTATTTATTTTTTACATAAAATGCTTAGCAAATGAGAATTTTCTGATAGATTCTCTAGGTAAACGTTGCGTTGAAAAACCATAATATTCATCCAAATTACTAATTATAAAACCGATGGCTCAGTGACCCAAAGTATATCATTCTCTAAGGTTTTATAGACTTGTGAACGATGAAGATAACGCCACTCCTTTAAATACTGCATGATTTCCGCACACATAAATAATTGAAGAAGCTATATAAATATAATAATCTCACACTAATTTTCAGCTATCCAGTTCCAATAAACCACGAATGGGTTGTGAATGTTTAGTGAGCATTAAATCTAAAATTTTCATCCGGTTAACGTGCACACTAAACTTGTATAATGGTTTTTTCAAACGAAATGGGCACTGCTCGAATTGTCTGAATTCAATTTTACTCCCGACGTGGCTCTGGTATGGGGAATGAAAATGTTATTACTCTAAATTACATTGATTATAAAGACATGAACCCCTGATTTCTCGTACGTTTGACAAACTCATGTTAACTTAACATAGCAAATACTACACGCTCATTGGTTAAGGATAGCCGATGATCAACAGGCAACCAATGAGCGTTTAGTATTTTGAAATTGACATCGTCGTTCACCAGATATTAAGTGACACGGCCACCCATAACATTTGCAGTGTCACTCGGAACTTTAAAACAATAAAGTTTCGTGTGCCACTGCACTGCGCTCGTCATCCTGAGACATCACACAGTCAAGTAATCAGATTACTAGACTGAGTTATCAGATCATAAAGTCTCATTTGCCCAGTAATTTCACTAGCTACAATGCCCTTCAGACCGGAACACAGTAGTGCTTGCACACTACTGCTTGGCGGCAGAATAACTGGCAAAGCGGTAGTACCTACCTAGACGAACTTTGCAGAAAAGTCCTACCACCTAGTAAAAATTTACATTCAGATTTACATGAGTTTAACATTAACAAAAGTACGGAAACCAGGGGTTAGCATAGCATTACACTGACTCACCTGAGCGAAATGTGATAACAATAAACTGCTAAAAAAGAATCGACTTTTCTTCCAAAAACTAGTTAACTCGCCTAACTACTAATACACCACTTACTCTGTCACCAAAAACACGCTATTTGAAGTAGAATGAGTGTTAAATATAGAAATGCTTAAATTGTATTAATTAAAACACAAATGTCCCCACACAATGCAACGGAACATCAGCATAACGTTAAAAGATATGAATTACATTATTTTATATAATTATGTGCATAATTTTTGCAGTTTAACACTATTCTTTTATTTTACATCATTTGGTAAATTGGGAGTTTACTTTCCGATGTGAACAAACACAAACACAAAGACTGCTCAGTTGAATTGAAACGCAATATCTGAGTACCTAGTTTGCCTGTTCAGCGAATTAATGATTAAACAACTTGCTGAAATAGACTGAAACTTTCTGAATTAATAATTTATTTATTTATTTATTTATTTATTTATAGAAACTTGGTGTTTCTATAAATAAATAAATAAATAAGTACATATATTTAACATTATCAGTAGAGAATTATATCTTAATCTAATTCTGATACATATACCCTTAACAGGTGTTTACAACATTCACATATAAGTGGTAAGACAAAAAATGAAAAAGTAAGAGATAAATATTACAACAACAGAATATATAATAATATGTAAGTGTCTACCTAGCTTCAGAAATATACATTATAATCTAACAGTAAATTAACTAACGGTAATAAGATAAAAATAAATTACGTTTGGACATAAAAAAAAGAACATTGTCTATCATTCACTCAATATAATACAATGAATTAAACAAATCCGCGAGCGATCCCGACATCCCCCACGACACATCGAACGCATTCACAGATAAACTAGCATATTGTGTTGTTTCCATTTAAGGACTTTGCTAGTTTATCCTTAAATGCGTTCAACGTGTCTTGAAAGATATCATAATAATAATCGTTGGTACAGATTTCTAAACTTCAAATAGCTGAAATCTTATAAAATGAAGAGTAACATGAAATGATATTGGTGGTTTTCCTATTCGTATAAAATAGGATGTACTTTTCGGTTTAGGATTTCGAAAAAAGCCACAATCCTTGTACTTACGAGTACTTTGCTGTCTGTCTTTCTGTGTCTATCTAGACTCTAGACCCTTTTGTCTCAGACATCATCATCATTCATCATTAACAGCCTGAAGACGTCCACTGCTGAACATACCCCTCTCCCAGAGCACGCCACCTTGAGTGGCTGTTCGCCTCCTGCATCCATCGGCTCACCGCGTCTTCCGGTTCGTGGTCGCCACTCGAGAACCTTTCATCCGCATCGATGGTCAGTCCTACGAGCGATATGGCCTGCCCATTGCCACTTCAACTTCCTAACTCTAAGAGCTATATCGGTCACTTTAGTTCTCCTGTGGATCTCCTCGTTCCGGAGCTTATCTCGCAGGGAAACACCGAGCATAGCTCGCTCCATAGCTCGCTGCGCGACTTTGAGCTTACTAATGAGGCCAACAGTAAGAGACCATGTCTCAGTTCCATAAGTCATCACTGGCAACACACACTGATTAAAAACTTTCGTTTTCAGGTTCTGCGGTATTTTGGACGAAAAGATAGGACGAAGCTTCCCGAACGCTGCCCAGCCAAGTTGGATTCTTCGTGCCACCTCTTTGTCTCAGACACTACTGAAGATATTAAGCAGAAATTCAAAATGAATACAGAATCCGGGGCTTTATAATCCTGTAAAAATCAAGTTTATAAAACGACGGTAAAGGAATTTAAAAACCTCACCAGCGTCGTTGAAAAAAGTTATCATCATAATCATCATCAACAGCTTCAAGACGTCCACTGCTGAACATAGGCCTCCCCCAGAGAGCGCCACTTTGAGCAGCTGCTCGCCTCCTGCATCCTTACGCATCCCGTGGTTTTCACCAGATCGTCGGTCCACCTATTGGGGGGCCAGCCCTGCATCGTCTACCAGCCTTGCAACCCAGCCATGCTGCGTCTTCCGGTTCATGGAAACAAAAAAAATACTTAAATATAATCTGGGAGTAGGCAAATAGTGCACTGGTATCTTCTAGATAAGCATGGTCCATCGCCGACCACCTCGTTACTTACGTCGTACGCTTTTTATTATTCATCTATTGTTATGCAAAGTACTGGCATATGAAGCAAATTTTTGCACCGTTTAACTCCTCCTTTGTCACTTATCTTCCGTCTTATATTTATATGTATAATATCACAAAAAGATTTAAAACAATCTGGCGCCGCTTAAACTAGGTATAAACAAAATGTTCAAACAGTCTAATAACAAGAGACCGTATTACTTATCAGCTCTAGCAAACATAGAAGACTTCATGAAATGTATTACATAAGTTTATTACTTTAGAATTCGTTAGGGGCCATCAAATCAAATCTACTGATAAGAAGCTGCTGACTGCTATCTTAATGAGATCGCCATAAAACTGATATTCCTTAATGCAAAGGTATACAGAGTCCAGTATGTTATAACATTAAAATAAATAAAATAAATAAATATCTAGCGCGCCATCTAGCCCCAAACTAAGCATAGCTTGTACTAAGGGAACCAGATACCTGATAGAAGTACTTAGATACTTTTTTGTTTGTAAATACATACATAGAATACAATATAACATCCAGACACAGAACAAACATCGATGTTCATCACACAAATGTTTGTCCTGGGTGGGAATCGAACCCACAACCTAGTTCAGAAGACAGAACTACTACCAACTGAGTTAACAGGCCAGTCAACAGTCAGGTCAGGTTTTTTGTTTCCTTTTAAGGAAATTGAGGCCTAAACCGACTTCAGTCGCCTTAATTTCATAGAGACAGAAAATACTTGGATGATTATAATACATACTTTTTCCAGTTACTTTGATATAAAAACCAAATAACTGGCCGGTTTTAATAAAATTTAAATGAGAGCAATCGAACCTTTAAAAAAAATGTTTATCAACCGATTTGGCGTAAATTCCGCCATAACAACAGGCATTATACTTTCTTTTGTTTCATCACATATTTTTATTTCCGTCCATTTAAACATTAACAATTCATAATTGCTTGCAAACAACTCAATCAGCAGAAAATAGAACAATAGAGTGGTTGAGCGCTCGTCTCAATTTCCAACGTAAAGTTAGAGTTTCGTTACTTGTTGCGAAACAACTTCAAATTTTACAAATTGCCGCAGTTTGCCCTTTTGCCCGCAAGAGCTTTACATTTTGCGAGCAGTCTGGGTGCAAAGCTTCATCTAAATAAGTGTAGCCAATTAGACATAGGCACCTACTCTCGGGATCTATCTATACTTCGATCTATCTTTTCGTCCAAAATACCGCCGAGCCTGAAAACAAAGGTTTTCAATCAGTTTGTGTTAGTGATGACTCATATGGAACTGAAACGTGGTCTCTTACTGTTGGCCTCATTAGTAAGCTCAAAGTCGCGCAACGAGCTATGGAGAGAGCTATGC
This sequence comes from Ennomos quercinarius, assembly GCA_910589525.2. Lineage (NCBI taxonomy): Eukaryota > Metazoa > Arthropoda > Insecta > Lepidoptera > Geometridae > Ennomos > Ennomos quercinarius. Next base: position 14,118,325 of record OU342501.1, on the reverse strand, counting down.
TCGGTGTTTCCCTGTGAGATAAGATCCGAAACGAGGAGATCCGCAGGAGAACTAAAGTAACTGATATAGCTCTTAGAATTAGCAAGTTGAAATGGCAATGGGCAGGCCACATCGCTCGTAGAACTGACAACCGATGGGGAAGAAAGGTTCTCAAATGGCGACTACGAACCGGAAGACGCAGCGTAGGCTGGCTCCCACTCGGTGGACCGATGACTTGGGGAAAATCGCGCGGAGCCGATGGATGCAGGAGGCGAGCAGCTGCTCAAAGTGGCGCTCTGTGGGTGAGGCCTATGTTCAGCAGTGGACGTTTTCAGGCTGTTGATGATGATGATGATGACTCTCATATAAACCAACGCAAAAATTGAAACTTTATTGGTGTAAGTAAGATTTTATTCGGTATTAAATTGAATACTGAATACTAATTCACCGTTGCCTTTGTGCTTGAGTGATGTCAGCTACAGCTAAATGCCATAACGAAGGGTATGCCTAAACCTACGTCACAAGATTTATTTCTTAGTGTAGGTTAAGCAAGTCATTAAAATAGCGCACTATTTACAAGCTATAGCTTGGTTTTGTGACCTGTGACATGTAATTGTTATTTTATATTATTGTGAATAAAAATTATGTTTATGTTTATGTTTACTGTACCGTTTGTAATAAAAATGTGCAGTCTTGCTGTGCCCTGTGTTTTCACCCGTGTAGATAATGAGCAGCACAAATTTTTCACAATGAATCCTTTGACATTTCAATGCTGAGTAACGCAGATACAAGCAAATCTTCTATACATATAATAAAACTGTAACTTGGCTAAATCTGTACATTGAACATTTGTTGAAAATTTTGATTGCATTACACTTCTTTATCGATACAGAAATGAAAACAGTTTTAAAATTTTTTGTCTGTCTGTCTGTCTGTCTGTCCTTTTGAACACGCATCACGCTGGTACAACTGAACGGATTTCGCTGAAATTTGGTATGGTTATAGCATATTTTTCAGAATAACATTTAGAAAACTTTTGTTTTCTAAAATAACCAAGTGCGGGTTGCACAAAGAAACATGTATTTAATTTTTATGCAAGATTTGTTTTGTTTGTAGTATTATTATTCATTTTTTATTTATACTAATCCTGTCGAAGGGAAGATGGAAGAGAAAGGGGAAAAGATAGAGGAAACGGATGAATGGATGGGACGCCAATAGTGGCGAGTCCCACTCGCCACTACTCAGGCCTACGCTGCGCCTTCCGGTTCGTCGTTACCACTCGAGAACCTTTCTTCCCCATCGGACGGCCCATCCATTCACTCTCTTCCCTATCTATTTCCCTTTCGCTTCCCTCTTATCTATGAACAAGGTTGGGGCGTAAAACGAATTAACCCGTGCGAAGCCGGGGCGGGTCAACTAGATTTATATAAAGACACAAAAAACATTTACCTATAATAACAGTAAAACTCGAATTCATAAGCTTACTAGCTTGGACAAGCTTATTAGAATCAGAACTCATTTATTGCTTTGAGCTTTGAGCATTATTATTCATTTTATTCATTATTTTTACGAAATCTTGAACATCTTCAAAGGCTTCAAGACGCTGGGTATTAGGTACCTAATGTAGGCTGTAAAGTGCGTACTCTTTATTTAATGCAAGACGAGGTATCTCAAAGACGATTACCTTTCGAATTTATAGAGGGTTATATCTATAAAAATGCTGATGAAAAAGCTCCTAGTCTTTCTTATAAATGTTAATATCTTTTGGCTGTGAGATAACAATGTATGGTAGTTTTAGTTTCAGCAGTTTCAAATGTTTTAGGGTACTTTGGTACTGAAACACACGGAACCCTAATCACGGATAAGGATCCCTTCCGTCCGTCCGTCTATCTGTCTGTCCGTTGAACTTGACAAACAGACAGAAAGAAGAAAAAAGACATAAGTAGAAAATTTTATTCTCTACAATTTTACGTTAATGCTAAATCGATTTGAGGCACAGAAAGGGGGATTAAAAGAAAGATTTAATTGACCTTGAATATTGAAGAATGCTCACGCGTGACCTCATACGACAACATTTAGAATGCCTAAATAGAGGTTCTTAGAAAAATTCAGCTTATTTCGTTTCATTCCGAGAAGGAACCCTCCGGGAACTTCCCGTATACCTGAAATTTTGAAAGCATACTTATATGAAGTTCAACACAAGTCCTACATATAAGAAAAAATCCAACATTTATGAAAATTATTCTAAGGTGGAAGCTACAAAAGACTAACGTTAATTTGGAAGTTATTTTATACAACTTGTTAAAAACCACAATTATGATTGATTAAATAATTATTATCGGGTAGACTTTCTAATAAATAAAATCTTTTTTGAATGAGATAATCAAGAAAATCATCATTCATTTGTTTTGTCTCTAATCTGTGCAAAGTTTAACGTCGAATATGTCACTTGAACAGTGGTTGTCATAGCGAAGTAATTTTTGTGTGTTTTTACCACAGATTAGAGAAACGTCTGTTGTTTTACTGGTGATTGTGTAAGTTATTCTGTTTATGTAGAAAGGTTTTCCAGGTTTTTTGTGTTATCTTAGTTATTACGGACAAAAAGAACTTTACATTTGGGTGCTTCTATAAGTAGGTAGTTACCTACTGTAAAAATCTCCTATACGAGTGATTAAAACATGGTCAAAACAACCAGTGCAGCACACACTCAAAGTGCTGGGGCTTAGAACTCTACTTCGAATGGTGCTACCTTGAAGACCAACACCTCGACATAGTGTAGGGACTAAAATCTGATCCATGTTAATATTTTAAACACATTTATTAACATAATATAGGGATTATGTGGATCTATAGCAGCTATCACTACGCTAATTGTCAACCACAGAGTACTTTGTTATCAACCACACTCAAACTCTCATCAGCTCTCGTCATTGGAGACTAGAATTGACCCACTGTTTTTACCCGCTATTGATCTTAATTTCCAATGGAACTTTTAATTTTCTAGGACAAAATGTATCTTGTAGTGTCTAGTAGTAGTGTAGGTAGAAGCAGTAGTGTGTGTCATCATCATCATCATCAGCCTGAAGACGTCTACTGCTGAATATAGGCCTCCACTTATGAGCGCCACTTTGAGCGGCTGCTTGTCTCCTGCATCGATCGGCTCTCCGCGGTTCTGACCAGGTCGTCGGTCCACCTAGTAGGGGGTTGGCCTACGTTGCGTCTTCCGGTGTGTGTGTGTGTATCCTTATATTATCGGCAACCTCATCAGTTTAGCAATTTTTCTGTGAATGCCACAAAAATAGACACACAAACAATTCAACAGTGTATGAGGGAGTATACCTTCAACTAGTACGTTCAACTTTGCACCCAGGTTCAAATCCTGGTCGGTCCTGCGCAAATGACTTTGTAAGTTAAGTGCGGAGTATGGACTTGCTCATTTCAACAGCAAAAACCGGGATGTTCAAGAATCACAAAATTAGAACACGTGTTGAGTATATTTGTTAGAATAAAAAAATCTAAATGTAAAGCCGCGGTGACACGATCAGAGTGATCAGAGTGTCCTTGGACCGCGTGGACTCTGATATCTACTCAGACGCAAGTCGTATCGTTGCAGCTGATAATCCGAGCGCACTCGGATGATTGTATCCGAGCAGTGTAGACTCGGACCGCGCTCTACTTGTCCGAGCTAGCTCATATACGAGTAGTGAAAGTTCAATACAAGAACAAAAAAAAACAACGTTGACTGTGAGCAACAATGAAAAGTATGAAGAAAACGATCCGAGTGAACTATGATAATGTCAACCGATATCCTAGTGCACTCGTACGAAGCTTACTCCACGAGTCCACTCGGTCCGAGGAGACTCTGACCGTCTCACCCCGCTTAACCTATATCCGAGCAAATAAAGATTTCTTTCATTCATTCATTCATTCAGCAAAGGCAACGTATTGAACTAATGACCAAACAACGTGTAACTTCTAATACAGAATATATAAATTTTAGTGGGTAAGGAATGATCATGATCAAGCATTCATTACGTTTTGCAAACACCTATTTCTTATTTCTGAAGATTATGTGAGAAACCTAGCACAAAAAACAATATTGTATTTTCTGTTTCAGATTAAAAATCGTTCAAGATGGTGCACAGTTCTTTTAAATATGCGCCGCTAATGGTGTTCCAGATCATTTTGTTGGTGTTGTTCTTTGTATTCGTACAGTATGGAGGCACAGAAAATGTTAAAACTAAAGGTGAGTAGAGTACAATAAGGCTGTTGCATGTTTACATTACATGAACACGGAGTGTACCAGAGTTAGATTAGATAGACGATGATCCGGGGCGAGCTGGTGTATACGCAAATCTATCTTGTCCCAGCTCAGTGGAGGTCTGCTCAGGAGAGTTTGTAGTTCAAGTTCCACATACGCTATTTCCGTCGTGGTAAGCAAGAGCTTGCTTGGAGCGGGGGAGAGGCTCGAGAGCCTCCCCCTCCTCCCTCTAATGAGACATGATGTTAGTACCGTAGTAGTAATAAACTCCTTTGGTGCACTTACATAACCATTTTTGATACATTATAATAGTTATAATATATTTTTTTACATGACAACGTAAAAGAGAAATACATTTTCAAATGTAACTATTCATTATGAACACCGATATCAAAAAGTTTTAAATGGAAAACTAGGTAAACAGTTTCATAGTACTAAATAACTACTAGTTACTTTGTAATGTAATAGGATTCAAATTCCCTCAGCAGTTACCTACTAAACACCTTATATGGCCGGTCCATATCGTTGCACCGTTAATTGCCCTGTGACAGCTAGCCAATTACAAGTTCACGACTTGGCTGACACTACACTTCTATATACGGGAGTCGGGAGCACATCCTGGTAGTCGTTTCCTTAGAATAAATAAGTTAGAATGATGATAAGTGAGTGGAACGTGAAGCTACATCAAGTAATACTTTCAAGTGAGAATTACCCTACAAAGGTAACCAAAACAATGCACCCATATGAAAAAGATCATTTCAACCCCATTACACCTACTCGATCTTTTCGTCTAAAATACTGCAAAGCGAGAAAACGAAAGTTTTCAATCAGTGTGTGTTGCCAGTGATGACTTATGGCACTGAGACGTCGTCTCTTACTGTTGGCCTTATGAGTAAGCTCAAAGTCGCGCAGCGAGCTATGGAGAGAGCTATGCTCGGAGTTTTCTTGCGAGATAAGATCCTAAATTAAGATATCCGCAAGGGAACTAAAGTCACCGATATAGCTTTGAGAATTAGCAATTTGAAGTGGCAGTGGGCAGGCTACATCACTCGTAGAACTGACAACCGATGGGGAAGAAAGGTTTTCGAATGGCGACCACGATCCGGAAGACGCAACGTAGGACGGGCCTCCACTAGGTGGACCGACGACTTGGTCAGAACCGCGGGGAGCCAATGGATGCAGGAGGCAAGCAGCTGCTCAATGTGGCGCTCTTTGGGGGAGGCCTATGTCCAGCAGTGGACGCCTTCAGGCTGATGATGATGATGATGATACCTACTTTATATGTTTTGCTGTATTTATGTTTGGACCCTTGTTACATGCGATGCGTAGTGTCTGTAGATGCCGAAAACAAACGCGCTTTGCTATTCGATATACAATGACCACTTTGGGTAATGGGGCGTTTCACACCGCGTGTGGTTCACACCGCGGTGTGAATCGCCCAAGTGCTCTAAATGTATAGGCTCTTTCGTACCGCGGTGTGAATTATCCTCTGCTATTATAACACTTGGGCGATTCGGATCGCGGTGTGAATAGCCCATGTATTTATTTTCGTTTGAGGCATTTTAGTTTTACGACAACTCAGTCTAATCAGTTGAAGTTTGAAGGTGCCGTCTAATTTATTCCTATCCAAGAACGGTTCCTGTTGACCCGGATACCGTATACTTCATATATAGGAAAACCCAGGTATCCCATTGACGCTCTTCATGCATTTCAATTATTATAGGATTAATGTTTGCTGATATCTTGCGTAATGGGATTAAAAGCGGTTTGAAATGCAATAAAAACTCCTTAAAAAATAGGTATAAATAATAATTCTGTTTCAGAGAAATTTTGTTTTAAATATACACAAAATCACAAAACAATAAGTAAACCTGTAATTTTGGCGTGTAATTAATAAAACAAAATACAAAATTATTTCGTACGAATACTTATATCACGTGTTTTGAAATCTTTCTAGTTTGCGATCTCTTTTTGTCTGTTTCGAAAAATGTAAAAGTGCTGTTCAAATATTAATTAATGTATTAACTCTTGTAAATAATTATACATTACTTCATGTCGCTTTAATTGCAATACTTTTTAAGTACCGTCTAGCAAAGGAATGGAACACCTAACCATTGTTTCAGGTGACAGTCAAACAATCTGGAAGTTTTTAAGGCCGTGAACCGTTATAAACCACGTCGTCACTCATAAAAACCAACAGTGCTGTAGTCATATGTAAACCTATATATGATTAAAAAAAACCAATATGAATATGCTGCATATCACGCTGTCAGTTTATTGGCCGTGAGAATGGTTTCCGTGCGCATTCCCGAGGGTTCCCCTAACGTCAACACATCACTTGAGTTCATTATTGCGCGTCAACGCAATATGGGTATCCTGTGAACTTACTTTTTTCTTGGACTAAATTTGTTGTATTGCGCTGGGACGTTGCTTATGAAATCATCATCATCATCAATAGCCTGAACACGTCCACTGCTGAACATAGGCCTCCCCCAGAGAGCTCCACTTTGAGCAGCTGCTCGCCTCCTGCATCCATCGGCTCCCCGCGGCTTTCACCAGATCATCGGTCCACCAAGTGGGGGGCCGGCCTACGCTGCGTCTTACGGTTCATGGTTCAGAACCATTTTGTTTTGGGTGTTTTACAGTAGAGCATGTAAAGCTATAGGCGAATAAGAAAAAGATCAAGAAATTTTAAATAACACCCATTTTGCGAGTGAAAATGAATGAGCTCGAAAATAAAACTGAATTAGCTCCTGCGGCTTTTTATGACCGTCCATTGCCTCTTCAGTTAGGGTAGACGACCGTGTTTTGAGTGGAGATACGTGGTTTTGGTGCGTTACTCCGCAAAATGAAATATTTATTATAGAACGCTCTATTTTAGGTGGAACGATTTTTTCTAAAGCGCGCCAAACAGATAAATGAAAGTGACTTTTAATCATGCTTAGGAGTGAATATGAGAAGCTGTCAATGAATATCTTGAATTTATTTTTACTCTTATAGATTCATATTTTTATCGCTTCTTTTTAATCTCCAACTAAGACAAACCAAACTATCTACAAACAAATACAAATACAAAATCATTTATTGACGTAAGTATTTTTACAACAGTTTATGTAGTGATTCCATAGACTCCTGAATTAGTGTTCACTGTGTTTCAAGAGTCAGTGGCTTCTTCTAATTAACTATTAAATGTGATAACTAAAATTATACAAGTTTTTTGAAAATTTAACTAATTTTATATTTTGTGATGACTCCGGTCAAAATGTGTATAATGTGTGGGTGTATGTGTGTTTGTTTTAAGTACTATCCGAGGACGTACGCATAAATACACAAGGAACATCCGAGTGATTGACCTATCAATTTTATCGTACTCTACGCAGGATTTCTATAACCATATATATAAAAAACAATCTATTAAAAAGTTTTAATCAATTTATGTTTCCAGAATGTTATTTATGCACTAAGTTGTACATTATATTACATTTGTATTGAAATACTGCGTACCAGTTTTTGTATTATACTTACTGAGAGAATAAAGCCACACCTGCGCGTTAAGTTGCGTCAGCGCAGTGGGTGTGTCTGCCGTTCGGTACACAGAACGCTATTACGCTAAAGCCGCGCGTCCACTGGGTCGGAATCGGAGCGTACGGAGCGAAACGATTTGTTGCTTTGTATTGATTTGTGTAGCGTGCAATGTATAGCGGCATAACTGCGCCAGAGATCGGTATTTCTGCCGATGACGTCATCCGCAGTGAACGCACCATTCGAATCCCAATCGCTTTGAGTTCTGACGTGTTTGCGACGCTCACTACTGTGCATACTTACCTACATTTACATTCACGATGAACGAAGAAGTTTTAATTACTTTAGTGAAAAGATATGAATAACTTTACAATCTAAAACATCAACATTATCTTCTAATAAATCAAAATATAATGTATGAAATTTTCCAAAATAGGCCTTTTTAAGTTTATGTTATGAGCTCACATCGTTCGTTTCCTTTTGGTCTTCTCTCCATCTGCTGATAGTAAACAACTAATGATTACAATATCCTCGTCGCTATTTTCCATAATGTGAATACATGCACAGGCGAACTCGATTGCTCTGAAAATAACGATATTGCCGATGCAAAATCCGAATGCAGTAGACGCACCCTATCGGCATATTGTAAATACCGACGCTTCGTACGCTCCGTACGCTCCAATTCCGACCCAGTGGACACGCGGCTTAAGTACCCATCGCTGCCTGAGTTCGTGGACGGTCACGCTACGATCGCCGCGAGCAGCGCCAGCGCTGCCCGCGCCGCGCCGCATACCGCATAGTTTCGCTTTGTGGACACTCCAACTTCACACGAGCAGATGTGGCTGAAGCTTAAGCAGAAGCCTGGAGCGCAGTCTCCGTAGCTTACAAGTATGGTTCACGCGTTGATTAACCACCCAGTAAAGTTAGCAAGTTGCTTCAACTTTGTTTGTGTAGCTACTGAAATTACATAAGCTTCTACTGCAAAATAAATGTTGGATAATTGCGTGTTATGCACTGGTAGTTTTGTTATAACTCTGAATGTTTATATGACCACGGTGAGAATTTTTCAACTTTCGACATCTAAAACACATTTCCCAAGTTACAATGCCTTTTTTTGCAAACGGGCTAATGTTCTTGATCTCTGTTAACATATACAGAGGTACTATAGTATAAGCCATTAAAAAAAGTAAACAAATAACTCAAGGGCCCGCCTTACTAAAAAAAAAGACAAAAGTCATCATTGGGCAGGACGGGTACTATATTTGCCCTATCTGAGGAACAATATACATCTATTATCATAGTAGGTACCTGCTTTCTATTTTTTTATTATAACATGCTATTCTAACGGCCAAAGCCTTACATTGCCATAGAAACCACCATTATCCTTCTAGGTAATTTGAAACGTTAACGACTCGTGGCTAACAGACCCCAAAAAAGCCCGTATCAAATAGCCCTGCTACATTTTAAATGTCATCACAAGCTATGCCAATTAAAATAACGCTCGCGCTCTGAATAAGAAACGGCGTGCAGTTAATTTACTTGGTATTTTGCATTAATTCCGCTTGGAATGAGGACGGTATATCAACAGTTACATCATCATCAACAGTTACATCATCATCAACAGCTACATCTTCATCAACAGTTACATCTTCACCAACAGTTACATCTTCATCAACAGCTACATCTTCATCAACAGTTACATCTTCATCAACAGTTACATCTTCATTAACAGTTACATCTGCATCAATAGTTACATCTTCATCAACAGTCTGAAGACATTGACTGCTGAACATATACCTCCCCCACAGTGCGCCACTTTGAGCGGCTGCTTGCCTCCTGCACCTATCGGCTCCCTGCGGTTTGGAAGTTTCTGTATATGGTAGTTGAGCAGGTCGGCTCATAACCCGGAGGCGGCGGGTTCGATTCCTGCGACAGGATAGGTATTTGTGCACATGAATATAAAAGCGCAAATACTTGTTATGTGTGTGGGTGTTATGGGAACATGGTCTTCGTATTTCCTGGGTTCCTATAGATACAGGGATTCCTAATTAGGGTCCAGGTTCTATGGGTTGGGCATTATTTATTTATTGTGTATGTTTATATGTTATTTATTATTATTTTACCAGATCGTCGTTCCACCTAGTGGGGGGCGCTACATACATCTTCCATTTTTATTTCTAAAGATGTTTTTCGCTTGCCTGCTCCAGCGAATTTGACTCCTGCTATATTTTGGTAGATAGATAAACTCTTTATTGTACACCAACTAAACTTAAATACACAAAGAAACTTAATTTACTTAAAATGCTAGTACCAGACAACCTTGGGATGGAGAGAAAATTAAAAATTAGTAGTACCTATACCTAACTAGCTGGTCTGTCCCGGCTTCGCACGGATTCAATAGTTTTACTTTCTAACCCTTTCATGGAAAGAGAGAAGGGAAAAAGAAAAAGATAGGAGAAAAGGATGAATGGGTGGGCCGGCGAAGGAAGGAAGGCTTTGCCTGCCCCCCTTCTATTGCTGTCAGTACTTTGACAGGATGAGTATAAATAAATAGGTAAATAAAAAAATATATATATAGACAACAATTATATCTTTGTTTCTTACAGAAAACAAGAATTATTCTAAATGTTATTCTAAAAAAAATCCTGTAGCCATATCAAATTTTAGCATAATCCGTTCAGTAGTTTCAGCGTGATGCGTGTTCGAAGGGACAGACAGACAAAGTTTAAAAAAAATGTTTCTTTCTGTATTGCTAAAAAAGTGTAGTGCAATCAAAATTTTCAAAAATAATTTTCTATTTACAGATACAGTTACAGTTTTTATTATTGAATAATACTACTACTACTACTTGTGAATTTTCACAAGTTAGTGTAATGCAGTGCAATGCTAATGTGATTATTTTATTAATAATCATCATTTTGACATTTATGCTTTTTATGATGAAGTACGTATATTTGTATTTATCTGTATATTATAATGTATATACGGTTAAATTGTATTCTGGCTTTGCTCAAATTAATTGATCTAAATGTATAATGACGTGTAAACAATACTTTATCAATAAATGAGTATTTGAGTATTTGAGTATTTGCTAGTGCTACCCAAAAGAACACAAGAACAAAGTGTCGTCGCCTTAATAGAGACAATAAGAAACGTGTTATTGGACACATTCTTAGATAATAAGGTTTATAGAAGTTTAGGTTAAATTTAAATTACTTATTAGCCAAAATAATGGCTAGATTGTAATTCTAGTAGAGTGCTTATTTCAGTAAGAAGGTAATCTAGGAAATGGAAAAAAAAAATCTGTATTGATAAAAAAGTGTAGTGCAATCAAAATTTTCAAAAAATATTTTCTATTTACAGATACAATTACAGTTTTTATTATATGTAATAGATTATTATGATGCACTTCAATTTACAAGCGCAATTCAATTACACAAGCGCGAGTAATTTGATAGCATAGTTATTATTTTAAAGTGTCTTTAGGATGTATCAGTTTGCATTATTAGGGTGATTAATTAACACGTGAACCGTTTTTTGCAAGTCATGTCTTAACTATATCCTCTTTAGTCCATAGGAGTGTGACAAAGTGGGTCGAACCCGCACAAGAAGCTTCAAGTTTATGTTCCAGTCTTTTCATTATAAGATTCTTTCTTATCAGATTTTTAGCATTATATACCAACTAGCTTTTGCCCGCGGCTTCGCACGCTTGTATTGTGTTATTTCTACGTTTAGGTAGTCTAATAATAGCTTAGTTCATGCATTTCCTATATACCAAACAACAAAATCCACTAAATCTTTTCGGAGCTCAGCACGTATTGTCAGATTAGGTAGCACACGTGTAAAAATGTTGTTTGGGTAGTAGGTAAGTATGGCTTTTCACGTGTCATCAGATCACCTACACATTGATAAAATAGTGGGTTAGAAACTGCAAATCATAGGTAAAATATTTAATTAAATATGTACCTACTTGGACCTACCTTATACTTAGACGTTAGTTTTTTTAAGTATACGATAGGTTTAGGCATCTAACTAATAAAAGTTCTATAATATGGTATACCTACATACCAGTGATACGGGCGATCTTTTCCTTGTCATTTTAACTTCAACAGATGTTCTTGTGTATTCACCATTAAAACCGTTCAAGTCTTCATAAGAGGTTCCAGTGAATTTTGTTTAGGTAGTAGGTATACCTACATAAGTACCATACCTATTATTTAGGCAGTTTAGAAAAATACAAAACAAACACACATTGGTCAGTTTTTATATCCGCGCGCTTTTCGTTCTCAAAGAGTATCTTTGTTGCATTCACCACATTTTTTTTTACTTTCTTAAGTTTGGTCCATAAAAATTGAGTATTTAGCTAGTGTCAACAATAAGTTTATAAAATACATACTTTATAGCTGGAGTATTGTATTTACCTATACGATGCGTACATAATTAATTTTGTTAATACTAATTAGAAATCACAAATACTTACGTACGCCACTGTAAAAAGAGTCGACATTTATATTACGGCCGCTATTTTTCATTTTCAGGTTGTCTCATTCCCACTGCACTTTCAACATAGTGGTGAGAGTGAGAAAATAACATGTGTACAAAGCTCTAATCAGATTCGCTTTTGCAAAGAAAGTTTCATTTTTAGGGTTCCGTAACAGTTTTGAAATAAAGGAACACTTATAGGTAAGATCACTTTGTTGTCCGTGTGTTTGTCTTTCTAAGAATCTGTCGAGACCATTACTTATTTTAGAAATAACGGAAAGAATTAAGCTGATATTGATGTCTATGATCAATTAACTCAAATACGGCTATCATCATCATCATCATCAACAACGACATCCTGAAGACGCCCACTTTCAAAGACCTGTTAATAATTAACCTTCTTGGAGCAATCGAGTAACCAGTAATATTTTGCTCTAACCTGTAGTTTGTCCTAAAGAGAATATAACCGCTCAGTTTGTTCATTGAGAAGCCCACAGACCTAAAATATTTTAACTATTAAAACCTTTAAAAATCATTTACCTACGTAAAAGAAGAAGAAGAAATCAAAACTGAACGTTACACGGCCATGTTGCTAATTCGAGGATCTTACCTATCCTATATATTGTCCTATCCTAATGTATAGTTATACTGGGTGGCGCAAAAGTACTGGCACTAAAGAAAATACTTTTATTTTTTTTATATGACATTTTCTGTCATTCTGTTGTTGAAAATTGTGTAGTGAACAAATGTAAAATACACTGAAAATAAACATGGACCGTTTTACTCCCCAAGAACGTGGAATAATTGTGTCAATGTTCTTACGGAATAATTCATCAGTGATAAGAACACAACGTGAATTTCGTCGACGATTTCCCCACCGTCCGGCACCGATTGGTCGCACAATTCGACGCTTTGCCACACGCCTTGAAGCAACTGGCTCAACATTGGATAGACCTAAGTCTGGGAGACCAAGAACAGGCCGTTCAGCTGAAAATATCGATGCTGTGCGCGAAGATGTGGAAGAGTGTCCAGAAACATCAACGAGGCGACGTGCCACGCAATTGGGCATTTCCAGACGGACCCTGCAGCGTATTTTGGGGAAAGACTTAAAGATGTTCCCGTATAAAACTCAAATGACTCATCAACTGCTGCCTGCTGACCACCGAGCTCGTCTAGATTACTGCCAGCGCGTCATAAACCTCAACCTTGAAGAGGATGATTTTCCTTCAAAATTGGTTATGAGTGACGAAGCGCATTTCCATCTCTCAGGGCATGTCAATAAGCAGAATACTCGGTTCTGGGGCACTGATAATCCGCGCATTATTCAAGAAACACCTCTACACCCACTAAAAGTTACTGTATGGTGTGGCATCTGTGTTGACAGAGTGATCGGACCCTATTTTTTCGAAGACGCTGGAGGCAATGCGATAACTGTCACTGGAGAACGCTACAGAACCATCTTACGTGAGTTTTTGATACCCAGTTTGGACGAATTGGGGCTGGAGCACATCTGGTTTCAACAAGACGGCGCTACGGCACACACAGCGCGCGACACTATGGACTTAGTGAGGGACGCTTTTCCAAGCCGAGTTATCTCTCGTTTTGGCGATTTGCCTTGGCCTGCAAGATCACCCGATCTGACCAGTCCAGACTTCTTTCTTTGGGGTTTTTTGAAATCTCGGGTGTATGTGAACAAGCCACAGACTCTCGCAGCTCTAAAAGAAAACATTCGTCAAGAAATAACGAACATATCGCAGGAAGTGTTACGGCAAGTTATGCAAAATGTCATAAATAGGGCTCAAATGTGTATCAACTCTGGAGGTCACCATTTAAAAGACATCATCTTTAAATCCTAATGGTACGAAATTTAATGGCACAAATATACATTTAAAAAAACCTAAATCTAGTTTTCTAATTTAGAAAAAATGTTATAGCTGAACCAAATAGGGTCTTTACTTTTGCGCCACCCAGTACTTACCTACATCTTACCCTTTTAAAACATGTTTCATAAAATATTTCGTATCATTGGCTAAATACAAATGTCGTCTAACGCCAAAATAAAAAAAAATCTGCTTTCACACTATTTAATATTTGTTGCCATATGTATCTATTTAACTTGTGACAGGTTGATAGAACGTAAATTGTTATGTAAGCAAAACAGGTGACGTCATACAAAACATTAAACATATCTATTTTGTGGGGAAAATTTAATGCTAATGTTTAAGAAAAATTACTAAAAGGAACAGTAAAATATGCAAGAAATGGAATGAAGGCAATTAATTCGCTTTTAACTCACTTTTCAATAAAAAAGATATAAATAAAATATTAAATTCGTTGCTTGCAAAATTACGTTCTACTGTTGAATAATGACACTTGACCATAGGGGCGGGACATCAACGATAACTACAATCGAAGAATAATCGAAAACAAAATGATAAATCGTTTGGATTACTTTTATTGCTAAATAGCGTGGGCACAAAATACGGTGTTGCCAACCGTAATAAAAATATTCGGCAAAAATTACCTGAAAAATCGGTTTTTAAAAGATAAATCGATAGTTTGAAATAAAAAAAGATACCGTGAGATCGAATTTCCACAAATAAGCACTCATCCATTGCTAGTCTGGTTTCAACTCGCAACTTTTGCTTTCGTCTGTCCGGAATTGGATGTACGACTCGCGTACAGGTCATAGTTTTCAGCGAATCTTGACGATACTTGATACACAATTCCGATGACAATACGTCAAGGGTTTGATTTCCTCAATAAATTCTTATCATCTAAATCGACACCTACATTTTATACCCCACCCACGTGTACTTGTGTTTCCTCTAATTTCAACAATGGGAATAATATATTATTTACCACGCACTCTAAGGTAGGTAGGTTTACCTAAGATAGATATCATGATTATATGATATGTGTCTAAAAATAATCGTTAATCGGTATTATGTATCTAAAATAATCGTTAATTATCGAACCGAATATTGGCCTACACATCACTAAAATTGTTTTTTGACATGTGACAGATGACATTACATAAGCTTCACAGGTGCCTTCCAGTGTGGGAATTCTGTGTTGAAAACAATTAAAAAAATCAATCGGCCATGTTGTTTAAAACTCCGATTCGTTTCGTAATGAAATCTCAATAATTGTCATCAATTTTTTTTGACGATATATCAATTTTAATATATCCTATGTTAAGCGCCGGTTATTTCTAAGCATATTAGTGAAAACCGCATGAAAATCCATTCAGTATTTTAGGAGTTCAGTCATAACAAACAAACAAACAAACAAACAAACAAACAAACAAACAAACAAACAAACAAACAGACAAAGTGTTTAAAAAGTGGCTTAACGTGATCAGCGGCTAATTTTAAGCCAACCTGTGTCATTTTTTTCTTGATATCTTGCAATTACAAATTTTTTTATCTCTACAGTTTTATTATATGTATAGATAGAAGAGAAGAGCAATTCTCCCTCTACCTTTTTTCTCATACATTGTTAGTCTGTGCAAACACCATGGAATTTACTATTGGTGAAATGTTCACCCGTGGCGCGTGCCGTAACACAATTGCGCCTTACGGTGGAAGGGTATACAAATCTCATAAACAATTTTTCCCAAAATGACTGCTTATCTAAATCTCTTTGTTTATAACAGATATAGTAACAGAGAACTCGTTATTTTTTTCAGTATATAAAATGTGTGTTCATCTCGACAGAATAAACAAACTATGTGTTAAAGCAAACTGCTCGCACTGTGGAACCTGTTATGATTAAGGCCAATTGAATTGTTAGGATGGTAAGGCCATTGAATGTTTTGTGTAAATCCACATGAGCGAGTAATCACGTCTGCAACGTCGTGATACTACAAAAAAAACAATGTTTTAAACGGTTCTCTAGACATAAACTACTAACTAACTTTACTACCTTTATACGCCTACATTTTTCAAGCTGGCATGATTTACTGAACTTAATAAAACACATATAAAAACCCAAAGAAATACATTAGATTCTGCTGTTTGCAAAGGTATCTTTTAATTACCGAGAAAAGCTTAGATATGGGTCAGACGCTTCCAAATTAACATGGATATAGGATTCCATAGATCCAATAACACAATAGCTCAGCTGTCAAATTTGATCTTCTGCAGAGCGTATCGGAAACAAGCCGATATGAATGAGATTATGCCGTAACATGATCCCGCGATCCAATGATATCGGCATCAATCATTTATTATTTCGTTCATAATACTGTCTGGTCGATGGAATTACCTTCTCCCGGGCAGATGGTTAAGGTCCTATGCGTTGAAATGTACAAGTATTAATTTTTACAAACATAAATTCTCGCATACTTACAACGGTCTTATGTACGTCATAGCAGGAAATAAAAGAGGAAAGATAAAGCAAAAATTTACCGTGCATAATAGAGATGGCAATACGCTCCAGAAAGAGCGCAACGCAGGACAGGTTTTTGATTCAGTAATGTATACGTGAGATCATTAACCTCTTTTATTTTTCATCTATAGTAGCAGTATTTTGCACTGTGCTGTGTCAAACATCATCAATGCAAAGAGGATCAACTACCTTGTTGTATTGGCAGCCTTTGTTTGTGTGCAAAACAGAAAAAGCAATCAATTAATGCCAAGGGTTTTGTAATTTTGTTATTAAATCTGCAGAAATATAAAACGAAAAGTTGTGTATTCACAACAATAGAATTGTAATTTTAAATTTTAACTTACTGCAATATACTTTCTTTCACTATAAACATAAATTTATTTAAAACGTGCGCCATCACACTGAACACAACAGAACAAAATAAATCAGACAGAACCCCCTCTCTCTCTCTCTCTTGTCTCTTATAGTATAGAAGAGACCATAATATGTTACTACCTACGTACTTTTCATAGGGTGAATATTCTTCCAGTGGACGTAGTCTTTTCAATCATCTTTACCCGGCAACGACCCAAGCCAAGGCCCCAAGGGTCCCCAGGGGCCTCAGGGGTGCCCTTGTGCTAGATGCCTCCCACTTTTGACGGCTGGGCGCCTTAAGCGCCTGCCCTCCCGCCTGGTGACGCTGGAAAGGTCGGTAGAGACTAACAGCATTAGCCCGTTAAAAAAATACTATACGTAACGCATTTTGTAGCTTGTAAACTAAAAATTTCACTTGTAAACTTGTATAGCTTATGAAACCGACTCAATCGAGAGATATATCCCAGTAATAAGGGATGATTGTTCCACCTAAGCCAGCATTAGCCACCGCCAACAATGGCGGGTCGTATAAACGTAATTTACGTTTCAGCAATTCGAATTTCTCGATGATCGTGAAATGTGGAGCTAATAGGAAGGTCTTGACAATCGAACTGTGATTTAAAAGATTTGAACGGCTCTTCGGTTTTATTGTTGGGTCAAAGTTATGAGATTTTACGGATCAGCTTTTCAACTACCGTAGATTGGCAATGTCTTTTAATGCTATCGCACTTATAAAACGTAGAATGTTTTATGGATAGTGTTACGATGGATAATAATATCATGATGGATAATAAAATAGTTATTATGATTTGCTCATGGTTTTTAAAAGACACATAAAGGTTATTGCTCTCCTTATAAATAATTTCAAGTTATGGTTTGAAAATTTGTATTTGTAATGCGCAAGCGAGGATATTACGTAATTCTTAAAATATTAGCAACTGTAGTGGGATTGGAACCCGCAGCTTCCTACTCAGCGGATGGGACGCTCATCGCTGTCCCAACTGAGCTATGGTTTCATTCTAAAGTGGCTGCGATAATCGTTGGGGCTATTATATTTTTGCACCGATTAAACAGCTGTGGTGAAATTTATATAACCTGTGTTAGACTGGTAAACTATTACGGAATTACTAATAACTAATGAATAATTATGAGAAAACTTGCTCACGGGTAATATTTATTCCCCCGCATAAAAACAGTACTTATGCTTTATTCTTTTATAGGTTGGCCTTTAAGCTCAGTTGGTAGTAGCTCTGCCGTCTGAACTATAGGTTGTGGGTTCAATTCTCACGCAGGACAAATACTTGTGTGATGAACATAGATGTTTGTTCAGTGTCTGAGTGTTATATTGTATTCTATGTTACAAACAAACCAGTATCGAAGAGTTGTATCAGTTATCTGGTTCCCATAGTACAAGCTATTAGTTTGGGGCTAGATGGCGCTGTGTGAAATGTCCACACATACCTGTTTATACTTATACAGCAAAGGTGTTTCTGGTCTCCTGTGCAGCTCCTGTTTGCAATTGGACGAATTCCATAAATAAACTCTAACCAACCAATCGGGAAGCGCGTATTTCTTAATTCATTTTGAGACATCCAATAACAATTCAATGCCTGGCCCTGCACGCGATCAGGTTGTCTCGAAATTTAGCAGATGCTATGAGCTGGTTCCCTGATATTCTAATGGTCTAGACTGGTGATAATGTCTGTTAGTGGATGTGTAAAAATTAGACAAACTTTGAAATACGGTTAAAAATTAATGAATATTTCAAGATTATAGAAGTTTTGATCAGGATAATCCCAAGTCAGTATTTATAGTCCTAACTTTAAACTGATGGTTTCCAAACTTGGCAGCCATCAATTTGCAAGTAAGCCTACCGTCTAGAATGAAATCTTACCTACCTTTATGGCCTTAATCGCTCTTAATAAAGAATTGTTTCGATGGAATTAAGGGTGAGGTAGTGGAACGTTTTGCCGGTTTCCGGATTATTATTTGGCGATACTTTGAATAGCATAGCTAATATAACATTATTCCACAAGATCCTTAGCCATTTGAAAATCTGTTTGTAAAGTACTACGTTTAGTCCGTGCATAAACATAGATAAACAAAGGCGACGCAGTTCAAAACTGATATATTTTAGGCAAGCTCAACCACATTGTCACTTACCATCAAGTGAGACCGTGGTTAGATTTAAGCCTATCTATGAAAAAAAACAATAATAAGACGGTTTTTTTTGCGTGTATCCTTATTCCTTATGTTATTAAAACAAAACTGATATACAAGTTAAATATAATTCATTAAGAATAAAAATAATTATTAATTACTAATTAGCAAGTTGAAATGGCAATGGGCAGGCCACATCGCTCGTAGAACTGACGACCGATGGGGAAGAAAGGTTCTCGAGTGGTGACCACGAACTGGAAGACGCAGCGTAGGCCGGCCCCCCCACTCGGTGAACCGACGATCTGGTGAAAGCCGCGGGGAGCCGATGGATGCAGGAGGCGAGCAGCCGCTCAAGGTGGCGTGCTCTGGGGAGGCCTATGTTCAGCAGTGGACGTTTTCAGGCTGTTAATGATGATGATGATGAAAAATAATTATGATGAATTGATCACAAAAAGGCGGATGCCCAGTACATCTCTACCTTAAGCGTTCCCAATTAATTTGCAATTAATCCAAGTGGTTCGACCAAATTCGGACATTGATTGATCACAACATCCTCAATACAGATTCTGATTTAATTTATTGATGGGAAATCTATGGGATAATTAAATTGATACAAAATAGACTTTCATAAATGGATTACAAATAAAACGTGGTTTAGGGAAGGATTATTTAAAGACTTTTTACATATTAGATTTTATTTCGATCATGTAGCTTCCATTGTTACTCGAAAGCATAACGGACATTTTGGTTTCACTTATCAAATATGTGGGTGCTATATTTCCTCGGCATCTCACGCTAAGGGCACAGAGGTTCCTAGTTCAACCTCTTGCTTAGGTAAAATGCTTTTACAGAATGCAATTTAATTCATGAGCATATATTGAGTACATGATAGTACACCATTTATTGATGACTATAAAAGGGTAGAGAGTACAAATGAAAACATTTTTGATTGAAAATTATGAAGATCGCCGCGGCGCCTAACCACAAAATAGAAAAGTAACTTTGTGGCCTAACGTAGTTGACACGAATGATTTTGATAAGGTTATTGTTTTTTTTACCTTGTATGCAATGAATTAAAACAGTTCTGAATTATTTTAATTTAATTTTGTACTGTAGCAGTTGATTAGGTACGTTATCCCATTTTTTGGAGTTATTATCAATACCAAATCGATGCGGTAGATTTCAAAAATTTTGAGGCACACGTGACTGGTGTCATGAGTAAACGATGCTAATGAATTCAATTACATCCAATATTTCCGTCTCGCTTCGGTAACTCGATTAAAAAGGCTATAATCTTCTCTAGTTTTTTATTCTAAGGTTTAGTTACTCCTGGTTATATCTAACAAACATTATTCATGTATCATTTTTTGTTTGTTTGATGATAGGTACCTACTTGTAGCTTTCATAATAACAAAATTCTAAAGACCGATGTTTTGAAAAAATAATGTAATTTTGCTGTCGTAGTTTTTTGATCAATCACCGACTCTTTTAAGCAAACTGCTTTTCGCTTTAATTAATTTTGGTTATGTTTACTTTTTACATTGTTTAAATGAATACAAATTTTTTGTTATCTATATCTTATTAGATGTCATGAATACTAACTACAGTGATGGCGGTTAGTTGTGATTTAAAAATTATGAAATATCTAATGAAATAAACATAGATATTAGTTGTACAATGTACATATCTACTTATTACTTATATTTATCCAACCTAATCTTTGGTTCAGTTTTTTATCTACAACATTTGGTACCTTATTTTCAATGTTGTATTAATGGTTAAAACATTTCATATTCAACGTAACTTATACACGTAATCGTGGTCTCTTACCGTTGTAAGCTCAAAGTCGCCCAGCGAGCTATGAAACAAGCTAGGTGTTTCACTGCGAGATAAGATTCGAAACGAAGAGATCCACAGGAGAACTAATGTGACCAATATAACTCTTAGCATTAGCAAGTTGAAATGGCAATGGGCAGGCCCACGTCACTTGCAGAATTGACAACCGATGAGGAAGAAACGTTCTCGAGTGGCGACTACGAACCAGAAGACGCAGCGTAGGCCGGCCCGCACTCTGTGGACCGACGACCTGGTGAAAACCGCGGGGAGCCGATGGCTGCAGGAGGCAAGCAGTCACTAAGTGGTGCTCTGTGGGGGAGGCCTATGTTCAGCAGTGGTCGTCTTCATGCTGTTGATGATGACAAGATGTTGTTATGTGTTTCATTGCTTTCAGACTTGAAAGAATCACCATTACTGCTCAGTGCTAATGCCTCGAGAATGTTTCAATGCCTAACGCAGTCGTTACAACCTCTATTGGACATTACCATCTTATTTATAGTACCACTTCAACGTTTCACTAAAACGGATTCAGCCCATAAAAATAATAATTCTCGGTACAACACACGCGACAATCTCTATGAAGACCTTTTTTATTCCATTTTACCCCCGAGGGCAATTTGGAATCCAGAAAAAACAATGAGCGCCGTAATTTCATTTGCAATTTTTCATCGGACGTCCTAACAATTACTGGCTGAAAGAAAAAAATATACAGATAAAATGAAAAAGAAAGAATTGAATAGGTTTTATTGTTGCTTTTTTATTTGTCCGAGTTGATAATGGCTGGGTCTAATGTAGCGTGTTAGTAGAGACAGGGGCAACAATGGGGGTAAGTTGGGGTAACTTACCATTTCACAACAAAGCGGATTTGGCATAAACAAAACACATCCGAATGGGATGCTCGTACCTAGGTAGGAAGGTGTTATAGAGTAGTTATTATAAATTACACATTAAAATCTCGACTTTTTGCGTGTTTAGTACATTATTGTTATGCAGTACGTCGACTCGGGCGGGGTAATCAACATATAATTGGATGTTCAAGTAATGAAACAGGCATAAACAAAACACATCCAAATGGGATGCTTATGGGTAGGGAGGTGGTTATGGAGTATAGGTATTATAAGTTACGCATTAAAACCCTGACGTTTCGCGTGTTTAGTACATTATTGTTATGTAGTACGTCGAACACGGGGTAATCAACCTTATAATGGTGAAGTTCAAATAATGAAACAATAATATTATAATTTTCATAATCAAATAAGCGAGGTGGCCCGTACGACATTCCAACTGACATAATTATCTGGTTCGCCTGGTAAAAAAACTGCAGTGACAACAGGGAAGCAGTTTTTTCATAGACTGTATTCGACTTACGTTTGAAGTGCATTATGAGATTGGGAGTTTTCATCTAATTATTGGTAGTTGTCCTAACAGTTTCAGCGTATTGTATATTTCAGTAATGGTAAATCCCTCTAATAAATTGAATTACAGCATTTGATCGCTTGTTGCCAGGTTTCGATGGCACCCACATCATGATTTTCATCGGCTTCGGTTACCTGATGACCTTCCTGAAGAAGTACTGCTACAGCGCGCTCGGCTTCACTTGGCTGTTGGGAGCGTTGGTCGTTCAATGGGCGCTGCTCTGCCAAAACTTCTTCCATATGAAGAACAACGTCATCCACATTACTTATTTACATATAATTGGTAAGTATTGATTGAATGTGGTCAACAAGGATAAGGGTTCTTTATTCTTCATTCGATTGTTAAGTTGGTACATTGCTGTTGGTCATCCAATGAGTTGTGACGGATTTAAGAAGTTAGATTTTATTAATACAGTTATAAGTTTATATTAATGATGCTCTGGCACTGACTATAAGTTTAAGCTTTTTTTATAACGAAATAGGCTCTCATTTGACCGCAGTCTCACCTGACGGAAGTGACGATCTTAAATTTTATGTAGACCTAGCTGCGGCCCTCATTTTTTTTTATGTAAACGAATGACGTGACGAGCTAGTCGTTCGCCTGGTGTTAAGCGTCACGGCCATCCTTTACTTACGGTAGGACTTTTCTGCAAAGTTCGTCTAGGTAGGCACCGCCGCTTTGCCAGTTATTCTACCGCCAAGCAGTAGTGTGCATGCACTACTGTGTTCCGGTTTGAAGAGCATTGTATCTAGTGAAATTACTGGGTAAATGAGACTTAACGAACTGATCTCACAGTCTAGAAAACTTTTCTAGACTTTGTGATGTTTCAGGATGACGTGCGCAGTGCGCAGTGTCACGCGAAACTTTAATTTAGAGTTTCGACTAGTTCCGAGTGACACTGCCATCTGTTATGGGCGGCCGTGTTGCTTAACACCAGGCGAACGACTAGCTCGTCACGTCATTCGATTACATAAAAAAACATAATCATGTAGTTACGACGATCGTTGTTAAGAATTTAGGTTAGCCTTTATGCAGGCGTAACCTCAAATTAGTAGGTACATAAATATAGCTTATAAATATGAATTTTCTAAATTACTAACATTTAGTTTAATTAAAATTAAGTTAAACTTTGTAACGAGGAGCTATACAGTTACAGTAAACAAATTAACCACGCTATAGGTACGCAGGAAATGCGACTCTAATGAGCCCTTCCCAGAAACCACCCCTAATTCTGAAATAATTAGTACATTTTAGAGGCTACTAACCTCCAAACCTGATTGCAAAAAGGTGAGAGGACTTAAACAAAAGGTCAAGGCCTTTTGTCATAACGATGTAGGTTGGGAGACTTTGACATAATTATTTACATGTGCCAAGCATTGTACCTTCATGTGTTCGTACAGTCGCACATGTATAAAGTGTCGGGCCAATAGAAACATTAAAAAATGCATAACTTGAAAGGATTCTATAGTAATGAAAAACTGAATATAAAGTTATTTTTTATCAGGTACAGAATATTAAATTTTACATTTAAATTAATTGTAATTTTTAAAAAATCAATTACTTACGTTCATTGTTAAGATAAGTTATCCACTCATTTATTTACAATTCTTAAGCCTAAGTTTTCTACAATATCTCTATAAAAACGAATTTACAAAAATATTATAAAAAACCTAAACCTAGATAAGTTATTTATTATTAATTAATTTATTTATTTATTTACCCCTACACTTCACACTTCACAATCACTCATTCGCTAGAGATATGAACATAATTTATAACATGTATAAGTAATAAGGAAGTTCTGTTATTGGCCTTTTTTTGTAATTTAACTTACGTATAATATCTATTGTATTAGCTGTTGATCTTCTCTTCAATAAATAAATAAATAAATAATAATCCAAAACAAATAACCATAGAATAACATTTTAACAATTTTCACAGTTTATAACATTCTAACCTGTGACGTAATTAATTAAAATTGAAACATCAATATTATAATTAACTACGACTATTAATTTAATAACTCCCAGTTATTTCTAATATTTCTAAAAGAACCATTGATCAAGCACCTGATTGCGTGCAAAAGTTGTGTGCTAATAATATTGTACTGCAGTGTAATGTTGGCGTTAAAGAAATTAATTCACTTGAAAATACTACTAAAGATAATTTAATGGCGTCTGTATTTTTGAACAAAAGTAGGAGATAACATTTTAAAAATGATATTTAAACCTATCTATGATAAAAAGCAAACAAAATGATGATTTAAGAATAATGGAAGAATAACATTGAATTCATTAACTCCGTGACATTTGGGTTTTTGTGAGAAAACATATATTAATAAAATGCATAGAATTTGAATGTAATAAAACCCAACAATAGCTTCCTACCTATAATGATGCCTATAAAACGAGATATTTGGGGCGTCCCTAGTTTGTAAGGCAGCATTTTAAATATTCAATTTCTCCTCCTTAATAGACGAAGGCCTTTTAATTACGTTAAAGAATGCTCTGAAATTGGTTTTAATAGGGTGAAAAAAAAACGTTAATTCTAAGAGCCAATTGAATTAATTGAACGCGTGCCATACCTACGCAATCAAAATACCTATTTTGTGCTATTGACGGTATGAATAACTCTGCAATTGGTCTATAATAGATATCAATGCTCTTGAACTGCAATTTTTGGTAATATAATAAGTACTTAACGTTTGTGACTTGAAATCTAATAGGTGGTTAAACTAACGTGGTAATTTGTGGTGGTAATTTTTTTTTTCAAATTCAAGTATTAATCTAGTCCCTCTCAAATATATTTGGTCAAATGAAAAGCATTATGTTTGAGTGTCCAGGGCCTGCAAATAAAATAATAAAATATAAACTGACACATCGTCCTCCGTTTCAGAGCGGACCCAAACATCTATTTTAAAAAAACGAAAAATTCTTAATGACATGCTGGCGATTGAAACGAAACTAAAACTTGAGTGTATATTTTATTTATTTATTGTGATAACATGTAGTTAGAGGTTTAGCTAGATGTTTGTTCATAAATATCACAAGAATCTTTCCTATTTTAACTTTATAATGACCAGTGCAGTTTTAAAAATGTTGTATTCTCCAACAAATTGACAAGGTAGTGGGGCCACGCCCTATTTTCGTGAACTGAATTAATGCTGACATAAAACATTATGGGAATCTTTACAGTGCTGTAAAATGGGATTATTAAAAACCTTCGTACCATTTAATTAGACAGGAGTTTGGTTCGAAGTGTTAAGTTTAAGTGAGGGGCCAGAGAGAAATATTCAAGTTAGTCAAGTAGCTTCTAATAGACAAACGTATTATATCCTAGACTGCATCACTTACCATCACATAAAGCGTATATAAGCCTTTATAAAACAATAAAAAAACAATACATATCTTAGATTTCTAGTGAAAAACTAAGCACACAACGTATTTTGCAGCTAAAATACGACTAAGCAAAGGAACGGCGTCTATCTGTCTGTGTTTGACTTAGATAAAGTTTTGCGCACCTATTTCGTCTACTACCTTCTTATCCCGGAAAATTTAGAGGTCCCGCAGAAAACTGGCAAGAAAAACCGCAGAACGCCTTTTGTTATCTATAATGTATAGTATAATCGTCTCGTATACGTGGGCGGAGCCGTGGGTCACAGCAAGTTATACTCGGTCGATAAATATTACCACAATATCCGGTCGTAAATGGAATCCTATACAATCTATGCTGAGCTGTCTTGAGGATTATTTTCCGTTTGATATTTCCAACATGAGTGACAGGGTTACCCTTTTGGGAATAAGATTTGAGGAAAATAGTCCTTATTGCATTACGTCGTTTGTATCACAAATATAGTGCAGAAATGGCAAGCAAATTTTTTCTTTTAGAGTTCATTTTATTTAAAACATGAACTGAGGTTCACAGTCCTAGAATACTTTCGATACTCTCAAAAGACTCGCGAAGCGTGGGAACGAGAGGTACAAATCAAGTACACACTGCGCAAGACAATAATCTGTTTCTGGACGAAGAGCATTTCGTGATAATGTACCATAATCCCGTTATCAAAGTGCAAAACACTATTTTTGCAGTTTTTACATCTTACTCCGTAAGTGAGTATGACGTTACAAAACAACCCGAATCACAGGAAATTTATCACAAATTGCATTACTACTGATCATAATTTATTTTGGTAATTTTAGTGTGGTATCTAGCTAAAAAACCTATTTATTTTCTAGATAGAGAATGCTCCTTCAGAGAATATATCCCAATATTTCAGTGTTTCAATTTTTTATCATTCAGCAATTTTACTCCAAAGTTTTGAAGGACTTCAGTAAATAAAATGCCTATTATATTATATAATAAGCTATGGGGCCTATAGGTAGGTTCAATATTTAGTACAAAGCTATCGCAAATATTGAAGATCTTAACCATAACAACAGTTTTTTACACACTTCTGATTTCTCGTCCCACCTTCAAACTGTCATTGTTTGTCTTGTACATCCTAAGCCTATGGTTTAATGGGTATTTTAGGCTAGCGTTTCACCGTCTTACCTAATAGTCCGACCCGGTAAGACGAGCCGGTCTCATGCATATGTAGCTTTGCCCATAAAAATGGCAGTCATCTGATAATTTACTGTATTGGGTGCACTGCCGTTGTATAGACGTAGACATGTAGAAATGACGTATAAGCGTTGTCTTTGCAGAAGCGGATATCATGGCAGCAACAGTACTCATCACCTTTGGAGCATTGTTGGGCGTTGCCAGCGGTCTTCAGCTGCTATTCATTGCCGTTGTTGAAACAGCTATTGGATGCGCAAACTTGTACATCGTCTCTGATGTTCTTAAGGTAACATTGAACTAATCATCATCATCATCATCATCATCATCATCATCATCATCATCATCATCATCATCATCATCATCATCATCACCTGAAGAGGCTGAACATAGGACTCCAGAGAGCGCCACTTTGAGCCTTTTGCATCCGTCTATCGGCTCCCCGTGGTTTTCACCAGATCGTCGGTCCACCTAGTGGGCTAATAATACCAAATATATGCACAAAAGTCTGTAAAAACATAACTTCTGAGCAACACTTTCCCCGGGTTCTTATACTTTTGTTCAGTATTTGGTGTGCCAATTTGACATATTGGCACACCAAATACTGAAAGTTCGTAGGTTACCTGTTGACCATCGGCTGTCTTCAACCAATTAATGTACCAGTATTTGATGTGTTGATTTGACACGAGTTTGACTAATGTACGAGAAACTAGAGATTAGAGATAAGTGCGACCTTAGGAGCTGCCAAACTTTAGTGCAGACGGGCATTACCTACTGTCATTACAGCATAACCCATACAGATTATTACAGCTTAGATTAGGTAGATAATCATCATCATCATCATCATCATCATCATCATCATCCACAGCCTGAAGACGTCCACTGCTGAACATAGGCCACCCCCAGAGAACGCCACTTTAAGTGGCTGCTCGCCTCCTGCATCCATCGGCTCCCCGCGGCTTTCACCAGATCGTCGGTCCACCTAGAGCGGGGCCGGCCTACGCTGCCTTCCGGTTCGCTGTCGCCACTCGAGAACCTTTCTTCCTGATCGGTTGTCAGTTCTACGAGCGATGTGGCCTGTCCATTTCAACTTGCTAATTCTAAGAGCTATATCGGTCACTTTAGTTCTCCGGATCTTATCTCACAGGGAAACACCGAGCATACTTTTTCCAAAAGGTGTGCATTTAAGTTATTTTCAAAGAAAATGTTTCCTAAACGTTAATAACAACATCAATAAGCTTGTCGTCTAATTAAAACTTCTTCTTTTACTGTGAACTTACTTAAATAAATTAATCAATGAACAAAATGCCTTCAATAAGAAAATAAAATTAATTAGATGGAATTATTTCAAGACGTACCTTTGACAGCTTGTTTCAAGAATCTATTAATAAAGATTAATTCGTAAATGAATTATAATTTCCTTTTGGGCGTCAACTTTATAGCTTAGTTTGGGTCGGAGGACTGTTCGGAAAGTGAGAAATGTAAGGTTTTCTTTGAATTTCAATAAGATTTGCTGTATTACGAATTGGAATTAAGAAATTGGGCTGTTTTTTTAATTTCACAGTTTGTATTATATGTGTTATCAACTTATCATTCGTAATAATATCATATATTGTTGATCTGTGTGATATTGTATTATACTGACATCAGTCAGTAGTAGTTACAATTATTACAGATTATTTATGCCTTAATTAAAACGCCAATAACCAATCGCATTTATTAATCACAAACATAATTAAAACAATGTCAACAATAATACTGGGTGGCGCAAAAGTAAAGACCCTATTTGGTTCAGCTATAACATTTTTTCTAAATTAGAAAACTAGATTTAGGTTTTTTTAAATGTATATTTGTGCCATTAAATTTCGTACCATTAGGATTTAAAGATGATGTCTTTTAAATGGTGACCTCCAGAGTTGATACACATTTGAGCCCTATTTATGACATTTTGCAAGATGATTTTCCTTCCAAATTGGTTATGAGTGACGAAGCGCATTTCCATCTCTCAGGGCATGTCAATAAGCAGAATACTCGGTTCTGGGGCACTGATAATCCGCGCATTATTCAAAAAACACCTCTACACCCACTAAAAGTTACTGTATGGTGTGGCATCTGTGTTGACAGAGTGATCGGACCCTATTTTTTCGAAGACGCTGGAGGCAATGCGATAACTGTCACTGGAGAACGCTACAGAACCATGTTACGTGAGTTTTTGATACCCAGTTTGGACGAATTGGGGCTGGAGCACATCTGGTTTCAACAAGACGGCGCTACGGCACACACAGCGCGCGACACTATGGACTTAGTGAGGGACGCTTTTCCAAGCCGAGTTATCTCTCGTTTTGGCGATTTGCCTTGGCCTGCAAGATCACCCGATCTGACCAGTCCAGACTTCTTTCTTTGGGGTTTTTTGAAATCTCGGGTGTATGTGAACAAGCCACAGACTCTCGCAGCTCTAAAAGAAAACATTCGTCAAGAAATAACGAACATATCGCAGGAATTGTTACGGCAAGTTATGCAAAATGTCATAAATAGGGCTCAAATGTGTATCAACTCTGGAGGTCACCATTTAAAAGACATCATCTTTAAATCCTAATGGTACGAAATTTAATGGCACAAATATACATTTAAAAAAACCTAAATCTAGTTTTCTAATTTAGAAAAAATGTTATAGCTGAACCAAATAGGGTCTTTACTTTTGCGCCACCCAGTAGATACCAATCACAATCACAAACATACGACGCTAAGATTGAACGGTTTTGATAAATTTTGAGGCAGATGAGACCGAAGTAAGAGTAAAAAGAGATTTTGTCCTGCTTCCACGCGTGCAGCCATGGGCAGGAGCTAGTTCGTGCGTTTCAACGTGTTTCCTTCTTTTCCGCGCAGGCCATACTAAATTTAACATGCTAAATGACCAGTTTATTCACACAATCTTATTTTAAAGGCAGCAGACGTTGGGGGATCCATCGCCATCCATGCATACGGCGCCTATTTTGGACTCGCTGTGAGCGCAGCAATGAGAACCAAAAAAAATGATCCACCAGTAGCTAATGGAACTAACCAGCCAGCTGTGAATCTGAACGGACCAACTTACACCTCAGATATTACTGCAATGATTGGTAAGTAACTTCAAACATTGGTCAATTTTAAACGCTTTTTTTCTAGAGACAGGGTTCTAACGAAATTTCTGTTGCTCTAAAATTAGGTGCTCCATCCTCCGCAGGTTTCATGGGCCTTACCTTCACATCTAAATGCGATTCAAATGAAGACCTAAAGTGACTCGCTTCAGTACAAACTGTATTCACTTGAAGCTTCAATTGAATTGTACTAAGAGATGACGGTATATAAGGTCCCTGAGTGACAAAGTTTCGTTGAATTCACTGTACTGCTGCACCATTGTATGGCCATTCATCAACAACAACAATATCAACTTAACATTGATCTTATACCGAGAGCGAGTGTAGCTCAGTAGTCCGTGTGAATTTCAAACCGACACACATACCCAGGCTCTAATCCCACTGGGATGTACAAAGGAAAACAGACATGGAACAAGTACAAGAATTAAACAAGATGTTTTTCGCCTATGTAGGTATACATAGGCGAAAAACATCGCGAAAAACCGGCTGCAATGTTTAAGAATCATAAAATCTGAAAGCATGTTTCATCCAGCCAGTGTGGTGGTATAGCCTGAACTCTCTCCATGTAAGATAGCTTATTAGGCTGATAACGTCACGCCCAATAAGTTCCCATTGTAGAAGTTGTTCAAAACTAATGTGAATTGGTAAAGTTGACTACGTAGTAAACTTTACCAATTTACATATAAGTTCTATATTTTTTTCTTCAGGTTCTATTTTCTTGTGGATCTACTGGCCATCATTCAATTCTGCTTTGACACATAGTGAGGCAGAGTGGCAGAGGGCAGTTATCAATACATATCTGTCATTAGCTGCTGCAACGGTAAGGATGTATAAATTTACCCTATCTTTCTTTGCTACTATTCTATTACTCAACTCTTGGAGACTTTTCCCAATGCTTTTTAGAGTAAGTAAAATGTGAGTCGAGGAGGTCTGCAGAAGAACTAAAGCCACCGATATATCTTAGAATTAGAAAAGTTGAAATAGCAATGGGCAGGCCACATTACTCGCAGAACTGACAACCGATAGGGAAGAAAAGTTCTTGAGTGGCGACTATGAACCGGAAGACGCGGCATAGGCTGTGCCCCCACCATCAGTCTACCTGGACCAATAACCTGGTGAAAGCCACGGGAAGCCGTTGGATGCAAGAGGCAAGCAGCCGCGCAAATTGGTACTCAATAGGGAATTTCTTTTTTCAGCAGTGGACGTCTTCATGCTGATTGCTGATGATGGTTGGTTAAAATCTGACACTTCCTTGTCAAGTTCCAGCTTGTAAAATACTATCATTTAGGGAAAAGTTGCCATGATCACCATGCTTGAAGATTGATGAAATTTTAATGTACTGAGGAGAATACTGCTGCCTATTCCCTGGGTACGATCTCAGTAGAGCCTCCCAACAGGTTGGTCTTAAGGCGAACATGGACAAGACGAAAGTCATGTCTATTGCCAAAGTTCCACCTATTCCGGTAATTGTTCAGAACGATACTCTCGAATTTGTCGACAAATATGTCTACCTAGGACAGACTGTCAAATTACTCCAACTCCGACAAAGAGGTCGCACGAAGAATCCAACTCGGCTGGGCAGCGTTCGGGAAGCTTCGACCTACCTTCTTGTCCAAAATACTGCAGAGCCTGAAGACAAAAGTTTTCAATCAGTGTGTGTTGCCAGTGATGACTTATGGAACTGAAACGTGGTCTCTTACTGTTGGCCTCATTAATAAACTCAAAGTCACGCAACGAGCTATGGAGAGCTATGCTCGGTGTTTCCCTGCGAGATAAGATCCGCAATGAGGAGATCTCAATATTATGCTTTCTTTCACAGGTGACAACTTTCTTCCTCTCGACAGCAGTGACGCACGGGGGCAAGCTGGATATGGTGCACGTTCAGAACTCGACGCTCGCTGGTGGGGTCGCCGTGGGATCTGTCTGCAACATGTTTGTCGGAGGTGGTGGTGCTATTGCTATAGGAATCGGGGCTGGAGTCTTAAGCGTTTTGGGATACAAATACTTAACGGTATGGTATTCTCTCTTCTGGTATTCTATTCTATTCTCATTCTATATTTTATTTTGACATTCTTTCTACGTCAATCTTCTTCCTTTAGCCATGACGCAAGTCGAACTTGCATCCCAGGGGTATCCTACTTATAAGCTAGTGCTTTATTTTATTAAAATTTGGCACTTATAATATTTGGGTGCCCTATAGGTACTATGCACCTAAAGGCAGTTAGTAGTGTAGAAGTTCGTCCATAGTTTCCTAATACAGGTTTATGATGATGATGATGAGGGTCCCTGCAATCGGTTTTTCAACTACAAATATGCAGCTTAAAACATCCATGGCTGAACATGAGCCTCAACCCCATTGAATGCCACGTTGAAATGCAACTTGTCTTTTTCATGCAGCTGTGACTCCTCGCGTTTTTGACATTTATCAAAGCCGCCATTTATCTCACTAAAAAAAGTGTAACAATAATATTAAAGAGTTTTAAATTAACTTATATCATCAGCCCATTACGTTCCCACAGCTGGGGCACGAGCATTCTCTTACAGAGGTAGATTACTACCTATACAATATTTATATCTTACTAGCTGACCCGCTCCGGCTTCGCACGGGTTTTTAGGGTTTTCCCGGCAATTATTCGAATTTTTCTCATCTTTTAAACCTTCCCTATACCTCCACGAACATTTCAAGACCAAGATAGGATGAATCCGTTCAGCCGTTCTCGAGTTTTAGCGATACTAACGAACAGCAATTGATTTTTATATATAGAGACTAGTATTTTGCCCCGTGCGCGGGCCGCGAGCGGCCCGCGTGGGTGTTTTCGTGGCGTTCCATTTGTTCAAAACGCTATACTTGTGTTTAAACTTGTAATTTTGCAAGTACTTGTACAAAACTGCGGTATTTATCAAAGAAAATAATAATGCGCGTGACTTTGCATGGCGGCCATCTTGTTTGACTTGACAGCGTCATTTGCACCATTAGTAGGTCGCAACCGGCACACTTGCACCGTGCGCGGGCGGCACGCGGCCCGCACACGGTGCAATTGTGCAG
Organism: Ennomos quercinarius; assembly: GCA_910589525.2. Taxonomy (NCBI): domain Eukaryota; kingdom Metazoa; phylum Arthropoda; class Insecta; order Lepidoptera; family Geometridae; genus Ennomos; species Ennomos quercinarius. The sequence continues at coordinate 14,085,183 of OU342501.1, read as the reverse complement.
GTGCAAGTGTTGATCGTGACCGTCCAATTATACCAATGAGAGACAATAAACGAACTCACTCATCGCCGCATTTGGTAGGTAGGAAAAAAAAATTGACATTTGACATCAATCAAGCTGACATCTGTCTACACTTGACAGCGGTATTAGAACAGTGCACAGGTCGCAAGCGGCACACTTGCACCGTGCGCGGGCCGCACGCGGCCCGCACACGGTGCAAGTGTGCAGGTGCCAGTGTTAGTCGTGACTGTCCAATTATACCAATGAGAGACAATAAACTAACTCACTCATCGCCGCATTTGGTAGGTTAGAAAAAAAATTGACATTTGACTTCTGTCCAATAAATTCACATTTGACATTTGTCAATAAATTTGTTAGCTGTCAAAAAATTTGACATTTGTCATCTGTCAAAAGTTTGACATTTGACATCAATTAAACTGACATCTGTCTGCACTTGACAGCGGTATTAGAACAGTGCGCAGGTCGCAACTGGCACACTTGCACCGTGCGCGGGCCGCACGCGGCCCGCACACGGTGCAAGTGTGCAGGTGCAAGTGTTGGTCGTGACCGTCCACTTGTACCAAACTACAGTAAACTAACTCGCTTTGCTCGTCGTCACATTAGGTAGGTTGGAAAAAATTTGACATTTGACATCTGTCCAAAAAATTGACATTTGACATTTGTCAATAAATTTGACACCTGTAAAAAAATTGACATTTGACATCTGTCAAAAGTCTGACATTTGACATCAATCAAACTGACATCTGTCTACACTTGACAGCGGTATTAGAGCAGTGCGCAGGTCGCAAGCGGCACACTTGCACCGTGCGCGGGCCGCACGCGGCCCGCACACGGTGCAAGTGTGCAGGTGCCAGTGTTAGTCGTGACTGTCCAATTATACCAATAAGAGACAATAAACTAACTCACTCATCCCCGCATTTGGTAGGTTGGAAAAAAAATTGACATTTGACATCTGTCCAAAAAATTGACATTTGACATTTGTCAATAAATTTGACATCGGTCAAAAAAATTTGTCATTTGACATCTGTCAAAAGTTTGACATTTGACATCAATTAAACTGACATCTGTCTGCACTTGACAGCGGTATTAGAACAGTGCGCAGGTCGCAACTGGCACACTTGCACCGTGCGCGGGCCGCACGCGGCCCGCACACGGTGCAAGTGTGCAGGTGCAAGTGTTGGTCGTGACCGTCCACTTGTACCAAACTACAGTAAACTAACTCGCTTTGCTCGTCGTCACATTAGGTAGGTTGGAAAAAATTTGACATTTGACATCTGTCCAAAAAATTGACATTTGACATTTGTCAATAAATTTGACATCGGTCAAAAAAATTTGTCATTTGACATCTGTCAAAAGTTTGACATTTGACATCAATTAAACTGACATCTGTCTGCACTTGACAGCGGTATTAGAACAGTGCGCAGGTCGCAACTGGCACACTTGCACCGTGCGCGGGCCGCACGCGGCCCGCACACGGTGCAAGTGTGCAGGTGCAAGTGTTGGTCGTGACCGTCCACTTGTACCAAACTACAGTAAACTAACTCGCTTTGCTCGTCGTCACATTAGGTAGGTTGGAAAAAATTTGACATTTGACATCTGTCCAAAAAATTGACATTTGACATTTGTCAATAAATTTGACACCTGTAAAAAAATTGACATTTGACATCTGTCAAAAGTTTGACATTTGACATCAATCAAACTGACATCTGTCTACACTTGACAGCGGTATTAGAGCAGTGCGCAGGTCGCAAGCGGCACACTTGCACCGTGCGCGGGCCGCACGCGGCCCGCACACGGTGCAAGTGTGCAGGTGCAAGTGTTAGTCGTGACTGTCCAATTATACCAATAAGAGACAATAAACTAACTCACTCATCGCCGCATTTGGTAGGTTGGAAAAAAAATTGACATTTGACATCTGTCCAAAAAATTGACATTTGACATTTGTCAATAAATTTGATACCTGTAAAAAAATTGATATTTGACATCTGTCAAAAGTTTGATATTTGACATCAATCAAACTGACATCTGTCTACACTTGACAGCGGTATTAGAACAGTGCTAAGTGTTAGTCGTGACCGTCCACTTATACCAAAATTACAGTATACTTACTTCGCTCGTCGTTGCATTTGGTAAGTCGGGAAAAATGGACATTTGACATCTGTCACACTGACATCTGTCGAAATGACCACTATCTCGAACCGAAACTGTAGTACCATAGGCGATAAAACGGAAAACAGCCATTTTGATAACAGTACGTAAGCCGGCCATATAAAAAATGACAGATGTCAAAATTTGACCAAACCATGTTGATCAGCATCCTTTGGGACCCCCAGATATCGATTTATATCCCGATCAGAGCACCTTTAATTTCAGACGCGGACCAATAGACCGCCATTTTGAAAAAAGTACTTTTTCACTGTATGCCCCTCTCAAAACTGTACAATATTAGAACAAACCCTCCCACAAAAGTCTCACAGTTTCGGTGCTATTTGCGAATTAAAAATCCTTAAAAAGTGAAATTGCATGTTTGCAATTTTTCAAAATGGCGGAATCAAAAAATGTTTTACACGTTCCTACCAAGTGTACTGTGGGATGCTCAGATATCGATTTTCATTCGGATCGAACAACTTTTACTGTGAGTCGATACGTCTACAGCCGCCATCTTGAAAAAAATCGATTTTGCTGTTTTTGCATTTTAACCCTTACAGCATCTATACTCCATCCCCAAAAACGATTTTTCTTAAACGCTCGTATTGGAGGCGTAAAAAAGGAATACTGATTTTTCCATAAAAGTACCTTTGTATGGCAGACCCATTGAAAGTTGACACATGTCAAAATTTGATTTCAGAAAATTGATCAGCATCCTTGGGGATCCCCAGATATCGATTTTCATCCGGATTGGTGAAACTTTTTTTCCCGCCGCGACCGAAATTTCCGCCATTTTGAAAAAAAACTTTTTTGCCATTCTTCCTCTCTGGCTTTCAAACATTATTAGTTCCAGCTCTTTATACTAAAGTGTCATAGTTTCGCCGTCATTAACGGTTAAAATTTGTATGGCGGATTTTTTTTTCCGCCATTTTGAATTTTTTTTGACATCTCCAAAATCGTCCCAGGGTTTGCTATGACATTCCTTAAAACGCACATGACCTATCTTTTATGGTTTGGCCAGGCCGTTGACCGTCCGAAAGACCGAAGGTCGGAAGACCAGGTCGCGAATTTTTTTGAAGACACCTCAACCACCTGGACACAAAAGTCAACAAAGACATTCAAAATTTTCCATAGGTATCGAGAAACAATGCGTCAAAAATGAAAAAAAAAAATTGTATGGCAGCCATCTTTAAAAATGGCGGAATCCAAAATTTTTTTTGAAATATCGAATCTGCGGCCCTGAAAACCCCCCCATGCGAAAAATCACCCCGATCGGACCAACTTTCAAAATGGCCGCCATTTTGAATCCGCCATCTTGGATTTTCATGACCACCATCTGACAGCCCCCGTCATCCTCTATGACATTTGGTCGAGCACTACCCACATACCTCTTACCGTTTCCGAGTTATGAGCGTTTCAATTTTGTATGGGGGCCACCGTTTTTTGTTCGGGGCCCCCATTTTTTTCATTTCTCTGGAAACATCCCAGGGTCTACTCCAACTTTAGTTAAAACTGGACCCCCATATCTCTTGTCGTTTTCGAGATCCGTTGACCTGTTCCAGCTCAGAGACGACTTTCTGGTAATGTCAGATTTTTCCCGGGGTGACATGACCCATCACTATACAGCCTCATACTCAGTTTTGACTGACCACTTCTGAGAGCTGAGATCAATTATGTCAATCAGTCATCAGTCAGTCAATGGGTATCCAATTTTATAATAGTAGTAAAGTAAAGTAATAGGTTGAAGTTTTGCCTCAAAACAAAACAAAACAAAACAAAACAAGATAAAACCAAAACAAAACAAAACAAACAAAACAGCAAAACAAAATGAAAAACAAAACAAAAAAGCACAGCAAAACAAACCACGTTACCACCACCACGCAACGTTTTGGTTGAGGCAAAACTTCACGTTCTAAAGATACGATTACGATTTACAAAATACTTTCCAGAATATAGACTTGCTATACTGCAGCTAAAACTACAGGACAAAGCTAGATTAAATTAAAAAATATAGTAAATACAAGCAAGCTTTTATGCTATTGTGTAAAGATTGCTTCAGCATTATTTTGAATTAAACTTGTTAATCTTGGAAGAGCACAGCTCCCAGGGGAAATGAGATTGTAGGAACAGTGTCAAGCAAAGACAACATCTGTTTGTGCAAACTTACTATAATAATGTTAAAGTTACATTAGTTTTAATTTGGGTTAGTAATGCAGAGTCGAGTTTTAGCCTTATTTTGACTCAGTTTATTAGTCTTAGCTTAGTTATTACTTTTTATTCTTTAACACCACCAAGCTCATTATTGTAAAAAAACATAGCGATATTTTTATATACAGTTAAAACTATGATTTAGATGTTTTTTCTATGTTGCCTACCCAATAAAAAACCATACTCGTACGTCGTTTTTTTAGTTTTTACAATAATAATTGTCTTCGTATTTATAGGCACCTAAAGTTACGAAATTTTGACGTCAAAATTATGACGAAAAAAGTAGTTGTAACAGAACACGGAAGATATTTTAAAAAATCAAAACGTACAAGCATAGATCATAATCTATCCAAACGATTAACACCAAAATTAAATGCTTTTGTTAAGTTTTAGCGGGTGAAAACCGTTGGCGCGCTGAAACGCTAAAATGTAGGTAAATTCACTTAGGAGCTCTATTGTCGCATCATACTTGTGGAGAGCAGAGCGACTGCAATGACATATTCAAATATCAGGATGGCCCCTTAAAAAAGACGTACCTACCTATGTTTAAAAACGTTGCCATTTTAGGTTGATGAAAATTGATGAAAATTATTACTCAACTTTGAGTCTCCAGTTAATGTTGATACTCTAATACTCGAGATCGAGAGATGTTGCTTTGGCACGACTCTTGACAGATTCCAAATAGGCACGTATTATTTCCTACTGTTTAACTTTTTCTTTGTTGACTCAGTTTGCCTCTTAAGCGTTCCCTAGTGATGTGCTCTAAAAACTTTACTTACTTCAGATAAGTTCAGTTAACTTGCAATGTTTTTCGCGTAAACTTAATAGGTGTTTTATGAAGTGTTGTATAAACTTTACGGTTGAGTGTTCTCTGGTACAGCTTAGCGAGTTTTTTACGGCAATACAAATTAATGTACCATTTTACAGCGCCAGAGTGAAAAGGGTCTTCAGTTATCAAATTGGATTGTTTAACGTGTCGTGAGCACAAATGTTACCTACTGAAACTACAACTCAGAACACAAAACTGCTTAACACAAATAAATCAGTTGTCTTGTAACATTTACCCAAATCTACATTCTTTTATTTTTACCTTGTCGAAGAATATTATTGACTGTTGATGTTGATTTGACAAATGTTGCACATGCTATGCCTTATAAACAATTTTTAATAGATACTGGTCAGTTTTATAATATTGAAACAAAGTTATTTACAATCGCTGACATTGTCATCATCATCATCATCATCCTCTTTGCCTTTTCCCATTTGTTATTGGGGTCGGCTCCCAATCTAACCTGTAGCGGCGAGCTACCAGAATTACACGAGCGACTGCCATCTGACCTCGCAACCACACAACACGCAACAAGCAACTAGTAACAAGGATGGTTAGATCAGGCGTCAGATTCTATCAGGCGTCTGACTACCCGTAACGATTGCCATAGATGTTCTTATGACAACCGGGACCGACGGCTTAACGTGCTCTCCGAGGCACGGAGCGATGGCATTACAAACTGCACATAACTTAATAGATAAGTCATTGGTGCAGGGCCGAGGATCGAACCCGGTGCCGTAAGTTTGCGAAGCGCACATGCTACCGCTCGGCCACCATCGCTCTATCGCTGACATTGTGGAGGCGGTAAAACTAGCTTTCACTTTCGTATATATAAGCAAATGTGGATTTAAAGATAACCATCCTTTAAACTTCTCGAGAGTACACGTGTAACGCAATAGAATAATAATTATTATAAATAATAATAAATATGTAACTATAGCAAAAAAAAAGCACAGATCCAAATTAAAAAAAAACGTAAGTATTAAGTAACGTGGCGGGCTCAAGTCCCGTTCGTGATTCAAATTTTTCCTTTACAAATTAATCTGCAGATTACGCTGAGCAGGCGATACTGCTATAAAAATCATAAATATTAAGTAACTGTTAAGGCGAGACTGGCCCAAAAACGCCCTTGTTTGAATCGTCTTTTCTCTGAGATAAACCACACTTTTAGATATGAAAAAAATATATGTTATTCTTAAGGATGTCTTCAAGTTAAATGATCATACTTATACATAAAAGGAATAACTTCACTCGATCGAAAAAAAATCCAAAGTTACCTCTATCTTAGATTTTTTGAAATGACTTTTCGACTTGTTTTAAACGAATCGTATTATTTAAATATATTTTAATGAATCATGTATTGATCAAAAAATTTAAATGATCAATAAAAATGTTAAAAAGTTAATACGGTAATTTTATATGAATATTATATCTTGAATTCATGGCATCCGAGCTCATTTTCGGGGCCGCCAGTCCGCTCGCAGAGCCCGTCGACGCCGGACGTGTGCCAAATTTTTGCGCTCCACGACGCGAAGCTACACTGGCCGTGAATTTTAATAAAATGGGTAACAAATATAATAAAAGAAAAAAAACTGCTCAAGACCTTTTACCTATTTTTGTTTTTTATTGTTTTATTTTCATGATGTATGTTAGGAGTGTAATGTTGTGTGATGTCCTGAATAAATGTATTTTCTTTCTTTCTTTCTTTCTAAGTTATGCATTAGGAAAATCGGTAGTTACCATGTAATTTACCTATGCTTTCTAATTATCATTATGCTCACCGTCATGGACAGTTTCTTGCCCTACGCCTCAATACACACGCCTTACTCAATCATACAATCCACACTTGTGTTATTTTTTTGTGCACAAATTCATGTCACGAATCGAACCCATCTCCTCCGGGTTATGAGCCGACCTGCTAAACCCCCACATCACAGAGGCTGTGAATAATCATCATACTCATTTATTTATCTCATACACAAGCAGTTATGTTTGCTTCATAGTATACATTGCGTATACATGGTGTCAAGCAGCACACCGCGGGGAGCCAATGGATGCAGGAGGCGAGCAGCCGCTCAAAGTGGTGCTCTTTGGGGAGGCCTATGTTCAGCAGTGGACGTCTTCAGGCTGATGATGATGATGCTTATGATGATGATGATGATGATGATGATGATACATGGTGCTAGATAATACGTAACTGGCATGCGCAAGTACGGGCAGGTATGAATCAGTGTTACCAGTTGAGCGGCTGGTGTGAGAAAAAGTGCTTTCAGCAGTGCGAGCATGGATCTTCGGTTCGACAAGTATATCGAGTCGATAAACAAATTTTATTTATCGATCTTATCGGTAACTTGTAGCATGGATCTAAGATCGGTAATTTTTGTCGACGTCTTTCGAGAGCTTTATTGAGTCGACATCTTATCGATCATTCGTTCTTAATTCTCACAGAGTAACTAGATATCACGGAAAATTCCACAGATTAGGTAAAAAATAGAATTGTGTCATTAATTCACCTGTATTAATAAAAAAAAACACCTAAACCACATACGACTAAGAGATATGACCTCAAGGACGGCACGTAGTTCTACAACCAAAGGTAGATGGCGCTGCTAGAGACATGGCTTGTTTTTGTGAGGTGGCTTTGCCCTCTGTCATAGCGCAGTATCACTTTCATTTCATTCAAGTTTTTATTATTTTGAAGTAAAATTTAGAAATGTAGCTATATAAATATGTTTTTTCCGAAGAAATCGGCATTGCTATTCAAATGTAGCCAGCGTTCTGGGCACTTCCCCTTGCACCAAAGATCGTTTTGATAACATTATTGATTTAGTTTATACCTATTTGTAAATATTTTAATTTATCATAGTTAATTATTCAGTATTATACATGATGTCTACAAGCTTAGTATAAAAACATTCAAAATTTATGGCAGATTTTGAGGTTTTTATTATTTTAAAGTAAACAGAAACGAAACACACGACACAGTCACGAAATATTAATCCATTGACTTCGATATTTGGTGGGAATCATTGTTACCACCCAGATCCGCAGGAGAACTTAAGTGACCGATAAAGCTCTTAGAATTAGCAAGTTGAAATGGCAATGGGCAGACCACATCGCTCGTAGAACTGACAACCGATGAGGTAGAAAGGTCGACCACCCGAAAGGTCTCGAGTGGCGACCACGAACCGGAAGACGCAGCGAAGGCCGGGCTCTGGTAGGTAGGTATCTACTTACCTTAGTCCTTATTCTGGGATTCGTTGAACTCTATGATTAAAGGCTTTATTTTATTTTCTAGCAAATTACAAGCTGGTTTCACCTGGTTTCAAGACATTATTAGAAAAAATATCAATGTAAAATCCATGTATGATGAAAAAAAGAGGAATATATATCTAACGTTGAATAGGTGATTAATGATAATTTTCCTTCTTTTTTTCATAATTTCTACATGAACTTTGGGTTCCTATTTAATAATTGCTTGATATTTCCCTTACATTATTGCTATTATAAAAGACGAGGCATATTTCTGGAAGATTTCAAAGTATGGGAATATTTCTAGCCTATTTAGGGCAGACTCTGCAATGTTCTATACATTGCAATGGTCACACTGTCACTCACAGCCTTCCCTGCTTTTGCTTCACAGCGTGGACATAGATATGCAGAGAGTAGCTGTTTATGGTCTATGCATAAATCACAGGATTGATTTTTTCTAATCTAATCTAACACGGACATGGTAGGTCTGTGATTCACGGCCATGTCTCCTCAACGCCATCTAACGGATTTTTAAGAAGTATTTTTTTTTTAAATTTGTCTGCCATAAAACCTATTATTCTAATACATTTTTATGAAATATTACAGAGAATTCATTATTTTCATGTGAAATGTTATTGAAGAGGGTAGAAATAATATACCTACTGTCCGAAAAGAATAGATTAGGTACCTACCTAATTATTCAGTTGTAAGATATTACAGTAACTGTATTATTATATTAAATACAGGTAGGTAGTGCATAAGTAATAGAAGTAAACACATATGAAACTTGAAAAACCATTTTATTTTATACATTTTATACCTATATTTTAACTATTGCCTACATTTATGATACTCTTTATCTATTACTTACTGTACATTTTGTTTCTTCTTCATCCAAAGGTTGTCAGAGGTTGCTTTTCAGTGATATTTATCCTACTTCCTACTAATATTATAAACGTGCAAGTTTGTGAGGATATATTCATGTATGGGTGTTTACTACTCTTTCATGCAAAAACTACTGTATGGATTTGACCACCAGCAACTGCCCTCCTGTCCCCTGCAGTGCTAAGAAACTTGATGTAACTGCTCATGAGATTTTGTAGAACTGCTTGCGACAAATCCTGTACAAGCTTGCTTACAGTCCTTTGACCCAGTGCGATATTGTGTTCTTGACCGATGCACTTTTGGTAACTGCCAACGGCGCGGGCGTAAAAGCGTACCGTAAGATCTACAACAATGAATTTCCAAGTATAAGTAAAATAAAATACAATAACTAGAATATAATTTAAGCAAATAGGTACCACTTCGGGAAGTACTTACTAATTACTGTAACATTCACTGCCAGTCCATTTGATCGGCTCCTTCTTAGATCACTCTGGACACCGTCAATAAGGGCAAGGGCTATTTCTTCAAGAATTCTAAAAATAACCCCAAAAGTGTTCGTTAGGTAGGTCGAAAGAATCATTGGAATTGGAATCTTATACGCAGCCTGTTGATTCTTAAGACATCAAGACATCCCGACGCGTTCTCCTTTCGGCTTACAATATTAAAATATAACCAAAATCCACTTTTAAAATATTATAAATTTGTTATCGACCAACTATGGAAACCCGATAAAAATTCGGTATATTCGATAAAATCGACAAGATTAAACCGATGACAAATGTCAAAAATTAGATCCATGCGTGGTTTTGTCGATATCGGTCGGCTCAATCGTTAAGATTTATCGAACTTATGTCGACATCGATAAAATACGTTCCGTGCTACCGATTACGTTTTATCGAATATTTATGTCAAATTTGACATTAAAATTCGTTAAATATATCGATCGGAAGATCGGTGCTCGCACCGCAGATGGGCTAGCTTGACCATCGCTCGCAGCGGCGCGGCGAGAGCATTTGGCCAATTAGAGAATAGAGATACCAAAAGACTCGGATGGTTTATGTCAAATATTTTATTGCCGCTTAAGATATTTTTGCAATATCCTTGACCATTTTTGTCTTAGTATTCACAGCGGGGCTTAACACTCCATTTGTTATTCCACAGCCTGCCCTAACGAAGATAGGCATCCTGGACACTTGCGGTGTAAACAACCTTCACGGCATGCCTGGAATCTACTCTGGACTCTTGTCTATTTTATTCGCTGCTTTGGCCTCAAAGGACGTGTATGGTGCCGATGAACTCGAAGGCGTATTTCCCGCTACTAAAGTGAGTAATTTCAATAAGCTGATAAAAGGGTGCTCTATATGTTGATTAGATTTAGATATCTTATAACAAAACAGTTAACTTTATGAATAAAAATTAAATGCGGTTCGTTGGTAAGCGCATCACTTGATAAGGGCTGGACCCATTTAGCTATTTTTTGTTGTAAAAATGTTCTTGATAAGCCGAATTCAAATGAAATTAATTAAAATAAATAAATAACGCCCAACGATCACATTACATAGATCTTGTGGTCCTTACGGTTACGGGAATACGGTAGGATTCTTTGTATCTAGAGTCCTGAACTATGAGGACCACGGTCCCACAACACCCAGACACATCAGTACAATACAAAATGAAAAAATTATATCTAGTGCAACTATATAGGGTTATTTTGTTTCTTTAATATAGATAATCTTATAGTTATTTTTAGCGGAATTACACTAGAAATACTTTTTTCATTTTTGTATTTAAGATGAACTTCCGCGAAGTCACGCCTGAGTCAATCAATTACATCAGTACAAGTCTATAGGTAAGCATGCACCATCTTACACCGCGTCATCACTTTCCATCAGGTGAGATAGCGGTCTAATGCGCTAAACATTCATTAACTATAACCAACCTATTTTCCTAGTTGAAAGAAATTGAAACTATTCTAAATGTAATAATATATTTAAACATCAGCCGTGTTTTCATCATCAACAGTCTGAAGACGTCCATTACTGAACATAGGCCTACCCCACCGAGTAATGAGAGTCTGAGACGTAGACACCTAGTCTCTTACTGTTGGCCTCATTAGTAAGCTTAAAGTCGCGCAACAAGCTATGCAGAAAGCTATGCTCGGTGTTGCCCTGGGAGTTGAGATTCCAAATAAGGAGATCCGCAGGAAAACTGAACTTTTTTTTATGTAAACGAATGACGTGACGAGCCAGTCGTTTGCCTGGTGTTAAGCATCACGGCCGCCCATAACAGATTGCATTATCATTCGAAACTCTAAATTAAAGGTTCGCGTGACACTGCGCACTGCGCACGTCATCCTGAGATATCGCACCAGTCTAAAAAAGTTTTCTAGACTGTGAGATCAGTTTGTTCTATACTTTAGGTTTACTTTATTGCATTTAATTTTCGTTACATACTTCTCATTTTCGTACAGGATAGCAGAACTACCGGTACTCAAGCTTTATACCAGCTCTATGCACTACTGGCAACACTGGCGATATCGCTGGTGGGTGGATTCGTTACAGGTAAGGTGTTTTCATACGAAATGGGGTTTGGCGTTAGTTTTACTCACGTCAGGTTTTTTATGTATTAGAACGAAATCATCATCATCATCATTAATAGCCTGAAAACGTCCACTGCTGAACATAGGCCTCCCCCAGAGCACGCCACCTTGAGCGGCTGCTCGCCTCCTGCATCCATCGGCTCCCCGCGGCTTTCACCAGGTCGTCGGTCCACCGGGAGAACGAAATAGATATTGAAAATATAAAAACAAATTACTTAGTCACATCATTCATTATACTAAATAAAAATCTATTGAGAACTAATGTGAGGGCTATACCCCTCACACTGGTTTTGAACAGACTATATTCCTATTATATTGAAGTCTTTAGCTTCGGTTGTATAGCTTTATTATATATGAAATACTCTTTGCAATGAATTAACGTTTTCAAATTGAAATTGTGATGTATAATGAAATGGTGCATCATCATCATAACGAAATTTTGAATCACACTTTATTATAGTTTTATTATTAGTGTAAATAAAGTTGGGCGTAGTGTATGTATGTTTGGATGAGGAAATCTCTGGAAGTACTTATCCGATCACAAAAATTCTTACAATGATAAATAATTTAAACTTTTAATATTTCAGGTTTGGTGGCTAAAATGAGCATATTCGAGCCTCTGAAGGAAAACGACAGATACGATGACGAACTCAACTGGGAGTTGCCATAAACGAATTTACCAAGAAATGTTGGTGAATCACCAAATATTGTTGTAATGTCGGGGCCAGGGGATTCAAGATAAGTTTGTTTCTGTAGGTCGATCTAGAAAATGGTGTTTATTTAGTCTGTATTTGATGTTATCGCTGGTATTTGCTTTTTTACGTAAACTTTTGGAAAGTCTGTGTTGGTGTTTAGGCTTTCATAAGTTAGTCTGAATTGAAATCAGAGTGGCAATTCCGTGGTAATATAACTTGGTTAACCCCCGGTTTCTCGTACGTTTGCTAAAGTTAAACTTTATGACAACTTAAAAATACGGAACGCGCATTCGTTGAAGACAGCTGGTGATCAACAAACAACCAATGACAAACGTAAGAGAAACTGGGGGAAACACAAATGGGTGACTTTCATGAGACTAAGGGTCAATTCAGACAGAGCTTCAAAATGCTCGAGCACTTATTAAGTGCTATTGAAATATCAACCTTATTTCATTTAGACAAAACTGAAAATAGATTAAGGTTGATATCCATATAGCACTTAAAAACTGCCGAGCATTTTGCTGCTCTGTCTGAATTGAGCCTAAGACCAGAATGTAAAAACGAAACGAAACCCTGGCCCTATTTTATTTAAATATTGTTACTTGTTAAATTTATCAGATCAGTGTTTTGTTTGTTAAAATTCTTTGATAGCTAATTTCGATAATGAGAACTCAAAGAATTTATTTATCAGTTTAAGATTATAAGTTTAGTTATAGGCTCTCTACCAAAGGTGCTTTTGAAGCAATTAAACTGCTGTTTTAATGCATTTTACAAGTATTTTTCTACCTGTGTTCTCATCATCATCCTCTTTGCCTTTTCCCATTTGTTATTGGAGTCGGCTCCCAATCTAACCTGTAGCGGCGAGCTACCAGAATTACACGAGCGACTGCCATCTGACCTCACAACCCATAAGGAACCAGTAACAGGGATGATTAGATCAGGTGTCAGATTCTATCAGGCGTCTGACTACCCGTAACGATTGCCATAGATGTTCTTATGACAACCGGGACCGACGGCTTAACGAAAACTGCACATAACTTACTAGATCAGTCATTGGTGCAGGGCCGAGGATCGAACCCGGTGCCGTAAGATTGCGAAGCGCACATTGTACTGCTCCGCCACCATTGCTCTACCTGTCTTCTAAAGCTTCTTAATAAATATCTATAGGTAGTATACTATTTTTGTGTTAGCTTACCAACTGGATATTATCACTCGGTCTGCTATAGGCAGTGATCTTAGTTGTAGTATTCCAGTTACTGTCTTGCCTATATAGTTGTTACATGGACGTAGTGGTTATAAACTCGTCAGGTGTGTTCGCGGGAAAAAATGTATCATCCTATGATACCTACGAGTATATGATGTGTGTGGTTTTTTTTTATACTCCCTTGATTATCTCTGCAGCATTCGATTCAGATTTACAAAGTTATTTAGCCGCCTTTAATATAGCAGATGTTTCGATCACGAAGAGAAATTGCCCTAAAAATCCTCATGGAAAAAACCAACGAAATTTTTAAAGAATAAAAGATTTTCGCATTCGGAAGCCCCGCTCAGAATTACACTTCAATTCTAACCGATGATAACACCTGGGACATGACTACGGAGTGTTTTAAAATCCTTATGTTTATAGCGATAGAGTTCTAAGTGGAATAATTTTTCATGGTTGCCATGAAACGAGAAAAATTGAATTTAACGAAAAATGTTTAACGTTTTGTTTGTAGCGGAAATATATAAATGTCTATTCTTCGAATAATAGGACCTTGTGAAGAACATTTTGTACTGAGGCTGTTGAGCTTCTGCAGGCGATATGTTTCTAAATGCGTTCATACTCAAAGGCTGCCAAGACACTCCCTATTAGTTAGGAACAAGTTGAAATAGCCCTTAACGTATTCAGAAGTTAATTCGTTAATATGTAACACCACACTAATCAGACGAAAAAGCCTGAAGAGGCTGAGGGCTCCCAAATCGACTAACTTAAATGTAAGTTTCTTAAAATATATATCATTCAAAAAATTGAACAAAAAATGCCTGTTAATAATGGTCGTATCTTCTTTCCAGCTGTAGAAATCAAAATACGTTTACGAAAAAATCGTGAAGTGACCTCTAAAAAATTATTCAAATGCAAAAAAATGTTACATTAAAGACACACAATTGAAATAAATCATAGTAATAGGTTATGTTTCAATGCATCCAACTGTTAAGATTATTTTTTATAACCATTTATAATTATTTCTATTATGTTTCATTATTTGTACCGCAAAATGGGTAAATCGACGCGCATTGCAACGTAATCACCATTTTTGGTACGCAAAAAGTGACCCTATATATTACAGTATACGTTCTATGTTCGACTGCTGTAATACACGTGCTCACATTGGGTGTTGCCAGCGTCTAACGTATATACTTGTACTACCTACTGATATTGGCCTACTACCTACTGATAGTACCTACCTACCTACCTATACCTACTGATTTTGATATTTGTCTGGCCTGATAGCTCAGTTGGTAGTAACCCTGCCTACTTATCTGTAGGTTGTGGGTTCGATTCCCACTCCGGACAAACATTTGTGTGATGAACATCGATGTTTGTTCTGTGTCTGGGTGTTATATTGTATCCTATGTATGTATTTACAAACAAAAAGTATCTAAGTATTATATCAGTTATCTGGTTCCCATAGTACAAGCTATGCTTAGTTTGGGGCTAGATGGCGCTGTGTGAAATGTCCACACATATTTATTTATTTATTTATATTGGCCCATACTAGGCCTAATCTCTGTCTTCATATTCTTTCACAAACTCCGTGAATCGCGTAATCCAGAACACCGCGTCTTCACCACTCCTTTAAACATGTTTCATGTTTCATTTAAAATATTTTTTTTAATAGATTCGTTTAATGCCGGTATCCGTTTTCCGTCCACGTCCACACACTTTATAAATAGGCTAATAACCTATAATTAACTGTTTTATCTCTCAAATACATAAAATTCAACTCATTTACATTCAGCACTAAACCCAGCACTGACTGTATGACTAATTTATATTCCGAAGTCCATATTTCAATTATAGTTATGAAGGCAGTAGCTAAGCTCTTTATACCATGCACCCAATTGTACACAAAAATTTGTGCACCTTTGTCAGGGCAAACCAACCCGTGCTATGGCTCTTACAAGAGTCCTAAGGCTTTTGGGCTCAGAACTCGC
This sequence comes from Ennomos quercinarius, assembly GCA_910589525.2. NCBI lineage: Eukaryota > Metazoa > Arthropoda > Insecta > Lepidoptera > Geometridae > Ennomos > Ennomos quercinarius. The sequence continues at coordinate 14,069,351 of OU342501.1, read as the reverse complement.
AGGCCCAAACGCCATGCGCTAAATCTAAAGCTACGTGAATCGATGTGCAATTGTGCATCTCGTCCCAGTAAATCCTTTTGGTTGTTCCATGATGGAACTGCTAGGATTTATGTGGACAGATTTTTTAAAGTTGTACTCTGTCGCCTAAACTTAAGATACAGTAACTTTTTTACGTCGTTCTTGAAGTAGAAACAAGGCGTCTATACTACTGTAGGTACTATATGTAATATGTTCCTGCCATTCATAATGACAACAGGTGTAGCAGAGGTAGATACCTTGTTTCATGAACCTTAAGTACTGGTCTACACAGTATAGTACGAATAAAATGTAAATTAGGCTCTCTCTAATGTAGAACAATAATAATTTGGTTTATAGAAGGGAAACGAAGCATGTATTTTGCGTGTTAGAGAGGTCAGAGGGCCGTTCACAAAGAGAAAACGACACGCTCAATAAACAGAGTCTGAAAACTGAAGATTCTAAAAACAAACACGCATGAAAACGAATAGCAAAAAACTTAGTACAGCTTTTATGAATGTACGCAAAAGGAGAAATCTCAAAAAAGAATTTATGAGATGATTGGTAAACAAGCAGGCAGCCCACCTGATGGTAAGTGGTCACCGCCACCTATAGACATCTAAAACACTGAGGGCATCGGTGTTGCTTTACAGAGTCCTCTGTAAAGGTTTGGCACTTTGAATGAAAATATGATATTTATTAATCTCTATGAATACTTGAAAAGAGTTTTTACGAAAAACCAAATTCAGAATCTATACATACAATAAAACAGGTCCAGTAACAGGTCCAATTCTCTTCATTTAAGATAACTTGAAATTTTTTTTGGAAGGTTCCCTATTATCGCTGCCGAAGCCAAAACTATATTTTTTTTTTTCATTTGTTCTGCCTGTCTGTCTCTATGTTGGCTGAGCATTGCGCCGAAATTACTGAATGGACTCAAATGGATCATGGCATGATTTGAATTCATATTACGAGGTAGCCTATAAGATACTTTAAATCCCGAAATTCAGCATGGTTCCTTCGGGAGAGGGGGTGAAATTAAAAATATGTACTCAGTTGCAATTCATTAATGCGTGGTCCGATTTCAATCAGTCTTTTTTTACACTTAAAATATTAACCCGTAAAATTTTCAAGGTCGTCGGTTTTATGGTTCAGAAATTACAGACATTCAACTTTCTGTATTAGGTCCCACTTCCTTCTCTCTTCCTTTAGACTGAGATTAGGCATAAAACTAATTAACCCGTGCAAAGCCAAGGCGGGTCAGTTAGTATTTGATAAAAGAGCAATATCAATTCATCATATTCAACGCATTAAGTAACGCTTGAAATGAATGCTTACCGTATTCGTTTTCAGCGTGAGATCCTGCAATGAAATCGAAATAAAATGAGATTGAATAAAATTTAAACGTATTTTTGAGATGTTGATTCACAAGAGTACTCATAGTAATTACGTTTCGCCTTCAGATATTTTAATTTGATTCATCAGAATGAGCTGCAGCAACTGATATTGGACTTTTAATAGGAATGAAACTGTTTTCAACAACTTTTCTGTTGTCAAACGTACTTAATAGCTACTTAGCATTCTCTCTTATTTTGTTTTTGCCTATTTCAAACTTGATAGCCCGATAGAGAGAAACAAAAACCATATAACTACTCCTCTGCTAAATATTTTTATTGGATAAGAGGAAAAAGTGTACCACACGTCGTCGTCGTCGTCGTAGTGTACGTGTGTGTGTGTGGGGGTGTGTGTGGGTGTGTGTGGGTGTGTGTGTGTGTGTGTGTGTGTGTGTGTGTGTGGGTGTGGGTGTGTGTGTGTGTAGTGTGTGTGTGTGGGTGGAAACCTTTGGTAGCGTATTATACATATCAACCAAAACAATAATTTTAAACTTAACACACTTTTAGTGATTCATAGATTAGAAAAAGGATAATTTTGATTTTTTTAAACTCTTGAGTATTATTTAGTGTATGTACATATTAACATAGGGTACATAAAATGAGTTATGTTGATTTTATGTGAACGTATTTTATTATATTAACTGTGATTTGAGCAACTAAATAAAGATCTAAATGATGAATTTCCATTTTTCCCACATCATTATCAGCAACAGCCGGACGACGTCCACTGCTGAACACAGGACTCCCCCTATAAATTGCCATTTTGGATGCTTATCATAAGCCAGGAGTTTGCCATAATCACCACGCTTGGCAGGTGGCTTGGTGATCGTAGGAGATTATAATGTACCGAGGAGAATACTGCTGCCCATTCTCTGGATATTCGCTTAGCCGGTTCTTACGGCACCCACAGGAAGAGATGAGGTGGTCCTATTTGCACACGGTGGGGATTACGTAGCTTTTACTTTTAATTCAAATAAAAAACAAAGTCGCAGTAATTTTTTACCTTTTTTGGTAATTTAATATCTGTGACGAGTAATCATCACGATTCTAATGAAAACAAGGGATTTCATTAAATTTTGTGATATAAAAAAGTGTGATATTCATAGGTCATGCTTTGCAGAACACCAAACACACTAAAAGCACAAAATAGTACAGAAGTCAGTCACATGTATGTACTTCACTTTTCACACCTACGCTCGGCGCTTGCGCTGGGGATGCAGCGACTGCGCGGGCGGCCGCTGGCTCGCCGCGCCGACCTGTCACCTACTTATCATAACTGTAATGCGGAAGATGACCGTATTTTTTATCATCCATACGTAAATACAAACATACATACATAGACTGCTAGAACCATACCCCTTCCATTGATATCGAAATAATTTTTTCGCAGTTGTTAATATAATATAATAAGATAAAGTATTTTTGAAGGCTAAAAAAATGCGGTTATGTTACATTTACATCTTCCTCATTAGATTATTGAAAACAAGCAAACCCTACCTACATACCTCTCTGAAACAACTGGTAGCTTAAAAAACGACAATTCACCGTTTAATGTGTGTAACTGTAACAGTGGACGGTTGTTTAAATTCATTTAAACAACCGTCCACTGTTACAGTTATAATAACTATTTTTAGTTGCTCCACTTTTACACAAAAAAGTTCACAGACGCGTGTCTCAAGCGGATGGCACTCACGCTCGCACTACTCCGAAAGGCTCCGAGATATCGTTTCGGTGAGCGGTGTCTATATGTGCGTTGCTCGAGCGCACTAACTATATAGATTGACTTCTGTACCTTTCTATTTTGTGCTAAAAGCAATACAAACACAGGCAAAAGATAGTGTGAAAAGGAATAAGATAATATCGCAAAGTCCGAGCTTAGGTCGGGATTAACCCAAAGCGAAGGAAAAAGAGGTAATGTTACTATCTAATGGTGGGAATAGCCCTTTAGCTTTTATGAAGCTGGACTTCCTTTGTTAAAAGTATGATGCTAAGCATTAGTACGTTGTTTAAGTACCTTTTAAAATCTAGTTGGTAAGTAAAACAGGCGTTTAAAGGGAGACTACTAACGTATGTTTATGTTATGGCATAGCTTATTAGTTTTGTAGCAAAAAGGTTTACAAAAAATATTAATATTAAAGAAATATTTATAAAACTATTTGCTTTTGAAAAGCGATATTGGTCAAACGTAGTTCAACTTAATAAGAATCATTAATTAAACCATAAAACTAAAATTCAGACCTTGACTATGACGGCACAACCAGAGAGCAGCAAAAATATTCTAGATCTGTGGACACAGGGACTAGTTATTCTCATCTCTAAAAAAACGTAGCAAGCTCGTAGCAGCGTAGCCATTTAGATGCTACGTGGCCATTTGCTGTTATTGTGCTAAAACATTTTGTGCCTACAAACCACGCTCAGAGGATTAGTTAACTTAGTTCAACAAAATACCGTAGCGCACTCATTAATGAAAATTAGGACGTTCGTAGCGGGTATTATCTACGCGTTACACAGCTCACATTCTACGCTTCTACGAATTTTATTGTGCCTGCATAATATTTTAACCTACATAATTTTACTGTTACAGTGTTAACCAATTTAACTTTATTTTAATCAGATTCCATTAACATATGAAATTGCGTTTCGTTAGTCATGCTTTTGTGAATTTATAAAGCCTTCGCTGTGGAAATTTATAGACGTATACCGGGATGCAAAGTGAGAGAGAGACAACATTGTTGGCATCTGACTAGTTAAATCTTAATTAAGGCTGCTTTATACGCAGATCCATTATCTCGCTCGTGGATTGTGAAATTTTTGAAGATGTTAAATAACTAAATTTACTTACACAAAATCTGGCTAAACTATATGATCACGAATAACATTGCAAATGTTTCACAAAAAATATCATCATCATATTAATAAAAATAAGTTTTCATAAATAGAAACGGTTACGAATGAAAAAAACTTTGATACCGTTGTATTTATGAAATCTTGTTTGGATTAATATGATATTTTTGTAGAAAATTTGTAATGTTATTTATGATAATATAGTTTACCCAGATTTTGCGTAAGGAAATTCAGTTATTTAACATCTTCAAAAATATCACGATGTACGAGCGAGATACTGGATCTGCGTATACAGCAGCCTTAATATTCAAGAAGAGGTGGACTCAGCAATATGTGACGATGGTAAAAGACCCGACGGAATGACTCTGGTTCCCTGGAAGATGGGACGGCCTTTAGTGTGGGACGCTACTTGCGTCGATACTATGGCGCCGTCACACCTTCCCGAGACACACGTTAGGGCCGGCGCCGCGCCGCGGCTAATTCTGCTGAGAAGCTAAAATGGCGCAAATATAGTAATCTCGGTAGCGGTTACATATTTGAGCCGTTTGGTGTTGAGACCCTGGGTCCGTGGGGACCGGGAGCTCATCGCGTTTTCCAAAGTCTATCAGAGCGCCTGGTCGATGCGACACGTGACCAAAATGCTGGCACTTATTTGGCCCAACGCACCAGCATTGCAATTCAACGTGGCAATGCGGCCAGCATGTTGGGTACGCTACTTACCGGTAGTGGGCTGGAAGCACTTGGACTGTCTATAGGCCATCGCGGCTATTATACAGTCCATAAGTGTTCTTTGTAGCAGGTAGTGTAGCTAGTTTAGTTTAGTTTAGTTTAGTTTTTATTATTGTAGTAGTTAGCTTGAATAATAAAGGCACATAGCCGATTAAAAAAAAACTTTGTCAATAATTAAAGAATACTAAAAATTTGTTCACATCGCTCGTAGAACTGACAACCGATGTGGAAGAAAGGTTCTCGAATGGCAACCATGAACCAGAAGATGCAGCGTAGGCCAGCCCCCCACTCGGAGGACCGACTATCTGGTGAAAGCCGTAGGGAACCGATGGATGCAGGAGGCAAGCAGCCGCTCAAAGTAGTGCTCTCTGGGGGAGGCCTATGTTCAGCAGTGGACGTCTTCAGGCTATGGATAATGATGATGAAAAATTGGCTTTGTTGTCTATTATTTCTCAACTCTTCTGAACGTTAAAGTCTGAACCATGTAACGAACCGGTGCGGGTAGCTGCCACAGACCGCGCAGTGGTTGGTCCCAACCTTAAGGACTTCCATTTCAAGGGACCCAATTTTATGATCATTGCTCACATTTCATTCAGAGGAAGACACCACGTGTACCATACGCACCTAAAATTTTAATTACGTCGTTACTAGGGTTCACGAAGCCTCAGAACCGTTTCACCAAAGTTTCATTTTCGCCTGTAACATAATTCGGCTCTGCGGCCTCTTAAAATTAGAACAAAGCTCCCGAAACAAACACGATTTCATTATGAAACAAATATCTACTATTTGTCTGCTGGAACAAAGACGTCTGGCCTCCGGTCCATTGTAATCGATGCCTTTTATGATCGTAATGTAATAAGGATGCGGACAAGGCCTTATTTTTTTGCCATTTCGAGTTAAGTATATATGAAGTCCTTGTTTTTTGGATTGATTTTGGAACATGAATGAAAAGGACAGAATATAATACAAACTTCTTCTAAAAATATTCAGTAATTGAATCCTAAATACTAAAAGTTACTTTTTTTTATAATGGGCAATATGCTTTGAGGCAATTTTGGGCTTTTTTGCGTCGGTGGACCGACGATCTGGTGAAAGCCACGGGAGCCGATGGATGCAGGAGGCGAGCAGCCCCTCAAAAATGCGCTCTCTGGGGGTGGCCTATGTTCAGCAGTGGACGACTTCAGTCTGCTAATGTTGAATATGCCTTTATTTCTTAAACTAACTACTACAATAGTAAAAACTATACCATGTACTAAAATCTACTAGCTACACCATCTACTACAAAGAACATTTGGACTGCATACTAGCCACGATGGTCAAATTGCAAATGCTCCAGTCTATAGCGTACCCAACATGCTGGCAGCATTGCCTCGTTAAATTGCAATGCTGATTCGTTGAGCCAAAAAAGTGTCAGCATTTAAAAAAAGCAATTTTGACGTACAAAAAAGTGCCAGCATTTAAAAAAAGCAATTTTGACGTACAACTAAACTACACATTCGGTTACATAAAAATAATCAATGAATTAAAAGCTAGTTTTTTAGGGTCCATACTTAAAGGGTAAAACGGACCCTATTACTAAGGCTCCTCTGTCTGTCTGTCCGTCTGTCACCAGGCTGTATCTCATAAACCGTGATAGTTAGACGGTTGAAATTTTCACAGATGATGTGTTTCTGTTGCCGCTATAACAACAAATACTAAAAACAGAATAAAATAAATATTTAATGGTACAACAAACGTGATTTTTTTGCTCGTTTACCAGATGAGTCACAGATGGCGGTGCTTTAAATAGTACTGCTACTCAACACTAGATGCCAGGGATAGATAATGGTACGGAACCCTTGGTGCGCGAGTCCGACTTGCACTTGGTCGGTTATTTCTTCATCGCTTTTAGCGCTTGACACTAGGCAGCCACAAACACAGAGGAGATAATAATAAGGTACCAGATCCTCTTAGTTGCGAGCTAGGTATACCAACGCAACGCTTATAAAAACAACGCTATTTATTGATACTTAATGACTACGCGCTAAATAATTAATCCTTACTTTGTGGTTGAGTGCTTACGTTTTCAGAACGCCGATGAAAACGAACCTGGTGGTTTTGATGTCACTTTCTATATTTTATTCCACTGAAATAGAGTTGTTTTTCGTAATCTCATGCTCATTTCGAAATAACAAAACTAAACGTAGATCGAGCTAAAGCTAGCACTTTGGCGCGTTTCCAAAACATTGTTAAACCATTCACTAATAATTAAGACTGTAATAAAAATCAGTAGCTTACTTATTGCTGAAACTTGAGCAGGTCGTAGCAGCTATTCAATGATATTAACTTTAAGTAGGTATGTCAGAAAAGTTTGCAAAATTGGACCCATTAAAAGCATTAGTTTACGTTCCTCCGATCGACATATTTGCGTAATTTATGCATAATAGTCACCTTTTATTTTTCAAATAACACCTAACGATCACATGCGTAAATAGATCTTGGACCCTAACTACGATTCCTTGTATCTAGCCACCCAGGAACTATTATAGTTCCTGGCTCCTTGTAACAAGGATCATTGTCCCACAACACTCAGACACAGATTAAGTATTTACGCTTTTTTCTGTACACAAATATCTTGTCCTGAAGCGGGAATCGAGCCCGCAGCCTCGGGTTATGAGTCGACCTACTCAACCACCACACTACAGACTATATAGGTTGGCTATATTTATGATCATTTGTAATTTATCATAAAAAATATGAACCCAAGATAAACCCAAGATACAGGCTTATCCAAGTTTGAAGCTTGTTTTTAACATCAAAGAAATAAGTTCCTCGAAATTATTACTGCCCGTATCATCATCATCATCATCATAACAGCCTTATGTTATTAAGTTCAAGTGCTTCTTTTAATATCCTCTTATGAAATAGACTCTTGCCCTTAAAGTTCCGGAAACTAAGTGGTATAACTTACCGTGGCAAGAGTTTCCAACTAGTTTTCTATAAGCACTAATTACGGTTTTATTTCTGAGTATAGGTTGTAAAGTAAAAGTTAAGTGAACAAGCTTCGAACTTCGCTTGAGCTGAAAAGGGATCTTTGCCTTAAGAAAAATACTTAAATATAAACTGAATACCTAGTTAATTTGTTAAATACTTGTTTTGACTATGCCTAGTTTTACGTGCTTAAGAAGCCCGGTAATCTTATGACACCTCGAATTTTAGGTCAGAGATCACAAAAATCCTAGAAGAAACAATCTTTGAATCGCTAAACTAATGGTTAAACTCATTGTGTTCCTAAATTTAAAGCAACATTAGGTGTAGCAGTGCAGTGAACATTTTCTCAAGAGAAATGAGTTTCTTTACTACTATGAACGCAAAACAATCAAATTATTCAATTATGTTGTTTATCTATTATCTAAAAAATCTATTCTATACTTGAACGGTTTTTATGGTGAAAACACAAGAACATCTGTTGAAGTGAAAATGACAAGGAAAAGATCGACCGTATCACTGGTATGTAGGTATACCATATTATAGAACTTTTATTAGTTAGATGCCTAGACCTATCGTATATTTAAAAAAACTAACGTCTAAGTATAAGGTAGGTCTAAGTAGGTACATATTTAATTAAATATTGTACCTATGATTTGCAGTTTCTAACCCACTATTTTATCAATAAGTAGGTGATCTGATGACACGTGAAAAGTCATACTTACCTACTACCCAAACAACATTTTTACACGTGTGCTACCTAATCTGCTAATACGTGCTGAGCTCCGAAAAGATTTAGTGGATTTTGTTGTTTGGTATATAGGAAATGCATGCGAACTAAGCTGTTATTAGACTACCTAAACGTAGAAATAACACAGTACAAGCGTGCGAAGGCACGGGCAAAAGCTAGTCCTTTAATAAATGTTATCAAAGTCTTAATTTTTAAATGACGATTACTAAACTATTAACCTATTACTTGATTTTCTTTTATTATTACCTATTACTTGATTAACATTTTTAAGCGCTCTGCAGCTTCACCGCTAAAATACCCGTAATTATCTAACGGAATCTCTTAATTTTCCGGGATAAATACGAATAAATAAATATTCTTTGTTGACCACGGTAATATAAACAACTAGTGTGAAGAATTTCATCCAAAATGTTTAGGGAGACGGATATTTTTAACTACATTCCCTAAAACTTTCAAGGGTTTCAATATCCCTTTACAACCTAAAGTCATAAAACCGAGAAGCAACGCTTACCTATCTATAAACTGATTTCCGTCCCATACAACGGCTAACCAATCTACTGTAATGAATATTATGGTAAGCCGCCCAGTTACCGGCTATACACACAGACATCCGAAGACGAAAGCCCACTAGACTACTAATATTGCTTTCTCACAGTAGCCAAATAGCAATAATAGATATTTTTGGCATATCAGTGATTGCATCCTATCAGGTGGGCTGAAGGTAAATTATAGTTTCATTAAAAAATTTTGGGTGATACGTTTGTCGCCACTAAGAGCGAGTTTTTTGATGCTTAGTTAAGGCACAGATTATATAATATACTAATACAGATACCTGATCCCATAGAAAGGAATAATTCGGGCTATATTATGAATTATTTTATTTCTGCATAACGCAAGATTAGCGAACGACATCTATTGCGTATTGAGCCAAACGAATACACTGGCCACTAACTAGTAACGCTCACGACACGATCACTAGATTTTTTTTACATTCGGGCTATTTTTCTTTGTTCCTGATGAGACCCCATGGTTAAGGTAACCAATGGTTGAAAAGTTAACAAATTTTGACCATTGGTTAGAATTTGTTGGAGTTTTTAACCATTCGTTACCTCAACTACAGATCAAAATACCCACGCTTAGTGCCGAAACGCCTAAACAGATTTTGAATTGTGTGTGTTTAGATCCTAGGTTAACAATTATTATAATTTTTACTCACTGGAGCGCGTCACTTTATCTCTCAATGTTTTTAATTAAATAAAGAGAGATGAAAAACGCAGAATAGCAGATAGGAGTGCAGCTTAAATAAAAACTAGTGCTAGTTTAAATAAAAACGTCTTGATTGACCGATGAGTCGCTCTATTTATTTATATAAGGCTTGTATCAGACAAGCTTATTAGTGTTATTATTCTGTTTCTTCATTGGTACTCTGATCTGTGTGGCCTTGGGAAAGATCTCCTCCAACCCCTTCCATTGCGTCCTGTCGTGTGCAAGTCAAGGTTTTATCACCGTTTCTTCATGCTATCTTTTAAATTGCCTCCTTTTGTCGATTAGTCATACTTATCCCTAAAAGAAACATCCTAGCTTACCACTCTATTAGTTTTTTTCCTCACGCGCAGTCACCAAAGATGAGCACTTACCGGCTGTTTGCCATCAGCAGCCATCCGATATTCCATTTATGAAGACGACAGGGACCAACGCGTTAATAAATAATGGGTGGTAATGACTGCGTTCGTTACCCTGTATCGGGGGAAAGGGATTTGATCGGTTGATGGAGATTGGACTTGTGTCTAATAATTGATTAGACCTGTGTTGGTATCTGCTATAACGACCGCCTTTATCTCATGTGTTTTATGACAGCTCGTTGTTCGTTCAGTAGTTGAAAGGTGAATAACTAAACTGAAATGCTCTGTAGAAGGAAAGAGTAGGGAGTTTGGCCTATCATAACTCTCTTTGCCGGCATGAACACGACGCACGGAAACACGACATCCGATATGGTGGGCATTCCTCCAATCCGCACAATGCATTTCACTTTGACGTTTATTGCGCGGACGGCAAAGGAATGGAATCATCTTTGTTTCCTGGAAAATATAATCTGGGAGCTTTCAAGGCAAGAGTGAAGCGGTATCTTCTAGGTAAGCATGTTCCATCGTCGACCACGTCATCATTTACCATCAAGCGAGACAGTGGTGAAGTGCAGACCTATCATAAGTAAAAAAATCTTCAGTATCACTATGCTGATTTCCAAAATGTATAAAACCATAGATGTTAATAAAAATTCGTTGTAACGAAAAGAACAGATCGACGAGCTATTAGAGACTTAACCCCCGGTCTCTCATATAAGTTAAGCTCATGTCACCATAAAAATACAGAACGCACAATGGTTAAATACAACCGATGATCAACAGGCAACCAATGAGCATTCCGTATTTTTAAATTGACATGAGTTTAACTTTAACAAACGTATGAGAAACCGGGCGTTAGAAATGTAGGAGAGTACTGAGCTTAGGACGTACTTCATCTAGCCTGTTTCAATAACACCTAGAATAAAAAGCACTACCTGGGCCATAATTCACAAAATAATTGAAAACACAGATTCCACACGATACAGAAACCACGTCGTTATCGTGTCTTGTTCAAATCGCGTCACAGCAAGGAATCGTCAATTTTTGTATTCTGGATAATCTAAGACAAATTATCTATGACAGGTTTTTATCCCTCGAGTGCGTTCCACTGAGGCGCGTTCCGAAACATCAACTCGTCCAAAGTTACCACCACTTATGTCAATATTAATTATTCAAAATAAAACTAATTTTAATGTAAAGTGAAGGTATTTCCAAAGGTTTTCTGTCAACTTTTAATAATTACCCATGGCTTTGTTATATCACAACATAAATTTAAGCCATAACTTTATTTTAAGGTTTTAATGGTTTTGGGATGAGAAATATTTGAGTTCTAATTCGGAACGCACTCGAGGGATAAAAACCTGTCATAGATAATTTGTCTTAGATTATACAGAATACAAAAATTGACGATTTCGTGCTGTGACACGATTTGAACAAGAAACGATAACGACGTGGTTTCTTTATCGTGTGGAATCTGTGTTTTCATACAGAATTGTGACCCTGGTGTCGATATCGTGTCGTATTCTAAAGAGCTATACGAAATCATAATTCCTCCTTCTTTTACATTTCCCTTTTGGCAGAAGAGTACCACTTTACCTTTAACTTTAAGTTAAACAATAGAGAAACTGCCCTACTAGTAAACACTACGTAACATAACAGAGGAATAGCTACTCTGTGTTTTCTCTTGTTTAGTCTTTGACTATTTCAAATTCAATAGAGAGAAACAAAACACAAAACAACTATTCCTCCCTTAGAGTATAGACTAAAAGCTAAAGAGGACTTGTTTATCTGTCAAGCGTACCCCTTTTTTGGACACTTTATATGATGTGGACACTTTAATGTGAATGAGTCTGACAGATTTGTATAGAAAAAAAGGTTGACTCGAGTCGAAAAAAAATGGTACGGTGACTTTTCGCAAGCGCAGCTAATTACTATATGTTTGTTTCTTTCCTTCGCCACTGACGGAGCGATACGTGTGAACAGTACAAATATAATATCGTTTTGATGATCTCTCTATGCTTTTAGTCTATACTCTAAGATTCCTCCGCTATGTTCGTTAGTAAGAGGAGAAAAACTTCTGTTTTTAGTTTGAGCAACTTATGAGTTTTGATAACCAGTGTCAATAACCAACAGAAACGGTTTGGTGGTAGATCATAAGTCTATTTTACTGGCATAGATCTTAAATCAAATATACTATAGATACACAGTCTCTATGAAAACCACACCTCAAGTGTCCCCGCGCCAATGCTTACTTATACAGATATAAATACCTCTCCAGCTAATATAAAATAGTCCACAAGTGGTTGATTCATTTTAATAATGAACCATGGCACCCTGTAATAGCGTTATAAAACAATAATATGCGAGTTACATCACTTTCATTATGCGCGGTCACACGCTGAGAGAAAAAAAGGCATATGCCTTGTTTAAACAGTGCCATTTTCGAGACAGCGATTGTGGATCTACCTTATATTTCATCGCAGCCATTGATATAGCTATTCGTCTTCTCTAACATTTATTATTTTAAGCTAAGCCTTGATTATAGTCGTTTTGAGTATAGCTACAATTAATACACCCAAGCCAAGATGTGAAATATTAAGAGCTATCAACATACAGATATACAGAGTTTCTAAAATAATAAACATATTAAGATCCTACTTGTTTGATACGACCAAAATGTTAGGCATTAAGTAAGGGTTCTGACGGCAGCTGGTCTTAAACGCTTAACAGGGTGGAAACAAAAGGGTAAGTAATAGAGTTAAGCGTAGTAAGTGTAGTGAAATTAATTTAAGGTAGCAAAACAGTGTACGATACAGAAACTAAGTTTCACTGGGAAACAAATGTCTACTTAAAACCAAACTCAGATAAATTATAGTCCGTATTCTGTAGTCTAGACTGTTAAACTAAGAACCAAATATTTAAATTAATTAAATTGATTTCAAACAACTCATAATCATCAACAGCCTGAAGACGTCCACTGCTGAACATAGGCCTCCCCCACAGAGCGCCATTTTAAGCGGCTGCTTGCCTTCTGCATTTATTGGCTCCCCGCAGTTTTCACTAAGCGGTTGGTCCACCGAGTGGGGGGCCAGCCTACGCTGCGTCTTCCGGTTCGTGGTCGCCACTCCAGAACCTTCCTTCCCCATCGGTTGTCAGTTCTACGAGCGATGTGGCCTGCCCATTACCATTTCAACTTACTAATTCTAAAAGCTATATCGGCCACTTTAGTTTTCCTGCGGATCCCTTGTTCCGGAGCTTATCTCACAGGGAAACACCGAGCATAGCTCTCTCTCATAGCTCGTTGCGCGACTCTGAGCTTACTAATGAGGCCAACAGTAAGAGATTATGTCTCAGTTCCATAAGTCATCACTGGCAACACACTCTGATTGAAAACTTAAAAAAAAAAATCTTACATAAAATAATATCTGGTTTACACATTGCAAGCTAGCGTGCAAGTCAGCAGCCCAAATAGCTGTAGTGCAGAAATTCGCACCGTATGGGCGTAACTAGATACTCGCATAATATGCAAGTTGGATAGTGGCTCGCATGCAACTTACTTCAACATTTTGCGTAAGAACAGTGGAAGTGCACGCAATCCGATAGAGCATCGATAGATACACTAAGATGATGTAATTTGTATTCAATTGTCGGTCGTCGTATGCTAAATAAATTCGAAATGCGATTAAGCATCAATATAGACATTGAAGAGCAAAATTAAAAATTTGATACCGTTATTGAACGCCGACAGTATTCAAATCAAGACGTAGAATCAAGGAATACTAAAATGTGCAGTTTTACTGTCGCGGTTAAATTTAGTAATCTATATAAATAACGCATCGATAACTCTACGATAAAACGCTACTAAAACGATTGAACACACAGAAAGAAGCAAACAGCCGCTCAAGCTGACACTCTATGGCAGAGGCACATATTCAGCAGTGCCGTCTTCATGCTGTTAATTATGATGTCACAGAGTCATAATAATAAATACGCAATGATTAATAATATTTTTTATAATATTTTTATAATATTTTTGTAATTTATTTAAATATTATTTTTTATGAATATTGTAGAAAAAACTTAAATCTAAAAAAAACATTAAATGAATAATAATAATACGCAATGATATCGATATCTCGATGCACAAAGCTAAGATTTACTAAAGCATGACGCAGCACATAATTATGTCCCTATAATAAAAAGTGCGAAGTCGTTACCATGATTGAAAGCTTCTTCTTTTTCTTGTATAGGCAAGGGGTCAGCCCTGGTGTCAGAATTTTTAGGCCACCCAAAAGCTTCTGGCTTGGACAAAAGCTTAGCGACTATTTTCTTACGACAACATCCGATTGAAAGCTGAGTACTCAAATTCAAACTGCTAAAGCTATAACTGGTGATTTTTAAAGAAAATGAAAATGTTGCCCGATGCAGTAAGAGTGAATTCGCAAAACTACCCATCGCCAAGGGTAACGTGCTTTGACGATTGCGTGTATAATTTGGTTTCAATAATCGCCTCTCGAATTGCGGAATCATTAGCATAGGCTCGTATTCCCTATTCAGTGGTCTTTGGAAGCACTGGAAACGCAATGCGCTGTCATGTTCCTAGCTACTTTGTATTCGGCGAACTTGTTAACCTATTCATGCTGCTATGCAAACTGGAAATTATTAGTGAGATTCGTGCAGATTGAAATTTAAGTATAAACATTTTTATTTTAGTGAAATTTTTAATCTGTGACGTCAATTTTTTTTTTTACAATTTAAGGCATAGCATTTGATAAACCACTGATAAACCACTTTGACTTTAGATAATTCTCTAGGATAGTTGATGGAAAATATTACTTGACACCAGATGTCTTTGTTAGTCAGCAGCTTTTAGCCTTTTTTTTTGTTTTTGTATTATATAATCTTGTATGGTAATTTGTGAATAGTGTTGTGGGCTGCATTACTGCTAAACATATTATATATTTTAACTATATATTTTTTGTAATGTAGCTGTTTACTGTTCCTAATAAATAAAATAAGACACTTCAATAATTTCAGTTGTGTCAGAACTCCTGAGTAGCCTATAAATAAAAACCGGCTTTAGAACTATGATAAATAGCTTTCGCATTTATGATACAGAGTTAATATTATAGGTTATCAAAACAAAAGAAAGTGTGTGAGAAATCGAAGTAAAAACAGCGTCTAGTCAAACTATAGTTAACGCAGACGAAGTTGAACTCGAAGATGAAAAATTAATGCGAAAATAAATGAACAACATCTGCGCCACTGCTCTTCGATCTCCGCCAGACTACGCAGAGCTCTACACAAATCTGCAGCCTCAGGGAGTTTCATGAGTTTCAGGAATAATGTGTGCGGGGTCAGGGGTCTTAGTGTGTGGTCATGGTAGACCGATCATGAAATATTCATTGTAGAAGATCCCGGGTGGGCCACGATCTCTTTTATTAGCATTTAGGACAAGTTTTGTAATGTAAGACGGGGAC
Source organism: Ennomos quercinarius (assembly GCA_910589525.2). Lineage (NCBI taxonomy): Eukaryota > Metazoa > Arthropoda > Insecta > Lepidoptera > Geometridae > Ennomos > Ennomos quercinarius. The sequence continues at coordinate 14,053,549 of OU342501.1, read as the reverse complement.
GTAAGGGTTTCTTTCGCTCGGCTGCTCTCGCCCGGTATATTTTTGAATATTGACACGAATAATTTGAATTTGTTTTGTGGTTGAAACAACGAGATGAATTAAAGATTTCGACGGTTGACTTTCCACTTCGTTAACCTATTTGGCGAAAGTTTTTTTTTATTTGTACAGTGTGCCTTTGTTGCTGAGATCAGATCCGCATCATTATTCGTAATTTCATTAGTAAAAGAACAATGCGATTCAATTTTAAATGCATGAAAATGAATGGAGCTCATTTTTCAATCCTTAACTCAAAATAGTCAAGTTATATAATACAAGGTTTTTAATTAATTTTTACTAGGTGGTAGGACTTTTCTGAAAAGTTCGTCTAGGTAGGTATCACCGCTTTGCCAGTTATTCTGCCGCCAAGCAGTATTGTGCAAGCACTACTGTGTTCCGGTTTGAAGAGCATTGTAGCTAGTGAAATTACTGGGCAAATGAGACTTTACGAACTGATCTCACAGTCTAGAAAACTTTTTTAGACTGTGTGATGTCTCAGGATGACGTGCGCAGTGCGCGGTGTCACGCAAAACTTTAATTTAGAGTTCTGAGTGACACTGTATTCTGTTATGGGCGGCCGAGTCGCTTATAACACCAGGCAAACGAACGACTAGCTCGTCACGTCATTCGTTTAAATAAAAAAAAAAGAAAACTCTTGAGTAACGTTAGCAAAGATGGCTCTCCATCCTTAGTAATAAAAAACGTGATAGTGACAGAATCGGAAATTAAAAGCAAGAATTTATAGAGGCAGTTGAGCCATTGCGTAAACCACCTATATTAAAGCACATTTTTTTATAAATAGGAAAAATGGTTATTCATAGAAAAAAGCTGTTGAATATTTTTTCTGTGGTCTAATCGTTTCGCTCAAGAGTTAAGCCTTACGCTCACGTTAGATGCAGATGTACTGATTACTGGACCCGTGTGGTCCCGGTTACGAATAGGACCACCCCATCTCTTCCCGTGGGTGCCGTAGAAGGCGGCTAAGGGAATATCCAGGGAATGGGTCGCAGCGTTCCCCTCGGTCTTGGTGGCAATCAATCTTCACCTACTGCGATCACCAAGCCGCCTGCCAAGCGTGGTGATTATGGCAAACCCCCCCCCCTAATGACAAGCACAAATAAAAACGGCCCCCAGTCCCCGGCAGCTCTGCTATCCCGTGGCTACGGTAGCGGCCACGGTAACGGCAGGGCAAGGGGTGCGAAGAATCCCCGGCAGACGCCCGGCTACCAACCCCAACGACGACCCCTGGCCCTGGCAACACATAACGTGCGCACACTGAAGGCTGACGAAAGGATGGTCGAGCTAGAGGCGGAGATGGGTAAGTTACGCTGGGATGTAATGGGATTGTCAGAAGTCCGAAGACAGGGACAGGACACGATAATCCTAAATTCCGGTAACTTATTCTTCTACCGGGAGGGAGAAGATATCCCGGACGTCAGCCTGTACGAGATTAGAATGGCCCTCAAACAGCTTAAAAACAACAAGGCACCAGGTGAAGATGGAATTACGACCGAACTTCTGAGAGCGGGTGGTAGACCGGTACTTTTAGTCCTCCAGAAGTTATTTAATTCTGTCATCCTTGAAGGTATAACGCCAGAGGCATGGCACAAGAGCGTGGTGGTGCTCTTCTTCAAAAAAGGCGATAACACCTTATTGAAGAACTATAGGCCCATCTCGCTCTTGAGTCATGTGTATAAGCTGTTTTCGAGAGTCATTACGAATCGTCTCGCACGCAGGTTTGATGAATTCCAGCCTCCCGAACAAGCCGGTTTCCGAAAAGGCTTTAGCACCATAGACCACATCCATACGCTGCGCCAGATTATACAGAAGACCGAAGAGTATAATCGGCCGTTATGCCTAGCGTTTGTGGACTATGAGAAAGCCTTCGATTCAATCGAGACTTGGGCGGTGCTGCAGTCCTTGCAGCGATGCCAAATTGACTATAGGTATATCGAAGTTTTGAAGTGTTTGTACAGTAAGGCCACTATGTCAGTCCGACTACAGGACCAGAGTACGGAACAAATTCCATTGCAAAGAGGCGTGAGACAGGGAGACGTTATTTCTCCGAAACTGTTCACAAACGCATTGGAGGATGTTTTCAAGCTCTTGGAGTGGAAAAGATCTGGCATCAACATAAATGGCGAGTACATCACTAACCTTCGTTTTGCCGATGATATAGTCATAATGGCGGAATCGCTCGAGGACCTTAGCACCATGCTCAACGACCTCAGTAGAGTCTCCCAGCAGGTTGGTCTTAAGATGAATATGGACAAGACAAAGATCATGTCTAATGCTCATGTTCCACCTATACCGGTAATTGTTGGGAACGATACTCTCGAAGTTGTCGACAAGTATGTCTACCTAGGACAGATTGTCCAATTAGGTAGGTCCAACTTCGACAAAGAGGTGGCGCGAAGAATCCAACTCGGCTGGGCAGCGTTCGGGAAGCTTCGTCCTATCTTTTCGTCCAAAATACCGCAGAGCCTGAAAACGAAAGTTTTCAATCAGTGTGTGTTGCCAGTGATGACTTATGGAACTGAGACATGGTCTCTTACTGTTGGCCTCATTAGTAAGCTCAAAGTCGCGCAGCGAGCTATGGAGCGAGCTATGCTCGGTGTTTCCCTGCGAGATAAGCTCCGGAACGAGGAGATCCGCAGGAGAACTAAAGTGACCGATATAGCTCTTAGAGTTAGTAAGTTGAAGTGGCAATGGGCAGGCCACATCGCTCGTAGAACTGACAACCGATGGGGAAGAAAGGTTCTCGAGTGGCGACCACGAACCGGAAGACGCAGCGTAGGCCGGCCCCCCACTCGGTGGACCGACGACCTGGTGAAAGCCGCGGGGAGCCGATGGATGCAGGAGGCGAGCAGCCGCTCAAGGTGGCGTGCTCTGGGGGAGGCCTATGTTCAGCAGTGGACGTCTTCAGGCTGTTGATGATGTACTGATTACTAGTAGTAACTTACAATACATAATTGAGTACCTAATCATAATACTTTAGAGTTCCTAAAGCAGCAGTGCCACTAGGAACTCTACATTATAAAGTTCTGCTTGACACTGCAATGCGCACGTCATTCTGAGACATCAGCGGAGTCTAGCGCACGTATTCTTTATTCGCGTATCCTTTATTTATATACGTAGCTATCCTTTATCCTTCAATGGCCCAGTAATTTTATTAACTACAGAACCTTTCAAATCGGTACACATAGTACCTACGAGTCCGAATCTGACTACGATGACAATGACATGGGTTGTGCACCACTTTATTAAATTACGAGTAATATAAACCGTTAACTCACAATATATTTCTTGTTTTATTTTAGTATAATGATAACCATTAATTTGAAAATCAGTCATAATAAAATCGATATTTAGAATGTAGAACATTCGATGGTCGATTTCATTTCAGCATCATTCGATGATAGATTTTTTCTACTACTATCCCAACTGTAGAAATGTCAATCGTCTATGTCAACGTCAATGTCCCGCGTATCAACCTATATTTAACATGGCAAACTGTAGCGCTTACTTTTGCTTGGCAGAAAAATGTATTTAAAGGCATTTGACATACTAGACATCTTTTGACATCAACTGGGACCAATCGCTTAACGTTCTTACGCTCATTGCAGTAATTATTAACAGCCTCCGTGGTGTGGTGGTTGAGCAGGTCGGCTCATAACCCGGAGGCGGCGGGTTCGATTCCCGCGACAGGACAAGTGTTTGTGCACAGAAAAAAAAGCACAAATACTTGTGTATCTGTATCTGGGTGTTGTGGGACCATGGTCCTCGTAGTTCTTGGGTTCCTAGATACAGGGAATCTTAGTTTGGGTCCAGAGTCTACGTGTGTGATAATTGGGCGTAAAAAAAATAAATAAAAATAAGTTATATTTTTCTATCCTAGTAATTCGCAACAACTATTACTTAACCTTGTTCGTTTATTAAAAATAGTTAAGCTAACCTTCTTATTGAAGACCCCATGCTATATGCATGTTTGTTGCTTGTGGAGTAACCGCCATTATTCTCTGTCTTCAGCCAATGCTTTGACTTCCTCATTCTACATGACATTTGCCTTCTCTTTTATTTGAACAAACAAAATAAATTAAATCAAATTAAATAAAAGTTAAGTAGGTTAAGGTATAATCAATGGAAAATAGAATCATTATTCAGAGTTACGAAGTTTTTTTTTAAGTTTTTCATATTATGACATACTTGAAGTAAAACTTAATCTCATAGGGTGAGTTTTTTTTTATCTCTAGTTAAGGTTTTACTAGGTGGTAGGACTTTTCTGCAAAGTTCGTCTAGGTAGGTACCACCGCTATGCCAGTTATTCTGCCGCCAAGCAGTAGTGTGCAAGCACTACTGTGTCCGGTTTGAAGGGCATTGTAGCTAGTGAAATTACTGGGCAAATGAGACTTTATGATCTGATCATTCAGTCTAGTAATCTGATTACTAGACTGTGTGATGTCTCAGGATGAACCGGTGTGAAGTTAGCGGCCTAAAGTTAGCGGCCTAAGATAACCCTACCAAATTAAAAAGTCACGGCTTCCGACATCCTTCGGTATGGCTCTGTTGAGCCTGTCAGAAGAAAATCATGAACTCTAAGTGCTCGCGAAATGAAGAAATAAAAATCTGTGTAATTTCTCGGTGCTATGACCGAAATTAAGACACTTTGATATGAAAAGTGGGCGTGTGCCGGGAAAATAAAATCACCATTCAATGGGGCTTTAAAAGACCTTCCATACGAGGTACATTTCTATATCTCCAGGTACTTCAGAAATGAGAAAATAATAAAAACCTGTAAAAAAAACTCGGTGGTATGGCTGAAATTGAGACACTTTAATATGAAAAGTGGGCGTGTGTCCGGAAAATAAAATAAGCATTCAATGAAGCTTTGAAAGGCCTTCCATTCGATGTACATCTCTATATCTCCAGGTACTTCAGAAATGAGGAAATAATACAAATCTGTAAAAAATCTCGGTGGTGTTGCCGAAATTGAGACACTTTAATATGAAAAGTGGGCATGTGTATGGAAAATGAAATCAGCATTCAATGAAGCTTTGAAGGGCCTTCCATTTGATGTACATTTCTATATCTCCAGGTACTTCAGAAATGAGGAAATAAGACAAATCTGTTAAAAATCTCGGTGGTATGGCTGAAATTGAAACACTTTAATATGAAAAGCGGGCGTGTGTCCGGAAAATAAAATAAGCATTCAATGAAGCTTTGAAGGGCCTTCCATTTGATGCACATTTCTATATCTCCAGGTACTTCAGAAATGAGGAAATAATACAAATCTGTAAAAAATCTCGGTGGTGTTGCCGAAATTGAAACACTTTAATATGAAAAGTGGGCGTGTGTCCGGAAAATAAAATAAGCATTCAATGAAGCTTTGAAGGGCCTTCCATTTGATGTACATTTCTATATCTCCAGGTACTTCAGAGATGAGGAAATAAGACAAATCTGTTAAAAATCTCGGTTGTGTTGCCGAAATTGAAACACTTTAATATGAAAAGTGGGCGTGTGTCCGGAAAATAAAATAAGCATTCAATGAAGCTTTGAAGGGCCTTCCATTTGATGTACATTTCTATATCTCCAGGTACTTCAGAAATGAGGAAATAATACAAATCTGTAAAAAATCTCGGTGGTGTTGCCGAAATTGAAACACTTTAATATGAAAAGTGGGCGTGTGTCCGGAAAATAAAATAAGCATTCAATGAAACTTTGAA